>CM066031.1:760067049-760667049 GCA_033557465.1 Ichthyophis bannanicus | reverse complement strand
GTTCGGAAGAATGTATCTTTGAAGGATACTACCAAAAGCAGAGAGGTTCCAGAAAAGAGTAAAGTAGCCCAAATGCCCTCAAGTATGGAGCAGACAGAGCTTAAAGATCCCAAATTACCCATGTCTAACAATAGCGAAATTAATATGAATAAAATACATTCTCTAAAATGCTTGTATGCAAATGCTAGAAGTCTAAAAAATAAGATGGGAGAGTTAGAATATATAGCACTAAATGAAAGGTTAGATATGATTGGAATATCAGAGACATGGTGGAAGGAGGACAACCAGTGGGACACTGTGATACCTGGGTACAAACTATATCGTAATGATAGAGCTGATCAAATTGGTGGAGGGGTTGCTCTCTATGTTAGAAAGGGCATTGAGTCAGAAAGGATTAGAGTTTTGCAGGAAACAAAATCTGCTGTAGAATCTATATGGATTGAAATTCCATGTAAAAGGGGGAAGGCAATGGCATTGGAGGTGTACTATCGAGCGCCTGGCCAGAATGACCAAATGAATGATGAAATGCTCAAGGAAGCTAACAAAAGTTACAGCGCAGTAATAATAATGGGTGATTTCAACTACCCCGGTATCGACTGGGTCAGTGTCACGTCAGGACATGCTAGGGAGATAAAGTTCCTAGATGAAATAAACGAATGCTTCTTGGAGCAGCTGGTTCATGAACCGACCAGAGGGGAATCCATATTAGACCTAGTCCTTAGTGGAACATCAGATCTAGTACAAGAGATAAGTTTGTTGGGGCCACTTGGCAATAGTGATCATAGCATGATCGCCTTTGATTTAATTAGTGGAGGAGGGATAGTAAGGAAATCCACAGTACTACCTTTTAACTTTCGAAAGGGAGACTATGATAAAATGAGGAAAACAGTTAAGAAAAAACTAAAAGGAGCAGTTGCAAAGGTTAAAGACGTACATTAGGCTTGGCTGTTGTTGAAAAGTACTATCTTGGAAGCCCAGACCAGCTGTATTCCATGCTTTAAGAAAAGTGGAAGAAAGTCCAAAAAACTGCCAGCATGGTTTAAAGGTGAGGTCAGAGAGGCTGTTGTTGCCAAAAAAGCATCTTTCAGGAAATGGAAAAAAGAGCCAAACGACGAAACCTGGAAACAGCACAAGCACTGGCAAGTCAAATGCAAGGCATTAATAAGGCAGGCAAAGGGAGAATTTGAGAAGAAGCTTGCTGTGGAAGCAAAAACGTGAAGCAAAGACCTTTTCAAGTACATTCGTAGCAAAAAACCTGTGAGAGAGTCAGTTGGTCCATTAGATGATAAAGGGGTTAAAGGAGCACTAAGAGGCGACAAGGCGATAGCGGAGAGACTGAATGAATTCTTTGCTTCAGTCTTTACTGAGGAAGATGTAGGGATGTTACCCATGACTGAAGTGGTATTTAAAGGTGCGGAAGAATTGAAGGAAATATCGATACATCGGGAAGATGTCTTACAACTATTAGATAAACTGAAGAGTAGCAAATCACCTGTGCCGGATGGTATACATCCAAGGGTGTTGAAAGAACTGAAATATGAGATAGCAGACCTGCTATTAGTAATCTGTGAACTATCATTAAAATCATCTCTAATACCTGAAGATTGGAGGATCGCCAATGTAACACCAATTTTTAAAAAGGGTTCCAGGGGTGATCCGGGAAACTACAGACTGGTGAGCCTGACGTCAGTACCGGGAAAAATGGTAGAAACCATCATAAAGAATAAAATTACTCAGCATGTAGATAGTCATGACCTAATGGGAGACAGCCAACATGGCTTTAGACAAGGAAGATTTTGTCTTACTAATCTGTTATGTTTTTTTGAAGGAGTGAATAATCAGGTGGACAAAGGTGAGTTGGTTGATATTGTGTATCTGGACTTTCAGAAAGCCTTTGACAAGGTCCCTAATCAGAGACTTTTGGCAAAACTAAAGAGTCATGGGATAGGAGGCAGTGTACTATTGTGGATCAGGAACTGGTTAAAAGATAGAAAGCAGAGGGTAGGGCTAAATGGCCAATTTTCCCAATGGAGAAAGGTGAATAGTGGTGTACCCCAGGGATCTGTGCTGGGTCCGCTGCTTTTTGACATATTCATAAATGACCTGGAAAGTGGAATAACGAGTGAGGTTATCAAATTTGCAGATGACACAAAACTATTTAAAGTTGTTAAAACCCAAGAGGATTGTGGAAAATTGCAAGAGGATCTTGATAAAATGGAAGACTGGGCATCAAAATGGCAGATGAAATTTAATGTGGACAAGTGCAAGGTTATGCACCTAGGGAAGAACAACCCAAACTATGGTTACATGATGCAAGGTTCCACATTAGGAACCACCACCCAGGAAAAAGATTTAGGCGTCATTGTGGATACCATGTTAAAACCCTTGGCCCAGTGTGCAGCCAAGAGAGCAAATAGAATGCTAGGTATGATAAGGAAAGGAATGGAAAATAAAACAAAAGATATTATAATGCCTCTATATCGTTCCATGGTGAGACCGCACCTTGAATATTGTGTGCAATTCTGGTCGCCGTATCTTAAAAAGGATATAGCGATTTTAGAAAAGGTTCAGAGAAGAGCCACCAAAATGGTAAAGGGGATGGAAGGATACTCCTATGAAGAAAGGCTAAAAAGGTTAGGGCTCTTTAACCTGGTAAAGAGACGGCTGAGGGGAGATATGATAGAAGTCTATAAATTAATGAACGGAGTGGAACGCGTAAACGTAGATCCATTGTTTACCTTATCAGAATATAGAAAGACTAGGGGACATGCAATGAAGCTACAGGGTAAACTATTTAAGACTAATAAAAGAAAATATTTTTTCACTCAACGTGTAATCAAACTCTGGAATTTGTTACCGGAGGATGTAGTAAAGGCTGTTAGTGTAGCTGGGTTTAAAAAAGGTTTGGACAAGTTCCTGGAGGAAAGGTCCATAAACCATTATTAAGAAGGGACCCAGGATATCAATGCTTGAACCAATACAAGCATTGTGGAACCTGTGTCCCTTAGGGAAACTGCTAGGTACTTATGACCTAGATTGGCCACTGTTGGAAAGAGAATACTGGGCTTTATGGACCTTGGTCTGACCCAGTATGGCATATCTTATGTTCTTATGTCCTTAAGTACAAGTAGACCTGATTGGCACATTTGTAAGTAAAGTTATAAACCTAGCCTTCTGATTAACATTTTTGGTTAAAATTAAAATTGTAATTATAAACATATTTTTTTATTTTCCTTAACTTTGAACCCCCTGGCTTGATTGAGTGTCTCGTATTTGAACTTAGAAAATACGGTCAGGTTACTATAGTTAAAGAAATGGCAGGGTAAGGGTTGCCTTGCCTGACAAACTAATCAAGTCCTGGTTTTACTCCATTACATGCGTGGATTTGTAGTTCCGATTGTGCCATTGAGTTTCCAGGGAAAATCAGAAATTCAAGGCCGTGAGCACAATAGGGTAAAATCCGTGTTTGATTACTCTGTTCCTCATTGTTTATAGTCAAGTGGCAACCCAGTCCTCAGGTCAGAGAGGGCAAAAGTACAGAGACTGAAAAACATTGATCAAGAACTCACATGCAACTCTCCAAAACATACTACTAAGCCAACTACCAGATCCCAATATAGGCTAGTAAGTCCTTCTCTAGGCTTTGTATTTAGTAGGTGTAAAAGCATGTATCCAGGTTTGATGACATATGTGTAGGACTTCTGATCTTAGAGTTTTATTGTTTGGAACTTAAGGTGTTTTTTTTTTTAGTCAATTAGGTGATCTCCCAAGATGACAAAATTAGGGGTTTATTGCCTCTGAAGAAAGGCCTGGCAATCTACTTCTGGTCACACTGCCAAGAAATCCCAGGAGCTGCTGGGTCAGCATTGACTTGACAGCACACACATTGCATTGCTAGTCACCTGAGCTGAGATGTAGTGAAATTGCTTGAATTCTGTTCTCCAAGGCATGGTGGGTGTCCTGCCTTGCTGTGTCCGCTGTCTTGCTGTACAGTTTGAGGGCTGCCTATGCTAGGCTCACTGCCATCTCCGATTGGACCTACTGTGGCCCTCCACCTTGCTGCCAGCTAGGGTGTCCTGCCCCCCACTAGGCATGTGCACATGCCTGGTATTTGGCTCAGGTACCTGCCATCTAGCTGCAATGACTGAGGCAAACAAAACAGTTATACAATGTGACAGTTGTATTGCAATATCAGTCTTCACTAGACAAATGTCTTGTCCTAACTACAAATGAGGTGTGGATGGAATGGGTTGTGATTGAGTAAAGAGAGGCCGATTTTCTGCCTGATCCAGGCTTTTACTTTGCTAGTTTGGCCACACTCCCACCACAAGCCATACCATCCAAATGTGTAAAAGTGTCATGCTATCCTCCAGTTAGCGTGAAACTTCCTGCTCTGCTTTAGCCTCCTAAGATGCCATACCCCTCGATCATCCTTGCATTTAGCCACTTTATTCAGCTCGAGTGGGGATTCACCGGGGCAACCCACCATCCAGCCAGCTAGGATGCCCTAACCTTCAAAAGCCATTGTGTTCTACCAGATCCTTTAGCTCGAGTGGGGACTTAGTGTACCCTGCCCCACAATTGCCATTGTGTTCTGCCATTCATTTAGCTTGCATGAAGACTCCAAGGGACACCCTGCCTTGCAGCCACCTAGGGTGCCCTGACTGGCACTGTAATTCTATTGGATCATTCAGCTTGAGTAAGGATCTGCTTGGGGCAACTGCCTTAGGTGCCCCGACGTGGAAGGCATGTATACCCTACGGTTCAGCTCAAAGTGACTGCTGGCAAGATCCTCTTGAACACAGCACTGAATGGAAACCTGGTGCTAGGAGGCCACGCTAGGCTGACTTGCAGTGTAATGATGATTCTGCAGTGACAAGCAGAACCAGATGTGTTGAACCAAAAGCATGAAAATATTGTAGATGGGGTTCTATGTATGCTAGATCTCCATATAAGTCAAAGGTCGGGGAGTCCACAATACTTAAGTTGTGGTTTTGCGGTTTGACAATTGGGGGCGCATCCTCTGCTACTAAGGAGGCATGTCAGGCTACTGATCCGCATTTGGCTGCCCGTTGGTAGGGCCCACGGAGGTATGGTCGAGGAATTGCATGAACAAATTCCTCATCAATGTGAGGACCTGTGGTGGCATGCTAATATCAAGGGTTCCCACATTCTGGTAGCATATGTTTGGACCGCCTTCTTGTACCCTGCAGACAACATTTTTTTTGTTGCAATGACGGGACCTGAAGCCACAGCTGTGCTCTTTGCCACATCCCTATTGGCATCTTTTGCAATGCAGCACTGCTGAAGCTATGGCACGTGTAGAGCTGGAGGACATGGGAAAAGTTTCAACTGGTTGTTACTATTCACAGATCTCGCATGTGCATCAGTGCATGGATTAAGTGTAGAGAGGACACCATAATACTAGTTTGGGGACAACAATCCCATCTATATTAAATAGGTAGACCGCTGCGTGTGTCTGCTTCGACCTATGAGCTTGCCTTCCATGCAGTGATGGATTAAGGGGGAAGTGGGATATTCCGGTGAGAACATGCAAAGAATTAAATGCAGTTCAGAAAAGCAGAAGTTACACCCCTTTCCCTCAGAAACATGCACTTTTTCAAACTGCCCAAGTGGCTTTCACTGAAAACCAAGCTTTCCCAGTGTACTAAGTGCTTGGAGAATGTAGTGTAGCTTTCTACCAATCTACCTTTCAAAAATACTAGTACAGCAGGCAAAGATATTTTGGCAGTGTGTTAAAAAGGGAACAGATTCTTTTCCTGCACGGATCTCACATTCTTTACTTTTTAGGCATAACATGTAAGATACTAAGCGAACACACTATCTAATACATCAGATCTTGATAAGTAATTGCTTGAGGGTGATCAGCACTGTTGCAGCTTCTTAAGATCCACATACAAATTGCTGCTCGATGATTTAATTATGCGCCAGCATGGGAGAAGGTGGGAGGTGTCCAGTCTCAAGGCAATTGAATTGTAACAGATTGCACCCACCTACATCTAGCTAAAGATCACCTTCCCTACTCAGAGACTGTATAATTGTATAAAGGCTTATTTCTTATTTCCTAACCTGGCTCTTCCATTGACATAACTACAATAGGACATTATCACTTTCTTTTATTTTGAATTCTCCAGATTCTTTGATATGGCTTGCCTGCACTGCCACTGAGGTGTGGGGAAGTGAAGGGGTGGGGGGAGGGGGGGCATCCAGGAAAAGGGATGACGCAAAAGTAAAAACATCCCTTACACGGTTGGCTGTGCTCGTCCCCATCAGTGTTGTTCAATGGTCTTGGCCCCAAAAACAGTCCCACGATCATGTGAATCTTAATGGTCCTGGAAATAGACCATGGGGTAAGGGAAAGGACCTGATACGACACATGCTCACCCCTCTCACTCAAATTCTATAGGTCGCTTTTGGTGTATGGGACTGAAAAATATTAGAGCAGGTAGACAATTTCTAAGGTGAGAGAGAAGCCGGCAAGTGATGTAATAATCTACCCAAACAATCTCTGTTGATTAGATCATCCAGAGCTCCCTTTGGCTTCTGTTGACTCATTCCCCCCCCCAACCCAGTTGCATTAGCTATTACCAAGCTAAAATTCCCATCTCAAAACCAGGTAACATGCACAACATTAAATTATATCTTAAGGTTTCTATTTGTAAAAAAGGAGTGAGTCACCACGGTCAGATGAAAAGGGGGAGGCACTACAAAAATTATACGGTCTCATGAAAACACAATTTCTTAACATTTAGCCCACTTTTATTTTTATTTAAATTTTTGTGTGTGTGTTAACTACTTAGCCATCCTCCATTCAAATGCACTAGATGCTAGCAGTTCTGGACCACCAAATGATGAATACATGAATTCAGCTGAACGTGCTAGCGTCCTTCAGCAGTAAACACAACTCATCAGTTGCCACCCGCTCACACCGATTTCCACAAGGCCAACACTCAGAAACCAGCAGGCCCAGGCCCCCAAAATAGGGGAGAAAGATAACCTGACCTTCCATACCCACATGCACTATCATCATCATCATCATTTTTTACTAATTCATTTTGTTTATTTACTTCTTTTGAGCATAATGTTCATGATATGAGCTATAAGAACAGCCTGAAAATAACCTATTATGCTGCTTGAAAAAATGAAAAAGGGGATGATTATTTGTTTATTTGACATTTTTTTATATGCCACCTTTCAATGTTATCAAGGCAGTTTACAATGAACATAACAATGATTTACATGGAATGGTATAATCAGCAACTATTTACATATAACAATTGACAATTCTCCTTTGACTATTAACAAAACAGTGTAACATTTCTATAACTATTTACAGTAGATTTAGCACTATATTGATGTAGTGATCATATTGTAGGTGGGGTGGCTGGTCGGAGATCTTGATTGTTAAGGCTGTGTGTTTGCTGTGCTGTTGAAGTATTCTGTGAATAGGAAGGTTTTTAGATGTTTTCGGAAGTCAACGATATCTGTGATTGTTCTTAGGTGATGCGGTAGCGAGTTCCATAGTGATGGGTTGTAATAAGTGCTGTTTGTGAGGTGTTTGTTGTTGTAGATGCTGTTGAGAGGGTGTTTTGGTATTGTTTCCTCCTTGATCGAGTGTCTGGAATCCTTTTGACAAGCACTTTTAGACATTCGGCAGACCAGTTGTGTAGGATCTTGAAAACTATCATTATTGATTTGTATTTTGTGATTGAACGGAGAACCAGTGAAGGGATTTTAAAATTGATGTGATGTGTTTGTATTTTTTTGTTCCGGTGATTAATCAGGCTGCCATTTGGGCCATTTGTAGAGCTTGGGTTGCACATTTGGGTAGTCCTTGAAGAATCAGATAGCAATGATCAAGCCTGAGGGGTGATTATTGCCTGACATACAGTATGGAAGTGGTTATGGTCAAGAATGGGTCATAGGTTCTGCAGAATCTTTATTTTGTAGTAGACTTTGGCGGTTGTTTTATTGATGTGTAATTGGAAGCTGAGCCTTTGATCTAGATGTATCCCTAGATATTTCATTTCACTCTTCACAGGGATTGGCTGGTTTCCTATTAGAAGATTATCTGGAGCGTTAAATGTTGTGTCCCATGTGATTATGAGGGCTTCAGATTTGTTGTAGTTAATTATGAGGTTGCGCTGTGCTAGCTATTCTGTGACTGATGTCATGCAAGTGGTGATGGTGGAATAATATGGTTTTCTGGAGTCGAATGGGGAATATATCATCAAGTCATCTGCGTATAGGTGATATTGGATGTTGTATTCCTGTATAATTTTGCAGACTGGTTGTATGTATATGTTAAATAGAAGAGCAGATAATGCAGAGCCCTGAAATATTCCTTGATGGAGAGGGAAGAGTTTGGATGTTTTGTTTTTGATCTTGATCTGAATCTGTCTCTCAGATAAGTATGAACGAAACCATGTCAACGGGGTGCCACTGATTCCTATCGCCATCAGCCTGTGGAGCAGTATGGGGTGGATTATTGAATCAAATGCAGATGTTATGTCTATGAATATGAGTATGAAGCCTTGTTTGCGCTTTCAATCCCTTTAAGAACCGTGTTTGTTAGTATGGTTAATAAGGTTTCTACCCCGTGAGGCTCTCGGAGTCCATGTTGTTGAGGATCAAGTTGGGTGTCGAGTCAATGTGATCCTGTAGTTGATGTTGGACTGTCTTTTTGATTATTTTTGCTAGTAGAACTATGCTGGAAATGGGTCGATATGAGGATGGAGAGTTTGGGTCTATTATGTTGCTCTTTAGTAGTGGCCTTATGGATGAGATCTTTAGTAGTGATGGCATAAATCCTTGTGTTAGGGATAAATTTACTATTTTGCAGATTGTCAGTGCTAGCTCTTGTGATGTCACCTTTATCTAGGAAGTTGGGCAGGGATCGAGTGGTGATGTGGTTGTGTTCAAAGATTTCAGCAGATTGATGCAATGATCATTAGTAACTGAGTAAAATGATGTCCAATTCTTTGGGTAGTCATGCTTTGTCCTTGGCGCAAAGGTTTGGTTTGGTGAATGGTGTGAGCAGGTGATTTTGTTCTGGAGGTGAGTTGCGAATGCTTCTGGAGTTAATGAATCAGCGACCTGTTTTTGTGAGGGTCTAGTTAGATCTTTTACTATTGTGAATAGCTCTTTTGGGCGGTTTAGAGATTTCATGATGATGTTTGTATATTGTTTCTTTTGATTTAGGATGAATTCATTGTATTCCCTTTATTTTGTCCTGTATTCCTGGAGATCTGATTGATTTTTAGTTCTTCACCACCTTCTCTCCAGTATTCTTAAAGTAAGCTTAGCTTGTCTTATGTCAGAGGAATACCATGGAGTTTTGTTTGCTTGTTGAGATATTTATATTTTTAGTTTTGATGATGTCTCAGCAGCTGGTGTTATGGAATCATTCCAGTTTGTTATTAGGGTTTCAAGGTCCATACTGGAGATGTTGAGCTCAGGAAGTATTTGTTCAAGTAGGGTGTCCTTATTAAATTCCTTGAAGCAACGGTGGGTAGCTGTGCCATGCTGTCTGGGAAGTGGGGGATTAATTGGAAATTCAAATGATATCATATGATGATCTGACCAGGGTACTGGAGTTACTTGGTAGGTAATGTGGTTGTTGAAGGAGTGAAGGTTGGAGGGTACAAACACCAGGTCAAGCGTATTTCCTCCACTATGTGTCTGAGTTTCAATGATTTAAGTGAGGTCCAGTAAGATTAAGGCATCGAGAAATGCCACAGCATGAGCTGGGGGCGATGAGTTTAGGTTGAAATCACCTAGAATTATTAGTGGTTTGCCTTTGTTGGAATAGTTGGATGCTAGTTCAATTAAGCTTGAGAGGTCATCTGAGCTGGAGGTTGGGGATCTGTATATTAGACAGCGATATTTTTTTGTTTTCTAGTGTTGTGCTTAATGTTGGAGTTGATAGGCTACTAACAACCTTAAGGCTTAGTTGCTTATTTGTTAGGATGAGGATTCCTCCATCCCTGCTTTGTGATTTGTGGCAATGGTGAGAGTCCATGGTTGAGGGCGTAAGTTGGTTTATTAGTATGCTATCTATGGCGGTCAGCCATGATTCAGTTATACACATAATTTCAACCTTATGATGCTGCAAGTAATCTGCTATAGTGTGAATTTTGTTGGGGATGGAGCGGGCATTTATTAGGGAGCATTTGGTTGTTTGTATTTGCTGTTCAGCTGTTATGTGCATCTAGGTACTTTCCTTTGTGTGCATGTGTTTATGTTTATGTTTATGTTTATGTTTATTGGCTTGATTGACCGCCCTTCATTGGTAGGCAGAGCGGTTTACAAAAATATATCTTCATTACAGTAGGCACAAGGCCGGAAAAGGAAAAGAAAGTTACAACTCAGTAATAGTAGAGAAGCAAGGACAGGAGAGGAGGGTCAATAGAGGAAAATGAGAGGCTAGGAAGGAGAGAGGTTGAAGGCAAGGGAGAAGAGGTGAGTTTTCAAGGCATGCTTGAAGGTAGGATGGCAGGGTTCCAGACGGAGAGTAGAGGGGAGGGAGTTCCAGAGGGCCGGGCCTATAAAGAAGAAGGCAGAGGAGCGGGTGGATTGGAGATGAGCAAGTGAGGGGGGGGGGGGAAGAGCGAGGCGGTTGAGGTGAAAGGAACGAGGAGTGTGTCGGGGTGTGTGAAAGTGGATGAGGTCGGCAAGGTACTGTGGTGTGGTAGTGTGAAGAACTTTGTGGACGAGCGTGAGAAGCTTGAATTGGATCCGGAAGGAAACGGGAAGCCAGTGAAGATGAAGGAGGAGGGGAGTGACATGGTCCCTGTGGGAGGCGGAAGAAGCAAGACGGGCGGCGGTGTTTTGGATGCGTTGTAGACCGGAGAGGTGGATAAGGTGATGCGGTCTTCTTTGAGGGTGGGGTTGCAAAGGTTGCATCGCTAGTTGTTGTCTTCTTCTTTAGAGGATTGGGATTGAGCCATTCCATATGTATGTTGCTCTGGACGGTCTTATTAAAGTTGTTAGGAGGGTGAGGAGTAAGGGCGTGTGAATCCACTTCATTTCTGTTTTTATGGAGAATGGACTTTCATAGCTGGATAATTGTGTACTATGCTTGAGTTTAATTACTGACTCCTGGTATGTTATATCTTGGAAGAAGCTTTGGTTGTGCGGCTTAGTGTAGATTGTCTTTAACTTCTCATACCATTAATGGTTTGTAATGAAGTTTCTTCTTTTGTAATGTATTGTGTTTACCTTTGTAGGTGAATACGGTGGGTGTATTTGAGGTTGTGGCAGTCTTAGGTATCATTTTAGAGGAATTTTCTAATTGCGTGTGGGCTACTAACTAATTTGTGTGGTTATAATTGCTAGACCAGATATATCAGAGACTTACTTTTGGCTTTAATGTCCTTGGGTTGAGAAGTTCTGCTGTCCGTCTGTAAGAGATCCTTGTTAGAACAGGACTCCATTGGTGCCTTTCTTCTGAATTTTTTAAAATTTAAAGTCCTTTTGCTGTGCCGGGCTGGTTGGGTGTTCCCGTGGGGAGTGGGGTGAAGCTTACCTTCCCCCTACCTTATGGGCTGCAGAAACCAGAAGCGATAGCTGGATTTAGACCTAAGTGCAGTGAACCCGACCCACAGCTGAAATGCGGACAAGGGACCACGACCTAAGTGAGCTTCATCAGCCACTTTCTGCATAAAGGGCAATCTGAGCACATGATGCTCCCTCCCAGGATGGAGCCTGTACACCTCACCTCAAACTCTCTTCGGGCTAATGTGGTCTTGACAGGAACATTACATAAGCACTAACATGTCTTTGCCATGGGGAAGTGGGGGAGGAAGAAGAAGCAGCTGCAGCCCTGCAGTACATGAGTGCCTCTAACCTCCCGCCAACACCCAGCCCTCTTCCACTACATTTGGATAGAGACACAGACAAGTAGGAAGGAAGTGGAGAAAGGCAGGTAAGCTGCTTTAGTGGGCACAGTCTCAGGGGCCTCTCCAGTGCAACATGCTGGTAGATGCACACCCAATGCTGGTTTGGGAGGTGAAGAGAGATGGAGTTCATTGAAGCAGAGCTACAATAGGGTTATGAAAGGCCAACTCTATGCCCAATCCCAGTTTTTATTTGACTAGCTTGACCGTGCTCCTACCACGAGCCATATCACCCCAACCCATCAAGTACTGAAGTGTCCTTCAGCCGGCAGAAAACTTTCCAAGCTGCATTATCCTCCTTTGTTCATTTCTTTTGACAGTGTGGCAGGAGTGCGGTCAAATGGAAGCTTTGCTCTGGGGTCTGCCTCCATGTTAAACACATGGCCCATCACACTGGGCTCAGGCCCTCTCAATTTTTCAGGACTGCAACCTGTATGGATATTGGCATTGAATATACAGATTAAATTAAGAATTAGTGCTTACTTCAGCCGATGGCTACTCTGACTGAAAATTGACCCCATGGTTTTCTGGTAGTGGGAAGCTGGTTTTGGCTGAATGCTGCAAAGTATAAGAAGAGAATATGTTTCAAACTGTAGCCAATGTGTAAGTCCCTATTAAGTGTTTTTGAAATTCAGAGTGGACTCCTTGGAACATGGACTTTGTGCACTGTACACTGCTATCACCTTAAAGCATGTGTGGAAAGACAGCCTAGATCAGTCTTTTACATTGAGACTGATAGTTTGATTCTCCATATACAAGCAGGAAGCAGTCCTCGCATATGGGTGCCGTCCTCCGATGGATCCTGCATGGAAATGCTCCCCAGCTCCTATTGGAAGCTTTAGGAAGGCTCCTCTGTGCCTCCTTCCTTTCTGCCATGGTGGCGCCATCTTAAAATCAGTCTTCATTTTTCCACAGAGCCCAACATGCACATTCTGGTCATCCTCCGTTTGGTAAATCATTTTTCTCCCTTGTGGGGGTTTTGCGCTTCCGGGTTTTTCAACCTATAACCTGCAGTCACAATTTCTCTTTTCTCTTTTCCTTTTCTAATTTTTGATCATTTAATTTTTCTTTCTTTTTTCACATCACTTCAGCCCTCTTAGGCGCTAGTGCATTGGCCAGGCCTATCTTTTCAAAATCAAGCCATTTGATTTTGCTGCAGCTATCCTCCCAGATGACATGTCCCAGAAACTGGCTAGCAGGTTCAAAAAGTGTTCCTAGTGTGCTAGAACCATATCCACCATGGATACACACAGTTGGTGCTTCCAGTGCCTGGTACCTGATCATCAGCCCTCTTCTTGTAATTTGTGTTTGTAGATGACAAAAAGAGGACTCAAAGGTTGAGAGAAGAAGTGCAAATCACTTTTTGGTGCTCAGAAGTCCAATCCATCATCGTCGGCATCAATGGCACAGGTATCTATGATTTCCAAGGCTGCATTGACATTGAGGAGTTCTTGAGCCCACTCGGCACCATGCAGTTGTAGTTCCCCAGAGTATTGGCCATCAAGTGATTTTCACCCAAAGATGAGGAAGTATTCAGCTTCATCTTCATCAATGTTGAAGGGTGATTGAACCAAGTACAGAGCAAAGACTGGAGCATGGGCATCAGAGCCCATCGAGGCAAGGCATCAAGAGTGATGAGGGCCTGTGTGAGTGCCCCTCAAAGTTCCCCCAATGGGAGGAGAGCTCATCCTCCAAAACATCGGAGGGGCATCAACAGCCTACCAAGAGCCAAGACCAAGCCGCCGATACTCCTGTACAGATATCGGGTATATCTGTCAAAGTTGCTGCAGCCCCACAGCCGTCAGAATTGGCAGTCATGGAGAAGCAACTTCTGCAAGCTCTTGAAGAATGCATCACAGCATGCCAGGGTCTCAATGTTGGCTGCATGGACATCGAGCACCATACAGCCGATCCTCTAGATGCATGCCTTGCTGCTGGAAAAAAATCCTTCGTTTGCGGTCTTATTGTGAACGATTAACTACTGTATACTGTAATGACAAGTCATTCAGTATCAACACTATGAAGAATGGAAATAGTCTTAATAATTTCCTTTTAATTAAACCAGGAGCACTTGCTACTAATAAGAAGGTCTCAGACTTTTTGCGGCTATACCATTCAGACTCACATCTTAAACCCGTATCATGCCTTATAGCATCAACGACCTTCAAAAACTTTCCCCAGTGGAGCTATTCGTTAGAAAGCCAATGTATCAATTAATAGGACAGCTTTAACAGCTTCAACAAAATCCAAAGTGTGAAATAGACACTTAGCTTTCAGTTAGTGAACTCTTAGCTCCTCTGGCGCACAGACTTATGCTGATCCCAACGCCTGTCCCAGGTACCGTGTATGCGTTTCACGCTGTCTGTTTCCTCAGGGGATCCTATAATGAGCTTTCTAGTAGTACTGTGTAAAACAGGAAAATGCATAGCATCAAGCTCC
Organism: Ichthyophis bannanicus; assembly: GCA_033557465.1. Classification (NCBI taxonomy): domain Eukaryota; kingdom Metazoa; phylum Chordata; class Amphibia; order Gymnophiona; family Ichthyophiidae; genus Ichthyophis; species Ichthyophis bannanicus. Next base: position 760,652,692 of record CM066031.1, on the reverse strand, counting down.
ACACAAAATAATTAGTGAATCACATTCCACCCAACTAAGAAATGAAAAAATTAAAAGAAAGATTAAAAACAGAATGTCCGCCTACCTTATATGCTGCCCGCGTTCAGTAATTACAAAACCCAAAACACGCTACTTTTCTGTGTCAACTGCTCGTACCTTTAAGGTTACTAAATGCCGCGCATGCGAGGTACTAGACAAAATACCACATTTAAATGGTCCGCCGTCTGTATTGCTATTGGATCTCTCACAGCTCCTCCCCTTCACCAATAGCTAGTCCTCTGGATTTCTCTCTCCACCTTTATTTCAATAATCATCTACACTCAACCTAGCACTCATGTGTCCGATTTTCAAATTCCCCCAGGGGCCGAATTCTTCATACATTCTACCCCATTATCATCCGATAAGAAATAACTCTCCCCACAACCAAGAGATACTAAATAGTTCATAGGTACCCTATGATCAATTTCAGTTGTCCTATAAACTACTATAGAGTTGCCTTGATGTGTCAAATTTATAAACAGGCTGCCCACTCGACTCTGACATTCAATCCCAAGGGCGCTACTGAATGTAAATGGTGAATCCACCGCTGTTCCCTCACTGTCAAGGCATGATCCAGCGATCTGCCCGCCCTACCTTCCTCTACCCAGTCTATACATAAGCATCGTAGCTGTTTAAACACGTGGCCCTGAGACATACAATGCTGCACGATTGGAGCCTCTTTAATTTTACATTTCAACCTACTCCTATGTTCCCGCATTCGTATTCGAAAGGGGCGTATGGTCTTTCCCACATATGCCAACCCACAAGAACAAACTATAATGTAAACCACAGAGCTTGAATCACGAGTGGTATCAAAACGCAAAGGGACAGTCAGTTCTTGATATTCAAACTGAGAGGCAGTTATCGTGACATCACATATGTCACAAGCTCCACATCTCCTATGACCTTTCTCCTGCTTGGACTGTGCTGGTTCAACTACAGGGTTCAATACAGCTGGACTCAGCCATTCTTTCAAATTTCGTTCCCTTTGCCACACACAGCGAATTTTTTTGTCCGCCAAACCAGGGTCAGTCATTAAGACATTCCTATGCCGTTTGATCAGTCGTTGAATATCTAAACTCAAAGGGGAATATTTAGTAATCAAGTTTACATCATCAGGGTCTAGGTTGTTTTTATCGTTAGCGGACTTCATCGCTAATAAGGAACTCCTTTGATTATACAGAGCCCTAGAATACGCTTGTTTAATTATTTTCCTAGGGTAGCCTCTAGCCAAAAAACTAGCGAACAGTTGTTTTGATTTAGACTTATAATCATCCCTATCCGAACAATTTCTCCTAAATCGCAGAAATTGTGAGAACGGGAGACTCTCTTTCAATCGCCTGGGGTGTGCACTCCTAAAATGTAACAACGTGATCCTATCTATAGCCTTTTTATATACAGATGTCACCCATTCTCCTAAACCCCTTTTGATCTGCACATCTAGATAGGTGAGAGTCTCCTTATGATATGTATAGGTAAACTTTATATTATCATCAAGATGATTAATCCACTGGAAAAACATAAGAAGTGTCTCTTCAGTGCCCTTCCATATCAGGAGGACATCATCAATGTAGTGCTTCCATATTATGATGTTGGAAACATATATAGAGGAAGTTAACCACCGACTTTCAAAACAACCCATATAGAAATTAGTTACTGAGGGAGCGCATGTCGCCCCCATGGCTACCCCTGCTATCTGTTGATATAAGATGCCTTGGAAAACAAAATAATTACAAGTGATTGCCAGCTGTGCTAAACTAAGTAACAATTCATGTTGTGCTTCTGAAACATCTCCTCGCTGCTGTAACACCTGATGCACTGTTTCTAACGCTGCCTCTTGAGGTATACTAGTGTAGAGGGACACTACATCTAAAGTGACTAGTATGATATCCATATGCCTTGACCATTCATTTGCCTCTTCCAAAACATTCAATAAATGGGTGGTGTCCTTTAGATATGAAGGGATAGTGACTAACAGAGGACGTAGAAAGGAATCCACATAAACTGATAAGGGTTCCAAGACACTACCCCTGGTGGACACTATAGGTCTACCCGGGGGCTTTAACAAACTTTTATGAATTTTCGGCACAATGTAGAATTTGGGTGTTGCAGGAGATTGGATATTTAAATAATGAAATTCTTTACTAGTAATTAGTTTCTTCTGCAAAGCTTCTAAAGTAATATTTTTGATTTCAATTTGCAGGTTCACTTTTGGATCATAAAACAAAAGATATTATAATGCCTCTATATCGTTCCATGGTGAGACCGCACCTTGAATATTGTTTGCAATTCTGGTCGCCGTATCTTAAAAAGGATATAGCGATTTTAGAAAAGGTACAGAGAAGAGCCACCAAAATGGTAAAGGGGATGGAAGGATACTCCTATGAAGAAAGGCTAAAAAGGTTAGGGCTCTTTAACCTGGAAAAGAGACGGCTGAGGGGAGATATGATAGAAGTCTATAAATTAATGAACGGAGTGGAATGGGTAAACGTAGATCGATTGTTCACCTTATCAGAATATAGAAAGACTAGGGGACATGCAATGAAGCTACAGGGTAAACTATTTAAGACTAATAAAAGAAAATATTTTTCACTCAACGTGTAATCAAACTCTGGAATTTGTTACCGGAGGATGTAGTAAAGGCTGTTAGTGTAGCTGGGTTTAAAAAAGGTTTGGACAAGTTCCTGGAGGAAAGGTCCATAAACCATTATTAAGAAGTGACCGAAGATATCAATGCTTGACCCAGTACAAGAATTGTGGAACTTGTGTCTCTTGGGGAAACTGCTAGGTACATATGACCTAGATTGGCCACTGTTGGAAACAGAATACTGGGCTTGATGGACCTTGGTCTGACCCAGTATGGCATATCTTATGTTCTTATGTTATATGTATTCTCCAATACAATATAAACAGCGGGATCTCGTAGTTGGGAAAGGGCTTCTGACATATAATCTTGTCTGTCTAACACCACCACTGCCCCCCCCCCCTTGTCAGCTCTTTTAATAACAATATCGGAGCGTGTCCTCAATTCACGTAAAGCTTGATTCTCTGGTCCTGTCAGCGTAGTATGTGTTAGTCTACGCTTTGCCTCTAGGTCCTGCACCTCCTTCAACACCAATTGCTTAAAAATCTCTAGGGCCGGATATAAGGGGCCTGGAGGGGAGCTCCACTGGGGACATTTTTTGAAGGTCGTTGATGCTATAAGGTATGATACCGGTTTAAGACGTGAGTCTGAATGGGATAGCCGCAAAAAGTCTGAGACCTTCTTATTAGTAGCAAGTGCTCCTGGTTTAGTTAAAAGGAAATTATTAAGACTTTTTCCATTCTTCATAGTGTTGATACTGAACGACTTGTCATTACAGTATACAGTTGGAAAAACATCGACATTGGAGCATCAAAGGGCCCTGACATTGGTGCCTGCCTGGCTGATATCCCTCTCTAGCATTTTGGAGTCCAATGCACCCCCAAACTCTAGAAGAGCATCGGTGCATCATCGCTCCTGAAGGAACTCCTGTTTCCCTCGAGTCCAGAGAGAGATCCAGGCAGAGACTCAGTTCTTCAACTTCCTCTCTGAGTCTGATTTAGAAGGCTGGTAATCACTGTGGAGTCTGAACACTTGTCAGAGGACAGATCTCCTGAACTTCCATCAGACCCTTCTCCACCTCATGAGTGCCGTAAGTCCCTCTCCTGAGGACTCGACCTTCTGTGATTTTGCAGGGGACATGGCCAAAGCCATACCATTTTCTTTGATGACTAAGGATGAATCCAGGGCAGAAGAGTTGGAGATCCTTACAATACTCCTCATTCCCTAAGGAGGCTGTGTACTACATCTTGCAGAGAGTGCAGATGAGAATGTGGGAGAACCCTCTTTGTACCTCCAGTCGGTAGAAGGCTTGAATCCATATACAGTGTTCAGAAGGCAAGGCAAAAGGAGAGCAAGGCTCCTGCAGACAACTGAGGAGTGCACAACGAGCAGAAGCAAACCGATGACCCAGGTGCTTTAAAAATGCTTTATTGAAGGTCCCCGACGCGAAACGCGTCGGGGACTTTCAATAAAGCATTTTTAAAGCACCTGGGTCATCGGTTTGCTTCTGCTCGTTGTGCACTCTTCATTGTTCAGAAGGCTCCTGGATTTGAGAAGCTTCATCTTCCTCACCATTCCTTGGTGGTCGGATCTGCCCTTAAGAGGTCCAAAAGTTATAAACTCATTCCTTGGCGCCCTCAGGGAGGGAGGCTCTGACATTGGATTCTTTAGGGAGAAGATATTTCAGAGCTCCATGCTCAGAGCCCGCATGGCCTCTTACTAGCTCTACATGGGCATATTCTTGAAGAACATTATATGCAACCTCGCTGAACTGCCTCAGTTTCTCCCTCCAGAGAAATTAGAGGAGTATTATTCCCTAGTGGCTCACAGCAAGGATTGCTCGAAGTTCGTGATCCAGTGACCTATGACTTCTTCAAAAAAAGAATCGCGAGCTTCTGCCATGGGTATTGGCACCTGGAGACTTGCCTGACTTCAGTCCTTAGACCTGGAACAATTGGTGCAGAGAACAGATCGAAGAGAAGACTGGATTCATCAAAAAGAAGCATGTCACCCTTTGTAATCTTTCAAGGCACATATCCGGTCTCCTATCACAGGAGGTAGAAAGGAGGGGGAGAGAAAAAGACCTATTACTCTCATCAGCATAGGTACTTTCCTGGGCCCCAAACAGGCTGCTCACCCGCGACAGCATTGAGAGAAGCTTCAGAAAGCCCAGTCGGCTAATCAGCCAAAACTGGGGGTGGGGTTTTGACTGATTCCTTCGGAGCATAGCCATTCTACTAGTAACTGCAGTGGGAAACCCTCTCAGCGGGGGAAAGCTCATTTTTTTGTCCAAAGGTGGCCCCTCATAACCTCAGACTCATGGGTTAGTCCAGAACGGTTACAAATTACATTTACTGGATCTGCCACCAAACTGCTCCTTGAGGGTGCATAATCTCAACCCTCTGCATCAAGAACTGCTTCAAAGAGAAATCATTGCCCTTCTGTTAGATCTTGGGATCAAGCTCGTGCCACCAGAGCAAAGAAGGTGAAAGTTTTATTCCAAGTACTTCCCAATCCCCAAGAAAATAGAGGGATGCCGCCCATCCTAGACCTAAGAGATCTGAACACATACTTGGTAAGAGAAAAGTTCAGAATGATTTCTCTTGGCACCCTGCTTCCCTATCTTCAAAAAGGAGATTGGCTATGCTCCCTGGATCTGAAGAATGTGTACACCTACATACAGATACATCCCACTCACAGGAGGTATCTCAGATTTGTCCTGGGGGGACAACACTTTCAGTACCAAGTGTTGCATTTTGGCCTAGCCTTAGCACCTTGTGTTTTCACAAAATGCCTCACAATAGTAATTGTTTATCTCTGGACTCTGGGAGTGTTTGTCTTCCCCTATCTGGATGATTGGTTGATCATGAATACTACTCTGGAAGGGGTTCATGAATCAACATGATTGACTTTTCAGGTGCTGGAACAATTAGGGTTTGTTAGAAATTACCCCACGTCCCACCTTCAACCAACCCAGCGGTTGGAATTCACAGGAGCACTGCTCGACACGACTCAGGTAAGAGCCTTCCTCCTGCAAAACTAACTTCACAGACTGACAGCACTAGTGCAGGGGACTCAATTGAGTCAGTAGGTAACAGTTTGCAGGATGTTAACTGTACTAGGCCGCATGACCTCTACCATGCACATCATACCCTTGGCACGCTGCCATATAAGGCAGGGTCAGTGGACTCTGAGGACTCAATTGACCCAAGCTACAGGTCAACTTGGGAATTGTCTGTGTGTCACCTATCCTTTCATTCAGTCACTGCAATTATGTACAATCCACCACAATTTTCTCAGAGGTCTCCTCTTTTAAATTGCTCCACCTCAAAAAGTTCTGATGACAGACAGCATCCAAGCTGGGGTGGGGAGCCCATCTTGATGGGTTGCACACCCAGGGTGATTAGTCCATCCAAGAAAGTCTCCACCAGATCAACTTCTTGGAATTAAGAGCCATAACAAAGACTCTAAAGGCTTTCTGAGATTGGCTGGCCAAACAACTTGTTCTGATTGAGACCAACAATCAAATTGCAATGTTCTACATTAACAAGCAGGGAGGAATGAGCCCTTAGCTCCAGTGTTGAGAAGCACTCAGGTTGTGGAAGTTTGCCATCGCACATGGGATGGATTTGAGAGCTATATTCCCTTCAGTCCCTTCATATTGGTTTGCTATATTTGTGATAATGGCTTCATCAACTGGTCTAAAATACAGCAGCCAGGATTATTATGAGTACATCTAGGAAAGAGCAGATAACTCCTATACTTCAACAACTACACTGGCTTCCCATCATCTCACGTGTACCATATAAAGCAGCACTTATTATCCACCGAATCTATTACAATGCCTCCGCTGCAGTCCTTCAAAGCTTATTAATCAAGGATCCGAGTATAAGGCCCAGGCATTCCAACATGTTAAACAGGCTCATTACACCTGATGAATTTCAATGATCTAATCAGTCTACTGTCAGAAGAGCCTCTTCACTTGCTGCTACTGCTATTTGGAACTCTCTTTCTGATCAAATGAGATCTACAAGGGATATAAAAGACTTCCGTTTAATGTTAAAAACATTTTTGTTTATGGATTACTATGGTTTTTCTTAGTGAATTATTCTATTGTTATATTTGTTCTAATTTTTTATTTGTTAATGTCTTTCCCTTTTAATTTTCCAACTTTGCCCTTTTTACCAAATTTTTAATATTACTATTTATTTTTATTGTAAACCACTTTGATTGAAGGATAAGGTGGTATATAAATATGGATAAATAAATAAATACATCACGACATTTTTGGGGTCTTATATAGTAAATGGTGTACTTTCTTTTTTCAAACTTGTTTCACTCTTAAATTGGAGGAAGGACACATATTGTAGACAGATTTTGTTATCTATTAAGAAGAAAAGTTTATATTTTTCTCTTGATATATATTAAGAATCTAATCTGTGATGAAGGTCACTCCCTCAATATATTTTGATATATAATGAACAGAGATTTCTTTAGGAACATAAAATTTGAGAAATAATAGGCATTGTGCTATAGTAATTTAGGAGTATGTTTATTAAACTGGGCTAACAGCGTGGGCTATTTGCAATTAGTTCCCATGTTATTCAATAGCAAAAATGCAATGTGTGCCTTCGAGTCAGTCCTGACTCCTGGCGTCCCAGAAGCTCCTGGGTTTTCTTAGCAGTGTCACCGCACTTAGTTACAAATAGTCCACGTTAACCGCTACCTCATCTTAATAAACATGCACCTATTTGTGTTTGTTTATGTCAGGAGCTTCTCTAGAAAAAGAGAGTCCAAGGCCATATTTTAAAACTGGATGTGGAAGGAGTTCAATTTTACCATCCACATCCTTCCATCCACTTCTCTCTCTCTCTCTCTCTCACCATACACACACACACACACACCCTATGTATTAACACCTCTTTGCAAGCAAAAGACCCAAAGGCATGGTTACTATATGTGACAATTGACAGGTTTGTCTTTTTGATTAAAAGTCCTGGAGCTTTTTATCATTGTGTGGGTGTCATCTGAATGCTCTAATCTCTCAGGCTTGCCAGTATCAAATATTAAAACCCTTGTATTATTGTTTAAGCTAGCTGAAGTTTATACTTGGAGAGCTACTAAGGCATCTTCCTGTCGTTTCTCCCAAGATGAGTGCGGAGAAGGAGAGGAGGTTGGGAGACGATAGCATCTGCTTTTGCGAGCCTTGGGTCCTCTGTAATGTCAGTTTTCTTTAACACTGCATTAGAGTTTGGGCAGGGTACTCTTCCTCAGCTGAACATATTCATTTATATTACTTATTTTTCTTTCTCATTTTTTGAGTATATAATAAAATTAATATAGAGTAAAAACGTACATGGTAACATAATAAATGATGACAGATAAAGACCAGCATGATCTATAGAATTTAGGGTTGTAACTGCAGTACACTGCGAGTTACATTCCCCCCTCCCCAATCATGCCTTTTTCTTTGGGTGGAAATGCTCTGCACTTGAATTTAATCATCTTGCCATTTGTAGGAATCGTCTGTGTTTATCCGGCACATGTTTGAATTCCATCAATGATTTTGCCCCACCATCTCTACTCAGGAGGGCATTCCAAGCATCCACCACCCTTTCCATGCCAAAATATTTCCTATGTTGCTTTAAGTTTGCCTCCTTGAAAACTCAGTTTCATGCCCTCTAGTTCTATAGCTTTCCCTTCTTTGGAAAATATTCATTTCTTCACTAATACTTTTCAAATATTTAATTGTTTCACATCTTCTCTCTATTCTCATTTAGGCCATCAAGTCTCTTCTCATATTTCTTCAGTCTCTTTATATCCTTGGCGATATAGGGCTTTCACAACTGAACACAGGCCTCAGGTGAGTGGCATTATTCCTTCCTCCTTTCTGCTGTTCATGACCCTCTCTATGTAGCCTAGCATCCTTCGGACTTTGCTCACCACTTTGTCGCATTGTTTCACCACCTTGAGATTCTTGGACGCTATCACTATCATAGACATCAGCCTCTCACTTCCTATCATATATAGCTTCTTTGAATTTCTCCATCAACCTGCATTTCTTGACATTAAAGCATAATTGACAAACATTAGACCATGCTTCTTATTTTTGTAGATCATTTTTCATGTTGTCTACTCCATGTGCAATTCTTTGTGTCTTCTGCAAAAAGCAAACTTTTCCTTCTAACCCCTTGGCAGTATGACTTATAAAGAAATGGAGGCACTCCTGAAAGACAAAATAGTGGAATTTCTCGAAACCAATAGGTTGCATAATCCAAGGCAACATAGTTTTACCAAGGGACGATCATGCCAAGCAAATCTGACTGAGTTCTTTAACTGGGTGACCAGAGAACTAGATCACGGGCATGTAATTTCAGTTTGTTCAATGTAAACTGCACTGATGCAGAATAGCACGGTATATAAGAGAATGTAAATAAATAAATGCGATGGATGTGATCTACCTAGATTTCAGCAAAGCCTTGATACTGTTCCTCATAGGAGGCTTATCAATAAACTGAACAGTCTGGGGATGGGTCCCAAGGTGGTGAATTGGATCAGAAATTGGTTGACTGACAGACAACAGACCATATCTTGCAAAGGATATAAAAAGACTGGAAATTGTTCAGAGGAAGGCGACCAAAATGATTTGGAGCCTGCGCCAGAAGATGTATGAGAAAAGACTTAAAGTCCATGGGCCAGCAACAGCATGGCAGGCAATGAATGTGATCCCAGAACTGAAGTGATATATGGAGTATAAGAGAGGAATGACAGAGTTGCAGGATGACTCCACTTAGCAAGTCATTTATTTCCCTTACCCACAAGAGTTACTGGATACAGTGAGATACTGAGGTCCTGAAGATGTGATTCAAGGCCATCAGGTGCAAGAGACCTATGGAAGGAGCAACAAGGTATGTGCAAACCGAAAGTCTGTATCAGAGGGGAGCAGAAGCAGCAGATAATAGAAGGCAGGAATCATGATGCAGCACTCTCTATGGTGCTGTGTCATGGTTTCAATGCCAATGACATTGCTGCTGCTGCAGGATTCGGAGAGGCGTGGCAGCAGCAACAGTAGGGGCCGGGGCCAATAGGGTGAAGGGTGCCGCCAATCCTTGCACTGGTCCTGGGTTCATGGCCTACTTGCCTAGGAGCCAGCCTGCACTGGGGAAGCGCTCCTATATGCCTGCATGTGAAGATATAGAAATCATAGCACGATTCTAGGAAGCATGGAAAGTCATCAGTTATTTTGCCCTGGGCACTGAAGGCCAGTTGCATATCCGTAGAATGGAAAGGCTTCCTATTTCAGTAGGTTGCTTCCCTGCCTTTTGGGGGCCTGATGGCCACTCGTGCATAGTCAATTACACCCAGCATTGCAGGGAAACAACCCACATCGTGGAACCTCAGCATGGCTTGTTGCATCTGCTGCACAGTGCAGGGGAAGGCTATGTATTCTGCTGTGCAGATTAGAAAAGCTGGCATGAATTGGGACATTGCTGACTGGCTGAGTCCTGCCTTAGCAGCCAGCAGTGACTGGAAGCTATTGGTGGCCAGGAATGCTAGAGCTGTTGTGATCCTCAGATGCACAGGCATGGTCTGGTCTCTCTCTGCGGCAGAGCAGAGGAGGGGATCCAACTTCAGACATAATTAGCGTATAACCTTATTGAATCTGAACCGAGGCAGACACTGCTCCTCCGTGAGGTCCAGATATTGGACCCTGGCCCAGTACACTCTCTCTGGTAAGGGTGTATTCTCTCTCTCTCTCCTGTGCTCCCTGTGGCTATCTCTGCATTACCAGCACAAACCATGCTGAAAACCATGGCTTTTATCCACCACCATCACCCTTGATATCCCAGCACCAACATTCTTGTGCCACCAACACCAACACTCAGTGCACTATGCTCTGTGAGACACTAAAACAGATGGACAGACCAAGACAAACAAACACTGATGCTCAGTCACACCACAGGCCACTCACACATCACCTCTCTAGCATGCCACCACACACAGGCACACACACAGGCTGACAGTGTCACAGCACAACACCAACAGGCAGAGACTGCAATACACGGAGTGTTGGGGAGCACACCTGCGGGGCAAGGGATGGGCCATTAGGTCATGGGAAGGGAATAGGGGTAGTTGTGGGCTGGGTGTTGGCTAGTGGGGTACGGTGAGGTGGATGCACAGCAGAGACAAAGGTGATTAGCTACAAAGACTGCTCAGACAACACAGATGACAAGCACACCTCAGTCACAATTGCAAACCATGGTCAACAGGGACAGCAAAGTCCCTTACCTATTCATGATTTACAGCAGATATAGAGCAGGATAGTTACATACTGCACCTGACACATCCCAAAATCTATGTGAAATTTGTCCTGGATGTGCAGCCACTTGCTTCACCCTAGGCATGCCCAGGAATGCCCCCCAAAACACCCATCCCGGTACATTCAGACATAGCTGTGGCACCTGCAGAAATGTACACATCTGCCCAGTTCTAAAATCACCGTCTGCATGTCTCTGCCTTTACTATGTCCTTCTCACGTTTATCTCTTCTAAAATAATCCCCTTGAGTCTGCAACACGAGTGAGTGATTGGCTGTTTAGAGTGACAGTGTCTATAAGATGTGGGCCCCATTTGTGAATCTCCTGAACGATGCTGAAAAGATTTCCAGTCATGAAGGATTTCAACTAATTGCCCCTGAAGCAGCATTTTTTGTGAAACAAAGACCTTTATCGGGGATTATTGATGGAAAAACCTTTGCCATTTTAAGGGATATTCAGGTGAATGTGGTGTGATGAATTTTGTGTGAGTGTAAGTGATGGTTCTGTCTTTTGGCAGCAAGCTGTGCCGCTGGGGGAGTGGCTTTGAAGTATCACTGAGCATGTACTACAGCGTTTGAAGTTTATGATGAAAGAAGCGGCACTAACGCCTCTGCTCCTCCGCAGAACACCCTGATGCCATCTGGCTAACATGGAGACATTCAGCAGTGGCACTCGGGGATATTCAGCAGCACTAATTGTGTTACTGAATATCACAGTTGCTGCAATTAACGCATCTAGCAGGTTTGCTAACTGTGTTGATTGCTCTGAATATCGGGTCCAGTATTTCTGATTGTGTGTTGAGGGCCAAATCCTTAAAAAAGAAGGAGTTTATTCACCCAGAAGATCTAAGTTTTTTTTCTATAATCAGCCGCTGCCTGCTTATCCTTAAGTCGGGAAAATTAGACACCTTCAAGGCTAGCCTAACTGGGCAATGGCCGAATATCGACGCTGCCTGGTTAGCTTCACTGCTATGCGGCCGACCCATATGTTCAAAGCTGGTGACTGGATATGGCTCCGGCATTGAATATCTGGATTTTAAGTTCAGCAGCTAGCCGCTGCCGTTGAATATCCCCTCTCCCTGAAGGAGTTTAGGGATCATACTGGATTCAATAATGCAGTTAGAAAGTCTTAGGCTAGTTAGGCAACTGTGGCGTTCTCTGAAACAAGAACAATCTAAGGGTTGTTGCACATGGCGTGATTCTTAGTCAGCTAAAGTACTGCAATGCTATGTAAGGGGCCCTGGGCAAACTTGTATAGATGGGTCCTTTTCCATTTCTTTCTCTACTGAATGCCACCCTCCTTCTCCTGCCTGACCATCCCGTTAATCTGATGTTGCGGGTTCGCTGCTGCAGCTTTCCTTCTCATTGCCAGCTGACAGGACAGCTGCACACACTGTTCGTCTTCAAGCCCGATGAGGGATGATGCAAGCACCCTTCTACCTTCTTATGGACCACGCAGAACAATACAGAAATGCAGGTGGTGGTGGCACAAGGCATTTTCTTCCTTCTGGTCTGTGAAGGCTGTGAACATGGTGCCAAAAATATTATGTTATGGACAGGGCTGATGGAAGGAGACCAGGAATCCTAGGCGAACCTTAAGCCTTGCACCCCTCCATTTAACTTTCAGGCACATTCACCCCCTCCCCCAAATTTTAATAAACTAAAAAAAGTCATCATGATTTCACCATTAATGCTTCCAGAATAATCCTGTAAAAATATATAAATTATATATAATTTGACATCATGAGATCAATAATGAAAAGCCTTATATGATCAGCAGCGATGCTCACTACATACGGGCTTGTTAAGAAAAATATCCTGATGGATAAATGACCACGTTCCAGCCATATCAAATGACATGACATTTTGGCCTGGTTAAGGATATTTATCCATTGAATGGATTCATTTATCCATGTAGCTGGTCTGCTTTTAAACGGTTAAATTAAATACATAGGGTGACTGAATACCTAATCCCATACATTTAAATGTTAATCCTTGTATAGATATATAATACAAATATATTTCAAAAATCATATCACAGTGTCTGATAAATGTCTCATTTGTGATTTTTCTGGGTAGATTGCAAAAAAAATAAATTCAACACATACATTTATAAGTTGAAAGAAATCCATACTGTATTGGTTAAAAGTAGCTCTCACTTGTGGTATACCCCAGGGCTTAGTTCTCGCTCGTCTTCTTTTTAACATCTTCCTGGCCACATTTTTCTTTATTTATTTTTATTTATTTAAAGATTTTTCTATACCGCGCTTTTCAGATTCAGCTCGGTTTACAAGTAACATTAACTTTGTCCAGTCTTGGAGGACCGTGCTGGACTTACAGAGAACAGGGTTGGTAAACTTGGATTGAACAGGGTAAACTATATACAGGGTTCGGCTTGCTATTTACATTCTAGGTTATTTTGATCCACATTAGCTACTCTAATTCAACAATTCAGTATTTCTACATACTACTATGCAGATGATATTCTACTACTCTTCCCTACTCACCCAACAGCCCCTGATCTCTCTGCCTTAAATAACTGTCTTTCTCAGGTTACCTTTCGGTTAGATCATAATCTTCTGAAGCTCAATGCTCCAAAAACCTCAGCCACCTGGCTAAGTGACTCCTCTGCAGTCCCATCCCTTGCTCCTTTATTGAATGGTACACCTATCTCCCAGTCACCTTCTGTTACTTACTTTATTTATTTATTTGTACATTTTTCTATATCGCCTCTTCCAGAGATCAGAGGCGGTTTACATATAACTGAATAATAATAATAATGAGAGTTATTATTATTTCACAAAGAACAATTTAGATATTTTAACTAGAGGCAATATACAATGAAACAGGTGGCAAACACATGCCAATATAATAACAGCTGAACAGACTATTTACATGTGTATAGGGCGAGGATCTTACTTGGGAATCTTGCTTGCTAGTGCACTTACCTTCCATGATCACATTAGTCTTGTGATGAAGTGCTCCTTCAACACCCTCCGTCAAGTCAGAGCTATTCATCCATTTCTTTCCATTCCTGCTCTAACTACACTCCTCGTTCCCCTAGTTTTATCACGCCTAGACTAGTGCAATGTGGTTTACGTCACTCTCCCCAATTATCACCTTTAAACATTTGTAGTCCAGAACACAGCCAACAGCATATTAGCTGATGCCTCTAAATTTGATCATGTTTCCCCTCTGCTTATTCATTTCCATTGGTTACCCATTCAGCATAGTATCCAGTACAAGATCCTCACCCTAGTTCACAAGATCCTATACTTGGGCTTACCCCCCTCTCTTTCATCTGGATCAAATATAAGATTTTGATGATTACATTTAAGATTATTAGGAAAATAGCTCCCCCAACTCTCTCCCACCTGACCAAAGTTGTATCTAATGACCAGAAAAGAAGAAATCAAATGATCAACTCCCTCATTATTCCTTCAGAATTCTGTAATACTAAACAATGCAGTAACAATAGAGCATTTGACTACATATCTCCAACACTCTGGAACTCATTGCCAACTAGCCTTCAGAGCATTACAGACCTATCCTCGTTCCATTCCAACCTCAAAACTCACCTCTTCATAGAACATTTTGGTCACAATGTAACCTCAACTGTTACCGATCCTACTCAATAACCACTTCTCTTATTCACTAATCTAACCAACCTTTTAACTCCCCCCCCATACCCCTAAACCTACCCCTAGTTTAATGACGTTATTCGTCATTAAAATTGTAATTAAGTTATTTTAGTAGAATTATGTAAACTTGTAATTGGAGTGGAGGAGTGGAGGAGTAATTGGAGTGGAGGAGTGGCCTAGTGGTTGGGGCAAGGTACTTCAGGCCGGAAGGTCGGGGGTTCAAATCCCACTAGAGGACAGCAACCTTGGGCCGGAAGGACTGGGGTTTCTAGTCCCACAGGTGCTCCTTGTGGTCTTGGGCAAGCCACTTAACCCTCCATAGCCCATGTTCCCTGTAAAATAGTTATCTCCAATTTATAATGCCCTGTTCAATGTAATTTCAGTTTGTTCAATGTAAACTGCACTGATGCAGAATAGCGCGGTATATAAGAGAATTAAAATAAATAAATAAATAAATAAATAATTGCCTGTTTCAGCACCAGTTATATTATTAATATGTTTAATGTATCTGTTGTTCATTTGTAAACTGCTATGATTACCTGAAATAGTGGTACAAAAAACACAGAAATAAATAAATAAATAAATCCTGTATCATTCTTCACGCTCCCTCATTTATGTTACCTTCTATCCATGCTAATTGTCTCTATCTCTCCTCCCCTTCCTGTGCGCGATGTGAGATCACCCAGCACTCAGCTTTCTATTTCCTTGAACCCAGTCTGTGGAATGCTCTCCCCACCCCACCTCTGCCTGGAATTGTCTTATTCTAAATTCAAATCACTTTTAAAGATGCACCCTTTTCAACTAGCCTTTGACCTGGCCCCACAGTAGTGCAGGATCCTCCCTGCCCCCTCCTATTCCATTCTGCTGATATTATTTGTACTATCCTTAGCCCTCTCCTCCTCCCTCTTCTATCTTGTCCTAGCAGTCTTGTGTATTGTGTCTCCTTCTTTCCTGTTTTATTGAAGTTTCTTTACTGATTTGATGCAGAGCATTCAATGTGCCTGTGTTGACAGCTACTACTGTGTGCAGTTCTGGTCGTTGTATCTTAAAAAGGATATAGCATTATTAGAAAAGGTACAGAAAAGAGCCACCAAAACGGTAAAGGGGATGGAAGGATATGCATATGAAGAGAGGCTACAAAGGTTAGGTCTCTTTAATCTGGAAAAGAGACGGCTGAGGGTGCTGTAGCAAAGTGCAATCAATGAATAAGTCCAGGAGTCAATTGACAGGGTCCAAGCCAGTTTATTGTGCACAGGCCCAGTCAGTCAAAGCTTCAAAAGGAACTGAGCAAAAGTTTATACAGAGACATAACCATTTATACCTCTTTTTCAGTTTGATACATGAGAACTTTCTATTGGTTCTAACTCGATACATGCAAACTTCTCATTGGTTTTACATTCCCTTCATTTGACCAATTAGAAATCCCTCTGGAGCCTAGCAACCGGCCCCCTCCCTTAGGATTGCTCTAACAATGGTACAGTTCTTGATTTCGTTACTTTTCTACTGCAAGGTTATCCCTAGCTCTAGGAATGCATATATTGAAACATTTCTGTTCTTTCAAACACAAGAGAATAATGGAAGACTTATGAATTCATAAAAACTTCTTATTAAGCAGTTTGAAACAGTTTTCTCATTTTCCACAGATTTTTGGTTCTTTTCTAGCTATAATGGGAGTTAGGATCCAGGCCTAACTTACAGGCCTTTCATAGTAGCAGGCCATGCTAGGCCATAGCCTACCACATTCCCCCCTTTGATTATTTTCACCCGCAGGTGAGGAAGGGTGAGAATTAAATCACTCATTAGTCAATTCACACATTATACTGGTGTAATAGCATCATCATCGTGGGGTATAGGGTAATATTGCCACATAGCTAATACTTTAGCAGCTGCCTTCCGCTCTATAGTGTTATCAATTGATGATGTTACCATGCGTAAGCAAAGGGGTAGGAGACAAGGGAGCAATAAGCACATAGCTAATATGAATAGTACAATTAACATTAGGGCTTTCAGACCACCAATCCAGGAAAACAATGAACCAAACCACCCATCCATCTTCAAACTGTGCCAGGTCTGGACAGGCACAAATGTCTGCTCTCTCATTTGGGTGGCTAGATCTTCAACTACATGCCCATTATTATCAATCTGTAAACAACAATTACTTAGATTCAATTTCCCACATACCCCACCTTCAGCTGCTAACAAATAATCTAAAGCTAAACGATTTTGATAAATGGCCGTGCGCATTTGCGTACTTTGCTTTGCCAGAAGGGTTAGTGCTTTACTAGTTTCATTGGTTATTATTTCAACAACAGCTTGCAAACGTATTATTCGATTAATCATATAAACAGGAGTACGATATCCCCAAGTCCCATCCTGCTCCCAAGTAGCAGGGCCATAATATGAGATAATTCTTTCTGGTGGCCATTCTTCAGATGATGCGTCCCACTTGTTCCATTGGCCTATCTTCAAGGCCTCCTTCAGCTGTCGACTTCTGTACACAGGATATCCCAGTTGTTCTCCCTGGGATGTAGGCAGAAGGAAAAAGGAAGGTCGTATGGTTCCCAATACACATGCGCCTCCCCAGTGATGAGGAAGTCTGGCATATGCTCGGGTTCCGCAAATCCAGTACAGTCCAGGTGGTGCTTGCCAGGAATTATATGCTGCTAAGTTAGTCCAGATACTGGCAAGTTTGGGAAACTGAACTAGAGGATTGGAAGGTTCAGTAGTATTGACGCCTGACCACCAAGACGTCTTCTTAGTGGTACTGTTGTAGAACTTCTGATTGAGACAGACCAGCTGCCCCACTTCCATATTAAACATTGGTCCATAGCGAGAAAAACATAAGTTACCCACAATGGAGTGGGCCAATATCCATTCACTTGTGGTATTGTGTATATTAGTCTGGTTATATGGAATAGAATAGTTCAGTTCTTGTGCCTCCCAAGGCCATTGGTCTCCCATCGTTGTTCCCCCACAAAACAAACAGTCTGAAACATGGAGACTAGATGCAACTGCTCCCGCTAATTCAAGAGTGTTTCAATACCATATCAGATTGGTTACAATCACAAAACCTCCGCATCCAGCACAAAAAAAACGGAGGTACTGTTCATCTCCAGAGACCCTGACTTTACCCCACCACCCCACATAAGAGTCAAGGAAGCGGAATTACAAACTAAAGAAACAATAAAATACTTGGGGGTCACCTTAGATCAACACCTGGACATGAAATGTCATATAAGCAACATTGTCAAAGCTGTGTACTTCAAAATCCGTTCACTCAGACATCTACGCTCCCTACTGGACCCGGATGATTTTCGTACCATATACCAAGCACTGATTCTACCGCATTTTGACTTTGCCAATTCCATTTTACAAGGTCTCCCTCAAGCCACATTAAATCCGCTACAACTGGCTATGAATGCTGCAGCAAGGGTCCTCTATGGAGCCTCCAGAAGCAACCATGTGACACCTATTTTAAAACAGCTTCATTGGCTACCAATACGCGGAAGGATTTTCTTCAAAACACTACTCCTCTCATTCAAAGCCATCAATTGCCTATCCTCGACTGCTCTTACTGAGCTTATCCACACAGTACCCCCCAACAGATCCAGGAGGTCAACAGCACTAAATCTACTGATAACCCCGAAAACCATGACTAAATGCAATAGTACAACAGCAAATAGGGCTTTCAGTCTTTACGTTCCCAAACACTGGAACGCGCTCCCACCAGACATTCGAGCTATTGCAGACTTAACCCAATTTAGGAAGGCAATCAAACTTCACCTATTCCTACAATGCTACCCTCCCAGCAATGAATCTAAGTAACCCACTCAGAAACATTTTTAAGCTCATTATAGTCTCAACCCCCATCCTGCAGATCAGACTCACACTGTCCTAATTTCCCATGGTATTACATATAGCTCATCGGTCTCTTTCTTATTGTATATAGCTCAACCCTGTTATAGGATTATTATTTCATGTATATAGTTCAACCCTGTTATTCAAGTTTGCACCCCTGTTCAATGTAAAACCAAACAGAATGTTGTCTTGGTCGTTTTGTTATACTGTGAACCGCGCTGATACTGAATAGTGCGGTATATAAGCAACTGTAATAAATAAATAAGAAATAAATAAGAAATAAGTTCTGGGAGGCAGGAGGAATTTCAAACTCTGATTTCATGGCTTCATAGAAGGAGTGATGTATATGATAGGGTGAGGACACATGGGTTTTGGTGTTTAATTGCAGGTATAAGATAGACCCAGGATCTATACCTCCTCCTGCTATATGCAACCCAAACTTGTATCCTTGCTTCCAGTGGCTGGGGTTGACTATGAGGAGTTGCAGGGGATTACAGGCACCTTTCTGGCATTTCTTGGGTTCCGGTAGTCTGATCTTTGTTAAGCTGCCTTTGCGATGATCACCATCTCGTCCTGTAAGTGCATTCTTCCAAGTAGCAAAATATACACAGTCCCATTTTGGGCAAAAGTAATCATGTCTAGATGCGGTGGTGTAGATGGTAGCTGCAGAACTCTTTCCTGTACATCGTCCCCATCTGTAGGCTCCTTCTGGACACATGTATTTATCATCATGGTAGTATGCTCGCTCCCATGACCCACATCTGTGGTAAGCATTTCTGTTGATTGCATCACAAGCATCAAAGTTCAAGATAATAGGTTTTGTGGGGTTAGTGAGGGGTTTTGTCGCATTCAGGATGGCTCCATCTTCATCATTCCAGCGTATCTCAAAGGTATAATATGAGGGGTTTTGTCGAGGGTTATAACAAGTCTTACTTTTCCCCTTTGTGCAAATATTCAGTTCGGTGCCATTATAAATACACCATCTGACTGTACCAGTGCAAGTATAGTAGGAGTGATGGAGCAAAGTCTGATTAATCTTTTGTCCTGTCCGGGTGGTGGTTATGCAAGCTGCACAAGGGGGTAGGGCAAAAGTCTTTTTCAGGATTCCCAGGATCACCACTCCCACAAAGCAATAGTGGAAGAACATTATGATTACAGTCTCTGGAAGTTAACTGGAAAGTTGAGTATGATGAACTTGCTGAGTTTTCTTCTGTTTCTGCTGTGATGGTCACTCTCGCGTGATGTAGGTGGATTCTGAAGATTCTTTATAAAACTGGCTGCCTCCTCAAGGTGAGTCACAATGGAGTCTTGGGATCATTCACTGACGTCCATTGGCCAGGATCAGGAGCAGCTGCCGGCTTCACTTGACTGTGGTGGATCCAAGGTTCGAATTCTGCAACTTTCACTGTGGTAGGGGTTGACAGGATGACGACGTAGGGTCCCTTCCAATGCGGCGCCAGCGGGGTCTTTCTCCACTCTTTCACCCACACGGACATTCCTGGCTTGAAGGGATGCAGAGGCTCGGTCAAGTTGATGGGTAGTCGATCTTGCACCCACGTTTGGAGTTTCTGCAAAACAGAACCTAAAGCTAATAGTTCTTGTCTAGTTATTTCAGATCCTATCTGTCTCATGTCTCCCTTTATTCCCTGCACTATGGGTGGAGGTTGCCCATACAAAATCTCAAAAGGGGAGACTCCTAAGGATCTGGTGGGAGCTGAACGTATCCTAAGAAGGGCTATGGGTAGAACTTGGAGCCACTTCAGGTGTGTTTCTTGGTAAAGCTTGGATAACTGAGTTTTCAGGGTTCTATTCATAAGTTCTACTTTCCCTGAGCTCTGGGGTCTGTAAGCAGTGTGCAACTTCCATTTTATTTGCAAAGCTTGAGCTAACTGTTGGGTCACTTGGGATACAAATGATGGACCATTATCTGACCCTATAGTTAATGGTATTCCAAACTGGGGAATGATCTCATGGAGCAATACCCTAGTGACTTCTCGGGCTTTCTCAGTTCGGGTGGGGTAGGCTTCTACCCACCCTGAAAATGTGCAGACTAACACTAACATATAGTGATATCCATTTGCACAGGGCATTTCAGCAAAGTCTATCTGTATATCACTCATTGGGTTCACCCCTACTGACTGAACTCTTGGGGGTGGAACAGGACCTTGCTTGGCATAGTTTTTGGCACATATCAGACATTGCTGTGCCACCGAGGTGGTCAGGGATCCTAGCAGTGAAATACAGAAATGGGGTCTCAGGGCTTTCTCCATGGCTGTTTTTCCATAATGTGTGGCTTGATGAAAAGCTTGAACAAAGGCTGGCCCTAATGCTTCAGGGATGACTGTAGGACCTGGAGGTGGACTACCTTCTGGGGGTGGCAGCACTATCCAACCTTGTTCTGTCAAGACTCCTCCCTCCTTTTCACAATAATAGTCTAACTCTCTTGTAGTATATCGGGGTGCCCAGGAACTGAGGGGCACAGGGAATAGGGCTGCTTGCATTAGAGTATCTTGGGTCCTAACTTGTCCTGTGGTGGCTGTCTTTCGGGCTGTGGCATCTGCAAATCTGTTCCCTCGGGTAACTTCTCCTGCTCCAGCCTGATGACCTCAGCAGTGCATGACTGCCACTTGTTTGGGGGCCCATACAGCATCTAATAACATCAATATCTCTGGCCCATACCTAATGGCCTTACCCCCTGAGGTGATCAACCCTCGCTCTTTATAAAAGGCTCCATGTGCATGCAAAGTAGTGAAAGCATATTTGGAATCTGTGTACACATTTATGCGGAGTCCTTCTCCTAATGTCAAGGCTCTGGTGAGGGTTATCAATTCAGCTTTCTGTGCAGAAGTTCCTGGGGTCAGGGCTGAGGACTCAACTACCAGATCAAGGGTCACCACTGCATATCCAGCACAACGATGTCCATTGATGACCAAACTGCTTCCATCCACAAAGAAAGTCCGTTCAGGGTCCTCTAGAGGGACATTGGTCAAATCAGGGCGACTTGAAAATACAGTGTCCATGGTTTCTAAGCAATTATGATCAGGTGGCCCGGGACCAATTGGAAACAATGTAGCAGGGTTCAGAGCTTGACTGACTTTCAACTGTATCCGGGGGTTTTCACACAGCATGCTCTGATACTTCAACATTCGTGCATTGGTTAGCCAGAAGTTTCCTTTGTGTTCCATGAGAGTCAAAACAGAGTGTGGCACGGTGACTTGAAGAGTTTGTCCTAGTGTGAGTTTGTCTGCTTTGCCCACCAGGAGGGCTGTTGCTGCAACAGCTCTCAAACAAGGGGGTCATCCTTTTGCAACTACATCCAATTGTTTTGACAGATAGGCTACGGGTCGTTGCCAGGATCCAAGAGATTGAGTCAGTACTTCCAATGCATTTCCTTGTGACTCATGGACAAAAAGATGGAAAGGCTTCTGAACATCTGGAAGACCTAATGCTGGGGATGACATCAGGGCCTTTTTCAAAGTCTGGAATGCTACATCTTGTTCGGGTCCCCAGTCTAGTGGGGATTTTTCCATTCCTTTGGTGACTTGGTATAGTGGTTTTGCAATCAGGGCAAAGTTGGGGATCCATATGCGACAGTATCCCGCGGCCCCCAGGAAGGCTCTCACTTGCCTCCTAGTGGTTGGAATGGGGATATTACATACAGCTTCTTTGTGTTCTGGTCCTAAACGTCAGATCCCACTGGACAACTGGAATCCTAGATATTTGACTTCAGTTTGGCATAATTGTACTTTGGCTCTTGAGACTTTGTATCCAGCATCTTTGAGAAGATACAAAAGTTCACTAGTAGCTTGTAGGCATTCACTTTCTGAGTTGGTGGCTATGAGCAAGTCATCTACATACTGAAGAAGAACCCTCTTTCCTGGGTCCACTGGGTAACTTGAGAGATCTTGATTCAGGGCAGCACTGAAGAGAGTAGGTGAATTCTTGAATCCTTGGGGTAATCTGGTCCAGGTGAGCTGGCCCCGCCTTCCTGTTGTGGGGTCTTGCCATTCAA
Organism: Ichthyophis bannanicus; assembly: GCA_033557465.1. NCBI lineage: Eukaryota > Metazoa > Chordata > Amphibia > Gymnophiona > Ichthyophiidae > Ichthyophis > Ichthyophis bannanicus. The sequence goes on along the minus strand of CM066031.1, from coordinate 760,630,242 downwards.
AAGCGAATAAAAGTTGACTGGTGAGTGCTAGGCGCACACAGAAAAAGGCATCTTTCAGGTCCAGGATGGTGAAATGAGTAGCCTCAGCGGGGATCAGTCCCAAGAGAGTATAAGGGTTTGGTACTACAGGGTGTATAGTTTCAACTGCATCATTTACTCGCCTTAGGTCTTGTACTGGGCGGTAGTCCCCTATCCCAGGCTTCTTTACTGGGAGAAGGGGGGTGTTCCATGGTGACTGGCATTCTTTGAGAAGTCCGTACTTCAGCAGTTTCATCAAATGGCAATGGATTCCTTCTATGGATGGTCGAGGGAGAGGATACTGCTTCACATGCACTGGTTCCACTCCTGGCTTGAGGGTGACAATGACAGAGGCTATGTTCTTCGCTAGGCCAGGTGGATTATCTTCTGCCCATACTTCAGGCGGGGCTATGAGGTTGGTAGGTATACAGGGACTAGTTGACTTTATTGGAGGTGCACTATAGAACCGCCATTCTTCTTCTCGGGGAACAGTAAGCACCATCAATCCAGCAGGCTTTGGGTTCACAGTCATTTTCATTTCTCCCCCTTCAGCAAAGGATATTTGGGCCTGGAGCTTGGCAAGCATGTCTCGGCCCAGTAGTGGAATAGGGCACTCAGGCATATACAAGAACTGGTGCGTTATCTTCTGTCCCCCTAGTTCACACATGCGGTTCTGCAAGAATGACTTTGTGGCTTTATTTCCAGTGGCTCCCACAATGGTGACAGATCGTGAGGACAGAGGAGCTACTGGCTTGGCTACTACTGAATGTTCTGCTCCGGTATCTACCATAAATTCCATGTATTGGTCCCCTATCTTTAAACTGATCATAGGCTCCTGGGGACCCAGGGTGAACTTGGAGCCCGGTCTGGCCTAGTCTTCATCTATGTCATCCAGGTCATAGCCCGTTGCTACTGCCACTCCCTCAATGGCTTCCTCCCTCTCCTACTGGAACTGTGTTCGGTTCATTCCTCCCCTCCTTCAAAATCATCCTCCTGGCCTCCAGGGACTCCCTCCTCCCCTGGCAGGGGTGGAGTCCAGATGCGGGCACTCATTTCTCCAATGTCCTTCTTCCTTGCAGTAGGTGCACTGATTTGCACCCAATTGAGGCCTTTCGCTTCCGCGGCCTCTTCCACGTCCTCTGGTCCTTTGATTAGGACAACCTCCTCCACGTCGTTCGGTTATAGCAGCAGCAAGAAGATCTGCCTTCTTCTTCATCTTTCGTTCACTTTCTCTGTCTCGTTCATTTTCACGATTCACAAATACTTTCTGAGCGACTTCCATTAACTGAGCTGTATTCATGCCCGCAAATCCATCCAATTTCTGCAATTTTCGCTTTATGTCTCTCTGGGACTGACTAACAAAGGCCGCATTTACCATGTGTAAATTTTCCTGAGCGGCGGGATCATATGGGGTATATAGTCTATAAGCTTCAGACAGCCGCTCATAAAATGTCGCTGGGCTCTCATCTGGACCCTGGAGAACTTCCGATACTTTCCCGATATTCATGGCCCTCTGGCCCCCTTCTTCAGGCTCTGCAATAAGGCCTGGCGAAATCTGGTTAGGGCCACCGCCCCCCTTTCATCATTCGGGTCCCACCCGGGATCTTCATTGGGATATTCTGCAACAGCTGCTTGTGGGGGATTTATTCCTCCCCTTTCTACAGGGTTCTCTTCTAACCACCTGAGGGCTGCTTGCCCGATTTGTCCTCGCTCCTCAGTAGTGAAGAGGGTAGACAGGAGCTGGCGACAATCGGCCCAGGTAGGCTGATGGGTTTGCATAATGCTAGACATTAATTCTGTTAATTCCTGAGGCTTGGCTGTGTAGGATGCATAATGCGTTTTCCAGTTTAATAAATCTGTGGTGGGAAAGGGTACATAAGCTAAGCTGGTTGGTCCTGGTGCCATCTGGCCCTGATCATTTAAAACAGGCATTCCAGGCACTTGGCGTAATGGCATTAGGTGCCCTGCTTTCTCCTTCTTCTTGGGAGTTACGCTTCTTAAATCATAAGGCTCCCGGACACAAATCTCCTTTATGGGTGACCCTGAACTGGCAGGAGAGCCTCCGCTTTCTATCTCATCAGAGGACTCGAGTCCCCCTGCTGTGCTTGGGCCTGACTCGGGACTTTCACTCGGGGTAGGGCGCTTCTTAGGCTGCTGTATCGGTATTCTCTGGGGCTCCTCTTCTGGCTCTACTTCAGGTCGTGGTGCTGTGGGGACTAACTTCTGTGGGTGCTGGGGTAACCTATCCAGAATATCTGGGGACTCTGGGTCAGAATACACAGGCGGCTTTTCTTCCTTAGCTTTTTTGGTTCCCCTAGTAGTAGCTACAAATATTTTACAGCGCTCCTCATAGCAGCGCTTCATCCATGAGGGCTGCTGCTCACACACACTTAACCAGGAATCTATATAGGGGAACTGGTCAGGATACACTCTTAATATGAGTTGATGAAGTCGTAAAACTGTCTCAAAATCAAAGGTGCCCCCTCGGGGCCATGAAGCAGCTAATGCGGGCCACTCCCTTTCACATAACATTTTTAATCTGGATGGAGTCATTTTCGTACCATAATCGCCCGAAAATCCTTTACGGAAATTCTTGATCATACATGCCAACAGAGTTTGCGTGGACTCCGTCCCTCCCATAATCTAAACGTACCTACGTACACTACCTATGTACTCAACGTACCTGTGTACGTTACGTACCCTACGTACCCTACGTACACGTAATGATGTGCAAGACAATGAACAATAAGGATAGGTAGTATGGCTGTAGGTAAGGGGTCCGTACAGCCCACAGAACACTGGGGGGGGGGGGGACAAACACCACTCGCTTCCTCCTGTTTGCGACCTGGGCGCGGTTGCCCGGCCAGGAACTGCGCTACTTAGGAGTCCGCTCTCGCTCGGTCTGTATTTCAAGACCTCTCACTCACACAAGCAAGCATATTTCAACAAGATATCATATTTCAATATTTCAAGTGCCCAGGTTTTCTGACTAACTGACTATTCCAAACAAGAAGGGTCGATGGCTTCGGCTTCCGCTTTCCTTACGCGGAGCTTACTAGGACCGCCCTTATGGGAGGTGATCAGGCTCCCTTGTCTCGCCCACACTCATGCGAGACTTCCCAGTTAGTCTATACCAAATATACCAAATCAGTCCTGTGCATGCAAGACGTTGTCCCAGGCTGTTCTTTCTGACTATTAAATCACGAAAATGTCTTCTCACCGGATCCGGTCCCCGATACCACACCAGCTTCTGAGTTGGAACCTGGACTCCCCTGGGTCGGAGGTGTTGGCCAGCTGGACCCGATGGCCCGCCGAGGCAGGCGGAACCCTCTCCGGCACAAAGGGACCGGTGGCGCCTGAGGTTTCCCCTGCGGTCGGACAGACACGGTTCCAACCGGGCCAAACCTCAAGGCGAATTGCGTGGATTATTCACTTGAATACCATTTACCACTCGCACTTCCCGGCCAATGCACCAAGAATATGCTGTAGCAAAGTGCAATCAATGAATAAGTCCAGGAGACAATTGACAGGGTCCAAGCCAGTTTATTGTGCACAGGCCCAGTCAGTCAAAGCTTCAAAAGGAACTGAGCAAATGTTTATACAGAGACATAACCATTTATACCTCTTTTTCAGTTTGATACATGAGAACTTTCTATTGGTTCTAACTCGATACATGCAAACTTCTCATTGGTTTTACATTCCCTTCATTTGACCAATTAGAAATCCTTCCGGAGCCTAGCAACCGCCCCCTCCCTTAGGATTGCTCTAACAATGGTACAGTTCTTGATTTCGTTACTTCTCTACTGCAAGGTTATCCCTAGCTCCAGGAATGCATATATTGAAACATTTCTGTTCTTTCACACACAAGAGAATCATGGAAGAATTATGAATTCATAAAAACTTCTTATTAAGCAGTTTGAAACAGTTTTCTCATTTTCCACAGATTTTTGGTTCTTTTCTAGTTATAATGGGAGTTAGGATCCAGGCCTAACTTACAGGCCTTTCATAGTAGCAGGCCATGCTAGGCCATAGCCTACCACAAGGGGAGATATGATAGAGGTCTATAAATTAATGAATGGAGTGGAACGGGTAAATGTAGATCGATTGTTTACACCATCAAAATATAGAAAGACTAGGGGATATGCAATGAAGCTACAGGGTAAACTATTTAAGACTAATAAGAGAAAATATTTTTTCACTCAATGTGTAATCAAACTCTGGAATTTGCTACTGGAGGATGTAGTAAAAACTGTTAGTGTAGCTGGGTTTAAAAAAGGTTTGAACAAGTTCCTGGAGGAAATGCCCATAAACCATTATTAAAGTGGACCTGGGATATCCAGTGCTTGCCCCAGTACAAGCATTGTGGAACCTGTGTCCTTTGGGGAAATTGCTAAGTACTTGTGACCTAGATAGGTCACTGTAGGAAATAGGATATTGGGCTTGATGGACCTTGGTCTGACCCAGTATGGCATATCTTATGTTCTTATGGGAGGGACTGGAGCAGTGTGCAGAGTGGAAGGGCAGCTTTCTATAAGGCAGTGGCGGTGCTGATGTATCTTCAGCCGGAAGGGTGTGGGAATCTCTGCCAGCATAGTATTCTTTCCATAGACATTGAAGGGCCTGAGAGAAAAGTAAGTGGGACTGTGCCCCTCCAGAAGCACTGTACCTACTCTAGGCTTATGTGAGCAGTACAGCCGCACAGGGTGCAAAAAAATAGGGGTGCATTTAGGGTTGCCGACTACCAGCCTTGTCTCCCCCTTGTGCTGCTTACCTGGCTTGTCCTTGCTCCACTACTGCTTTTCCTGTTCCCTTGCTGATGGTGGCGTCAGACCTCCAATTAAAAAAAACAAAAAACAAAACACAAGTCTTTGCAATTCCATGCTTGCATGGCTAGTCTGTTCCCTCCCTCCTCTGACACAAGAATACATCAGAGTAGGGAAGATCAGACCAGCTATGCAAGCGCAGAGTCAGAAAGACCCAATTTATTTTTAATTGGAGGTTTGCTGCCACCTCCGCTGCCACGAAGGGAACAGGAAAAGTGGCTGCGGGGCAAAGGCAAGCAGTGCGGCAGCGGTGAGTAGGCTGGACAGGAAGAGGTGTGGGGTAAGATGGGGAGAGAGGGGCAGAAGGGCTATGCTCGGGATGGGGCAAATGACAAAAGTCTGGTGTCATTGGAGGGGGGCGCCAGGTTTGCAAGTCACACAGGGTGCATTTATGGCTTGGTACGGCCCTGCCCTCCAGGCTTCCTCCCTCCCCATGGTTATGCCTCTGTTGCAGCCACTGTCAGAACAGGAGCTTCCTCTTCTCTGCATTATGCAACTCTTGGCAAGGGAGCAAAGTGGTTCAGGAATAACTGCTTAGGTTGCACTGGACATGAGACCCTGATAACTACCACAGGCATTCCTGCACCATATAGTTCTAAACCATGGAGGGCGATCTGGTGCAGAGGGGAGGAAGCTTCTGATCTAGAGGTAGTGGCAGCAGCTGCAGCAATAAAATAGAAACAGGGCATGGAAATCTTGGATGCCAGAGGACAACCTTGGGACACCATGAAGCCTCACGTTTGTTGAGCTCTGTGATATTCTTTTGTTGAAGATATTTGGATTTTAGATGTAATTACTTACCTTTTCTAAATCTGAGCTCAAGGTGAGTTACATGTTCAGGTGCAGTTGGTAGGTTCCTTCCTAGGTGGGCTTATAATTTCAGTTGCCTTTAAGTCAATGGAAGTGGACTTAACAAATGATTTAACCAAGATCATAAGGAAAATTAGCGGGAGAAGGATTTAAACCCTGGCTCCTTGGTTCATGCCAAGTTTATCTAGTCACTGGGCTACTACTCCACTCTCTGAAATATGTGTTTTGGCAACCTAATTTGATTGTATGGCAGGGAGCAAATCTGCAAAGGAGTTCTTCTGGCCAAGGCAAAATATACGACTTGATACAATGTCACTTACTTTGTGTAGAATGTGGTCATCAAGAATGCCACTGACAAACCTGAGTTGTCCAAATACCATATTAGTTTGAGCCCACCATCATCTTTGCCAGGAAATTTCTCTTGAAAATAAAACATAAAACCTCTCTATTCGAGATATTTTTTCACAGCTTTTTCCTTTATCCATATTCATAGTGAAGGTACCATTTTGCCAAAATACTTAGTGGTACTTAATAGCTGTGTCGGCCATTAGCAGAGGAAGCAGTAAAGTAAGCTAGTACAGGACACTATAAGAGTCATGTTTAAGCTTTTAAAGCCTCAGAGTGTCAAGGGAGTAAGAAATGTGCATATATAAATGAGAAAATATGAAGTGGAAGCCACCATTTCTTAGTTATAAATATTCATGGTTGTATTGGCTGGTTATTTGAGTGAAATGAACTAATGAAGCTCTCGGGGTTATTCTATTTATACAGAACAGATTCTATAGAGCAAGCTTAGGAGCCAAAACATGCCTGAATTTTTATCTTTTGTGCATGTATTTAAACAGAGTGACAGAAGATATCATCTCCAGAAACAAAAAACATGTGGTATAACAAATTTAAGAGAGTGTTTTATGCACAATCAACGACGTACATACCGACATATTCAGTCAAATGTCTCAAGAAAAGATGTGGGTTTTTTTTGAATAATTACTAGTGAACTTCAGGTAGCTCAGTTATTCTCAACCAGGGACTAGAAGATGTATTTAGGGAGATGTACAAGGTGGAAGAGCAGCTTCAGACAGTGAAGTCCATCGGATGATGAAAATCCTGTGTCTCCACTGCTACTTCTCCCTCGTCCCTGTGCATTTACTGCTTAGAAAAGATAGTGCATGTCAGTGGAAAGGGTAATCATGGATACCAGAACATGTATGTACAATGTCTGTGCACTGTTGAACTCCTAATACTTTCATTGCTATAGTCTGAAGAAGGTGGGGGGAAAGGGGGAATGATTACCTGAAAGGGGTAGAGCAGGCCTGGATTAAATCATAAGACCATTCTGTTTCTGAGGAGCGGGACCCGCATGGCCTTCAGTCTGCACATAGGTTCAAATGCTTCCTGTTTTCTTACTGTTTTATTTGCTGCTGTTGCATTTCTTGGGGAGTGGCAGCGGCAGGGGAAGAGAGATGTTAGACGTTGGAAGGAAGATGCTGGGTCAGGTGGACAGTCCGAAGGGAGATGCTGGACCTGGGGGGTGGGTTTTGGAAGGAAAACGATGGATGGAGAATACTAGATGAGAGATGTTGGAGATAGGGAGGTGTTTGGGTAAGATGCTAGACTGGGGATACTGGAAGGGAGATTCTGGACAAGGGAATTTGGAGGGGGATCTTGGATCAAGGTGGGGAGAGAGGAACGAAGAGGGGAGGTTGCATTTCAGAGAGAGAGGATGTTGAATCATGGGGAAGAGGGGATCACAGAGGAGGCAAGAGAATGGACTTGAAGGACTACAAAAGGGGACTGTTACTTCTGGAGAGAGATCTGCAATTGTGAGTATATACTTTTGGGAATTTTCTGAAAGGAATTCTTTGTATTAAAGCTAATTAATCTGTGAACCCACTAGTTTTTGTTAAATCAGTCAGGGCCTAGTAGCAGCAGTTTAAGTTTAAATTTAAAACACAGAAGAGAGCTTTCTGGTTACATTTCATACTCAGCAGAGAGCTTGTAGTTTTCATTTATTAGTCACTCAGGGCCTAGCATCAGCAAAGTACTTTTAGTTTAAATTTAAAACACAGAAGAGAGCTTTCTGGTTTAATTTGGAACCCAGCAGAGAGCTTGTAGTTTAAATTTAATAGTCACTCAGGGCCTAGCATCAGCAAAGTACTTTTAGTTTAAATTTAAAACACAGAAGAGAGCTTTCTGGTTAAATTTAGAACCCAACAGAGAGCTTGTAGTTTAAATTTCATAATAAGTTAGAGCCTAGCAGCAGCAGCAAAGAGCTATAATTTAAATCAAATAAGAATATAGATTAGCACAAAAGGCAAAACAGGGTCAGTACTCTTTGAAGAGCAAATAAAGTCTTCTAGAGACCTTTACAAAGAGACCTTCTACCTAGGGGGCAAGAGACCTGTGAAACTTTTTCAATAGGTGTTAACACCAGGTGGCAGGTCAAAAGGCCATTTTGAAAGACTCCTTCTATCCAAGCAAGGACTGTTAATCATCCAGGAAGTTGGTCATAGCTTACCTAAGCAGCACAGGCATAAATAGCTCAACCAGAGCTCTGTGATCCTCAGTCTTGAAGGACTACAAAAGGGGACTGTTACTTCTGGAGAGAGATCTGCAATTGTGAGTATATACTTCTGGGAATTTTCTGAAAGGAATTCTTTGTATTAAAGCTAATTAATCTGTAAACCCACTATTTTTTGTTAAATCAGTCAGGGCCTAGTAGCAGCAGTTTAAGTTTAAATTTAAAACCCAAAAGAGAACTTTCTGGTTACATTTCATACCCAGAGGAGAGCTTGTAGTTTTCATGTAATAGTCACTCAGGGCCTAGCATCAGCAAAGTACTTTTAGTTTAAATTTAAAACACAGAAGAGAGCTTTCTGGTTTAATTTGGAACCCAGCAGAGAGCTTGTAGTTTAAATTTCATAATAAGTTAGAGCCTAGCAGCAGCAGCAGCAAAGAGCTATAATTTAAATCAAATAAGAATATAGCTTACCTCAGCAGCACAGGACAGGGTACTGAATACTGAGGGAAATTGGGGACGTTCTAGCAACTCCACTGACTGACCTTTTCAATGCCTTGTTGGAGTCGGGAGTGGTGCCGAAGGACTGGAGAGAGGCTCATGTGGTGCCTTTACACAAAAGCAGAAGTAAGGATGTGGTTGAAAACTACAGGCCGGTTAGTTTAACTTCAGTGGTGAGTAAATTATTGGAAACGCTGCTGAAAGAGAAAATAGTGAGGTTTCTGGAGTCCAGCGGATTACAGGATCCGAGGCAGCATGGGTTCACCAGAGGCAGGTCTTGTCAGACAAATCTGATTGATTTCTTTGACTGGGTGACCAGAGAGTTGGACCGGGGGAGAGCTCTAGATGTGGTGTATTTAGATTCCAGTAAAGCCTTTGACACTGTTCCTCACAGGTGACTTATAAACAAACTGAGCACCCTAGGGATGGACCCTAAAGTTACTGCTTGGGTTAGAAATTGGTTGGGTGGGAGGCGACAAAGAGTACAATTAAATGGAGCTCACTCTGAGGAAAAGGATGTTACCAGTGGTGTGCCCCAGGGATCTGTCCTTGGTCCGATTCTTTTTAACATCTTTGTTAGTGATATAGTGGAAGGGCTGTCGGGTAAGGTTTGCCTCTTTGCGGATGATACCAAAATCTGCAATAGAGTAGACACCCAGGAAGGTGCAGATAACATGAGGAGGAATCTAGCTAAGCTTGAAGAATGGTCTAGAATTTGGCAGCTGGGATTTAATGTTAAAAAATGTAAGGTCATGCATTTGGGCTGCAGCAATCCAAGGGAGCAATATAGTATAGGGGGTGAAGTACTTTTGTCCACTAAAGAAGAGCGGGACCTAGGCGTGGTTGTGTCTGATGATCTTAAAGTAGCTAAACAGGTAGAAAAGGCGACGGCAAAAGCTAGAAGGATGCTTGGGTGCATACGGAGAGGAATGGCTAGCAGAAAAACGGAGGTGATAATGCCTCTCTATAAGTCTTTGGGCGACCTCATTTGGAGTATAGTGTGCAATTCTGGAGACCGCACCTTCAAAAGGATGTGAACAGGATGGAGTCAGTGCAGAGGGTGGCTACTAAAATGATTAGTGGTTCATTATAAAGCATATGAGGACAGACTGAAGGATCTTAATATGTACACCTTAGAGGAAAGGCGGGATAGAGGTGATATGATTAATAACATTGTGAACTGTAGACACAGGAATCCCAACGTCTTTGAAGATGGTCTTGTACCCCGTTGAAGTTTGATGTTTGGTAATAGTAGCGTTTCTGACAGTCTCAGACAGCTTTCTTGTCTTCACCATTGTGAAAATGGAACAGGGAGTGAATGTGGCCATTTTAAACATTACTGCCATCATTCATTGGTTGATTCAAGTCATGTGAGTACTGGCAATTGATCAGAGGTGTGTCTAATTTTCCTACAATGGGAATGTGGTTCTTCTGTTTAAACTGATTTGAAACGTTTATAAGGGTGCCAATAATAATGTCCTTCATTCCATCACAAACAAAAAATAAATGAAAATCTACATCAGTGGAATATCATGGGGTGTATATTTCAAAGGAGAAAAGGATCTCACTACCAGTGTGCAAAGTATCATGGGCATACAATTATTCAAGCCCTCGATTAACGCTCAAAACATCAAAGGTCCTGAAAAACTCCTTTAGAATTTGATTAGAACAATTTTTATTATTATATATAAGACCTTCTTTCCCATAGAGCATGGCAACTCATTAATATGCTAAGCATGTGAACAATGTCAAAACCATCAAACTTTCTTGCTAAAGGTAACTCCCCGACGCCATGTCAGGTGCCCACTCTGGCGTTACACTATTGATGCTTCAGGAGATCACTTCAAACAATGCTGTAGGGGAGATAAAGCATCAAATAAATTAACACTAAATACTTAAATACATCCACCCCTTCCAACCCACATTTAAATGGAACCTGGTCACATTTTCATCGCCAAAAAGAGGCTATTGCATTGCTCAACCATATCCAAAACACAAAACCTTACTGAAGGAGTGCTCCAAAATCGAAAAACACACCTACCAGATAACATACAACAGGCAAATCCAGCGCTCAGCAGTCTATGCTCCCAGAATATTCCAACAGCCCATGAGTTGTCCTAAAGAAACCTTATACACAGGTAACACGCCAGTGCCCACAACAAGGACATCAATAGGAACCAGGTCACACACCAGAGAACATTAATAAAACAGCAAGACCACACAATCAATTAAGGTAATCACAATGATACACCACTTAAATGTATCAAGACAGACTCCACCCCCCCCCACTGTACTCAGAAACATACATTCCACTCAATCTGAGTATTCATACCAAATGGGCTTACTGTATTTACATAAAATATCCACTTCTGTTCACATCTTGACAGCATATGACTTTGATCACCTCCATTCGCAGGGATCCAATCAATATAAAAGCATCATAGATCATCAAAACATGATTAGCTACAAGACAATGTTGAACTATCAGGGCCTCTCTTCATGCACGTTATAATCTATTTCAATGTTCACACATCCACAGCTTAAAAGACCTAATTGTCTTACCAATATATAACAACCCACATGAACATTTTATAATGTACACCACATAGTTTGATGTGCATGATGTATGACGATGTAAAGTATATGTAGTGCCCCAAGTTCAAAACTAGTAATGTCTAGGGATATAGCACAATTGAGCATTCGCTACAAGAATGGTGACCCCGGTTAATTTTTTGAGAATCAACTAAAGTGTGCAATCTAGAGGGACTTAAAATTTCCTTCAGATTGCACCCTTGGGACCACACAAACCTTGCCTTTTTATTTTTAAGGCCTGGGATTGTCTCAACCACAGGAAAAAAACCTATCAACTATATGCTGTAGCTTACAGCTAAGAGGAAAATATTGTGTGACAAAATGAACAAAATCATTATAATTTTATGCCCTTGACTTAGTTTGAAGGAGCTAATCTCTATCATTATATTTGGCCTGTTTGTAAGCCCTCTCAATTATTGTGCGTGGATAACTCCTCATTAGAAATGTTGTTTTCAGTTGCCTAGATTGATGTTTATATTTCAACAAAGTGGAACAATTATGCCTAAAGTGGATGAGCTGCGAGTAGGGTAAACCCTCATGCAAATGTTATGCGCATGACAGGATAGGGGTGGAATGAGGTTCTGGATGTGGAATAGTAGGTATGTCTATATGTGTGTGGGGAATAGAGTGTGCTGAGGAGCTGGGTGCTTGTGTTAGCATGAGGGGGGGGGGACTGAGGGACTTGATATGTGTGTATTCCTCTTGGCATACTGAGACATTCTGGCCCATTTCACCACTATACTCAAATGGGCTACCTCCCGCCTTCTTGTGCCCTTCGATCCTTTACCCCACACTCTGCCTCTGTTCTCCTCTGGCATCTAGCTTCTTTTAACCTGAGGATTAGCATTAAAATAGTTCTTCGCCACTGCCATGGCCTCCAGAGCTCCTCTGTCCTTTGGAGATGTGGTCCCTGCTGGGACCACTGACAGCTGCAGACCCCACACACTGTGTGGGGTCTCCGCCGGCACATGCTGATGGTTAGAGCCATAGCCTCTCAGGCTGCAGAGGATGGGGTCTCTGCTGTCAGGCATGATTATCAACTGTGGCCTCGCACACTGTTCTGCCAGCTGGGGATGGGATCCATATGTCTACAGGTGCCGCTGATTTAGGCTGAAACTGTGGTCTTTCAGCATTCCACTGCTGGCAGGGGGTGGGGACACTGCAGTTCTTTGCAGCAGCAAAACAAACCTATATGTACAGATAGAAAAAGCATGTACAGGGCTGGAGACTGCACAATAGGTGCTATCACTAGGGTGAAATCCACCAAAAAAGAGGGGAGGGAGTAGAAGGCAAGGAAGGAGGGGACAGGAGGGGACGACCTAAGGGGGGAGGGAAAGGAGAAGGAAAAGCATGAAGGTGAAAGGAAGGGGAGGGGGTAGAAAGAAGAAGGAAGGGCAGGAAAGGGAAGGGGAAGGGGGAAAGGTCTATAGGAAATCATTATTAAAAATTCTTGATTTAAGAGCATGGTGCCGGTATGTGAAGAGGTAAGAAAGGAAATGGCATCTGTATTGGTTGCCCAGTGAAGGCTTTCAGGGGTTCCCATTGAGAGGCTTGGGTGGGGATTCAGGAGTCAGCAGGCTGGAAGCATAGGGTCAGTTTTGGTGAGACCCAGAGAGAGGAGCAGAGCCAGCAAGCAATCAGACTATGGTTATGAGAAGTGCCAGAACTGGCGGCAGTGCAGCCCGCAACTGTGCTGCTAGAGCTGTGGGAAATGCAGCTTATGATCCACAACTAGTGGCAGGGCTGGAGAAGGTGGGCAGCACTAGCAGTATGGGAGGGCAGTGACCCTAGTGCTGAGTAATGATGGCTGAGGTCGTGCTCCAACCACTAGCAGGGAATCTGGTCAGTGTCGCGGCGTATGTAAAGCTGTGCGTGTGGCTGCAGAAGGCAGCAGGAGCCTTGGGCAAACCTGCTGCATAAGAAAGGAGAACTGGAGCAGCTGGGATGCAACAGTGGTCCTGAAAAGCATTGGACTATGGTGGGTGACTGGAGGATGCTAAGTAAGGCAGCTGGGGCTTTAGGAAAGCTTCTGTTGCTGTTTTGGGCAGAATTGGTGCTTTGATGGTCCTGAGAGGGGCAATGGGGGTTATATAGAGATAAATGCATTCCAGAAGAGATTCGGGTTGCAGTTGGGCACTGAAAAGGCTTCTTCCCTCTGAATTCTGCTGGGAGGCAGCAGACAGTCAGCTGATTGATCAGATTTAAAGAGCTGTCTTGAGGCAAGGAGCAAAGGCAACAGTTATTGTGGACAGCTGGACACACTGAGTTTGGTCACTGGATGGGATAGACATGTATACAAGGGCTGCTATTTTTTAAAAAAATGTTTTGAGAAAAAAATATAGGAGGGACGAACTACTACTACTACTAGTGATTATTTTCATAGCGCTGCAAGGCATGTACAGACACATGTCAGAAACAGCCCCTGCTTATCGGAGCTTACAATCTAGTCAGGACAAATACAGCAGTTGAGGAACAGTTGAGGACAGGGAAATATCTAGGGCAGCGATGGCGAACCTATGGCACGCGTGCCAGCTGTGGCACGCGAAGGCCTTGCAGCTGGCACGCGGGAAGGTCCGCAATTAGTTTTTTTTTTTTTTTTTTTCAATTTTACTTGTCTGCTGCCGCTGTCGGGGCCGCCGCGGCAAAATCGAGCGTGCCGCAGGGCCCCCCTGTACCCGGCAGAGCCTGCCCTCCCCGTAGCAGCTCTCTCTTTGGCAGCTCTCTCTTTGGAGCTGCAGTCAGACGCGCCGGCTTGCAGAGCGCGAAGGGAAGAGTTTCCCTTTCGCGACTCTGTTAAGCCCGCGGGGGCTGATGGGAACTTCCCATCAGCCCCCGCGGGTTTAACAGAGCAGCGAGGGAGAAACTCTTCCCTCGCGCTCTGCAAGCCGGCGCGTCTGACTGCAGCTCCAAAGAGAGAGCTGCTACGGGGAGGGCAGGCTCTGCCGGATACAGGGGGGCCCCGCGGCACGCTCGATTCTGCCGCGGCGGCCCCGACAGCGGCAACAGACAGGTTTTCTTTTTTTTTAATTTTCCCTGGGCTGGGGGGGGGGTTAGGAGTGGTGATGTGATGGGCTGGGCTGGGCTGGGCTGGGGGGGGGTTAGGAGTGGTGATGGGCTGGGCTGGGCTGGGCTGGGCTGCGGGGGGGTTAGGAGTGGTGATGGGCTGGGCTGGGGGGGTGTTAGGAGTAGTACTGGGCTGGGGGGATTTAGGAGTGGTGATGGGCACTGGGCGGGGTGGTAGGAGAGGTGATGTACACTGGGCTGCCTGGGGGGGGTTAGCAGTGGTGATGGGCCCTGGGATGGCTGGGGGGTTAGGAGTGGTGATGGGCGCTGGGCTGGGGGGTTAGGAGTGGTGATGGGCGCTGGGCTGGGGGGTTAGGAGTGGTGATGGGCGCTGGGGGGGCTTTAAACTAAAAATTGGGTGATGGGGGATTAGGACTGGAAATGGGCTGGTGGGATTAGGACTGGAAGTGGGTTGATGGGGGGTTAGGACTGGTAATGGGCTATGGTGGGTCTTAAACTGAAAATAGGGTGATGTGGGATTATTACTGGAAATGAGCTGGTCGGATTAGGACTGGAAGTGGGTTGATGTGGGGTTAGGACTGGTAATGGGCTATGGGGGGGCTTAAACTGAAAATTGGGTGATGGGGGATTAGGACTGGGAGTGGGCTGATGGGGAGGTTAGGACTGGTAATGGGCTATGGGGGGGCTTAAACTGAAAATTGGGTGATGGGGGATTAGGACTGGAAATGGGCTGGTGGGATTAGGACTGGGATTGGGCTATGGGGGGCTAGGACTGGTAATGGGTTGGGGTTGCTAGGACTGGAAATGGGCTGAGTGGAAGGGGGCTTGAACTGCAAATAGCTGTTGGGGATGGGGCTTGGAATGGAAATGGGCTGAGGGGAAGTGGGGGGCTTGAACTGCAAATTGCTGATGGGGACGGGGCTTGGAATGGAAATGGGCTGAGGGGAAGTGGGGGGCTTGAACTGCAAATAGCTAATGGGGAGGGGGACTTGGAATGGACATGGGCTGAGTGGAAGGGGGCTTGAACTGCAAATAACTGATGGGAAGGGGGGCTTGGAATGGGCTCTTAGGGGAGGGAGCTAGGACAGGAACTGGGCTGATGGATGGGCTAGGATAGAACTGAGAATTGGGTGTTGGGGGAGCTAAGATTGGAAATGGGCTGTGGTGGGGGCTTGGATTGAAATGGACTCATGGAGGGGCTAGAACTGGAGGTAGGCTCATGGGGGGCTTGGATTAGAAATGGGCTGAGTGGAGGGGAGCTAGGATTTAACATGGGCTGATGGTGGGGCTAGGAAAGGACTAGAAATGGGCTGATGGGAGGCTGGTATTGGAAATGAGCTGATGAAGGGACTCGGATAGGACTGGAAATGGATGGGGGAGCTAGGACTGGAAATGGACTGATGAGGGGACTAGAAGGGAGCGGATACTGGGTGGGGCTGGAACTAAAAGGGAGCTGATGTTGGGGGAGATTAGAAGGGGATGGGGCTGGGAGAATGAAATGGAGAGGGGAAAAATATTTTGTGTGTGAGGGAAGAAAAATGTACAATTGGCCGGGTATTGGGAGAGTAAGTGGGGATTGAGGATGGAGGGGTAAAATTTGAGTGGATGAAATAGGAATGAGGAAAGAGCAAAAGGAGAAAGATTAGTATGTTAAAGCGGATGTAGAGAGAGAGAATGGAAAAAAAAACTAGAAGAGAGAAGAAAGGACAAATGGACAGCAGATGATGGAGAGTTAGCAGAAAACATGAAGAAACCAGAAGAAAGTGGCTGGAGCAATTGCAACTGTGTAACTGAGCTGAGGTATTCTGTTTATGTAATTCCTTTTTGACATTGCCACTTGTTCTCTTTCCCCAGTAGGTCATGTATTGTTGTTCTCTGAAATGTATTGGTTTAATATTTGCAGTGTTGCCTTTTGATAGGTATGGTATGGTGCTTTTTGACTCCTGGTAGTGCTGTTAGGATATGGCGGGTTTGCTATTGGTTCTAAATGGGCAGTGTTTGTAGTAGTTCCTAATGTGCCTGGCGGTTGGCACTGGATTATAGTAATGTAGAAATCTTTTAGTCTGTCTTTATCCATACACTCATTAAGAGACATGTTTACTAAAAGTTAGTGTATGTTAGCATTATGCAAATATTTATGCAAATTGACGTGCTGGCACTTTGAGGAAATTCTTTGGTTTTGTGCGGCAGTTTGGGCACTCGGGCTCAAAAAGGTTAGCCATCACTGATCTAGGGGAATGGTAAGGAAACACGTAGGAGAGTAAGTGGATCGGGAACCAAAAGCGGCCTCAAACTGAATTAAAGTCAAATTGAGAAGCAACCAGGTTCACTGGCCGGTGTCAAACTCTGTCATTCTGTCACCCGAGTTAAAATTTTAGCTGTGTGAAAGTGAAATGTGAGAGGCTGTAACACTTTTAAGTAGCATCAATTTATAACAGATAAGGGAACTGAGTGGTAAAATTAATTCTGAGCAGCTATAGATTTATTTTCCTGCTCTAGGCTGAGAGTGGGTGGCAATGGGAGAAAGAGAAGAACAGCAAAGAGCAGATGTAACTGGGTCCTTTTTGAAAGCTGTCTCTTAAGGGTCTTCAAAGATAAAGAAATGCATACATACTGTATAACTATATTTTGGTGCAATTACAAAACAAAGGAGCAGTGACGAAATGCAGCGAATAAAGGCCAATCCACTGCTCTGCTGCCTGAATTGCTTAATGGACTTTGACGGTCTGGGTCTTTCTGAGTGCCTCAAACAAATTAATTGTATTGGCCAAAAAAGAAAGTTACTAATAAGTCAAATGGTCAGTTTAAACACGAATGGAATGTTGAATAGAAAGATGACAATTTAGGCCTTGTCCTTCTTCTAAGTAGTGCTAGCTGTAAAGGGGCAGCATCTCTCATCTATCAATTGCTGAGAAACTAAAAACAAACAAACAAACAAAAAACAAATTCTAGTTTAGATAATATTGATAATGTCTGAGACTTATGAAAGGTGATGACGCACAATTAAATGGATACATAAAAAGAAAAGTGATAAAAGCAATACAGTGCTAGCACCTAGACCCGAATGAATGATCTTATTTAATTTAGGAGCTCTTTTAATAAAGTGTGCTAAGAGGTTAGCACTCGTTTTGACATGTGGTAACCACATGCTTGGACCCATGGTAACTGTTAGCAGGGATCATGACAATTAACATGTGTTAAATTGCACATTATTTGCAAATTGCTCACTGGGGCGGAGACTGGGTGGGTGGGTTAGGGGCGGAGAGTAGGCATGGAATTGACTAATATCCTGAAGGATTCCACTGATGAGATAGCTAAGAGGGCTACTTTAGTGGTTTCTTTTTTTATCTGTTGCCAATAAAGTCAAGTTCTTGAAATCCTGCTTTAAAAATGTGGATAAAAATTTCTGTGGTCAGAATTTAAGTGTGTTCCCAGATGTTTCTAAGAGCACTCAATTATGGAA
This sequence comes from Ichthyophis bannanicus, assembly GCA_033557465.1. NCBI lineage: Eukaryota > Metazoa > Chordata > Amphibia > Gymnophiona > Ichthyophiidae > Ichthyophis > Ichthyophis bannanicus. The sequence goes on along the minus strand of CM066031.1, from coordinate 760,612,493 downwards.
AAGGAATTTTTTGGCTTTGAAATCTAAGGTTGTGGAGTTAAGCGCAACCTTCTTTTTCATTAACTATGCAAGTGTATTGTCACTTGGCATGGGATTATGTACACCTCTTTTGAGTCATCTCAGTTAGAAAAGTTTCTTTTGGATAAGAAATGTTAGGGTGCAACAAGGTCCATAGACGTCTTTGCCCATAGTTGGAATGGGGGTCTCTCTCCTTGACCTCCAATTTTGTTACTTTTGTTTTTGATTGCTATAATATATCCTGCGTACCTTCTTCCCTTGAGGTGGACTACTGCTGAGAAAAGACTTTTGTTTTTGTTTTCTTGATGTAATATGATGTAATATGTTGCTGGCTGGTTGTGTCCTGATACAGCCTTCTCAGTTATAAGGCAAAACTCATCGACAACCTGATGAGCAAAGTCCAGCAGTGTGGGAGTCTTGGAGATCGTTATGAGATGGGAGATTGAGCTAAGTGTTTCAATTCATTTAAATGCATCTACAATATTGTAAACTCATTTGAAGCCTATCGATGATAAATCAGGTGGAACAGCTTAAAGTTTGTTGGTATAATAGCCACTTTAGAAACCGCGTACCCTGTGCTGAGGTTTCCTCAAAGAACTCTCTCTTGGATCTCTGAGCCCTTGCATGAAGGAATGTCTGTAGTTTATTACTCTTTCACTCAGATAAGTAGAGTTCCTGTGGGTTTAGAATAGATACATGATAACATCTTTGGTGTTACCTACGAATGTTTCCTAATTAGCATGTCTTATGTATTTATTTGAATTTGGAAATTTGCAAAGTCTAATTTAAAAACAAATGGCAACATTGCAATTAGCACGGGTTCACAGGACATTCAAACTCAGAAGTTTTTTTTTATTTGCTTAATTGGAAGAACACATAGAGATATTCAAGCATTTTTTTATGGACTAATGCATAAGTAAAAGAAACATACCTGTTGACAGGAGGGTTGTTGCTGAAAGACACAAAAAACGAAAGGGTCCTTTTACTAAAGTGCACTATGGTTTTGCATTCATTGCATGTTTAGTATGAAAATGTGCTATGTGTAAAGCCTCTGCTGTAGCTGTCAGGGGCTGTCCGAACAGTTAACACGTGGATGTGCACCGATTGAGGTGCAGGACATTGAGCCCACGCTAATTGCAGCAGTGACAGCATGCAATGCGTACCCCACGTGAACTGTAATGTGCTCACCATGCCCACTCTCTTCCCCTAACCCACCCAGTCTCCATCCCAACGCATGAGTGACAGTATGATTTTCAGTTGGCACCTATCAAGGCGACCTAGGCCACATGAAAAGTGGGCTGAAGTTGCAATCTGGACAAGTGCTGGCTGAAATTTGCGCTAACCCGGTAAGTGCTGGTACTTCTCCGGATAGCGCTGCTCACCCCAGATATTCAGTGGCAGCTATGATCCGCTATGGTGTTTAAATATCAGGCCTTTTGAAAATTGTTTCCAAAAATCAGGAGTAACAAAAACACACTGACCATAAGTAAGGTATTCCTAGCCTTAAAGAAAAACCTCACTATGGAGTCCTTCACATTCAAAACCAAAAGAGATTGGAAGAGTGGATCTTCTAGCACCCGATTGCTCCAATATAATTGTGAGATCCAAACTGGGCACCGAGACCAGTGACTGGTCACCTGATATATCTATTTCAACATCCCTGTCCCATCCACTGTTTATAAGGAAGACAGAAAACTTTATTTAGAGGTGGAATTGCTTCAGATGTCACTTCAAGATTTCAAAATCACTGATGGAGCTGCTTAAACTATCATAGTATTGTCCTTAGCTATCAATTTTTCATTTTTTGTTGGAACAAATAACTTCTTGAAAGCTATAGCAATGCTTAATAAGACTTAGATTCAGTGGGGGGATATCCAACGCAATTAACATGACTAGCAGACGTGGATATTCAGTGACACGTACGTGGTTACTGCTGCCGCTGCTGCGTGGCCGGTGCTGGCCGGCTATCATCAGGGTGTTCCTGGGCACAGAGTGGCAGAGTGGCAATATTCAGCTGCTGCCCGGTTAACCCTAGCTGGCTAAAGTTATGACAGTTGAATGGCTGCCCTAACTTTAGGCAGTTTTGCAAGCCGGACAGTGGCATTGAATAGCGGGGCAAACGTAGAGCGGAGATGACCAACCGCGCTGCCACCACTGAAAATCCCTCCCCAGTGTTTTTATTATTTCAGTATCAATATTTGTACGCTTAACTGGTTTAAAATTTGTACAGTCCTTTTTTTCTCATGCCAAACATTATCGGACACAGCTCTATATTTCAAACTGGTAGACTTGTAATACAATTCTGATTCAGGGATCGCACTTATTTGTTCTAGTTTTTTTCCTGGTCCCCCACAATCTTCAGCCGTATGCCACGCAGTTAACCTTTTTTCTCGGCTGGTGCAAACAGTGTGGCAACTGTAGTGGGGACAAGGAAGAGAACTAGAACTGAAGCAGAACTGTGTTATTGGTCTATTGCAGGGGTTCTCAACCCAGTCCTTGGGACACATCTAGCCAGTCAGATTTTCAGAATAACTGAAATGACAACACAGCCTTCGCTGTATGCAAATCTCTCTCATGCATATTCATTGTGGTTATCCTGAAAACCTGACTGGTTAGCTGTGTTCTGAGGACTGGGTTGAGAATGCCTCACCTACCAGTTCGAAACATAGAGCTCTATCAGATAATATCTGGCGCCAGTACTTTTTAATATTTTATTGCGGCACCAGCTACCTTAGTGCAGAGTTTGGTCTTCCACTACCTGCTATCTATGTTCCTGCGCCCACTCAGTTGAGCGAGTTTGGCTCAAATTCCACTTCAAATTTATATTTGTCTCTTTACAGTCAGCCATAGCACTTGCCAAACAAGGCTATTATATCCATCTGACTAACTCTCTTGCCAGTGACTCTTGCCATCTCTTTACAACTCTCAACTCTCTCCTCAAAGTGCCTCCGCCTCCGACCCCTCCCTCCCTCCCTCCCTTTCTGCCCAAACCCTGACTGACTACTTCCATGACAAAATCCACAAGATCACACTCAAATTCCCCAGGATGTCAGCCACTCCCCCTGTTCCCATCTTCACTCCCAACTCACCCCCCTCCCCACACCTCTGCTACCCTTTTTTCGTTTTCTGTTATCTCTGAGGAGGAAACCACTCACCTTCTTTCCTCATCCAAACTCACTATCTGCTCCTCTGATCCTATTCCCATCCATCTCCTTAGCTCGATCTCCTCCACTGTAGTCCTTTCTATCTCTTATATTCTTAACCTATTGCTCTCCACTGCTACTTTCCTGCAGCCTTCAAGCATGCTGTGGTCACTCCTCTCTTCAAGAAAACCTCACTAGATCCTACCTGTCCTCACTATTGACCCATCTCCCTCCTCCCCTTTGTTTCTAAACTACTTGAACGTGTGGTTTACCGCCATTGCCTCAACTTTCTCTCCTCGCAAGCCCTTCTGGATCCTCTACATTCTGGCTTTCGTCCTTTACATTCTACCAAAACGACTCTTGCTAAATTCTCCATTAACCTATTCCTGGCAAAATTCAAGAGCCTTTACTCAAGCCTCATTCTTCTTGACCTTTCTGCTGCTTTTGACACTGTTGATCACAACCTTCTCCTTGATACCTTGTCCTCATTTGGTTTTAAGGGCTCTGTGTTATTCTGGTTTTCTTATCTCTCCCATCTCTCTTTCAGTTTTTGTTCTGGTGGATTCTCCTCTACTGCTATCTCGCTCTCAGTGTACCCCAAGAATCTGTCTTGGGTCCATTCCTTTTCTCTCTCTATACCCAGTCCCTTGGTGCGCTCATCTCTTCCCATGGCTTTATGCTGATGACTCCCAGATCTACCTTTCTATACCTGAAATCTCTCTGGCAATCCAAGCCTGGATCTCTGTGTGCCTTTCTGACATTGCTGCTTGGATGTCTTACTGCCGTTTGAAATTGAACATGGCAAAAACTGAGCTTCTTATTTTTCCCGCTAAACCCTCCTCCCCCCTTCCTCCTTTCTCAGTCTCTGTGGATAACTCTCTACTCTTTCCTGTCTTCTCAGCCTGCAACCTTGGGATCATCTTTGATTCCTCTCTCTCCTTCTCCACACACATCCAACTGATAGCTAAAACCTACCACTTCTTTCTCAACAAGATCAACAAAATTCGCCCATTCTTAGCTGAACACACTACTAAGTCACTTATCCACTCCTTATTCACCTCCCAAATAGACTATTGTAACCTACTCCTTGCTGGTCTCCCTCAGAATCATCTCTCTCCCCTCCAATCTGTTCAACACTCTGCTGTGCGGCTAATCTTCTGCCAGCCTCATCATGCTCATATTACCCTCTTCTTGTTACTTCATTGGCTCCCTATCCATTTCCGTACCCAGTTCAAACTTTTCCTGCTGATTTATAAGTGCATTCACTCTGCAGCTCCTTACTACCTTTCCTCTCTTATCTCTCCCTACACCCTTCCTCGGAAACTCTGCTCTTCTGGCAAATTACTTGTATCTGTGCCCTTCTCTTCTATTGCTAATTCCAGACTTTGCTCCTTTTACCTTGCTGCTCCTTATGCCTGGAACAAACTACCTGAGTCTGTAAGTCAGGTGCTTTCTCTGACCCTTTTCAAATCCAGGTTGAAAACTCACCTCTTTGCTGCCGCTTTTGGATTTTGACTCACCTGATCTCCTTTGCGTTTCCTTAGCTTTCCCCCTAGTAGTATCCCATGTCTACAGCTACTGTGTTGTCTGTCTTGACTAGATTGTAAGCTCTAATGAGCAGAACCTGTCTTTTACATGTGTTTGTGCAGCACTGCATACGTCTTTGTAGCACTATACAAATGCTCAGTAGTAGTAGTAGTACTACATTATAGATGTATGCTAATGACATGCAGCTTTTGTGTTTTCTTGATCCCTCAAACATGCAATGTGCACCTTTGAGTCAATGCTGACTCATGGGTTTTCTTGGCAGTGTAATTGGAAGTAGATTACCAGTCCCTTCTTCTGAAGCAACAGAGGATTAAGTAACCTGCCCAAGGTCACAAGAAGCACCACTGGGAATCAAACTCTAGTCTGTTGGTTACCAAACCAGTGCTCTAACCACTAGACTACTCCACTCTCCGGTCTGATTAATATAAACTTATATTTAAGATAAATGAAAGACTGGTTAAATGTGCAAGGCTTGATCTCCAGGAACAAGCAGGAACGAGTCTTCACATATGGGTATCGTCGGTACCAACGGAGCCTGCGCAGGAACGCTCCCCACCGTCCAGTAAGAAAGCTTTTGGGAGCATCCCACAGCGCCTGCGCGCTGCCTTCCCGCCTTTCCCAACCGCCTCTCTCCAGTTCTTCTTTTCAGCGGAGCCAGCAAGTCGTGTTCCTGTCACCGCAGAAGAAGTTCTTTATTTTTTTCTTTATTTTTCTGTGTCGCGTCTGCCTTCTTCGACGTCAGACCGATACCGCCGGTCTTTTCTTTTCTTTCTTTAAAAAAACAAAACAAAAACTATTCTTTACTTCAACTGTGCATTTTCAGTTTGGGCCTTAGGCCTGAATATTTTTCTCCACATGGAGAAGCCCACTTCCGGGTTCAAAAAGTGCACAAAATGTGGCGGTACTATTTCTGTCACCGACACCCATGATTGGTGTATAAAATGTTTGGGTCCTGACCATTCCATCACGGATTGTGTGTCCTGTACCATGATGTCTAAAAGAGGTTGGCAGAACCGAGCAGCCAAGCTCAGTACCCTATTTCCCTCTGATGCAGCCTCGGTGGCATCGACGTCCTCAAAGGGCAAATCTCCCTCTAAGCATCGAGATGCCTCCGGGCTTGTCCTTGAGGATTCTGCACCGGCAAAATTACCCCGGCGGGAAGTTTCGGCTTCCAAAGCATTGTCTATGGGGTCACAGGTTGACATCGATGGCTCGGCCTCGACCGATCACCTGTTGCCGTGTTCTGGGGTACCAGTGGCCTCCACTGGTACTGACATCCAGACTCTGGTGGCGTCGATGGATCATTAGATTCTGTCCATGCAGCGCACCCTAATGGCATTTATGCAGGCTGCAACGCCTCCGGTACCGCAACAATCTCCGTTGCCGGTACCGGTGCCGGTACCGATTGCATCGACATCGGCTTCGGTGTCGACTGCAACGGTACCCTGTCCTACGATGCCCATCGGTACCGAACCGGTACCGCTTACTCCCAATGTCGATCCCACTCGGTACGCATACCGGACTTTACAGGAGCATCCAGACAGGAGATACTTCGATTCCTCCGAAGACTCTGATGAGTCGGAGGCTTCTGTCGAGGCATCGGTACTTCTTCCTCAGGAGTCTGCTTCTCCAAAACGAAGAATGTCTCCTCCAGAAGACTTGTCTTTTCAAGACTTCATTAGGGAAGTGGCTAGGGGCCTCTCCATTGCAGTGGCCCCTGAGTCAGAGCCTAGAGCCAAGCAATTAGATATTTTGCAATATCCTAAGGCTCCTAAAGAGGCAGCTACCTTACCTATTCATGAGATTCTCTATGATCTCATGTTGAGCATGTGGGAGACTCCTCTTACCAACTCTCCTCATTCTCGTAGGTTAGACACCATGTACCGTGTCCCTCCTTGTCCTGGCTTTCATAAGTCTCAGTTTCCTCACCACTCTATTGTGGTAGAGTCTGCCATGAGGAAAATAAAGAGTGCAAAGAAAAAAAAAAGAGTGCAAAGAGACACTCATCTAATTCTCCAGGACGTGAATGCAGGACCCTAGATGCTTTTGGCCGAAGGGTTTTCCAAGCTAATATGCTTGCTGCCAGAATCAACTCCTATAGTCTCTATATGGGGATGTTTCTAAAAGAAGTCACAGATCATCTGCAGACTTTAGCTCCTTTTATTTCAGAAGATAAAAGGCAGGAATTTCTCACTTGGCTCAAACATGCCCAAGATGTTTCCAAATTTTCCAACCGTGCAGCCTTTGACTCTTTTGAGTGTGTAAGCAGAGCCTCGGCTATTGCCATAGGTGCATGCAGAATTGCTTGGTTACAAGCCTCTGATTTGGAACTCTGGGTCCAAGATGAATTGGGAAATCTTCCTTGTACAGGTGAAAACCTTTTTGGCAAGGATTGGCAAGCAAAGGCCACTCAGATGGAAGCTGAGAACTCTGCTTTGGATCGACTTTCAAAGTCTACCTCTGCTCCTGTTAAGAAAAGATTGTTCAAAAAGACACCCTTTTCTAAAAAGGGAAGATATTATCCTGCTTATGGTCAGCAGGCATCTTCTGCAGGTCGTTTTGCTGCAAAGTGTCAGCAACCACCTAAACAGGCCAAGTCAAAGGCTGCCGGGCCTCCCACGGCTCAGCAGCCTCAGCCTCCTCAGGGCCTTTGACTTGCAACTAGAGAACTTAGCCTTTCTAGCTCTGGAAGAACCAGAGCCCTTCACCATTCCAGGAAGGTTGATTTACTTTGCTCCCAGATGGGAGCAAATCACAGCAGAGCAGTGGACCCTCTCCATTATAAGGGAAGGGTACAAGCTTCATTTCTTAAGCCTTCCTCCCCACACCATGGTGAAACAGTTCAATTCTCCAACATCTCTCCTCAACCTTCTGGGTCAGGAGATTGCTACCCTTCTTGCCCAAGGGGCAATAGAAGAAGTACCTCTTCTTCAACAGGGCTCAGGGTTCTACTCCCCTTATTTTCTTATTCCAAAGAAAACAAGGGGGCTACAGACCCATATTAGATCTCAGAGAATTGAACAAGTTTCTATTCAAAGAGAAATTTAAGATGATTTCTCTCGGTGCTCTGCTTCCATACCTTCAGAGTCAGGACTGGCTTTGTTCTCTAGATCTCAAGGATGCGTACACCCATGTCCTCATCCATCCAACACACAGAAGGTTCCTTTGGTTCCTTTTTCAAGGAAAGAATTACTAATACAGGGTGCTTCCTTTTGGTCTGGCCTCTGCACCAAGGGTGTTCACGAAATGCATGGCAGTAGTAGCTGCATTTCTACGCACTCTAGGAATATTCGTTTTCCCATATCTGGACGACTGGCTCATTCGAGCTCCATCCCAGTCAGAGGCCCAGACTTGTCTAACCTGCACAATGCGTGTCCTTCAGTATTTGGGACTGGTAATAAACATCCCAAAATCCCATCTCACCCCTACTCAGTCTCTGGAGTTTATGGGGCCTTGCTGGATACCACAACTGCAAGGGCCTATCTTCCTCAGACCCGTTGCCTACCCTTGGTGCAGTTAGCCTCCCAGATACAGTTAAAGTCCCATTTAACTGCTCGAGAGATGTTACAACTCTTAGGCCACATGGCATCCACCATGCATGTGGTTCCATATGCTCGCCTTCACATGAGGGCAGCTCAATGGATTTTGTCCACCCAATGGACTCAGGCATCAGGTTGCCTGTCAGACAAAATAGCTAACTCCTGTCGCCTATTTTGGTCTCTCCAGTGGTGGAAGTCCTCTCCAAATCTGTTGCTGGGGTCCCCTTTTCAGCAGTCGCTACCCCAAGCAACTCTTACAACAGATGCTTCTCCAATGGTTTGGGGAGCTCATCTGCAGGATCTCTCCACCCAGGGCATCTGGTCTCCACAGGAGACTTCTCTGCATATCAGTCTCTTGGAACTCAGAGCAATATTCTTAGCTCTCAGAGTATTCCATTCCCTGCTCAGCTACAGGACAGTCCTCATCCATATGGACAACCAAGTAGCCATGTTCTATGTAAACAAGCAGGGCGGGACTGGCTCTCTGTCGCTTTGCAACGAAGCTTTGCGACTGTGGGCCTTCGCCAGAGAGCATCACATCCATCTTCTGGCAGTATATCTTCCAGGCGTTCAAAACTCTTGGGCGGACAGACTCAGTCGAGTTCTGCTTCCACACGAGTGGTCCCTCCACATGGACCAGGTAGCCCAGATTTTTCGAATTTGGGGAACCCCGGACATAGACCTCTTTGCAATTCCGTGGAATGCCAAACTTCCCCGGTTCTGTTCCAGAATTCCGTGTCAGGGAGTTCAGGCCAAGGATGCCTTCCTCCTTCACTGGAGTCAAGACTTCCTTTATGCCTTTCCACCCATTCCCCTAATTCCCAAAACTCTTTTCAAGCTTCAGAGAGATTGAGGGACCATGATCCTCATAGCACCACATTGGCCACGCCAAGTGTGGTACCCTCTACTTCTGCATCTCTCTCAAGCTCCTTCCCTGGACTTGGGCTCTGCACCAGACCTTCTATCCCAGGAAGAAGGAACATTGTGGCACCCAAACCCCCAGTCTCTCCATCTCAGGGCTTGGTTGCTGAGGGCCTAGACCTTCAAGATCTTCATCTCTCTCAGCAAATCAGAGATGTTATTCATGCCTCTAGAAAGCCTTCTACTTGACGTTCCTATGCTTTCAAATGGAAAAGATTTACCATTTGGTGTTCAGGGAAGAGTCTTAACCCTCTTGCAATACCTTTGAATTCTTTACTAGAGTATCTCCTGCATCTATCCCATGCAGGTCTGAAAACGAATTCAGTAAGTGTCCATTTGAGTGCTATTGCAGCGTCCCTCAAGCCTCTCAATGGACAGCCTATTTCCTCTCATCCGCTTATAGCAAGATTCATGAGAGGCCTTCATCTAACTAAACCTCCCATTAGACCACCTCCAGTGGCATGGGACTTAAACCTGGTTCTTGGCCAGCTTATGAAGCCACCCTTTGAACCTTTAGCCACCACCTCCTTGAAATTTCTTTCTTGGAAAGTTATTTTTCTCATTGCAGTCACCTCAGCACGCCGCATCAGTGAGTTGCAAGCTTTGGTGGCTAATCCACCTTATACAAGGTTCCATCATGATAAGGTAGTCCTCAGGACCAATCCACACTTTATGCCCAAAGTGGTCTCGCCTTTTCATCTGAACCAAGAGGTATATTTACCTGTCTTTTTTCCAGGACCTCATGCATCAAGTGCAGAGAGGAATCTTCATACCTTGGATTGTAAGAGAGCTCTCACTTTTTACTTACAAAGAACACAGCAACATAGACAGTCTTCTCAACTCTTTGTTGCTTTTGATCCTTCTCATTTAGGACTTCCAGTCTCTAAGAGAACACTGTCCAACTGGATTGCTCAGTGTATTTCTTTCGCCTACCAGAGTAGGAACATTTCTCTGGAGGCCATGTCACAGCTCACAATGTGAGAGCCATGGCAGCCTCAATGGCTCATCTAAACTCTGTGTCCATCGACCAAATCTGTCGAGCGGCCACCTGGGCCTCGGTTCATACCTTCACAGCCCATTACTGTTTGGACAAGGACTCCCGCCGGGATGCCTCGTTTGGTCAGGCTGTTCTCAAACACCTGTTCCATTACTAATCAACTCCTACCCACCTACCCTGGTCGGATGCCAGAGATCCATAGGGGGAGGTAGAGTCCTTTTCAGGGACACACAACCTGGGGTTTCTCCCTGGCATCTGCAGCTAGGGAGTCCCCATATGTGAAGACTCATTCCTGCTTGTTCCTGGAGATAGCACAGTTACTTACCTGTAATAGGTGATCTCTGGGAACAGCAGGAATAAGTCTTCACAACCCACCCACCTCCCCTAGGAGTTGTATCTCTCTATCTATCTTTCCTTTCCTCTCTCTCTCTTTGTCTCAGCTCTAAAACTCGAACTGGAGAGAGCGGTTGGGAAAGGCGGGAAGGCAGCGCGCAGGCACTGTGGGATGCTCCCAAAAGCTTTCTTACTGGACGCTGGGGAGCGTTCCCGCGCAGGCTCCATCGGTACCGACGATACCCATATGTGAAGACTTATTCCTGCTGTTCCCAGAGATCACCTGTTACAGGTAAGTAACTGTGCTTTACTGAACTCTTCTAAATCGGAAGCTACTCAAGGAAACTCATGCCTCCCCCTCCCCCCCATTCACTCTAATGATCTCAGGTGTGCTGGTACCACCTAAAGACTCTATCACAGTGCTTGCAGGTCATACTCAAGAATCAATTATCTTTAGCTGCCCAGATAGCTAAAGCAACCAAAAAATGTATGCATTATCTGTGTGCCTTTCTGAGATAATAATTCAGTTTGCATATTTATTCATGTGTTTAATTTTGTAATGCTATATATAGGGGCCTGCCAGCTGTAAGACTGAAAAGATTACAGCTAATACAAAACATGATAGTCAGGCTTCTGCATTGTGCCAGGCGATACAACCACATAACACCTTTACTTTAGAAGGAACATTGGCTCCCTGTTATTCCAAGAATCAGATTCAAGATCTTATTATTTATGTTTTATGCATACTCTACTGGATTACCTTATTACCTCTCAACTATGTTGATTCCATATAGCATTGAGATCATTGTAATAAAAATAACTAACTTTGCCTTCCTCTAGAGTAAGATATGAAGCCACAAAAAAAATCTTTATTTTTTTTTTAATGTGGCTCCTTTATTATGGAGTGCCCTGCCTTCAGATATTAGAAATGAGAGCAACCCACACACATAAAAAAAGAACATTAAAATCCTGGTTATTCAGGGATGCTTTTGGCCATAATGAATATTTGGGAGGTTATGAAAACTGATAAATCCCTTTGTCTATGCACAACTTATACACATCTAATCATTTTCGTTCCTGAAATCCTGATAGACCAGTCCAGATGATTGGGTTATGCTCCCTTGCCAGCAGGGGGAGGCAGACTTAAGCAACTTTCAGTGATGTCATCACTGGGTATACAGTAGCTGCTGGTACAGGACAGAGAGAGGCAAGTATGGTACTTCCCAAGCAGTTAGCAAGACTGAAAAAAACCTCTGCAAAACTCAGAAACAAATAATGTTAGTAACCAACAATCCATCATTGGAACAATTATCTTGAACAAATATTTGGGACTCTTACTAAAATGAATTATGTGTCAGAGCAAGGTACTGACAAGGCACTCAGTGGTAGCCAGGATCCCAAACCTGTAGAAAGAGTCTTCCAGGACAGGTCCTGGACTAGTCTATAGGATTCTAGGAAAGATAATGATCAGGTATGTAAAATTTCTCATTCCTTATCATCCTGTTAGACCAGTCCCAATGTACAGGATGTAGCCAAGAAGTCAGGACTCAGGGTAGGAGGAAGATGACCCTCTGCGTAGAACTGCTCTGCAAAGGGTGCCCTCTGTTCCAGTTCCAACATGAAACCTGTAGTGTTTCACAAAGGTGCCCAGGGAAAACCAGTTAGATGCCTTACAAATATCCTCTAGAGACACCAAGGAAGACTCCACTCAGGAGAAAACCTGTGCCTTAATGGGGTGAGCTCTGACCCCCTCCAGCACATGCTTATCAGCCAATGGGCAGTGGAAAACTTGGGCAGTGGAAAACTTGGCCACTGCCTGTCTTTTCCTTGGATCTACGAAGAGGACAAAGAGATGACCTGACCAAAGGAAGGGATTAGTACTTTTCGGGTATCTGACTGATGCCCTCTCTTCATCCACCAGAGGCAGCAAGGGATCTTTCTAAAGTTCCTCCTTTGAGACGGAGGACAGAAATTAAATTGTCTGCTTTTGTGTCTCCTAAGTGCCCTCTATTGGTTGCTGCTACTCCTGGTCTCCAGCTCTGATTCGCGGCAGCAAACATGGCCGTTGTAGCCCTGCCCACTCACTCAAAGTAGGAAGTGACATCCTCTACTTTCTCTCTTTTATAAGTGCTTTTATTCTCCTGTGGTGTGAGCCATGTCACACGTGAAGAAGCACGAGAAAGGAGCATGTCATGCTCTTTCATGCACTCCTTTGTACGCCCTTTCTGTTTTTGTTTGCCCTTCTTAATCTTATTGTCTCTTTGTTCTGTATTTCTCATCTCTGCCATCTGTGACTGCTCCTTTTCCCTTCACACGGCTGCGATGCATCTTTTGCCCTTCCCTATACACTGGGGGTATCATCTGGTGTCTTCTCACCGACAGGTTTCCCCCAGGGTAGGTAGTCTGCTTCCTGTGGTTATTTTCTCATCTAGTCCTTCTGCCCCTTCTAAGTGTGATCTCTCCTTTGGTCTCCTAAATGTTCGTTTGATCAAACACAAATTTCAGTTGGTCTCATACCTGCTCGACTCTGCTTCTCTGGACTTCCTCTGTCTAACAGAGATGTGGTTAATGATCCTTGACCTTGCCTATCTCCACCAATCATGCCCTCCTGGTTATAACTATATATATTTGAATCGTCCTAAATGTCATGGTGGCGGTCTAGCTGTACTTTCTCTTCTGCCTACACTCTTACCCGCCTTGACTCTCTTGTCTCCCCCTCTTGAGATTTTAGCTTCCAAGGTATTTTTGGGGCAACCGCTCGTTATCCTATGGTTTACTTACCTTCCCCTGTCTCTCTGGTCACTTTACAGACCCTGTATGACTTTATTTCTTCCTATTTGCTTGATTCCACTCCCCTGTTAATCTTGGGAGACTTCAACACCCATGTCTCTTCTGTCTCAGATCCTGTTGCTGCAGATCTCTTGGACTTCCTCTCTTCCTCAGGTTTACAGCAGCACATTACTATCCCCATGCATGCTGCTGACAAGACTTTAGATCTAGTCATCCCTCTGCTTCTGCATCTCCCTCCTCCTTTATTAAAAAAGGTTTGGACAAGTTCCTGGAGGAAAGGTCCATAAACCATTATTAAGAAGGGACCCAGGATATCAGTGCTTGAACCAATACAAGCATTGTGGAACCTGTGTCCCTTGGGGAAACTGCTAGGTACATATGACCTAGATTGGCCACTGTTGGAAACAGAATACTGGGCTTGATGGACCTTGGTCTGACCCAGTATGGCATATCTTATGTTCTTATGTACCCCCCTTTCCTGGATGGATCATTTCTTCATTTCTTTCTTTCTCTCTCTCCATCCCTCCATCCCATTGTCCCCTATCTGTCCCGCTGCTTTGTCAGCACTGTAATCTTATCACTTCCACTCCTGATTCATTTGTCATTCGTTGCCCACCTTTCTCACTTGACTTCAATTTCCATTGCTTGGATGATCAGGTGCTTCACTTTAATTCTGTTATTTTCACAGTCTTTGATTTCATTGCTCCCATTCAACCTGTTTGTACTACCGCTCTTCCCTCTAACCCATGGTACTGTACCATTCCAGACTTCGCCTTCTCAAGCACCTGCTCCAAAAACTGGAGAAACGTTGGGAGAAATCTTGTACACCTTCTCTGCTGTTTTCTTTTAGGTCTGCCTCCTGCCATTACCATACTGCTGCTGCTCTAGCTAAAAACTCTTATTACTATACCCTTGTACATAAGGATACTTCCTCCACTCACCTGTTATGCTTACTGCGTCGCCTCACTGATCCCCCCCAGGCCCCTTCCGCTGCCTCTTCTTTTCACCCACAGGTCTTCGCCTCAGTCTTTCATCAAAAGATCCTCACTATCCAGTTCTCCTTACCCTTTCTCTCTGCTCATTCACCATTACCCTCTGGCCCTGGTTCCCTCTTTTCTTCAACACCCAGTCTCTCTGTCCTTAAAATACCTACCTAGAGTGAGCTTTCTCATGCCATTTCCATCTCACGGATCACTACTGCCCTGATTGACCCCATGACATCACAGTTGTTTAAATTAGTCAGTGATCCTTTCCTTTCTCAGTTGTTTTTCATCATCACCACATCTTTCTCCTTTGGCACATTTCCCTCCTGTTGGAAAGAAGCTATTATCCTTTCCATTCATAATTCAGCAGCCTCTGATCCCCTTGTTCCTCTTAACTAGAGGCCTATTTCCCTTCAGCCTTTCCTCTCTAAAGTTGTTGAGCGAATAGTTGTTCAGCAACTTCAGGACTTTCTCCTTTACTCTAGTGCCCTTCACTCAGCTCAGACCGGTTTCCACCCTCATTTGTCCACTGAACACTCTCTCTTGGCTATCCACTAATTTCCTTTGTACTGGGCTTGATTCCCATCACGAGGTTCTTCTTGTTTCCCTAGATCTCATTGCAGCTTTCAGCCTGGTCAGTCATTCTCCCCTACTTTCTCAACTCTCTTGTGTTGGAATAATGGGCTCAGCTTTAACTTGGTTCCACTCCTATCTGCATGATTGCACTTTTTGAATGTCCTGGTCATCTTTGCTTTCTGCCCCTCAGACTCTTCCTTGCAGCATTCCCTAAGGTTCTGTCTTAGGACCTATTCTCTCTTTTTCTTTTAATTAAGATTTTAACCAAAATACATATTTATTTTTGTTCTCTTATATACCGTGCTATTCTGCATCAGTGCGGTTTACATTGACCAACTGAAATTACATTGAACAGGGCATTGTAACTTAGAGATAACTATTTTACAGGGAACATGGGCTATGGAGGGTTAAGTGGCTTGCCCCAGACCACAAGGAGCACCTGTGGGACTAGAAACCTCAGTCCTTCCGGCCCAAGGTTGCTGTCCTCTAGTGGGATTTGAACCCCTGACCTTCTGGCCTGAAGTACCTTGCCCCAACCACTAGGCCACTCCTCCACTCCATATACATAATACAATGTATATAAGAAAAGCATAACCTGCTACCATTAGAAATTAGGGAAGTATGCAAGAAAAAAAATAGCAAGAGATACTCTAGCCCCTATCTTGGGAGAGAAGCAGACGAGAACAAATATATTAATACCTAGAACTACCCCAGTCTTAAAACAAAACAAAACAGGACAAGAGTCAAGAGTATACACAAATCCCCAAGCAACTATACTAGCCCACTGATTTGTCCCAAAGAAAAATTTCCAAATGGGAAACCTCTGTGGAAACAATGATTTCCAGTATAGGTAACCGCACACTTACAGGGGGAATGGAGATAGAATGTGGCTCTAATAGCTAAGGAGTAGATTCTGACCCGCAAGTTGGACGTATATCCCCGCTAAATGCCAGGGTGCCGATTCCACCCACAAAGCTTCCCGCACATACAGCAGAGATGTGTAGGGAGTTCTGTATAGGGACAGGAGGGGGTGGGCCAAAGGAGAAGTGAGGTTGGGCTGGAGGCGTGACCAATGTTCCCTCTAATTTTCTGTAGGCTATGTGCACATAAAATATCAACTGTGGAGCTTTTGAAGGAAGGTCAAATTTTTGTGTGCCACAAAACGACACTCGGAGTTACATACTTTAAAATTTGACTACACATCAGAATACAGTATGTACACCACATTGATTGCACTAGAAAATATTGTAGAACTTGTGAAAACCGTAAATACACAACAACTTTTAAATTTTAAAAGTCTCAGACGTCTGTGTTGTTTTCTATCAGAATCAGAACCGTAATTTTTGTGCGATTTGTTGTAAAGTATGTGCGCTCGCGAGGTGTGTGTGCGCGCACATGCGCACAGCTTAGAGGGAACAGTGGGCGTGACCCCTACCCCGGGTGTACAGGGCTGATTCTGGGGTCGGCACTGTACATCCGGGATCAGCCATTTGGATGGGGGACTTATTCCACCTCAGAGGTGGAATAAATCCCCTAGACAGCAGCCAATGCTCGTTCTGGGCAGGGAAAAGGAGGTGCAGGGGGTTGCCTGCAGCCTGACCTTGGCCACAGCAGGTCCGATCAGGGGTCGGGTGGTGGGGAAAGTATCATTTTGGAGTCTGCCAGGGATCTTGGCTCCTGCATGGAACTGTGGTGCCATAGCAACCGGACGCCATGACACTGTGGCTCCATATAGGAGCCTGGCTGGGCTAGCTGGGTAAGTGGCTGGACGTCTGGGGGCCCAACGTCAGGGCATGGCTGGCCCATCCAGGCCTGGTGCACCCAATTCTGATCCCACGTGGATGTGTAGCCCCTTGCAGGATCAGAATCGGGTGCAATTCTGGCCTGCCCAGATTCTGGACGTCCGGACGGGCCAGAGGCACCCAGATCTGAGGCTTTAGAGCGCAACTGCAAGAAAGTCTTCCTATGCATTTGTGTAGCCTGGCAACATCAGGAAAAATGTTAACATCTTGCCACAAAAGGGAAGAGTCTTTTTAGAGAAGTTTAATTTCAAAACAGCAATCTTATCAGCCTTCAATCCAAAAGTGACCAGCAGAGTCACCCTCTCAGAGGTCTCCAGAAAAATGGTCAAATCAAGGCTGTCTGGAGAGGCGATGGAATCTGTGATAAGGAAGCTTATCATAGCTCAGGTAGGAGCTATAGAAAAGATGATGTGACTCTGAACAAGCAACCTGTCAGTTCTGGTAGAAGCAAGAAAACAGAGTTTTCACATAAAAGACTACCAGTCCCAGAATGCACCAGGTTTCCAGCAGCCATGAGAGGGGCTGAAGTGAGAGAATGTGTGTGCAATCAAGAGAGCTATGAGGTAATCCCTAAGCACTCATCTCAAAGGGCAGGGCCTGATTCAACACAGCTGCGCTGTGTTAGGGAGCAGCACACATTAGAACAGGATAAGAATAGAGCTTATTCTTCAGATAACAGCTTCAGGGAGAGCTTCAGCAAGGGCTACAAGCTCCAGCCCAGTTTCAGGAAGAGATACAGAGACAGAGACGGCAACGGCTATAAGCTCAAGCACCAGTATCACCTGGAGAAACAGAAGCCAAGCCAAGCAGATAGAGAGAGAAGGAAACTCTCTGGAAGGAAGAGAAGAAAGGCCATTGGAAGGTCTGGGAGATTCCAAGGCAGTACTCATACTGGGAGGTATTCCAAAAGCCAGCAGAGTCCATTGGACTGGATTCAGCCAGAGGAATGGAGTGGCATAGATAGGAATCACCAGTGGCTACCTGGAAGAGAGAAGACTGCATGTGGAAGGGACTTTCAGACCAAGGCCAGAAGGTATGTGAGAGAAGATCCAGTGTCCAGGGATCAAGATTGGAAGGCTGGACATCAGAATTGGATTACATATTGGCCAGGCTATACAGAGAGAAATAATGATAGCAGGAGAGGCTCAGGTATGAACACTGATCCAGACCCTATCTATAATAGAGAATGGCAGCAAGGGAATAAGCATTCTCATGATAGTGCCTTAATGAAAGACTCGTCTGTGCCAATGTATGATTGTTGATGAAGGGGGAGATACAGCAGATGAAAATACAGTTTACATGGACTGTTTTCTATCTAAATGCTATTGCTAGTTTTCTGTGAGCAAACACATCAGCCATCACAAAGAAACCTAACTTTGTTCTTTATTTCCACTGCAAACAGCTCTTAAAGCAGGATTTGGGCTCACACAGTAGCAGCCAGCCAGCTAAAGGCTTTCAGCTGGTCCATTGATAGTAATTAGGGCTGCACCTGATTGTGTGTGTGAGCAAGGGAGAATCACTGCTGAGATCGGCGTGGAAAAATAAGCAGAAGTTAACCTAACCAGCAAAGTTTATTCTTTACTTTGTGCCTTTGTATTTGGTAATTATTTGCTAAGAAAACATTAGCTAATTGCCTGACAAGCTGAAGGTTGTTTTCTGGTTTACTTTGTGACTTTTTGTTATCCATTTTAAACACTGCAAGCAAGTAACCTCATTTATAGTGCTATCAAGCATACATGTGCTGGGTGAATTAAACCCCATCAATAAAAGAAGTATTTTATTGATCTTACCACTTGGTTTCACAACTCAAATTATTGTCATCAGCTGTGTTTGGGAGTGAATGAACTACAATACCCACAATACCTTGCAAGAATCATATGAATATATGCATCGTCAAGATTGTGTAAGTTCTCACCCTAGGCAGCCGTCTGACAAATCCAACCCCTTTCCTTCGGCCACTTCTATCTGAGTTCCCTTGAAAACATAAAATAACTTGTGCATCAACATTACTAAACAACAGAATTTCTTTCAAATACTTTTTCAACAGCTTGAGGGGGGACAGAAGCCATATCACAGGAAAATTCAGGAATCGTAAATTCCTTGCCCTTAATTGATTCCCCCCCAGAGACTGCAATGAGAGCTTAGAGCCCTCAAATTTCATTGCATGAGACTCTAGAGAAGAAATTAAGGAGTCCTACTGTTTAAATTTGTCCATAGACTCTTCGGAAAACTTGCACAGTTGACCCATAGTCCCAGTCAATATCGATTCCACTCTCGACAGCTTTCCCGAAACATTCTTCAAGGAAATCTCAGTGGAGGGACCCAACGGCACAACCATATTTGAAGATAGTGTCTCAAGAGAAACTGCCTTGGGGTACCAAACACCAATCAAGGGACCCAAGAGGGAGAGGAATCGCAGAGAGTGCTCGCTTGCAGTCGGAGAAGGAGTGGCCCTCTAGGAACCCCTATGAGCATCCAGAGCAGTTATACCCATCATAGAAGAAGGCTGGGGTGGAGGTGTAGGGCAACTGGAACTCCAGGAAATTTCAATATCCAAAGTGTTACTCACGGTAGTAAAAAGAGGCAAAGCAACAGGGTGCACATGGAGGTCCATAGGCCCCTTGACCAGGACTGCTCCTCCAGCACCTCCCAGGGCTTTGTTCTTTACCTTCCACTTAGCCATAACAATTCAGAGCTTCTTCTTGTGCTCTTTCGTGCTCCAAAATGTCAGGACATGCCTCTTTGGTCACATGCCTACAATCATGTGCTTGCTGCCACGTCCTGCGGGAGAACTGAGCTTTTACCTCTGATGCTGATCATAGGGGGGAGGAGCAATCTTACAGCTGGTCTCCGCAGGGGTGCAATTGCTAGAGATGGTAAGGCAGCAAAAGCACAAGTCTCTCTCCAAACAACTCACCAAACATACTGCAGAAGAGCTGAGCTTTTACCTCTGATGCTGATCACAGGGGGGAGGAGGAATCTTACAGCTAGTCTCCACAAGGGTGCAATTGCTAGAGATGGTAAGGCAACCAAAGCACACAGTCTCTCTCTAAACAACTCTCTAATTCTCTTTAATGTCTTCTTGGCCCTTCTAACTTTCCTGATTAATCTTTAGGCATCACTTTCTTTATCTATGCTGATGATAACCAGCTCCTCTTTCGTTTTCCTGCCCATTACACCTCAGATATTTCTCAGTTCTCCATGGACAAGCAGTCTGAGTCAGCCACACCTAGGTGTGTCCACCCCCAGGAACTGGAATAGCAGTCCCATAACTCAGAGGAGTCCCCTTATTTTGGGTGTGGGGGGGGGGAATTCCTCTGAGCTTCCTCCCTCCCCTTCCTGTTCCTTGTCCTGTCCTTCCTGCTTCAGTTTATTCCATCTGCCTTCCAGGATGGATGAATACCAACAGCTCCCCTTCACAACAAAAAGAACCAAAAAACAAATTCCACCCAACAACAAGATGGAAACAAGATGCGAGAAGTGTATCTGCTTGGAAAAATGTTCTGTGGCAGTGGTGCCCAAGATCGCTGCTTGAGATGTACCGACCTGCCTCACCATGTATGTGCCTGCACTCAGAGCAGTGAGAGGAAGGCCGGCTAAAAGACCACATTGAGCAACCCTCCCAAGGGCAAGGGGCGAAGGGAGAAACGGGCCAAGGCTGCTCCTGAAGAAAGAACAAGGAATGTTTCCATGACCGCTGGAATGGGGGACCGACAGAGCCCCTAGCGGTCCCAGCATTGCAATCCACGGCTGTGGCCCCAATGGAGGTAAGTCCAGCCCCCAGGTCCTCATCTTCCTCCTCCTGCGACCCTTGACTGGCCCCCTGGTGCTCTGGGACAGCCTCCCTCTCACTGCGGCACACAGACCTTCCCCTCGCAACTTCCACCTCACAGCCACCAGTCACAGAAACCTGCTTCTGGAACCCCTGCAGTATCACAGACATCCTGGACCCCTCTGCAGCAGCCTGTTCTTTTGCCCCGCTCCTGGAGACCATCTGGAGCACAAGCAAGAGGTCCCCTCTCCACCGGAAGTCTTCCAGCCATGAGAGCAGACCCAAGACTTCCTCCTACTGATGCCATCAGTCTCGTTGTAGCCCCACCTACCAGTGATGACAACATGGCTCTGCCCATGGGGGGCCGACACAGGAGCAGAAAATATTCCCAAAGGTCCTCAAGCTCCTCCCTTCATGCTTTCTCTTCTCCGGAGCCATGAAAAAAAACATCGGAGCCAGACCAGGAGCCACCAGTCTTCGAGGGAGCAACTCTAACCCCCAAGCAAGGACAGTCTGACAATCCCAGCATCGCAGGACATTGCACAGCAGCGGGCACCACCACAACTACAGGCACCAGCCCTAACCTCAGCACTGCCTCATGACCTTATGAAACTCTGGGGGAGTTTTATGGCATAGCACCTCCTGGGCACACCATAGTCAAGCGTACCAGTCCTGTTTGCAGTGGACTACTTCAACGCATTGATCCAGCTACCGCCCCACAAGGCACCTTCTATGAATCACGCTGCACCCCTTCCCACCGAGCTCTTCACCATGGAAGAGGAGGGCAAACTCCAAGACTCTGATGACTCTGGTGCACCGTCAACAGCAGCAGAGCACAGTCATCCCCCTTGCCTCAATTGCCAGGCATTCTTTTGGATGCTCCACCATCCTCTCTGACCCTGGCCTCCCCCCCCCACCCTTCCCACCCGGAAGACCTCACATACCCTAAATTCCTGCAAAAACTCTCCATGCAGCTTGGACTGTCACCTAAAGAAACTGCAGACCCAAGAAGTGAAGTCCTCAGACTTTTAAAATATCTGGACACCCCCAAGAGTGTAGTGGCTATGCCTGTACACTAAGCGCTAGTGGACTGTAAGAACAAAGTATGGCAGAACCCTGCATTGGCTCCCACCGTGACAAAAAGACTCAAACTTAAGTATCAGATCCAGCCGATCCCAGGTTTTGAAAAGACACAGCTGTCACACCAGTCCATCGTCATGCAGTAAGCACTGAAGAGGACCAAGAGCTCCTGATAGCACTCAAACAACCCGCCATGCCAGGAGCAGAAACTACTGGATGGCATCGGGAAGAAAGTATTCCAAGGTGCCATGCTGAATGCAAAAATGGTCTCCCATCAATTTCAAATTGTCATGTACCACGAATCTCTGCTCACTAAGGCAATGGAATCCCTAGCCTCCCTGCCTCCGGAAGCAAAAAAAAATCTCCTAACACCGATCTTCCATGATTTGCTGGACTGTGGAAAGCACCTCATCAGATCAGTGTCTCATACCTTCGAGACCACCACTCGCACAGTGGGGTCAGCCCTTGCCACCAAGCACATGGCATGGCTCAGGGCATCTGGTCTACACAATGACATTCATGAGTGCCTGGCCAATTCCCTCTGTGCAGCAGATGATCTCTTCGGCAGCAAAGTCAAGGAGACAGTTGAGAGCATTAAAGATGATTAGACAACCCTATGAACTCTGTCCAATGAAGAGTTAAATTGTCAGCGACCTTCAAGACCACACGACAGCTAAAACCCCTACTACTAACAGCGCAAGTACAATACCCATGGCCGAAGTCAGACAAACTACCTGCAAGCACAATGCTACCAGAGCTCTCAGAAGCCACACCAAAGAGAGAGGAAACTGCAGAAGTCCCAGGCGTTCTCCTTGGCCAAGGCCCCACTGGGCTTTTGACCATTCCCCCTTGAAGGACGTGCCGGTGGGGATTAACACTCGCACTTTGCAGAGGCATGGGCAGAGATCTCGACCGACCGCTGGATCCTCTAGATAATCCATTGGGGGCTCTGCAATCATTTCCGGATCAACCCCCCCCTCCCCCAGGTCCCCCTCACACACCAGCCACGCAGCCAAGGAGACACCACTCCTTCTTGGGGAGATCTGAGATCTCCTTCGGAAGGAGGCCATAGAGCCAGTCACTGACCCCAGAATCAACCAAAGCTTCTACTCTCACTATTTCCTCATTCCCAAGAAGTCAAGGGGAGAGCAACCAATCCTCAATCTCAGATTACTAAACAAGTGCATCTTCAAGGAGAAGTTCTGCATCCACTCCCTCGGAACCATCCTCCTCCTAATCCAGGAAGATTCTGGTCTGCATCTCTGGGCCTAAAGATGCTTACACACATATAGCCCTGCACACATCCCAGAAGTATGTCCACTTTCGGGTGGGCAGCCATCATCACCAGTATATGGCCTTTCTATCTGGCCTCTCATCTGCCCCACGAGTCTTCACCAAGTGTGTTGAAGTTGCAGCAGCACACCTCCACAGGGCAGGGATCCGAGTCGTCCCTTATCTCGATGACTGACTGATAGCCACGACATCACAAACAGCAGCGCAAGAGGCTACCCAGACCACAGCCACCCTGCTGCGTACCCTGGGTTTTTTGATTAACAATGAAAAATCACAGTTGGAACCCACTCAACCGCTTGCAATTCAGAGGGGCCTATATCCACATCAAGCAGGCCAAGGTGATCTCCCATCCCACAGGGTGGACAAAATCATCATTGCCAACTATATCTCAAACTTGACATCAGCACAGACCTTCCTGCGTCTCATAAGCCATCTAGAAGCAGCTGCACATGTCATCCCACACACCAGACTACATATGTGCCAACTCCAGTGGCACCTGAGGAGCACTTGGGGCCAGCACAGATAACTCCTGCACTACGAAATCCTCATAGACTCCTTTACCTGGAAGGCTCTCACCTGGTGGAAATCGTGGAGGAACCTACACAATGGCAAGCCATTCTAGCCCCCCAGATGCAGATCACCATGACAACGAATGCCTCAAAGTGTGGGTGGGGGCACACTTGCTCAACCTCCGCACCAGTGGAGTATGGTCTCCAGATGAGACCTGCCTTCATATCAGTCTCCTTGAGCTCTAAGCCATAGGGAATATGTTGTGGGCTTTTCAGTCATGGCAATTCTTGTCCAGATGGGCAACCAAATTGCCATGTTCTACATCAACAAGAATGGAGGCACGGGCTCACACCTCCTGTGTAGAGGCTTTCTGGATATGGGCCTTTGCCATCTCCCTGGGATCACACCTCCAGGCTGTTTATCTACCAGGGGAAGACAACACATTAGGAGATGCCCTGAGCCGGCAGCTCGCACCATATGAGTGGTCATTGAAATGTTCCGTCACCTCTCACCTCTTCCGCCAATGGGGGACCCCCAAGATAGACCTCTTCGCCTGTGAGGACAATACCAAATTCCAAACCTTCTGCTCCAGTCAACCTTCAACTGGCAGAATAGCCGAGGATGCATTCTCAATCAACTGGGGCTCACAGCTCTGCTACACCTACCAGCCAACCTTGCTCATAGCCAGGTCGTTCCAGAAGATCAGATGTGACAAGGCACAGGTCATCTTCATAGCTCCCTACTGGCCATGATAACCTTGGTGTCTGTACCTACAGCAGCTATCAGGCTGGCAGCACCTCCGCTTGCCGGCCTACCCGGACCTTGTCACGCAGGATGGAAGATACACACTCCACCCCAACCTGAGGATCCTAGCTTTGACTGCATGGATGTTGAGCAGGCAACCCTGATACCGCTCCATCTCTTGCAGGAGGTCATGGAAGTACTCCTGGCAACCAGGCCCCAGCTACACAGCTCTCCTATGCTGCAAAATGGGAAAGATTCCAGACATAGTGCAGTGATGAACAGCTGAATCCTTTTGACTGCCCCATGCCAGCACTACTACAGTACCTTCTCACCCTATCTCGAGCAGGATGGAATCACGACAAAGTGGAGGGCAAATCTGTCTCGGTGCACCCTCTCTCTTCGCACGATTCATGCGAGCCCTCAACCATCTGCACCCTCCCGTCAGACCACCTATGCTGGGATGGACCTCAATGTCATCCTGCAGCAATTGATATGCCACCCGTTTGAACCCCTGGAGCAGGCACACATGAGATTTCTTGCATGAAAAACCCTCTTCCTTGGTGATCACCGCACCGTGCTGCATTAGTGAACTGCCGGCCCTGGTCGACTACACACCCTATACCCAACTTCTCCATGACCGGGCTATTCTCTGGATGCATTTTAAGTTCCACCCAAAGGTTGCCTCAGCATTCTACATCAACCAGACCATCATGCTCCCCAGCTTCTTCCCAGAACCGCATGCCACTCCAGAGGAGCGCTGTCTACACACGTTGGACTGCACCTGTGACCCCTGAACCTACATCAACAGGACAAAAGGAAACAGAAGGCATCTCGGCTATTTCTCGCATATGACCCAAACAGACTGGGCACCCTGGTTTGAAGTGCACGCTATCCCATTGGTTAGCTGATTACATAGCATACTGTTACATACGAGCAGATATTTTCCCAGAAGGAAGGGCACAAGCATACCAACTACAGATGATGGCGACCACACTCGCTCACCTGTACACCACATCCCCCATGGACATTTGCAACATGGTTACGTGGGCATCCATCCATACCTTCACTAAACACTACTGCCTGGACCACCCCATGGACACCACTATCCCCTTCGGGCAAATTGTGCTGCACATAGTGGACAGGCAAGGCAACCTGAAATGAGAGACCCAAATAAGAAGAACTACCTCAGTTGATCAGTTACATTAGACCACCAGTTTGCCTGTTGCATTAGACCCTGATCCATAACCGGCTGTAAAAAAAAAAAAAAAGGGAAAACTTTTAATTATGAATGATCCACAGTTTTTTTCCTCGATCCACAACTTTGTTGTGGATTTTTTTCATGTGTGTTCACTGACTTCTTTGCATTAAAAAGTCATGCTCCAGCTCTGAGATTTACAGTCTAGGCGTGGCTGACTCAGACTGCTTGACCATGGAGAAAGGGAGGTTACTTACCATAACAGGGGTTCTCTGTGGACAGCAGGATGAGTGAGTCATGCCATCCCACCCACCATCCCCTTTGGATGAGCCCGCCAGGCTAGGGAAACACTGAAGCAGGAAGGGCAGGGCAAGAAGCAGGAATGAGAGGGAAGAACCTGTGATAAGGAAGCTTATCATAGCTCAGGTAGGAGCTATAGAAAAGATGATGTGACTCTGAACAAGCAACCTGTCAGTTCTGGTAGAAGTAAGAAAACAGAGTTTTCACATAAAAGACTACCAGTCCCAGAATGCACCAGGTTTCCAGCAGCCATGAGGGGGGCTGAAGTGACAAAACGTGTGTGCAATCAAGAGAGCTATGAGGTAATCCCTAAGCACTCATCTCAAAGGGCAGGGCCTGATTCAACACAGCTGCGCTGTGTTAGGGAGGAGCACACATTAGGACAGAATAAGAATAGAGCTATCTCCAGGAACAAGCAGGAATAAGTCCTCACATATGGGTACGTCGGTACCGACGGAGCCCGTGCGGGAAAGCTCCCCAGCTTCTTAGAATAGAAGCTTTTGGGACCTCCCACTGCACATGCGCACTGCCTTCCCGCCTTCCTGAACAGCTCTCCTCAGTTTCTCTTTTTCCGCGGAGCCAGCAGGTCGTGTTCCTGTCACCGCTGAAGAAATTGTTATTTTATTTGTTTCTTTAGACCACGTACCTGCCTTCCCATACCGATACCGGTATCGCCGGTCTTTTCTTTCTTTCTTAAAAAATTATAATTCTTTTTTCTTATTTTTTAGCTTTTTGGTCACTTCAGAGAGGCCTCTCGGCCTACTCAATTTCTCCTCATGGAGAAGCCAGCCCCTGGATTTAAGAAGTGTACCAAATGTAATGCTGTTATTTCAGTCACAGACACCATGACTGGTGTCTGAAATGTTTGGGGCCTGACCATTCCATACCGGACTGCCCATCTTGCTCCACATGTCCAAACGTGGGCTGCAGAACCGGGCCAACAAATTCCATGTGCTGTTTGCTTCAGAGAATACAGCATCACAGTCATCCAGGTCTTCTTCTCCGGATGGATCTCAGGTAACCAAACCTTCTGTGGGCAAGTCCTCAAAGAGCAAATCTCCTTCAAAGCATCGAGAGGCTCTTAGCTTAGAACTTGAGGACCCTGCCCAGCCAAACACCCCAGCGGGAAGTCCAACTTCCAAAAACGCCAATTCAGGGGTCTCAGGTTGATATCGATGCTACGGCCTCGACAGATCACCTGTTAGCCTGCTCTGGGGTACCGGGTCACTCCGGTACAGACATCCAGGCAGCTATGGCGTCCATGGGCGATACTGTACAATCCATGCAGCAGGCCGTCATGGCTTTCATTCAAGCTGCAACGCCATCGGTTCCGCTTTCAGCGGTTCCGGGCCCGATACCGGTATCGTCCGCCATGCCGGTATCGAGGCCGTCCACCTCTAAACGCAAGTCGGTACCGTATGGGCTTTCGCTCCATACCGGTTCCATACCCGATACGCCCGATATCGATACCGATCGGTACGCGTATCGTGCGTTAGAGGAAAGCACCGATTCCTCTGAGGATTTTCACTCCTCTGATGATTCTGCTGAGTTTTCACTCAACTTACCTGAGGAGCCCTCTTCTCCTAAAAGGAGAATGTCCCCTCCAGAGGATTTGTCCTTCCAGGACTTTGTTTTAGATATGGCTACAGCCCTTCTATTACCACATCCTCTGAAAGGAACCCAGATCCAAAAAACTGGATATTTTGGGATACTCAAAGGCCCCTAAGGAGGCAGTTACCCTGCCTATCCATGAAATCCTTCAAGAACAACTGATGGATTTCTGGGAAAATCCTTTGACTTTGTCTCCTTATTCCCGTAGGTTGGACACCATGTATAGGGTCCCTCCTTCTCCTGGTTTCCAAAAGACTCAATTGCCCCACCACTCTATTGTGGTGAAGTCTGCAATGAAGAAGATTAGGAGTACCAAAAGGCACTCTTCCACCCTCCAGGACGGGAATGTAAGACTTTGGACTCTTTTGGTAGGAAAATTTTCCAGGCTAGTATGCTTATAGCCAGGATTAATTCCTACAGTCTCTATATGGGCATGTTCCTGGAGGAACTTGCCAAAAAGGTGCGGCATTTTGCCCCCTTTATCCCTGAGGATAAAAAGCAGGGATTCCTTTCCCTAGTGAAACAACTCTTAGAGGTTTCTAAGTTCTCTAATAGGGCAGCATATGATTCCTTTGAGGGAGCCAGTAGGGCTTCGGGCATTGCTATTGCAGCCCGACGTCTTGCTTGGCTCCAGGCCTCTGATCTGGAACCTTGGGTTCTAGATGGCTTACGGAATCTGCCCTGTACAGGTGAGAACTTATTTGGGGAAGAGTGGCAAATCAAAGCCACCCAGATGGATGCTGAAAATGCCACCTTGGAAAGACTTTCAAAGTCCACTTCAATTCCTACTAAGAAAAAGTCTTTTAAAAGGCCTTACTATAAGAAGGCCAGAGTTGCTTCAAATACTGGCCAGCAGTCTTCTCAACCTCGCTATACTGCTAAGCGTCAGCAATCCAAACAAGCACGAGCTAAGCCTGCAGCAGCTACTGTAGCTCAGCAGGCTCCAACCCCTCAGGGGTTTTGACTTGCTCCTAGGGAACTTGCCACTTCTGGTTCTAACACAACCAGAACCTCTCACCATACCCGGAAGGTTGGTTCACTTGCTCCCAGATGGGAACAAATCACAACAGAACAATGGACCCTCTCTATCATTCGAGAGGGTTACAAACTTCATTTCTCCAGCCTTCCTCCCCATCATATGGTGAGACCATTCAATTCTCCCCCATCTCTCCTAACCCTGTTGGGTCAAGAGGTTTCCTCTCTTCTTGCCCAAGGGGCCATAGAAGAGGTTCCTCTTCCTCAACAAGGGTCCGGTTTCTACTCCCCTTATTTTCTCATTCCAAAGAAGACAGGGGGATTCAGACCAATCCTAGATCTGAGAGAATTGAACAAATTTCTCTTCAAGGAGAAATTCAAAATGCTGTCTCTCGGCATTCTCCTTCCTTACCTCCAGGGTCAGGACTGGCTTTGTTCTCTAGACCTACAGGATGCGTATACACATATACTCATCCATCCATCCCACAGAAAGTATCTTCGCTTTCTGTTTCAGGGAAAACATTTCCAATACAGAGTACTCCCCTTCGGTCTAGCCTCTGCTCCAAGAGTATTCACAAAATGCATGGCAGTCGTAGCCGCATTTCTAAGAGGCATGGGAATCTTTGTCTTCCCATATCTGGACGACTGGCTCATCCGAGCTCCAACTCAGTCACAGGCCCAGATTTCCCTGGACCACACAAGGAGCCTTTTGCAGTATCTGGGACTGGTAGTAAACCTTCCCAAGTCCCAACTCATCCCTACTCAATCTCTAGAATTCATAGGGGCCCAGTTGGACACCATCACTGCAAGGGCCTACCTTCCACATGTTCGAGGCCAGCGCCTCCTGAGTTTGGCCTCCCAAGCTCAGTCCAGCACTCACTTGACAGCCAGGGAAATGCTACGCCTACTGGGTCATATGGCCTCCACAGTGCATGTGGTGCCCTATGCTCGTCTTCATATGAGAGCAGCTCAATGGTACCTGGCCTCTCCGTGGTCTCAGGCTTCAGGAGCGCTCTCAGACCACATACTAACCTCCGATCGTCTGTTTTGGTCCCTCCACTGGTGGACTTCCACCAAGAATCTGTTGTTGGGGGCTCCATTTCAACCATTGCTACCCCAAGCAACCCTCACACCAGATGCCTCCCCAACAGGGTGGGGAGCCCATCTGCAAACTCTCTCCCCTCAGGGCACTTGGTCTCTACAGGAGACCACCCTTCATATCAATCTTCTGGAACTGCGAGCAATTTACCTTGCCCTCAAGGTCTTCCACTCCCTCCTAGCCAACCTCACTGTCCTAGTTCAGACGGACAATCAGGTGGCCATGTTTTACATAAACAAACAAGGAGGGACGGGCTCTCTGTCGCTTTGCAACGAAGCTCTAAGACTATGGGCCTTCGCCAGAGAGCATCAGATTCACCTGCTAGCAGTGTATCTCCCAGGAGTTCAAAACTCTCGGGCAGACAGGCTCAGTCGAGTTCTGCTGCCACACGAATGGTCCCTACATTTGGACCAAATAAACCGAATCTTTCAGGAATGGGGGACCCCGGACATAGACCTCTTTGCAAGTCCGTGGAATGCCAAACTTCCCCGGTTCTGTTCCAGAACTCCGTGTCAGGGAGCTCAGGCTACGGACGCCTTTCTCCTGAATTGGAATCAGGCATTCCTATATGCCTTTCCACCCATTCCTTTGATTCCCAAGACTCTGTTCAAACTCCAGAGGGATCATGGAACTATGATCCTCATAGCTCCACGCTGGCCACGCCAAGTGTGGTTCCCTCTACTTCTACAGCTCTCCCAGGGATCCTACTTGGATCTGGGAGCTGCGCCAGACCTCCTGTCTCAGGAGGAGGGGACTTTGTGGCACCCAAACCCCAAATCCCTTCACCTCAGTGCTTGGTTACTGAAGGCTTAAGCCTTCAAGACTTTCATCTTTCCCAACCAGTGAAAGATATCCTTTCTGCCTCTAGGAAACCCTCTACCAGGCGTTCCTATGCTTTCAAATGGAAACGTTTTTCCATTTGGTGTGCTCAGCAGGGTCTTGACCCTCTGGCACTTCCTTTGAATTCTCTTCTTGATTATCTCCTGCATCTATCCAATGCAGGCCTCAAGACGAATTCGGTAAGAGTCCATTTAAGTGCTATTGCAGCATCCTTGAAACATATAAATGGACAACCTATCTCCTCTCATCCTCTTGTTGCAAGATTCATGAGAGGCCTGACTCTCACTAAACCTCCCATCAGACCACCCCCGGTCGCATGGGATTTGAATCTAGTGCTCGGTCAACTTATGAAGCCACCTTTTGAGCAAATGTTTTCCACCTCCTTGAAATTTCTTTCCTGGAAGGTCATCTTCCTCATTGCAGTCACTTCGGCTCGCCGCATCAGTGAGCTGCAGGCTTTAGTGGCTAATCCACCTTACACAAGATTTCATCATGATAAGGTGGTCCTTAGGACGAATCCCCACTTTATGCCTAAAGTGGTCTCGCCTTTTCATCTTAATCAGAGGTATATCTACCTGTCTTTTTCCAGCTCCTCATGCATCCAATGCAGAGAGGAACCTTCATACTCTGGATTGTAAAAGAGCTCTCGCTTTTTACCTTAATAGGACTCAGCCACATCGAAAGTCTTCTCAACTTTTTGTGGCCTTTGATCCTTCCCATTTGGGACTTCCAGTCTCCAAGCGTACACTTTCCAATTGGATTGCTCAGTGTATTTCTTTTGCTTACCAGAGCAAAAACATTTCTCTGGAAGGCCATGTCACTGCTCACAATGTGAGGGCCATGGCAACTTCTATGGCTCATCTGCACTCTGTTTCCATAGATCAGATCTGTCGAGCCGCTACCTGGGCCTCGGTTCATACCTTCACAGCCCATTACTGTTTGGACAAGGACTCCCGCCGGGATGCCTTGTTTGGCCAGGCTGTCCTCAAGCACCTGTTCCATTCCTAAACAACTCCTGCCCACCTTCCCAGAATGGATGCCTGAGATCCATACGAAGATGGCGAACCTTTACAGGGGATCCCATGCATCTAAGCTAGGGAGTCCCCATATGTGAGGACTTATTCCTGCTTGTCCTGGAGATAGCACAGTTACTTACCTGTAACAGGTGATCTCTGGGAACAGCAGGAATTAGTCCTCACAACCCACCCACCTCCCCTAGGAGTTGTATCTTTTATCTATCTATCTTCCTGTCCTCTCTCTGTTGACTCAGCTATAAACTCGAAACTGAGGAGAGCTGTTCAGGAAGGCGGGAAGGCAGTGCGCATGTGCAGTGGGAGGTCCCAAAAGCTTCTATTCTAAGAAGCTGGGGAGCTTTCCCGCACGGGCTCCGTCGGTACCGACGTACCCATATGTGAGGACTAATTCCTGCTGTTCCCAGAGATCACCTGTTACAGGTAAGTAACTGTGCTTATTCTACAGATAATAGCTTCAGGAAAAGATACAGCAACAGCTTCAAGCTCAAGCACCAACATCATCTCGAGAAGCAGAAGCCAAGCCAAGCGGACAGAGAGAGAAGGAAACTCTCTGGAAGGAAGAGAAGAAGGGCCATCGGAAGGTCTGGGAGATTCCAAGGCAGTACCTATACTGGGAGGTATTCCAAATGCCAGCAGAGTCCATTGGACTGGAGTCAGCCAGAGGAATGGAATGGCAGAGATAGGAATCACCAGTGGCTACCTGGAAGAGAGAAGACTGCACGTGGAAAGGACTTTCAGACCTATGCCAGAAGGTATGTGAGAGGAGATCCAGTGTCCAGGGATCAAGATTGGAAGGCTGGACATCAGAATTGGATTACATACTGGCCAGGCTATACAGAGAGGAATTATGAAAGCAGGAGAGGCTCAGGTATGAACACTGATCCAGACCCTATCTATAATAGTGAATGGCAGCAAGGGAATAAGCATTCTCATGATAATGCCTTATTGAAAGACTCGTCTGGGCCAATGTATGATAGTGACCCTATGCTGATTGATGAAGGGGGAGATACAGCAGATGAAACTATTAATTACATGGACTGTTCTCTATCTAAATGCTATTGCTAGCTTTCTGTGAGCAAACACATCAGCCATCACAAAGAAACCTAACTTTGTTCTTATTTCCACTGCAAAACAGCTCTTAAAGCAGGATTTGGGTTCACACAGTAGCAGCCAGCCAGCTAAAGGGTTTCAGCTGGTCAATTGATAGTAATTAAAGCTGCACCTGATTGTGTGTGTGAGCAAGGGAGAATCACTGCTGGGATCTGCGTGGAAAATAAGCAGAAGTTAACCTAACAAGCAAAGTTTATTCATTTCTTTGTGCCTTTTTATTTGGTAATTATTTGCTAAGAAAACATTAGCTAATTGCCTGGCAAGCTGAAGGTTGTTTTCTGATTTGCTTTGTGACTTTATGTTATCCATTTAAACACTGCAAGCAAGTAACCTCATTTATATTGCTAACAAGCATACTTGTGCTGGGTGAATTAAACCCCATCAATAAAAGAAGTATTTTATTGGCTTTACCACTGGTTACACAACTCAATTATTGTCTTCAGCTGTGTTTGGGAGTGAAAGAACTACATTACCCACAATACCTTGCAAGAATCATATGAATATATGCATCGTCAAGATTGGGTAAGTTCTCACCCTAGGCAGCCGTCTGACAAATGGCGTAGTTTTTCAGTTTGCTTTTGCACCAAGAGGATTTATTTGCTGTGGATTACAAATAAAATTCAAGTTTGAAGCTGAAAGAAGATTTTTTTTCCCTCATCTGCCCTTTGGAGGAGAAGTGGTTGTTCCAGGAAGCTGTCCCAGAGGAAAAGACCCTGTGCAAAGCTGGATTCATCACTGAGACAAGGTAATATGTACCTGGGCATGTCTAGTGGTGGATGTGTGTAAGCACAGGGGGTAATTGAAAAAAAAAAAAAAAGTTGAAAAAAACACACCTGGTTGGAAGGTGCTGCTCTTTGTTTTTTTTTTCTTTATTTCTTGCAGGGGTCAAGATGGATCCGAGGGAGATGGCTCAGTGGATGGCAGCCCAATTTAGCAAGCAGCAGTAGCTATCACAGCAGGCCCAGGACACTGCTATGAAGGCCTTAATGGAACAGCAGAAGCCAGTGCTTGATCTGGTGCAGGCTCTAGTTCAGCTGCAGAGCCAAAGTGGAACAGATGCAAGACCAGCAGTTAGTACTGGTACACCACATGTGGACAATGTGGGACTCAATCAAGGGATTGGGGCATTTAATTTTGGGAAATTAACTCCAGATGATAATGTTGATGATTTTCTAGAGTCTTTTGAAAGAGTGGCACAGGCTTTAGCTTGGCCAGAGACCCAGTGGGCAGTAAGGCTGGCAGCCTCATTAACTGGAGAGGCACTTGCAGCTTACAGAGCAATGCCAGCAGCCCAGGCTTTGAATTATAAGGATGTAAAGGCAGCTATTAGAGATCGCCTAGGGTTGTCTATTTCAGAGTATAGGCGAATGTTTAGAGCTGTTACATTGAAAGTGGGTGAGACACCCAGGGCTCTGAGTCAGAGAATCAGAAGTTTAGCTGTAAAATGGTTGGAGCCTGAGCAAAAGACAGTAGAAATGTTATTAGATATTATAATGCTGGAACAATTTATGCTTGGGGTACCTAAAGATTTGAATGTTTTTCTTATACAGCAAAATTGCCAAAATCTTGGAGAGGCAACCATGCTAGCAGAGAGATTCTTGGAAGCCACGCAGGCTTGCCATAGAATGGGTGGCCCTCTAAAGATGGATGCTGAGGCTAAATGTGCTGTATCAGATAAGAGAATAATTAAGAATGTTTCTTAAAATGAATGTACTGTATCAAACCAGATGACACAGTGGAATAGAAAGAAATGTTTCAAGTGTGGAAAATTGGGACATTTAGAGAAGAGATGCCAGACACACACTAGTTTAATGGGTCTGGATTTGAAACAGCCCAAGGAAGGATTTCTTTTGATGGTTGATGTGCAAGGAATTACCACAAATGCTTTAATAGACTCTGGGGCAGACCAGAGTATGATGTCAAAAAGGCTTTGGAAGAGGATAGAGGCCCAAGAAAGATTTGTGCCTAGAACCCCTGAAAGCCAAGTTCACATCAGATGCATTCATGGTGCTGCATCATCATATCCCACCTATAGGCTTAAGGTTAAGTGCCTAGGGAAACAAGAGGAAGTCCTGTTAGCAGTGGTGTCTAGGCTACCTTTTGATTTGGTTCTAGGAAGAGACTGGCCAAGATTTAAGCAGGGTCTAGTGGAAGGACTAGGAAAGAAGGAGGGAGAAGGTTTAATGGTAGTAGCTCCCGGGCCTTTATTTGGAAGTCCTCAGACCCCAGCTAAAAAGATGGTTAAGCGTCCAGAAGACCAAGCTACCCCAAAGCAGATATTCGTCCTAAAGTACCATAAGGTCTCAGAGAAGGCCCAAGCTCCTAAGCGGGCAACCCCTCAATCTGCTGGGTTTGACCTGTGCAGCATAGAAAATGTGACTGTACCTAGCCAAGGGAGAGCCCTGGTTGACACCGGTCTCCAAGTGGAGATACCAATTGGATGTTATGGGAGAATAGCCCCAAGGTCCGGATTAGCCCTTAAATATTTCATCGATGTGGGTGCGGGAGTAATTGATCCCGATTACAGGGGCAATATTAAAGTTCTGTTGTTTAACTTTGGACAGAATGAGTATCATGTGAAGACAGGAGACAAAATTGCCCAATTGATCTGTGAGAGGCTGGGTTTTCCACCTGTGGAGGAGGTCACATCCCTAGAGAATTCTGAACGTGGAGCCAAAGGTTTTGGTTCTACGGATGTCAAAAGGGTTAAAAGCTTAGCTGCCACCTGTGCCCGAGAGAGGGAGGTGAGTGAAGAGGAAGATTTGGGACCCCAGGTATCTGATTGTAAAGAAAAATCAGAGCCCCAAATAGGGGAGGACCTGACAATGGTACAACAGGAAGAAATTAGGAAGTTGCTTAAGGAATTCCCAGATGTGTTGACACCCATACCTGGGGAGACCCATTTGGTGGCCCATGAAATAATAACTCCACCTGGGAAATTGGTTCGTCAAAGGCCATACCGCTTGCATGAAGCCAAAAGACAGGAGGTAGTGGCACAAGTCCAGGAGATGTTGGACATGGGGGTAATAGAGGAGTCAAAGAGTCCCTGGAATAGCCCCATAGTCCTGGTGCCGAAGCCTGATGGATCCTTAAGATTTTGTATTGACTTCCGGCAGGTAAACGCCATATCAGTTTTTGATGCATATCCAATGCCAAGAATTGAGGAGCTGTTGGACCAGCTGGGACAGGCTCAATACTTAACCACCCTTGATATGACAAAAGGATATTGGCAAATCCCTCTCACCAGGGAGTCGAAGCCGAAGACTGCGTTCAGCACCCCCGTTGGCCTTTTCCAGTTCAAGAGGATGCCTTTCGGACTGCATGGAGCAGCGGCTACCTGCCAAAGGTTAGTGGATCAGGTACTTCGACCCCACCAAAGTTATGCTTTTGCATACATGGATGATGTCATAATCCATAGTAACACCTGGGCGGAGCATTTGAAGAGGATCAGGGCAGTCTTGTGCTCTATGAAGCAAGCGGGAATCACTTTAAACCCGAAGAAGTGTGCCTTTGCGAATAGGGAGGTAAAATACCTAGGCCACCTAGTGGGAAGAGGAAAAATTAAACCTCTATTAAGCAAAATAGATAGCATCAGGAATTTTCCTCCTCCAACAACAAAGAAACAACTAAGAAGTTTCTTAGGACTTATTGGATACTACCGCCGGTTTATACCGCAATTCGCAGAGAAAAGTGCCATTTTCACGGATATGCTGCGAAAGAATTGTCCAAACCAGATAAAGTGGACACCAGAAGCTGAAAAAGCGTTTTCAGTATTAAAAGAAAAATTGTGTACAGGACCGGTACTGAAAGGAGTAGACTTCAAGAAACCCTTTCTGGTTCAAACCGATGCATCGGATGTAGGGCTAGGAGCGGTCCTATCCCAGTGCCATGATGGGGAGGAGCATCCTGTGATGTACCTGAGCAGGAAGTTGTCACTGGCTGAACAAAAGTATTCCACGATAGAAAAGGAGTGTTTGGCTATCAAGTGGTCAGTGGAGGCGTTAAGGTTTTACCTTACAGGGAGAAAGTTCCAGTTGGTCACGGACCATGCCCCACTTAAGTGGTTGCAGCAAATGAAGAACCACAATGCCAGGTTGACACGCTGGTACATGGCCTTACAGGCGTTTGATTTTCAGGTTGAACATCATGCCGGGAAGTTACACAAGAATGCGGATGCACTTTCCCGTATTACGGACTGTAGAGAAGAAGTTTCACCAGTAAAACCAGTCCGTAATAACTTAAGCAGGGGGGTATGTGATAAGGAAGCTTATCATAGCTCAGGTAGGAGCTATAGAAAAGATGATGTGACTCTGAACAAGCAACCTGTCAGTTCTGGTAGAAGTAAGAAAACAGAGTTTTCACATAAAAGACTACCAGTCCCAGAATGCACCAGGTTTCCAGCAGCCATGAGGGTGCTGAAGTGAGAAAACGTGTGTGCAATCAAGAGAGCTATGAGGTAATCCCTAAGCACTCATCTCAAAGGGCAGGGCCTGATTCAACACAGCTGCGCTGTGTTAGGGAGGAGCACACATTAGGACAGAATAAGAATAGAGCTTATTCTACAGATAATAGCTTCAGGAAAAGATACAGCAACAGCTTCAAGCTCAAGCACCAACATCATTTCGAGAAGCAGAAGCCAAGCCAAGCGGACAGAGAGAGAAGGAAACTCTCTGGAAGGAAGAGAAGAAGGGCCATCGGAAGGTCTGGGAGATTCCAAGGCAGTACCTATACTGGGAGGTATTCCAAATGCCAGCAGAGTCCATTGGACTGGAGTCAGCCAGAGGAATGGAATGGCAGAGATAGGAATCACCAGTGGCTACCTGGAAGAGAGAAGACTGCACGTGGAAAGGACTTTCAGACCTATGCCAGAAGGTATGTGAGAGGAGATCCAGTGTCCAGGGATCAAGATTGGAAGGCTGGACATCAGAATTGGATTACATACTGGCCAGGCTATACAGAGAGGAATTATGATAGCAGGAGAGGCTCAGGTATGAACACTGATCCAGACCCTATCTATAATAGTGAATGGCAGCAAGGGAATAAGCATTCTCATGATAATGCCTTATTGAAAGACTCGTCTGGGCCAATGTATGATAGTGACCCTATGCTGATTGATGAAGGGGGAGATACAGCAGATGAAACTATTAATTACATGGACTGTTCTCTATCTAAATGCTATTGCTAGCTTTCTGTGAGCAAACACATCAGCCATCACAAAGAAACCTAACTTTGTTCTTATTTCCACTGCAAAACAGCTCTTAAAGCAGGATTTGGGTTCACACAGTAGCAGCCAGCCAGCTAAAGGGTTTCAGCTGGTCAATTGATAGTAATTAAAGCTGCACCTGATTGTGTGTGTGAGCAAGGGAGAATCACTGCTGGGATCTGCGTGGAAAATAAGCAGAAGTTAACCTAACAAGCAAAGTTTATTCATTTCTTTGTGCCTTTTTATTTGGTAATTATTTGCTAAGAAAACATTAGCTAATTGCCTGACAAGCTGAAGGTTGTTTTCTGATTTGCTTTGTGACTTTATGTTATCCATTTAAACACTGCAAACAAGTAACCTCATTTATATTGCTAACAAACATACTTGTGCTGGGTGAATTAAACCCCATCAATAAAAGAAGTATTTTATTGGCTTTACCACTGGTTACACAACTCAATTATTGTCTTCAGCTGTGTTTGGGAGTGAAAGAACTACATTACCCACAATACCTTGCAAGAATCATATGAATATATGCATCGTCAAGATTGGGTAAGTTCTCACCCTAGGCAGCCGTCTGACAAACCTCAAAGGAATTCCAATTAAAAAGGGAATTCCTCTGAGCTATGAGAGAGCTATTCCAGTCCCTGGTGATGGACACGCCTAGATATGGCTGACTCACCCTGCTGTCCATGGAGAACCCCTGTTACGGTAAGTAACTTCCCTATTTCTCTCAAGCTTAATAGAATTGCTGAGTGGCTTGCTGGTCATGGGCTTAAACTTAACACCTCAAAACCTGCAGCTATGTTCTTTTCTAATGCTGCCTCCCCCTCTATTTTGGTTCCCCCATCTATTCACGGTACCCCCTTTCTATTCCAGGAATCTATCAAAATCCTTGGCGTATCTTTTGACTGTCGCCTCTCTTTCTCTCACCATATTTCTCTAATTGTTCAACCCTGTTTCTTTCTCCTTCATCAGATTCATTCTGTCCGGAAACTTCTTGACCTGCCATCCATTCATCTACTCATTCTTTCTTTAATTATCACCCATCTAGAATATGCCAACTATCTATTCTCCAGTCTTCTTCAATAGCAGATCCATCACCTTCAATTAATCCAGAACACTGCTATCAAACCTTTGCACGGTGCCCGTAAGTTTGACAGAGGTAACCCCTTTCTTCATCACTGAACACTGGCTTCCAGTGTCTTCCGTATTAGGTATAAATTTCTCATCTTGACATATCATGCCTTTCACTCCAGTAACCCTGTATTCCTGTATAGTTCTTGATACCATACACTCCTCAGTGCAATCTCTATTCTGCTTCACAGTATTTTCTCATGGTCTCCAGCTTTCGTCTTGTTCACTCTTCTACGTCACGTTCCTCCTCTTTTTGATTGGTAGCTCCACCTTCTGGAATTCTCTTCCTTCTGCCCTTCATTGCCAACTTTCCTTTTCCCACGTCTTTGTCCTTGCCTTTCCTTCAGCGGCTTCCACCTAAATCCTTGCTGCTTCCCTGGCCTGATTTTGATCGTTCCTCAGCTGACTGGCTTGGGAGTGGCACCAGTCATTGGCACATCCTTGTCCTTCTCATTCCATCCCTCCCTCTTGTGTCTTTGTTATATGACACTGTTGACCTGTAGCCTAGGCCTCTTTTCCCCCTTCTTACCCATTGTCTTTTCATCTTTTTGTAACCAACCCCGCTGCTGTTTATATTTTTTACTTTTATTATATTTTCTTTTATTGATTTTTACTTTGTTTAGCACCTAAATGCCTTGGCCATAGACGGTATATCAAATAAACTAAAATTGTAACTGTAACAACAGTCTGGTTAAGATGAAACGAGGACAGCATATCTGGGAGAAAGAACGGCACAGTCTGCAAGGAGACAGAAGCTGTTGAGAAGACCAAGAAAGACTCCATGCAGAACAAGGCCTGCAGCTCTTATACCCACCTGGCAGACACATCAGAAAATCACTGTAAGGGTCACATCCTTGAGTGAGGCCCTATGAATGGGCTCAAAAAGAGGTTGTTATCAGTGTTTTAAACACCAGAGAAAGACTACACTGAGGAACCACTGGACACACTAGTAGACAGATATGCTTCATTCCTTTGAGGAAGCAGGAGATATTA
Organism: Ichthyophis bannanicus; assembly: GCA_033557465.1. Taxonomy (NCBI): domain Eukaryota; kingdom Metazoa; phylum Chordata; class Amphibia; order Gymnophiona; family Ichthyophiidae; genus Ichthyophis; species Ichthyophis bannanicus. The sequence continues at coordinate 760,572,950 of CM066031.1, read as the reverse complement.
GAGTGCACTACCAATGGCATCCCTTGAATGTGACCCCTGTTACTTGCCAGGGCTGCCACTTGAACATTCTGAAATTTCAGGGCCAATCCCTGGTCTGGATCAGACTATAAGAAGGGCAAAACAACACCTCTGTTTGCTTTCCTGGCCTCTAGGGACAGAGAGAATGCCACCTCTCAAAAACGCTCTAGATTCTCACATAAGCTGAGGATGTTGAGGTCCTCTGCGTCATAAGTAGGGTGTCGATTACCATTCCAGAATAGCCCTTATTGGACAGCCTATGTATCTCAAGAAACAGGCTGTAAGTGAGATTGGAATGGGATTCTTCATCATCAGGGTTTCTTTCTGTAGGAAGTCCCTCTCTTGAGATGGCAAGAGAGGGGGACCCCACTAATAGTTTCAAGAGATCTGCATACCAAGGCCTACAAGCCAGTCTGTGGCCACCAGAATCATCAAGCCCAGATGCACTCGAATCCGTCATAGAAGACGGCTCACCAAGGCCATGGAGGGAAGACATCCAGTAGTCCCTTTTGGGGCCACTCCAGAAATGGGGAATCCAAGTCAGCTGCCTGTGGATCCTTACTGCAGCTGAAAAATTCTTCACTTTGGCATTCTTTTGAGCATCCATCAAGATGAATACTGGAATGCTGCAGCTCTGAGGTCTAATGAGTGAGGGCAGAATTAACAGTGTTCTGAATCAGAAAGCTGGCCTGCTTGTTGTCCAAATCTGCAATGTGCACTGCTGACAGGGCAACCAGATACACCTCTGCCCAATGACACAGCTGTACCACATTGAGAGTCACTTTGGCACTGAGAGCTCCACCTTGCTTGTTGAAATATGCCACCACTGTGGCATTCTCTGAGAATACCCAGACTACTTTCCCACCAGGGAAGGCCCAAATCTCTCCAGAGCCAGTCAGATTGCTCTGATTTCCAACTGGTTGATCACTCCTGATTCCTGAAGGTACAAACTTGCCTAGAAAGTGAGCCCCCAACCCTCCAGACTGGCATCTGAGGCAGCAATTACTCAATCTGGCACTTCCAGAGGCATTCCAGTCATCAGATGGTGAGACTACAACCACCATATCAACCACTCCTTGAGCTAGGCGAGAGGAAGGGTCTGGTCGCACAACTGAGAATAGGTAGATCAGAGTTTTAGCTGGTGTCTTTGAAAAGGGCACATGTGCCCTTTGGCCCATGAATCCAGCTTCTGGGTTGATGTCCCAGATCTGAGCATTTACAAGTAGTCCCAGGTTCATGGAGCTGACTGGGAGACAAATGCCCAGAGTTAGCTCTGAAGTTTAAGGGACCTCTCTGCCAAACAGACTTGACCCAAGAAAATTTTGTACTGAGCTTCGAGATATTCCATGTCCTGGGAGAAATGCCTGTTTCAGCGGATCCATTTGTTCAATTCAGCCTTGGCTTGCGTTGGCCAAGATATCGTTGCTGGATGCCTATTGGTTCAGTTGGCAGTTAAATGACCGAACCTTTCCTGTTTGTCTTGGATTTGTAATGAGCATGCGCTGGCGTCTCGGAGTTGTGGAGATGCTGTATGGCGGTTTTTTGGCAGTTCAACTAAGCGTTGAGACAGGGCATTGAGTGTATGTGTGCCCGAAATGCAGTACTGTGTCTGTGTCAGCGACCAATGACTACAGATTACTGATGGATCAGATAAGTTACATTTCTTTAATGGATAAAGTCAAAAGTTTTAATTAATGAACTCTCCATTACTAAGTCAATTCATGTTTTCAAGGTGGTACCTAATTGTGTTTATTTTCCCACCTTGTTTTGGCTCTTGAATGGGTCTGAGATAATGGACTTAATAAAATTGATTAAAATGGAAGTAACGGCTTCGAGAGGCTTTTAAGCCTCATGGCCGATCTTCCGACAAAAAAAAATTATTTTTAGCGTTAGCTCAATTCGTAATTTTTGTCACTCTTCTTTAGTCTAAGATTTTGTAGTTGTTGAGTGCTTGTTTTTTGTAGTTTTGGTATACCATTTTAACAATTTTGAAAAATGAATACCGAGACATCTTCCTCTCAAGTGGAGGGCGGCAAGGATTCGCCATTGACTTCCAACCAAGCTGCTAATCAGGCGACTTTTGCATTTTCAGACGCACAGATTCAAAGGTTGGCTCAGCGGCCGTCTTTGTTTGATGATTCTGATACGTCTGTTTTGTCTTCATCTTTCATTGATTATGTGGATTTACATAAGAAATTGATTCGTGTCTCCCTTCATGAAGCTACTATGATTCAATATTTAAAATCCATGATGAGTCCTCGAGGTCTGCGGGTTTTGAAGCCCCCTAAAATGTTTACGGATGATCTTGACTTTTATACAAAATGGAATAGCATTCTTAACAAATGCAGCATGGATTTAATTGCTTTATTGGGAGAGCGTTTTAATACAGAAACTGTTAAATTGCAACAAGAAGTTAAATCTTTGGAGGATACTTTACGTTCGAAAATTTCAAAAGATCGGTTTACTTCACGTATGGATGATATTCAGCTACAATTGGACCAGTATCGGGATTATAAAAAATCTGTTAAAATTAGGAAATTCAATCGAGATAAAAAGGATTATGAGCTTGACCAGGTTTACACATGGATGAAGAAGGGTGACACCCCTTCCAAAAGGGTTACTTTTGATTCTTTTGATATTTCTTCAGATGATTCTGATCAAGGGGGTCGGTCAGCTTCTCCCCCTACTCAATGTCAACAGCAGGTTTTTCGGCAGGGCCGGCCTCGAGGTCGAGGTCGGGGCCGAACGTGAAAACCCAGGGAGGGATTTCAATCCGATCGCCCGTGGATGCCTTCAGACAGTCATCAACCTTTCAGCAATTTCCAGGGTCCGATCACTCGGAACCGTTCCAAACAACAGTAGTTAATATTTCTTCGGTTCCTTTGACTGTTGATCAGCATTCGCTCTTAGACCTGGGCTTATCGTTTGTACCGGTAACTCATTATGACTCCTTCCGTATGCATGCAGCTTTGCACCGATTTTTTCGGAAGCTAGACAGTCACTCATTTTTGTGCCACTCATGAAATGAGCCCAGATATTTCAGTAGTTCGGGCTCCCTCTAAGTGGATACCTCAGGGTGCTGTAGACCCCCTCTTACAGACTTATCAGAAGCTCGTTCTTAATGATCTGGCGGCCATGGAAGCATCAAGCTTGAGATCTCCATTTCATAATCTATCCCGGGCCCAATGGTTGGCTGCTCGCGAATTACACAATAATCGTGATCTTGTAATTCGTAAAGCTGATAAGGGTGGTGCAACCGTGGTGCAGTCTTACTCTCAATATAGACAACAAATTTTGGAGCAGTTGAACGATAACACTTATTATACTAAACTTTCTGAAAATCCTTTCATTGTTCTACAATCTCAGATTCATCAATTATTGCAACATGCATTGTCTTCTGCTTGGATTACCAAGCGAGAATTTCAATTTTTGACTGTTAAGCATCCTGTTATTCCCATCATGTATACAGTTCCCAAAATACATAAATCTTTGGAGTGCCCTCCGGGCCGGCCCATATTGTCTTGTCGTGGGTCTATATTGGAACTTCTTTCCAAGTTTTGTGATAAATTTTTGCAGCCTTGTGCCCAGTCAGTGCCATCATTTTTGAAGGATACATCTCATTTTCTTATGAAACTTCAACAGGTTCAGGGTGCTGTGGATTCTTGGTGGCTAGTCTCATTAGATGTCACTGCAATGTATACTAATATAGATCAGGATCAAGCTTTATCTGTCATTTCTAAGTTGCCGGTTCCTTTACCTGATCATATCCCTGGTTCCTTTTTTCAGGAACTGTTGCATATGGTGCTTACGCATAACTATTTTCAATTTGAGAAGCAATTTTACCATCAGATTCAGGGAATTGCAATGGGGGCAACAGTTGCTCCGTCCGTAGCCACATTGTATATGGCTGAATTTGAAGAGTCCCAAATCTACCCGTCGCCTTGGTTCATTAATGTGGCGCTTTGGGTGAGATTTTTGGACGATATTTTCTTCTTATGGACAAGCACTGAATCAGCTCTAAAATCTTTTTTGGAATGGTTAAATTCTTTGAGAGTGAATTTGTCTTTTACAATGCGCCACCACTTGACCCAATTGGAATTTCTTGATGTTCTTGTTTATAAACGGCATAATGTTCTTCATACAACATTGTTCCGAAAAGCAGTACAAAGGAATACCCTTCTTACTTTTACTAGCTTTCATCCATTGTCTTTAAAGAAGGGCCTCCCCTATGGTCATTTCCTTTGGCTTCGGCGGATTTGTTCTGAATTGGAAGAATTTTTAAAACATGCTCAAGATTTGTCATTTCGACTTGCCCAACGTGGCTATTCCAGGAAAGTTATTAAGCAAGCCTTTTTGAGGGCGTGATATACTCATCGTGAATGGCTTTTTTCATCATCTGATTTACAGTCTTTGGATTTTTCCAATTCTGTTGACCATGCGCAATTGTTTGTGGGAGTTCTCCCTTACATGTCCCATACTCACCAGGTTAGGAAAATTCTCCTCAAACACTGGCATGTGCTGCAATTACACCCGTGTTTTCAGGGCCGGTTACAAATAGCACATACCAGGGGATCTAATCTCTGTGATATTGTTGGAGTTACTGCCTCCCCTGTAGATAGATGTGTTTTGGGGGGTTCTTTTGATGTGGGTCATTTTTCATGCTCTTCTTGTAATTACTGTTCCCAATCTATAACGGGCAGAGAGTGGGTTGTGCCAAATTCTGGTTTAGTTCTTAAAGCTCGGTGGCATACCACTTGCTCCACTTCTTATGTGGTTTATGTTCTGGTCTGCCCTTGTAATCTTTTATACATTGGACGGACGGTCCGCTCGGTGCAAGTCCGTCTTAGTGAGCATGCTTCTAGGCTCAGGACCAGTATTTATTTATTTATTTGGCATAAATTTGTATACCGCTACTTCCAGCGATCAGCAGCGGTCAACATGTGAAACAAACAAGGGAGGATGTACAATACAATTTAAACATACAATATGATTACAGGAAGGAATACACATCAAATTACATATGGTACAGTTATACAATTGATCAGAGGGGGGTAAAATAAAATTACAGAAAGGGCAGGGGGGTTGGAATATATACATATATACAATTTTACAGAACCATAGATGCATGAGTATTAGCAATGAATATAGTCTTCTATGACCAGGAAGTTTATGGGGGAGGTAGGCAAGGTGGGATAAGATATGAGATGAATCTGCCTAGGTAATGCCATAATGAGTTTGGAAAAGGTGGGTCTTAAGCTATTTCCTGAAGTCCTTTAGGTCTTTGATCAGACGTAACTCATGGGGTAGCTGGTTCCAGAGAATGGGAGCAGAATACGTGTAGGCCCGTTTGCTCGTTCGTTCTTTGACTGCTCTTACAAATACAAGTACTCTATCAGCTCCGATTGTGCAGCATTGTCTAGATCATCATCATTCTTTTGAAGACCTTACCTGGAGAGTGCTTGATATAGTCCCTGAGAACCCAAGAGGAGGTGACCGGGAGCAATTACTTCAAACTTTGGAACAGCGTTGGATTTTTACTTGGTCCACAGTTGAGCCACTGGGACTTACTAGGGAGTTGGATTGGATCAGTGTTCTTTGATATTAAAACCAAGTGATATTTTCAAAATAATATTTTACAACTGTGTGCAAATGCCTGTTTCAGTGGATCCATTTGTTCAATTCAGCCTTGGCTTGCGTTGGCCAAGATATCTTTGCTGGATGCCTATTGGTTCAGTTGGCAGTTAAATGACCGAACCTTTCCTGTTTGTCTTGGATTTGTAATGAGCATGCGCCGGCGTCTCGGAGTTGTGGAGATGCTGTATGGCGGTTTTTTGGCAGTTCAGCTAAGCATTGAGACAGGGCATTGAGTGTATGTGTGCCCGAAACGCAGTACTGTGTCTGTGTCAGCGACCAATGACTAAAGATTACTGATGGATCAGATAAGTTACATTTCTTTAATGGATAAAGTCAAAAGTTTTAATTGATGAACTCTCCATTACTAAGTCAATTCATGTTTTCACCCTTGATCCCTCTTCTCCCGCAAACTGGCGGCCTGTCTCTAACCTCCCCTTCTTATCTAAGGTCCTTGAGAAACTAGTCTTTTCCCAGCTAGCCTCACATCTCAATTCCACTTGTGCCCTCCACCCCCGTCAATCTGGTTTCCGCAGCAGTCACAGCACTGAAACTATTCTCACAGCACTGCTCTCAGAACTTCATCGCTCTCACGACCGTGGTGATATTTCTTTGGTGGTTTCTTTGGATCTGTCCTCTGCATTCGATATGGTCGATCATCACACTCTCCTGTCTTGTCTGTCCGACTTCGGTGTTCATGGCACCGTACTTCGGTGGTTTCGCTCTTTTTTATCTTGTCGTACCTCCTCCGTTCACTCTGCTGTCTCAGTCTCTCCCCCATCCCTCTCAATTTGTGGTGTCCCTCAGGGTTCCATTCTTGCTCCTCTGCTTTTCAATGTTTTTCTCGCCCCCTTAGCCCTTCTTATCCAACAGTCCACTGTCTCTTTCTACATCTACGCCGACGATATCCTTCTAGTTCACCACACCTCCCCCTCCTCCCCGGATCTCGGCCCACTTAACCACTGTCTCTCCTCTATTGCCTCCTGGTTCGAGTCCAATTTCCTACATGCTAACCCTGCTAAGTCTTCTGCTATCTGGATTTAACTCGGTCTTCCTCAACCTCAGCTCTCTCCCACCATGGGCTCTCACTCTATCCCTCTAGTGCAAACCCTTCGCTACTTGGGAGTTACCCTAGACCCTTCCCTTTCTTTTCATGAACATATCTCCTCTGTTATTCGTACTTCCTTTTTCCATCTTCGTCGCATTAAGGCCATCCGTTCCATTCTTCCCCCCTCTTCTGTTGCTACCCTTGTCTTGTCTTTAGTAATTTCACGCCTGGATTATTGTAACGTCATCTATGCAGGTCTCCCGTCTTCCCAGCTTCGCCGTCTCCAGCTTGTCCAGAACGCCGCCGCTCGTCTTGTCACTTTTTCCCCTGTTCGCTCTGATGTGTCCCCTTGCCTTCTCGCTCTGCATTGGCTTCCGATCAAGTTTAGGTTCATCTACAAACTGCTCATTACCACGCACCGGGTTCTTCACACCGACACCCCCCAGTATCTGGCCAACATTATTCACCTCCAGCCCTCCCCCCGCCTTCTTCGCTCTTCTCACGGTAACCGTCTCTTCCTCCCCTCCCCTAATCACGCCCATCTGGAGTCTACCCGCCGTTCTGCTTTTTTCTTCCTAGGACCCGCCCTCTGGAACTCCCTTCCCCTTTCCCTCCGCACTGAGCTATCATACACTCGCTTCAAAGTCCTCCTTAAAACTCACCTTTTCTGTCAAGCCTTTGATCTCCCTCCTCCTACCGATGGCGCCCCATCCCCCAGTCGCGCCCTCCATCCCCCATGATTCTCTCCTCTTCCCTTTCCTTCCCTCTCCCTCCCTCTCCCCCCCTCTATCCCTCTTTTGGGGCTTTTCTGTCTTCTAACTTATTTACTGTCTCTCCCTGTCCTATCATTTATTGGCGTTCACCTCTATCTTTTGTTTCTGCAGTCGCCATTTTATTTTGTACACCGCCCTGATGCTCCGGCCTGGGCGGTCTTTCAAGCGCTTAAATAAAGATAAAGATAAAGATAAAAGGTGGTACCTAATTGTGGTTTTTTTCCCACCTTGTTTTGGCTCTTGAATGGGTCTGAGATAATGGACTTAATAAAATTGATTAAAATGGAAGTAACGGCTTCGAGAGGCTTTTAAGCCTCATGGCCGATCTTCCGACAAAAAATTATTTTTATCATTAGCTCAATTTGTAATTTTTGTCACTCTTCTTTAGTCTAAGATTTTGTAGTTGTTGAGTGCTTGTTTTTTGTAGTTCTGGGAGAAATTCAGGCTGTTCCTGGAATAACTGATCACCAACCGCAGCCTTGCTATCCAATGAATCACCAGGGTTGTATGGTCCCTGGACTTCTCCAGAGAGTATGACTGAATCAGCTAATCATCCAGGTAGTCTCTGTGGGTGAGCATCCACAAGATCTATCACCAACTTCTCCAGGTCCACCCCAAAGAGTAACCAGCCCCTAAAGGGAGTTTTCTCAGCTGCAGCTTGGAGGCTGCATTTGTGAACCAATTGCGGAGTCAGAGCTACTGACTAGTTACAGCCACCACTGTCATGGACTTGGATATATTCTGATCAAGACATTGAAGGCACCAACCACATAGATAACCTATGATTCCAATCATGACACCTCTGGGCTGTCCGGCAGCTACTAGCATAGGAGGGCTTGGACCACAAAGCTTGCACCAGTGCTGCTTCATAGCCTAATGTGGCTGATGCAAAGGAACTTTTAAGGAGGGCTTCTATCATCCTACCATGAGACCCCTTGAGCTTCATGCTCCCCCTTCATTGGAATGTTCATGTGCTTTGCCACAGCTGTGACCAGGGATTCCACCCGAGGGAGCCTGAAAGGCTGATCTAGCTCATCCTTGGGCAGAGGGTGCAATTGAGGAAGGACCTTAGGCCCCTAAGTCCCAGCTCAGGAGCCTCCCACTGAGAGACTATGAGCTGCTGAATAAGTTCCAGAAGAGGAAAAGCCAGAAGAATGCTCGACACCCCCTGAAATGCAATCCACTGGCAAAGCCTTTCCAGGTGCAGGCTCTGTAACATGCAAGGCTGCCATAACATCTTGATTAAAAGAGGAAGATCTTCTGGTAAAACAGAAGGATCCTCACCATCCCAAAAGGGAATTACTCCTTTCTCAGATTCACCTTCTGGAGAAAGGATTCCTCTTCTACATCCCAATAAGCCTCATATGGGATAAAACAGGATTCCTGGAGAAAAAAGCAGGAAAAAGGGTTCAGCTGGGGTGCTTAGTCCCCCAGCCTGTCGAGACAGAGATGCCTGAGGGCCCTGGACTCCTGTAGGGAATGCCCAGGCCTCCAACCCCCTTGAAGGAACTGTCAAATAGTTAGCAAAGACTGAGAAAAGCCCATGAGTTGTTTTAGCAGCTGCTGCACAAGCCTTTAGAAAGAAGGAATCCTGGGACCTCAGAGGCCCTATAGGAGCCCATGGGACTTGCAGATATGGCCACCCTACTATGATTTCCTTCCACGGGACCATGCAACCATATGAAAAGTTGTAGAACCTGCAGGCGGGGAAAGCACATAGGGGGTACAGTCCCGGGCCCTCCATGGGGGATCAGAAACATGTCGCAAAAATAAGCAACGAGGCAATTCTATAGCATCCAGGGCAAAAAACTGCAGCTGTGGGAAGAAATACGCAAAGCCAGCAGGCTGCATTGGGTCACGATAAAGCACAGCAATGGCCTGAAGCAAAAAACCACAAAAAAAGCCCATTGGAAAAAATCTGAAAACAACTGCGGAGAAAAAGAAAGCCCGAAAGAGGAATCCCAAAACCTGTCAGGCTGACTGAGAAAATCTGAGAATGGAGGTCCCAGCCACCCCGCAGTCCTGTGGCTTAGCTGCTAGAGAGGGTTTTTCCTTATTTTTTTTGTGCTGGGGGGGGGGGGAATTTAGAGCTGTGTTTTTGCAGGCAGCAGAGAGTTAAACACAACCCCACTGAAATCAATGTGGAAAGAAAAGAAGATATAAAAAAATACAAAGACAAAATTAGCAAGCAGATATAGGACAACAAGAAGAAAGGGGATCCTGGGCCCAACTCACCATCCCCCTCAGGGGCCCCATAGCATCCTTCTATCCAGTCTGCCGCCCTTCAAGCTCTAGGAATCCATGGATAGCAGCAATGGACATAGAACAAGCTTTGTGCCCAAGGAGACAGGGGGTGTACCTGGGTTCTGAGAAAACGTTGTGCCTATTGGTCTCATGCACACAAGCCACAGGATCTTAGACTAGTCCAGGGGAGACAGGCCTATTTGCACTGTCACACCAGTCCACACGTCTTGCCACCTCCTGGAGGCAGACAATACTGGTTTCTCTTAGTGCTGCACCAGCAGAGTTACCTGTTGATGACATCAATGGAGCACAACCTATACATCTGGTATGGACTAGCCAAATAATAAGGAGGGTCATATTTTCTTAGGGTTAATTGTAACTTTTACCTATTGTTTTAATGTTCTGTTAAATGTTACATGTCTCCTGCTTTCCCTTAAAAAAAATTGCACACAGCTTTGATGCTTGGCTATGAGCGGTATAGCAATGTTTTTAAATAAATGAACATATTGATGGTGTGATGGGATGCTTATAGAAAAGGTAGGGAGCAAAGCAATTTTTCAACAGACAGAGTGATGATGTTCTGTAGTCATTGTAGTACTGTCTCTGTATTTTTAAAAATTTATATTTGTGCAGTTTTACAAATGATTGCCAAGGAACAATACCTGACAACAAAATAATAGTGAGGAGCATTATTCCAAATGAAAAGCAGGAAGAACAAAAACCTAACTCTAAATAGGAAAATAAATCACAATGCTCAAAACCCTCAAGTCTTCAAACAGCAAGGGGAAGTGAAGCGAAAAAAACAGATGAACAAGAAATGCAAACTATATAAGGAAACAAAATACTGAACAAGATTGTGAATTCATATTTCAAATGTGCCCAGCCAGGCACACCCCTGAAGTCAAATGAAGATCTTGAGAAGACTAAGAACACTCTGTCTTCAACACCCACCTTCACAAATTTTTCCAGTTGCAAGGGGTGAAAGCAAGAGAAATGTATTCTGAGAAACTTTTCTGCAAACTTTAACAAGTAAACCAATTCCCATAAGACTACCTACTGCCTCCATCACAAAAGATACTCAGATTTACTTGCAAAAGTCAGTGGATAAGACTTTTATTTAGGAAAACACATGTTCAAAAGGCCCAGTCTTTATCATCTTCCAGGGGGAAATAATTCTCATAGCATTCGTTTTTGTTTTTTTAGGACGTTTCCAAGGAAAACATTAAATCCAAACTGTGTCATGAGTTTTTTCCTGCACATTCACTCTTCTTCTGAAGGGTGCTTATAATATGACCTATAAAAAGGGGTGGGGCTATTGTCTCTAGTGGAGATTAAGATTTGTGTGGGGAACATTTTAAACACATGGAGACCTTGAAAACAAGAGTAAAGTTTCTTTGCCTAGGAGTATTTTCTAGCAGTGGCGCAGGGTGACTGCTTAAGTTGGAGCACCAGAAAATGTAATGCTGTCATGCAGCTGAAATCAATTTTGAGATTCTCTAAGACAGTTTTATCTGAACCCCTCTGTGACTTAAAATGTCGTTGCCAACTACTTTATGTATTCCAGACCATTAAATGTTAACCTAAACAGAACAGGGCTAACAATGCTCTCAAATGTGCAAAAGTGGTCCCCCTAGGCCCCTCTAGCCTCCTCCTTCCTTCTCTTAATCTGATACTGCCTACCTACTGCTGCACCTTTCCTCTTCTGCACCAGGTGACTGGACAGCGGCTGCAGACCACATCCTACTTCTAGCCCCCGTGGACCAGCATGAGGATAGCATTGATGTGCTGCCTTCTTTCTGACATGTGTGGGCTGGCACAAGCATGATCTTAAAAAACTTACACTATGGGCAGAGTCTGTGCAAGGTGCCCTAAGTAGGATTGCCAACTTTTTGAAAGAGAAAAACCCATCACTTATAGCTAGTCGTGCATCGTGCAAGCCCCGCCCCTGCCCTTTTCATAAAATACAACTGCAGAGAGGAGAATGTGCAAGCTTTATCAAGGGGGGTGGGGGGGGGGAGGGGCGACAACGCAAGAGGTTGAAATCTGCAGCACCTATTCAGCCACAGTCCCCTTTCTCAGGCCTCCTCAACGCACATATGCTCTCCCATATGGTATTCTGCATCCACTGACCCCCCCTCCTCTCCCAGCCTCTTCCCTAACAATCTGTGCATAGCAGAGCTAGAACCTTCTCTATAAAACTTAACATACAAGAAAAAGTCCCGCTCAGTTCCAGGCCTATTGTGAATTAATCAGGGCTGACCCCAGAGTTGGTTCAAGGTGTTGGCACCCTGGACAAACTTTAAGTCTTATGCCCCCCTTGGCTGTCAGAATCTATTGTTTAGTTTTGAATGCTCTGCTCTTTGCTACCCCACCAAAGCTGTCACCCTAAGCCTAAATTGCCTATTGGTTGGGTCAGTCCTGAAATTCAGGACCAAGAGCAAATCTACCATGCCAATACTAACTTCTAAAACTCACGCAAAGATTCTGCCTTGGAAAAGGCAGTACTGTAGATATATCAGTAAACCTATTAGGAAAGCTGAACAAGCCAGATTACTGCACAGAAATTCCATGCTAACCGAATAACTAGTCTTAGTTGCACATGCACATAGTGCAGATAGAGCTTCAGTGAAAAGAGAAATATGTAGACAAAAATTAAACCAAAACCTCAGAAAGCCAGATGCTGCATGCAGTGTAGCACAATAGGAATAGAAAGAAATGCATTTCCCCCTGTATTACACAAAACAAAAGACAGCAGATGTCAAGATTGGCATTTGGAGGGATGCAACCAGGCAATTGCCCTGGACCCCTAAGCCAGAGAGAGCCTCAGATCTGCCTGAGACTAAAAAAGACGCAACATGCTAGCAGGCTTTAGGGTCCCATCTCAAATTTTTCCCCAAGGCTAGGCTCCCAGTCCTGACTCCTGACAGATGTATTTTCCGAAAACCAACATTTTCCAATCACAAAATAGAAAATAAAATTATTGTTTCATCCTTCATTTTGGGTCATTTTATGTTTCTAATTTTGTTAGTTCCAGTCTCAGGTTTTTGTTTTGCTGTCTTCTCTTAGCTCTCTTTTCATAGTCTCCTCTCCATTTGCCATTTCTTCTCTCTTTTCCTTTCATCACTTCCTCCCTTATATCAGTTTTTAACACTGATCTCTTCCTTTCAATTTTCTTCCATTTATTTTTCTGCTTCTCTATGCAGATTTCACTCCTTCTCCTTACCAACCACTCCTTAATTTCACTTTTTTCCTCACCCAATACTCCCATTTCCCAGCTCTTTCCTTCCCCAGCCTCTTATTTCCTAGTCTTTCACTAATGCTCACCCTTTCTCCCCTATTTACAGTATCTCCCCCTCTCCCCATCCTGTTTCCCTTCCTCCATCCAGTATTTTTCTATTCATACCCATTATAGTCCCTTTGTGTCTTTATTCCCTGTGTCTATCTCCCCTCTTCTCCCTATCCCTATCCTCCTCCCCCTGCCCAACATTCCTCCTCTCTGTACCTACCCCACCTTTGTCCAGCGTCTACCCCTGTGTATCTGTACCCCCACTATGTCCAGCATCACTACTCTGCATTCCTACCTTCCATTTCCATGCATATTTATTTATTTATCATGTTTTTTATACTGCCTTTTCCTTCAATCAAAGCAGATACAATACATTACAAGGCTATACAAAGGCAGGGGAGACATGCACCACTTTATCATTATATCAAAGCAGTTGGAAATGGGAGTGCATAAGACAGAGAAAAAAAGCATTACATACATTACATTACATATGCCCTCAGTATGTCTCTAATCTCTCCCGTCCCCCAATGTTCAGCAAAAGAAAAAGCAAGAGAGCAGCATGGGGCCTACATTTAGACCATATGCATAATGAGATGGCTTTGCAATGAACTGTCCCCTTCTAACTTTAGGTGTTGGATAGGACAGGATGTGGCAGAGACGTCTTAGCACACACATAATCTAAACATAGGTTTCGGAATGTGCTCCTGCAGCAAGTTATAGATCTGGGCAGCCTGTGGCAATGGTGAAATAGAGTGGAAACAGCTTGTGAGTAATTGGTGGTTGGCAGAAAATTGGCCTTTCATTGGCTGGTTTTACTGTTCTGCTGGCCGCTGGCCTTCCGCTTGTAAAACTGGCCAGGCTGGCCTAAAAAACAGTCAGTTGGCAACCCTAGCCCTAAGTGAACTTTCAGCATCTATCCTTGCCCAAAATCTCTCTCATGCTAATAGGCCCTTCCACAAGATTTTGATAATTTATTGAATTGAATCTGGAAAAGAGACGGCTGAGGGGAGATATGATAGAAGTCTATAAATTAATGAACGGAGTGGAATGGGTAAACGTAGATCGATTGTTTACGTTATCATAATACGAGTATAGAAAGACTAGGGGACATGCAATGAAGCTACAGGGTAAACTAATTAAGACTAATAAAAGAAAATATTTTTTCACTCAACGTGTAATCAAACTCTGGAATTTGTTACCAGAGGATGTAGTAAAGGCTGTTAGTGTAGCTGGGTTTAAAAAAGGGTTGGACAAGTTCCTGGAGGAAAGGTCCATAAACCATTATTAAGAAGGGACCCAGGATATCAATGCTTGACCCAGTACAAGCATTGCGGAACCTGTGTCTTTTGGGGAAACCGCTAGGTACGTACGACCTAGATTGGCCACTGTTGGAAACAGGATACTGGGCTTGATGGACCTTGGTCTGACCCAGTTTGGCATATCTTATGTTCTTATGTTAAGTCAGTCATTTATAGCCCTACCATCACCCCACCCAGCACATTGAACACTAGAAGCCCCAAAAGGAATTTTACCTAGAAACCCCAAAGTACGTCAATTGACGCATTATCACGACGACTGCGTTTAGCAGGAAATGCAGATATGAATTAATGTGAAGTTACTTATTTGTTAAATACGTGCAGTATGTGACGTCGTTACATGACGTCATTGTGTGTTTATTGTTTGTAATGTCTGAGTAAAACTGTAAACAGTGATTGAGATGCGCCACCTAGTGGGAACATGAATTTATGCCTAGAAGCCCCAAAGTACGTCAATTGACGCATCCAAGATAATTGAGTGCGTCAATTGACGTACTTTGGGGCTTCTAGGTATAAATTCATTTTCCCGCTAGGTGGTGCATCTGTCATTCATTTTTGATGCACATATTTGAACATCTTGACCTTGCTAATAAAGTCATGGAACATGACTGACATGGTTCTAGCAGTGGCGCTGGTATATAACTTCGAAGATGCATTTGCGTCAATTGACGCACTTTAGGGCTTCTAGTGTTAAAATGGAAATATTAAAATAAATGTAATAATTTTAAAAAATTCAAACTTCTGTCAGTATCTGAACGTGGCATTAGTGTTTTCTGTTTGTAGGCGGTAAAACATAAAGAAACACAAATGTATAAATGAACAGTAATCCATACTGTTCTGACTCAAGTTAATTTCTGAAATGTTTTTGTCTGTTTCTCTTTATTACTCACCATAACAAAAACATTTCAAATTCTCTTGTCTAGTGTGTTCCCTTTGTAGAATTACTTCAAAACTTTAATAAGATATTGCTAATTAATAATCAAAGACCCTGAAATATGGAAAAAAGGTTGAGAGGGAATGATATTTATATATTCTCTCTTGCTGAAGGACTGAATGGAAAAGTCTGTCTTTTTGCAGATGACACGAAAATTTGCAACAGAGTAGACTCCCCCGAGGGAGTGGTTAACATGAGGAAAGATCTACAAAAGCTGGAAGAATGGTCAAATGCTTGGCAATTAAGATTTAATGCGAAGAAGTGCAGAGTCATGCACTTGGGTAGCAGAAATCCAAGGGAAATGTACGCGATAGGGGGCGAGAGTTTGGTGTGCACGGATCAGGAGAAAGTCCTTGGTGTGATTATTTCTGAAGATCTCAAGGTGGCAAAACAGTGTGACAAGGCGGTGGCAAAAGCCATGAGGATGTTGGGCTGCATACAAAGAGGAATCACCAGCAGAAAGGAAGAGGTACTTATGCCACTGTACAAGTCACTGGTGAGGCCTCACTTGGAATACTGTGTTCAGTTTTGGAGACCATATCTTGCAAAGGATGTAAAAAGACTGGAAGCTGTTCAGAGGAAGGCGACCAAAATGATTTGGAGCCTGCATCAGAAGCCTTATGAGAAGAGACTTGAAGACCTAAACATGTACACTTTGGAGGAGAGGAGGGACAGGGGAGATATGATTCAGACCTTCAAATACTTAAAGGGATATAATGAACAAACAAACCTCTTCCAAAGACGGGGAAGCTGTAAAACTAGAGGGCACAACAGGAAGCTGCAAGGTGGTAAATTGAAAGGCAATGTCAGGAAATACTTTTTCACGGAAAGGGTGGTGGATGCTTGAAATGCCCTCCCGATGGAAGTGATGGGGACAAACACGGTGACGGAATTCAAAATGGCATGGGACAGACACAGTGGATCCCTTTACAGCAACAGGATAAAATCAAAATAAACTGAACCATCTAATTTCTCAACAAATAGGGGTGTCCTGCATGGAGTGATGGGTTCAACCCTAAACAGGGACGTGGGGAGGGGTGGCCTGCATGGAGCGGCAGGTGCACCTACTCTTGCCATCGTGCTGGGCAGACTAGATGGGCCATACTGGTCTTTATCTGCCGTCATTTACTATGTTACTATGTGTTTCTACTCCTCTGTCACAGTATCTAGTGGAGTGGAGGAGTGGCCTAGTGGTTGGGGCAAGGTACTTCGGGCCGGAAGGTCGGGGGTTCAAATCCCACTGGAGGACAGCAACCTTGGGCCGGAAGGACTGGGGTTTCTAGTCCCACAGGTGCTCCTTGTGGTCTTGGGCAAGCCACTTAACCCTCCATAGCCCATGTTCCCTGTAAAATAGTTCTCTGTGTGCTGTGCTTTCCTGTCTAATCAATGTGTTTATACCTCAAAACTTTCCTGTCATGATTTGACAATTTCCAATCTGTAATCAAACCGCTGCTGATCGCTGGAAGTAGCGGTATACAAATGTATACTAAATAAATAAATAAAATCTATTTGCACTGTAAACCATTTTGAATGAAATTTGTTACTAAGATGGTATACAAATACTAAAAATGAATGAATGAATAAATGAATAAATAATATTCCCTCTTAACAAAATAATAACATTTGGCCTATTTACATCCTATTTACATTTTCCTTTCCAATCAACACCAAACATTTGTATCTAATTCAACTATCAAATGGGTGAGTGGATCTATATCACAAGATCTGGAAGATGGGGTAGGTGGAGTTGGGTTGGGAAGGAGGGAACTAATACTGTACCACAGAAGTGCTGTATCTTCAAAGGGTATTTGCTAGCCTTCCCCTTTGACCTAAAGATTAAAAAGAAAGCCCTACAGCAAAGAAAAAAAGCTTTTGAATAAAAAAACCCTTCAACTATTGTAACAACAAATAACCTGACAGCTAATCCAGTAATATAAAATTCTACTTTAAAAAAATCTCCTTTTCTAAAGAAATCATGCAGAGCATTTAATGTAAAAAAGCCAGAAAAATTACCTTAGAAGCCTTTTTACTAAAGTGTGGTATATTTTTGCCCCAAGCCAAAATGAATGTGCATTAGGTGCCATTGCATCTTCATAATTATCAGGGCTATGGACAGCATGTGACTGACAGTTATTGCATAGGCAAGCCAGTAAGCGCATGTTTTGGCCTTGTGCTAACTGCAACATTGGTGATTAGGGCACGCTATGGATGCCCGTGCTAACTGCAATGTGCAGTCAATGACCACTCTCTGCCCCAGCCCTGGCCAAACCCTGCACCGTTGTGTGATGCATGGTAAATATGCATTTCAGCATGTAGCGATTGTCCCGTCTATGTGGTAACAATGACCGCAGGCCTTTGTAAGCTGTTAACACATGCTGAAAGATATTTTAAACACATAACATACTTTAATAAAAAGGGCCCCTTAGTTTGCTATTACACTCTTATGAAAATATTAATAAATCTAATAAGTTCCTGTTGTGACGGTTTAAGAAGACATTTATGAGCTGTGTGGTTGGTGTTGGTTAAGAACATAAGAACATAAGATATGCCATACTGGATCAGACCAAGGTCCATCAAGCCCAGTATTCTGTTTCCAACAGTGGCCAATCTAGGTCATATGTACCTAGCAGTTTCCCCAAGAGACACAAGTTCCACAATGCTTGTACTGGGTCAAGCATTGATATCTTCGGTCACTTCTTAATAATGGTTTATGGACCTTTCCTCCAGGAACTTGTCCAAACCTTTTTTAAACCCAGCTACACTAGCAGCCTTTACTACATCCTCCGGTAACAAATTCCAGAGTTTGATTACATGTTGAGTGAAAAAATATTTTCTTTTATTAGTCTTAAATAGTTTACCCTGTAGCTTCATTGCATGTCCCCATGTCTTTCTATATTCTGATAACGTAAACAATTGATCTACGTTTACCCATTCCACTCCGTTCATTAATTTATAGACTTCTATCATATCTCCCCTCAGCCGTCTCTTTTCCAGGTTAAAGAGCCCTAACCTTTTTAGCCTTTCTTCATAGGAGTATCCTTCCATCCCCTTTACCATTTTGGTGGCTCTTCTCTGAACCTTTTCTAAAATCGCTATATTCCTTTTTAAGATACGGCGACCAGAATTGCACACAATATTCAAGGTGCGGTCTCACCATGGAATGATACAGAGGCATTATAATATCTTTTGTTTTATTTTCCATTCCTTTCCTTATCATACCTAGCATTCTATTTGCTCTCTTGGGCCCGCCGCTTGCACACTGGGCCGAGGGTTTTTAACATGGTATCCACAATGATGCCTAAATCTTTTTCCTGGGTGGTGGTTCCTAATGTGGAACCTTGCATCGTGTAACCATAGTTTGGGTTGTTCTTCCCTAGGTGCATAACCTTGCACTTGTCCACATTAAATTTCATCTGCCATTTTGATGCCCAGTCTTCCAATTTATCAAGATCCTCTTGCAATTTTTCACAATCTTCTTGGGTTTTAACAACTTTAAATAGTTTTTGTGTCATCTGCAAATTTGATAACCTCACTCGTTATTCCACTTTCCAGGTCATTTATGAATATGTCAAAAAGCAGCGGACCCAGCACAGATCCCTGGGGTACACCACTATTCACCTTTCTCCATTGGGAAAATTGGCCATTTAGCCCTACCCTCTGCTTTCTATCTTTTAACCAGTTCCTGATCCACAATAGTACACTGCCTCCTATCCCATGACTCTTTAGTTTTGCCAAAAGTCTCTGATGAGGGACCTTGTCAAAGGCTTTCTGAAAGTCCAGATACACAATATCAACTGACTCACCTTTGTCCACCTGTTTATTCACTCCTTCAAAAAAACATAACAGATTAGTAAGACAAGATCTTCCTTGTCTAAAGCCATGTTGGCTGTCTCCCATTAGGTCGTGATTATCTACATGCTGAGTAATTTTATTCTTTATGATGTTTTCTACCATTTTTCCTGGTACTGACGTCAGGCACACCGGTCTGTAGTTTCCCAGATCACCCCTGGAACCCTTTTTACAAATTGGTGTTACATTGGCGATCCTCCAATCTTCAGGTATTAGAGATGATTTTAATGATAGTTCACAGATTACTGATAGCAGGTCTGCAATCTCATATTTCAGTTCTTTCAACACCCTTGGATGTATACCATCCAGCCCAGGTGATTTGCTACTTTTCAGTTTATCTAATAGTTGTAAGACATCTTCCCGATGTATCGATATTTCCTTCAATTCTTCCGCACCTTTAAATACCACTTCAGTCATGGGTAACATCCCTACATCTTCCTCAGTAAAGACCGAAGCAAAGAATTCATTCAGTCTCTCCGCTATCGCCTTGTCGCCTCTTAGTGCTCCTTTAACCCCTTTATCATCTAATGGACCAACTGACTCTCTCACAGGTTTTTTGCTACGAAGTACTTGAAAAGGTCTTTATTTTGCGTTTTTGCTTCCGCAGCAAGCTTCTTCTCAAATTCTCTCTTTGCCTGCCTTATCAGTGCCTTGCATTTGACTTGCCAGTGCTTGTGCTGTTTCCAGGTTTCGTCGTTTGGCTCTTTTTTCCATTTCCTGAAAGTTGCTTTTTTGGCAACAACAGCCTCTCTGACCTCACCTTTAAACCATGCTGGCAGTTTTTTGGACTTCCTTCCACTTTTCTTAAAGCGTGGAATATAGCTGATCTGGGCTTCCAAGATAGTATTTTTCAACAACACCCAAGCTTGATGTACGTCTTTAACCTTTGCAACTGCTCCTTTTAGTTTTTTCTTAACTGTTTTCCTCATTTTATCAAAGTCTCCCTTTCGAAAGTTAAAAGGTAGTACTGTGGATTTCCTTACTATCCCTCCTCCACTAATTAAATCAAAGGCGATCATGCTATGATCACTATTGCCAAGTGGCCCCAACACCCTTATCTCTTGCACTAGATCTGGTGTTCCACTAAGGACTAGGTCTAATATGGCTTCCCCTCTGGTCGGTTCATGAACCAGCTGCTCCAAGAAGCAGTCATTTATTTCATCTAGGAACTTTATCTCCCTAGCATGTCCTGACGTGACACTGACCCAGTCGATACCGGGGTAATTGAAATCACCCATTATTATTACTGCGCTGTAACGTTTGTTAGCTTCCTTGATTTTTTTGAGCATTTCATCATCCATTTGGTCATTCTGGCGAGGCGCTCGATAGTACACCCCCACTGCCATTGCCTTCCCCCTTTTATATGGAATTTCAATCCATATAGATTCTACAGCAGATTTTGTTTCCTGCAAAACTTTAATCCTTTCTGAGTCAATGCCCTCTCTAACATAGAGTGCAACCCCTCCACCAATTTGATCAGCTCTATTATTACGATATAGTTTGTACCCAGGTATCACAGTGTCCCACTGGTTGTCCTCCTTCCACCATGTCTCTGATATTCCAATCATATCTAACCTTTCATTTAGTGCTATATATTCTAACTCTCCCATCTTATTCTTTAGACTTCTAGCATTTGCATACAAGCATTTTAGAGAATGTATTTTATTCATGTTAATTTGGTATTGTTAGACATGGGTAAATTGGGATCTTTAAGCTCTGTCTGCTCCATACTTGAGGGCATTTGGGCTCCTTTACTCTTTTGTGGCACTTCTCTGCTTTTTGTAGTATCCTTCAAGGATACATTCTTCCGAACCATCCGCTCTTGGGTGACTGTCGGCTTTCCCCTAATATCTAGTTTAAAAGCTGCTCTATCTCCTTTTTAAAGGTTAATGCCAGCAGCCTGGTTCCATCCCGGTTAAGGTGAAGCCCATCCCTTCGGAAGAGCCCCTCCTTTCCCCAGAATGTTACCCAGTTCCTTACAAATCCAAAACCCTCATCTATGCACCATTGTCTCATCCACGCATTGAGACTCCAGAGCTCTGCCTGCCTTTTGGGTCCTGCGCGTGGAACAGGAAGCATTTTGGAGATTGCTACCCTGGAAGTTCTGGATTTCAACTTCCTACCTAAAAGCCTAAATTTTGCCTCCAGAACCTCCCTACCACATTTTCCTATGTCATTGGTACCGACATGTACCAAGACAGCAGACTCCTCCCCAGCACTATCTAAGACCTTATCTAGGTGGCGCGTGAGGTCCGCGGTATTTAAATATAATCCAGATATTCAATGTTGGTATCTAGATTATGGCCAGTGCTAAACCTCTAAGATTGAGTGCTGGGTAATGCTGCTATCTGCATAGCAGTGATATTGAGCCTACTATGTGGATAGCTACCTAGATAACCTTTGCACAATTTTGTTTTCCATCTTTTCCAGATTCAGTTTGAGTCTATTTTTCTTTATCTAGTTGGTAATCTCAGGTAATCTTAGAATGTAACTCTGGATCATGAGGATCAAAAGCAAGAAACAACTGGACATCATTGGCGTATAAAAACGGGGTAAAGCCAAATCCTTGAAGGGCACCTGCAAATGGAATTAAGAAAATTTAAACATGTTAACTGCAGTTGAGTCGATGTTGACTCACTGCGACCCTGTTGAAAGTTGTCCTAAATTGTGTTCGGTCTTCAGTCAGGTGGCTAATTGTTGATAGAATGGCATCCATAGCTGCTGTTATTGTATCCATCCATCACATTCTCAGTCTTAATCTTTTGCATTGACCTTTGACCTTGCTAATTATGATGTTTTCTCTAATGATATTTTTCTTTTAAAGACATAGGGGGCCAAAATGGAACATTGAGGAACCTCACAGTAGAATTTGTACAAAGATGAGGGGGAATAATCCAGATGGACATGAAAAGATTTATTATTGAGATATAAATTAAATCAATTTAAGACTGAACCTCTGATTCCAAAATCTTGCAACCTGTAGAGTAAAATAATGTGATCTGCCAAGTCAAAGTCTGCTGTCATGTCTAGGGAAATTAGAGGAATGTCCTTACCAGCATCAAGATTGTTATTTATAAAGATGGTAATACCAATCAATGTCAATTCAGTGTTATGAAATTGACAAAATCCCATTATTTATATATTTATTTTATTTATTTAGCAAATTTTGATATACCATTTTTCTACAAGTCAAAATAGTTTACATGGAACTGAGTTGATACAATGAATGAGATATAATTAAAATGAATAGCCATTTACAATAAACATGAAAAATATTTTAAATGTGGACAGAGAACAAAGGACCTTTTGTCCATGTCAATACATTCGTATCAATGCAGATTTAAAAACTATGTACAGTGGGGAGAAGGGTAGGGGTGGTGTATGTGATGATGTGATTGCTTGTATGAGGTTGTCCTGTTCTGTGGTTGTTGGGTGTCTGTTGGAGAAATGTTCCAGGAAGAGCTGTGTCTTGAGTTGTTTGCAAAAGTCTGCAGTTGATTTGATACTTTGAAATGAGGGGGGGGGGGGGGGGTTAGTGAATTCCAGAGGGTGGGAGCATACAGTGAGAAAGCTCTTATTCTTGTTGTTTGCTTGCATTTTTGAGTCTGTAGTGGGAGACTGAAGAGGTTTTGGGTGGTCTTTCTTCTTGGTATGTCAGAGTTCAGGGTGTGAATTAGTGTTTGGAGGTACTCTGAGGATTGTTTGTCCAGGGTTTTGTGAATGAGGATTAGAACTTTGAATTGTATTCTGGAGCTGATAGGAAGCCCATGGAGATGTTTGAGGATGGGAGTGATGTGGGTTTGCCTTGAAACTTGGAAGATAAATCGAGCAACAGTATTTTGGGCGAATTGTAGTGGGAGGAGTACGTACTTAGGTAAACCTTGATAAATGAAATTGCAGTAGTCAAATAGGGGTGTGATGGTGGCTTGGCAGACTGAGTGGAATGTGTTGGTAGATAGGAGGGGGCATAGGTTTTGGAGAGTTTTGCATTTATAGTATACCGCTTTGGTGATGCCTTGAATATGGGTCTTGAATGTCAGTCGGTGGTCCAGTATGATCCCAAAGTATTTTATCTGGGTGCTACAGTAACTTGGATATCATTGTTGCTGATTCTGATGGTGGCAGGGGTGATGAAGTTAGGGTCCTTTGTGACATGAAGGAGCTCTGTTTTATTGAGGTTGATGGAGAGATTATGAAGATGGAGCTAATTGGTTACCTCGGTGAGGCAACTTGAGAGCGTGGAGTAATCAGGAGCAGAAGTGAATGGTGCAAAGATCATTATGTCACCAGCATATATCAAGAACTCTATTTGGGATTGCTGGGGAATGGCACACAGTGTTTGAATGTATATGTTGAACAGTAGGGAGAAGAGGGATGATCACTGTGGTACTCCCTGTTTTAGGGTGAAAGGGGCTGAGGTTTATGTTTGTATCTTTATTCTCTGGTTTTGGTTGAAGAGATAGAAATGGAATCAGTTGAGGGGGTGCCGTGGACTCCAATGTGTTGGAGTTGGTTGAGGAGGAGTTGGTGGGATACAGTGTCAAAGATGGCAGTTATGTCCAGAAAGAGCAGGATGAAGCCTTGGATGATTGTTTTGATGCCTGTGATGAGTGAGTTTAAGAGGGATGTCATGAGGGTTTCTGTGCCGTGGTTTGGTCGGAATCCATGTTGATGCATGTTTAAAGGTGCCTAGTGATCTATATGATCTTGGAGTTGGGGTTGTACAGCATTTTCAATGATTTTGGAGATAAATTGTTTACTAGTTATAGGTCTGTAGGAGGAGGGGGTGAGTGTGGATCCAAGTTTGGTTTCTTCAGGAGCAGTCTGATTGATGCTTGTTTGAGGGATGGAAGAAGGAGTCCTTGAGAAAGAGATGAGTGGACAATGTCAGATATGATTGGTAGGAATTGTTCTTTTGTGATTTTAAGCCAGGAAACTGGCTTAGGATGCTGCTGATTAATGATCCCATTAGTCTGGGATGTAAAGTGTTAGTCTTTTCTAGAAACCCCAAGATCTCTGTAAGGTGACCATTTTCTCTAATAGTTTTCAAGCAAAGGGATGATTAAAAAATAGGATGATAGTTTGAGACAATGGTTGGGTCTGCTTTTATGTTTTTAAACATGGATGAATAATAGCTGTTTCTTCTCTGGAAATTTTGCCTTGCTCAAGACTTGTAGAGATTATGGAATGTAGATATAGTAAAAGCATATCCACGAGCTGCTCGATGAATCGGCAAGCAAAGGATCAGCTGGAGCAGAGGTCACCTTCATAGTTTCTAGAATTTTTTGAATAAGCAAATTTGCTCATCAACATGCATTCCAAAGGTGGGGGCAACTTGTGAGATAAGGGAGTCTTGCATAGCTTTTACTTTATCCAGAAAATCATTTGCAAAGCCATCCAGGGTGATGATAAATAAATAAATGCTGAAAGATGCTAGATGATGTATGTGAGTTATTTCTCTGACTGTCCTAAAGAGTCTTTTGTCTATAGGATTCTGATTAATCAGGAAGGAAAAATGTTCTTTTTTGGCCAATTTTACTACCAGAGTATGAGGTTTATTTTCGAAGCCTTATTCACAATTTCCACATGGAAAATCTAGCATTTACAAGTAGAGATGGCATCCATGTGTAAATGGCAATTTTATAATAGGCTAAAGGACCTATTGGACCTATTTCCATACAGTGGAAGGCAGTGGATGCAAATAGATCTATTCATGAGATCTATTTGCATCCACTGCCTTCCATTGTATGGAAATAGGTCCATGAATATTCATTAGGGACATCATGAAAACCTGACTGGTCTGCAGCCCTCCAGGACCGGAATTGCCCACCCCTGGGCAAGATGGCTGTAATCGTCAGTGTGGACACTGAAACAGCTGAGACGTACAAAGGGTGATTCCAGAACCGGGCAGATCTGAATGTTTCCATGGACAGAACATCCAAGTCTAGGTGTTTCAATATGGGCGCGTCTGGGAGGTGTTTCAGGGTGCATCCAGGGTGCAGTAAGGGTGCAGACATCCAAGATGTATTTCATATAGTGTTTGGGACATAACGAGCATGGCTGCCAGATGTCCCAGCCTAGACAACCTATAAAGCACGAATAGGTACAGAGCTTTGTTATTCATGCTGACCGTGAATGTGATTGTGTTAGGAGGACTGTGAAGTTGAGAGAGAAGAGTCTGCCTGTTATCCCTGTCTGCTGCATACTGTGTTGTGCAACTCTTTGTGTCTCAACCACACTCCACGTGTATCCGTCTCATCCCTGATAGACACCTCCAACAAACCCCATCCCCCTACCCAGTCACAAGGCCTGACCAATGTTCTCCACAACTCGGCACCATGTTCCACCCAGCAACCTCCATCCCCCTACACGACCACAGGCCTACGACCAATCCCCTCTCCCTTGTCCTGCCACCCATCCCTATGTTTGTTTCAGTTGTGACAATGGAAGTGTGCCTGTGCCTCTGTGTTGGCATGAAGGAGCTGAGGACTGTGCATAGCCATAGGTGCAGGTGCAGGCATTGGTGTCCATGTGGCTGTGCATGAGAGTCCGTATCTGTCTGTGTCCATCTGTTGGTGGAGGTAGCACAAGGGTGCCATGGTGGTTGTGAGGAGGTGTAGATGGTGTTCCCCATGGGTGTTAGTGGAGCATAGCAGCTATGGAGAGTAAGAACCGGTGGTTTCTAGCAGTTATAGAGGAGGAGCTGAAAAGGGAGAGCAGGAGGGTACCCCTATCAGAGGGTGTAATGGGGCATGGGCCCAATACATGGGGATCACCGATGACCAATGCCTGACGCATTTCTGGTTTTACAATGTTGCCATACACCAGCTTTGCCAAGATCTGGAGCCAGACCTCAGCACCAACATACAGAGAGGCCACCTCATCCCTGTTCATATCAAGATAATGACTGCTTGCATTCCTGGTCATCGGCAGCTTTCAGACTGTGCTTACTGCCATGGCAGGCATCAGTCAGTCGGCAATGTCACAATATTTGACACAGTTGCTGGCAGCATTGCTCCTCAGAAATGCACAGTACATAAACTCCATCTCATTTCAGTAGTAGCAGCAGACCATACTGCAGTTCCGTCAGATAGCAATCTTCCCCATGGTGCTGGATAGCACAGACTGCACACACATGGCCCTGCGGCTCCCAAGTGTGTGGGAAGCCACCTATAGAAATAGAAAGGCCTACCATTCCATGAACATGCAGGTGGTCTGCAATGCAGAAAGAGAAATAACTGATGTGTTTCTTTGCTTCCCGGGGTCATGCCATGATGCCTACTTCCTGGTGCAAGCAGGCATCTATGAGTGATTCTGTAGTGGAGTAATGACTGGTTGCTGGCTCCTAAGTAAGCATGCATTTCTTTATGTACACCGCAAAACCTAACAAAACAGCAGTCAGAGGTGTATGAATGCATGAAGCACCATATGCTGCCAGCAAATC
The DNA here is from genome assembly GCA_033557465.1 of Ichthyophis bannanicus. Classification (NCBI taxonomy): domain Eukaryota; kingdom Metazoa; phylum Chordata; class Amphibia; order Gymnophiona; family Ichthyophiidae; genus Ichthyophis; species Ichthyophis bannanicus. The sequence continues at coordinate 760,546,407 of CM066031.1, read as the reverse complement.
AGGCTATCTGGATAGGAATGGTAGTGTGGGGGTGGATGCCCACAGGCCAGTACGCCAAGGAGAAGAGTGCAAATGCCACTCCCACACTAGTAAGGAAGCAAAGAAGACATCAGCAGCCGCTGGAAGTGCACTGCTGGAAAGGGTCAGCCAGCGGTTAGTGCACAGTTAGTAGGGTAGGAAGGGAAGGCATTCCACACAAAGCATGCTGCAGAGAGAGGCAAGGGGATGGGTGAGCACTCAGCAGGAGGCACAGCACGGAATAATGCTCTGCTGTAGGAGGCCACAGGGATGTGTTCAGCACAGGTAAACATGGAGGAAAGAGAAGGAGAGTGGGGAACAACAGGACAGGCATCATGGAGGCACAGGGTACACTTGAGTACAGGGTAGGATGATGGCAGCAGTATTCGGGGGTGGCGAGCAGTGTAAAATTGCATGGCAGTTAACAGCTGTCCATCAGGTGGTGAACATTCATTGAGAGAGGGATAGAGGTATAGGAGTGGATGATAAAGGGGTAAAAGGGGCACTAAGAGAAGACAAGGCCGTAGCGGAGAGACTGAATGAATTCTTTGCTTCAGTCTTTACTGAAGAAGATGTGGGGATGTCACCCATGATGGTATACATCCAAGGGTGTTGAAAGAACTGAAATATGAGATTGCAGATCTATTATTACCAATCTATGAGCTATCATTAAAATCATCAGTAATACTTGAAGATTGGAGGATGGCCAATGTAACTCCAATTTTTAAAAAGGGTTCCAGTGGTGATCCAGGAAACTACAGACCAGTGAACCTGATGTCAGTACTGGGAAAAATGGTAGAAGCCATTAATGAGAACAACATTTCTGAACATGTAGATAGTCATGGTTTAATGGGAGATAGCCAACATGGCTTTAGCCAGGTAAGATCTTGTCTTACTAGTCTGTTATATTTTTTTGAAGGTGTAAATAAACAGATAGGTAAAGGTGGGTCGGTCAATGTAGTGTATCTGGATTTTCAGAAAGCCTTTGACAAGGTCCCTCATGAGAGACTCTTGGTGAAATTAAGATGTCATGGGATAGGAGACAGTGTACTATTGTGGATCAGGAACTGGTTAAAAGATGGAAAACAGAGGGTAGGGCTACATGGCCAATTTTTTCCAATGGAGAAAGGTGAACAGCGGATCTGTGCTAGGTCCGCTGCTTTTTAAAAAATTTTTACTTAATATTTATAAAAGTTTTTACAATAAATCAAGCAAACAAGCTTGGTAGCAAAGAATGACAGTCCAAGAATAAACAACTCAATGCATAACATATCAAAGCAAAATATATATAACAGAAGGTCATCTGTAGTCCACATTAAGGGAGGAGAGGAAAAGGAAAACCAACTCACATAAGAAGAGGAAACCAATGTGAGTAATACATTTAAGTCTTTAAGCAAAAGATGGCAATACAGAAGGCAGACATAAATTAATAGCAAGTCCCATCAACCCTCAGCCAGGGATAAAGTAGAGGGCAACCTAGAGCTAATAAAAGTAGATAATGCTTCCAGTTGATAGAAAATAAATCTCTGAGATTGAAACCCAACTAAGCATTTACAAGGAAAACGCAACTGAAAGGTTCCCCCTAACTGCAAAACCCCATTTTTCAATAGAAGAAATTGCCTATGCCTTTTTTGTGTGTCTTTACATGTATCTGGAAAAATTGATATCTTTACCCCGTAAAATAAAGAAAGACGCTTCTTGAAAAACAATTTAAGTATCCACTCTCTGTCTGATATTAAGGCAAGAGTAACTAATAAAGTGGATTCTCTAACAGGCTGAGAAATAGAAGACACCAAATCAGAAACATTCAATACATCAGTAGGAAACTCGTTACTAACAGACCCAGGCTCCCTTTTACCCACAGGAAGGTAAAAGACCTTTGAAATATGCGGCATTAACTCTTGAGGCACTAACAAAATCTCTAACAAATATTTCTTAAACAGTTCCAACGGTGCTGTCCTTGAGATCTTAGGAAAGTTTAAAACTCTCAAATTAGAAGACCGAGCAGCATTTTCCAGACTTTCAACCTTAGCCTGAATCAAAGTATTATCCTTAATGAGAGCCATGTTGGAATCAGAGGCAATAGCAGATTTCTGATGACTTTCTTCAAGCTGAATCTTAATCTGATCCATTTCCGTTCGATATTCCTGTAGGTTATCTTCTATATGAGAAACCCTTGCCAAAGTTCCAGCAGATTGAACTGCAACAAGCTCCGATAATCGGATTATAGCGTCCCAAATATTCTCCAAAGAAATAGACTTGGAGCGAATCATCTTAAAATCCAACAATGAAGCAGCAGACACAGAAGGCGTATTTAATACAGTTACCTCACCAGGGACTTGCAATCCTGGTTGAGGGGACTCCTCCGCAGAGTTCTTCCCACCGATGGCACAGATCACATTCTCCCCATCAATCGCATCAGCTTCCCGCCCCACCCCTGCAGCGCTACCACCTTCCAGCGCTCTTGCAGGGGAAGCCAACAGTGCAGGCAGGGAAGACACCAGGGGCAGCAGCGGCGATCTCACCTCCGGAGAGAGCGCGGTGTCAAGGCATGGAGAAACCACCTCCTCTCGTGGTTCTCCTCCGCCAGCTCTAATCTCCCGAACCATCTCCTCAGATACAAGAACAAACCGATCCATCAGGCCAGCCAAGGGTTCAGACGGGAACACACTCGATTTACCCTTCCGCTTCGACATATTGCAGCAGACTGTGAGCTAGAACGCCATCTTGCTCAGACCACTCCCCCAGGTCCGCTGCTTTTTAACATATTCGTGAATGACCTGGAAATGGGAATAATGAGTGAGGTAATCAAATCTGCATATGACACAAAAGTATTCAAAGTTGTTAAAACCCCACAGGATTGTGAAAAATTGCAAGAGGACCTTAAAAAAATTAGAAGACTGGACGTTCATATGGCAGATACAATTTAATGTGGACAAGTTCAAAGTTATGCACCTTGGAAAGAACAACCCAAATTATGGTTATATGATGCAAGGTTCCACTGCCCCAGATGAGCAGGAGCTGCCATACAGCTAAGGAGAGTGAGCATGGAACCAGCTCATAAGGAATCACTTAATGTGAGGTATGTCTTTATTGTCATGCAGTCAATGTACAGTGATGATATGCCTGGTCTCGCTGGTCTGCACCCACACTCAGAAAGCCTGGACCTTCATGGCACACACCACCACCCTGTCACTTCCCTGGGATGCCACTGCAATCTTTCACTGGCCCAGTTACACAATGTTGCAACAGAACACATGTTTTAGGGGCCCTCACAGGCATCCAGCCTCCCACTTCCCATCCCCCTTTCCTCTCTGGCCTCCCCTCCCCCCCAAAAAAAACAACCAGGGGTGTCACAGAACACACACAATACAGCCATGTTATAGAAACAACAGATTGTCTACACTCAATAGAGATAACCCCTTCTAGAAATAGCTCTTGGGTGCCATGACACGCGCCACCCTCTGCCTGTGTCCCTTCCCCTTGCCCCGCATCTCCTATCCCTATGGCCCTGAGAGATGGGTAGGAACTGAGCAGTGATGGCAGAGTTATCCTTACTGCTATCATTAGAACCTGATTGAGGCCTCCACATACTCCCCCATTCCCTTGACATTCTGTCTCCTGGCAGCTAGGAAGATAGGGAAGTGTAGGGGTAGCCACAGCCTTGTGGTGGTGCACCCAGGATATTGGTTGGACAGTGCCCCTGTGACCCACGCTGGATGATCCTAGCATCTTTGTCACCGCTGCAGGTGGGTGTGGGGCCTGAAGTGGTTTGTGCCAAGATAAGAGATTGGCCGGTTCAGATCCCTGGGAGGCTGGATGACCAAACTGCAACAAGAATCTGTCCAGTGAACGGCTGATGTTATTGCAGCTCCTGCAGGCACTGATGACCTTCCACCCTTCTCTCCCTCAGCACCTGCAGGATGTCTCACAAGATCTCATTACTCTCCATCACCAGATACTCTGCATTCTCCTGTAGGAGTTGTTCCCCACAGCTTATCAGCTGCTGCCTTCTGTGGCAGATCTGACGGCTCCCTCTAGTGGATCTAGTGACATCTCCTCATCAGGTGATTCAGTATCAACTGCGGTTGCTGGTGGTGGGGCTATGGGTTGCTCTGGTTGTCACAAACATCTTCTCCCTGGTCCTTTCTTTTGTCTGTAGTATCATGGTTAATCAGGAAGGAAAAATGTTTTTTGGCCAATTTGACTGCCTGAGTATTGGGGTTATTTTAGAAGCCTTATTCATAATTTTCATGTGGAAAATCCAGCATATTCAGGTAGAGATGACATCCATGTGTAAATGGCGATTTTATAATAGATAGAAATTGCAAGGGAGCATGTTGGGGATGTGGTTAGGGTGTGGCTTGGCTGGATCAAGAATCTACAGTGTATTTCAGATTTCATATAGGGAATGCATGTGTATGACTAAGATTGTCCACATTGGGATTTATTGCTGCTCTCTTTCATGTATAGGTTTTTTAAAAGTGTTTGTTTTGACCAGCCCTTTACAGGAGACTTGGCTTCCTAATCTCTCATTGTTTATTTCCCCCCCTCCAAATTGAAATCAATTAAAGATAGCGGCCTCTGCAGTTAATTGGTGAAATTTAAAAGTATGGGTTTGCAAAATACCAACTTACGCGTGTAAGTTATATGTGTGAGTTGTAATTACAAACGTATATGTTTAAGTGTGGCACTTACACATATAAGTTGTTGACTTGCCTTTGTTGATTTTTGCAAAAGTTTGTTTGCTTTTAGCTTTGCAAAATAGCTCCTCCAGCTGTGCTTGTTGGCAACTGCACATTTACTTCTTCATCTTATATGTATTTTAGAAAAATCTGCACATTTGTCAGAGCTTTTTCTAAAATATCCCTGGAATTGCATATGTATTGACCTCAATGCTTCAATTCCAATCTCCACGTGCTATCTAAAATTTGCCTTCACATGTCTGAGTTTGTTCCTTAGAGAGCATCAAGTCATTGTCAGTCCTGGTCTGATATCACTCGTATTCAGCTCATCAAACGTGCTTTTTTAAAAGATCCAGCCCTGAGTGAAATCATGGATGATCATGATGGGGGTGCAAGAGTATATTTTCAGTGGGACTATTTTACTCATAGTGGTTTCCAGTAAAGAGTCCCAAGTGTCAACTTGGTTCTCCAAGGAGAGAGTCCAGATATTTTCAGGAAACATGCTACTGCCTGGAATCAGGGAGTCTGCATGAATAGTATGTAATTTTCTGCTCCATTTTACTACAGGCAAAGGACTTGCCTCCCATTTCAATCTCTTTATTGATATAAAGCAGACAAGAAAACTATAAATCAGTGGTTCTCAACCTTTTTTGTACCGTGACCCCTTTTACCCTTGGTCAACTTGTGGTGACCCCCAATGATAAAATCAAATGTGTCTCTCTTCCTTTACCATTAACTCATTGTCGCTGTAATCATTTGTTGAATTATATTATAGGCCTTTGCAATATGTTTTTATTTATAAAATTTACTTATTTAAACCACAATAATTAATCACAATAACAAGTAACAATATTTGATTTCAAAATTATGATGATTTTGTAGTCAAATCACTAATATGAAATAAAATTATTTTTTCTACCTTTGTTGTCTGGCCAATTTATTCTCTGATCATGCTGGTCCCGATCTGAGGCTTCTGCTTTCCTGTCTTCTCTTAGCTCTCTTTCTGTGGTCTATGGTCCATCTACCATTTCTTATCTCTTCTTTTGTTTTCTTCACTTCTTTCCATCAGCCTATTTCCAGTCCCAGTAACCCTCCTCAGTATCAGCCCCTTTCCAGTCTTCACTCTCAGTACCTTCCAATGGCAACTTGCATTCCCATGACTGCCACTGGTGTCCATTCCCTTCCAGTCCCCCTCCTTCCCCACTGACCAGTCCCTTCTAGTACAAATACCATGGCAGCCCCTCTCAGATCCACTCCCTTCCAGTTCCATTCTCCCATCCCCCTCATATCAGCCCATTTGTAGCCTTAGCCCCCAGTTTTCTTCCCGGGCCAGTAGCTCTATCCTCCCCTCCCCACAATCAGTCCATTCCCAGTTAAAGCCCACCAATCAGCTCGCTTCAAGTGCTAGTCCCCCCCTCAACCCCATTACCAGTGCTAGGCTCCCCTAATCAGTCCAATACCAGTCCTACCCCCCATCAGCTCATTACCAGTCCTAGCCTCCCCTAATCAGCTCATTTCCTGTGCTAGTCCCTCCTCAACCCCATTACCAGTGCTAGGCTCCCCTAATCAGCCCATTACCAGTCCAACCCCCCATCAGCCCATTACCAGTCCTAGCCTCCTCTAATCAGCCCATTTCCAGTCCTAACCTCCCTGATCAGCTCATTTCCAATGCTAGCCCCCCATCAGTCCATTACCAGTGCTACCCCCCTATCAGCACATTACTAGTCCCACCCCCCTTGATCAGTCAATTACCAGTCCTAGCCTTCCCTAATCAACCCATTACCAGTTCTAGCCCTCCCATCTGCCCATTAACCTGCACTGTCTCTCCCCTCTGTCCAGCATTTATCCCCCGTTTGTCCAGTATGTCCCCCTGTCTCTTCCCTTTGTCCATGTCAGCCCCCCTTCCCTCCCTCCATGTCAGCCCCCTCTGTCCATGTCAGCCCCCTCCCTCTCTCCCTCCCTCTCTCCATCCATCCATCCGTCAGCCCCCCTCCCTCCCTCCCTCCCTCTGTCAGCCCCCTCTGTCCATGTCAGCCCCCTCCCTCCTTCTATCTATGTCAGCCCCCCGTCTCTCCATGTCAGCCCCCCCTGTCCATGTCAGCCCCCTCCCTCCATCCATATCAGCCTCCTCCCTCCATCCATGTCAGCCCTCTCCCTCCATCCATCCATATCAGCCCCCCTCCCTCCCTCCATGTCAGCCCCCCTCTGTCCATGTCAGCCCCCCCTCCCCTATGTCAGCCCCGTTGCAGGTTCCCTTCCCCCCTCTCCCCATGTCTGCCTCCTTCTGCAACCGCGGCTCCCTGTCTCCTGGGGAACTGCGGCTATGCCTGTAAAACCGTTGCAGAGCCTTTCTGTCTCTAAATGGGCTCCGTGCAGCATTGTTCTGCCTCCAAAGGAAGTGGTAAACAACTTCCTTTGGAGGCAGGACAATGTTGCACAGAGCCCGTCGAGAGGCAGGATGGCTCCGCAACGGTTTTACAGGCATAGCCGCGGTCCCCTAAGAGACAGGGAGCCATGGCTGCAGAAGAAGGAGGCAGACATGGGGAGAGGGGAGCAGGGAGACATCAGAACAGTCTCATGTATTGGAGTTGGGGCTTTCATATGTCCCTTCTCCCTTTTATGACTCTTTCAAGATGAAAATAGCTCTACATCGTTTTTTTAGGAAGTTGCACATGGCTTTGTTTTTCCAAGATAAAGCATCTGCCAGGATTTACAATTCTATTTGTTATAACCCCTCTACCTGGCAACCCCCTATTAGTATGGATGCATCTTTGACCACTTTTCAACAAGTGATGCTCAGAGACTTAGATAATTTGGAAAAACTGGTCCCTTTAAGACCATTTTCCAATCTCTCCACTTGATCACATTGAGCCTTAAACGATTTAGGTAAAGCTTCACATCTCACAATTAGGAGGGCGGATAAAGGTGGAGCAGTGGTTATTCAAGACACCACTAGGTATCATGCCACCGTCCTGGCTCATTTACAAACCCCTAAATACTATCGAGTATTGGAGGATGACCCTGGACCGGAATTGCAGTCAGAAATCAATGCCTATACTACACAGGCTTTACAACGAGGATGGATCACTACTAAAGAATTTGACTTTTTGAATCCTAAATTTCCAAAACCGACAATTCTTTATATGGTCCCTAAAGTTCACAAATCCTTAATTGATCCGCCAGGACTTCCAATAGTTTCCTGCCGCTCTTCGGTTCTTGAACCACTTTCAATATTCTGTGATAAGTTTTTTCAACCTCTGACATTACATATTACATCATACATATGTGACTCCTACCATTTTTTATCATTATTGCAAGCTCACCACATCTTAGTGACACTTGACGTTATAGCGTTATACACCAACATCCATCAACAGGAGGCATTTACTATTTTGGCTGCATTACCGTTTTCACTTCCATCGAGATTGCCAAAGAATTTTGTGCTACAGTTGCTGACCTGGGTTTTAGAAAGGAATTTTTTATGTATGATCATCAGTATTATCACCAATGTTTTGGTGTAGCAATGGGTGCTACTGTTGCGCCCTCAGTAGCGGCTTTATACATGTCCCATTTTGAAAATACTTACCTTTACGGATCAGCTGGCTTTAGCCATATTTCTTTCTGGAAATGTTTTTTAGACGACATATTTTTCGTTTGGACTGGTTCCCTTGCTGGGTTACAACAGTTTTTACTTTGGATAAATATATTACATAACCACATTCAATTTGAAGCAAAGTTTCCCACCTCACAGATTGAATTTTTGGATATGTTATTATATAAAGAGCAACGACATATTTTGTCCACTTTATATAGGAAGCTTGTACAATGTAACACTCTGTTGCAAATTACTAGCTATCATCCTGGCCCCCTACAGAAAGCATTACCGGTGGGGCAATTTTTGCGCATACGAAGACTGTGTTCAACAATATCTGAATTTTGGAAGCATGCGGGTGATTTAAAATCGTGGTTATTAACATGGGGATATCCTTTACAGCTGATAAATCGTGCATATAAGCGCACCTCATACACTCATCCAGAGTGGTGGGATAATAGGATGGTCATCCAGCAGAGAAAGAAGTGCATTTTTTGGGCATGCTTCCTTATATGCCTCATATGGCAGCCATATCAAATATTTTGAAATCCCATTGGCATATTTTAATCCTGCATGAATATTTTCAGCTTCCGCTTATGTTAGCTTACTGATGGAGTGCTAATATAGCGGATCGAATGGTTCATACTAGCTTTTCTTCACAGCATGTTCAACGAGTGGAAGGCGGACACTACGCTTGTGGCTCCTGTGATTTTTGCTCTACTACTGTTGAAGGTACTGAATGGTGTGACCCACAGTCGCAATGCAGATACAGATTATGTCATGCTACTAACTGTGATTTGTCTTTTGTAGTTTATTTAATAATATGCTCATGTGAAAAAACATATGTTGGTATGACAACGCGTGGAGTGAAAAAGCGTTTACGTGAACATCGTTCTCGGATCAATACTAGAGTTTTGGCAGCACCATTGGTGCAGCATTGTATACAATATGATCATTCTTTTGGTCACTTAAAATGTCTTGTATTGGATATGGTTCCTCCGTTGATAGGAGGGGGCGACCGGCAAGGCCAACTTCTTTATAAAGAACAACGATGGATATATATGCTTAAATCCACTTCTCCTGGTGGTTTAAACACCGATGTAGAATGGTGGTCTTTGCATTGAGTCTGAAGTCTAAAGTGTCCTGACGTCTATTCTGTCCTAATGACAACAAGTAATTTCCGATGACATCATCACCCTGCTAGCAGAGCAGGAAGTTGGGATAAAGAGCCGTGGGATGAACAGGCTTGAAACACAATGATTGTGTCGCGGTACCCAACAGATTGATCACAGCACCTCACAGCACTTAATAGCATGGCAGCACCATCGGGGGACCAGCGGTTGAATTCATCGGATTCAGTATTCACATGTGAAAGATTGTATTCCCTGCGTGATACATTGTTTAGCCATTCTGCCTTGGGCGTGTTCCTGATGAGTATAAGAGTGTTGTGGATGCAATTGCACTAGGAATATTAAGCAAGATCATGAATGATATTTAGCTTTTTTCAAAAGCATTATATGAATTATGCGGTGGTTGGTTCTGGGGAACATATAGCCTCACACACTTGGGCCGGTTGACCATTTTTTAAAAATGATTAAAATGGAGGGCCTGTTTCAAGAGAGTGATTTATCATCCTCATGACAGGTGATCCGACAAAAAATTTACACAGTAAATAGATTCTGTCCGTTTCATTTAAGGAAATTAGAATTGTTTAACATATGAGTGGTCTATATGCGCCTTTTTTTTTATAGGAGTATTACAGCGGTGACATAGGTGGGTTAGTGATATAACACACTTATTACTTTGGGCATAATAAAAGGTTTTAGATATAAAAATATCAGAACCTGCTTGTTGGATCATTAATTTATTAAATTATATTTTTGATGTTGCATCCAACAGAGTGGGTCCTTAATATATCTATTCTAGTTGCAAAATAGTCTATTCCAACTCCTTAATAGTTTTAGTACACACTTTGAGGTCAATATTCAGAAGTCATGGAGGTTATTTGGATATCATTACTGACTACTTTGGCACTATTTGGGTAGTGCTGGATAGTGCTGGGGCAGAGCATAGGTGGAGGTTAAGTGGTATCACTACTTCCAAATAATGGTGGCAAAAGCTGGTCTAAATTTCTATCTGGATAAATTATCCAGATAGCAGCTGAAAATCACCACTATCTGGAGAACCTTCGCCATTACCCAAATAGTGGCTCTACAATCTGGAGATTCAAAGGCCACCATTATCTGGAGAACCTTCACCATTACCCAGATAGTGGCTGTACAATCTGGAGAGTCAATGGCCGCCATTATCTGGATACTGTCCCTGATTGCCATGACGTTCATATCTCCCAGTGTTTAAACATTTGCCCCTTTATCCCCCCCCCCCCCGCTGCAAAACTGATAATCTCCCCTCTCAGAGTCACCTTACAGACTTCTGAAATAATTGCCTAAGGAAGATCTTGATCCCTATTTTGTAAGAAATAATCTTGATTAGCTTTACCAATGTGTTCACAAAGCTCTGAATGTCTCAACAACTCAGTTAAAGCACCATCCATCTAATACTTTAAGTGGCTTGATGAGTCCTATCTATAACATAACCATGACATGATCAGAAAGGAGAATTGGAAGTATCTCTTATATTTATACCCTAAACATTAAAGGCCTGATTTCAGTTGAGCAGGCTATGCGCCACGTTGGCGCATAGCCTGCCCGCTAACCCCCTTAACCTGGATTTTTACTTCCACGCCGATGGAAGTGAAAATCTGGGTTTGGCTGGACGCGCCAGCAGCTGCCGAAGCTAAATGGATAGCAGCAATTTTCGATGCTACCCGCTTAGCCCCTGCGCCTGAAAGATAGGTGAGGAAAAACCTTGCCTATCTTTAAGGCACAGAGGGCTAAGTGGGTAGCATTGAAAATCACTGCTACCTGTTTAGCCCTTTCCTCTGCCCCTGCTCCACTTCAGAACGCCCCCAACATGCCCTGATGCTAACCGCATAGCACCTGGGCATGTTAGGGACTTATCCATGATTTTCCAAAGGCACTACCCATGTAGGTGCCTTTGGAAAATCACAGATAAGGCATTTACATGGGTAACTAGAGCAGTTATCCATGTAAATGCCTTCAAAAATGCCACCCTAAAGACTTAGGTCCTCTTTTACTAAAGGCCAGTGACTAGTTAATTGCATTTTAAAGTGTTGCAGCTGACAGCCGGGAACATCAACGTGTCAGCATAACAGCGACTGAACAGTAAAACAAATGCTAATCAGCCTTGGCACAATGGGATGGGGAACGGGCAGAGTATGGGAATGGAGAACACATTACTGCTAGCATGAGGGCTATTGCTACACACTTACTGACAACTTGTCTTTAGTGCGAGTTCACCTAACAGCACCTCATGGGAACTGTTAGATGAGGCCACCTTACTGGAGTACACTTTAGCGTTTGCATCCAAGCATTAATGACCGTGGAGGCTTTGCACTTAGTGTGCATTGGTTTTGCATGTTAAGTGCAGAACCTTAGCAAGCTTCAGTAAAAGGAGCCCTTAGACACCAAAAAATAATCCACCCTAGTATGAGCCTGATTAAGGAAAGAAAATAAAAGATATATTCTTTGGCAGTGGGGTGTAAATCTTGCAGAGCCCCTAATGCCTTGGCTGGCTCTTAGATTGTCTATCCAAAGTCAGAGTTAGGGACTGATTAAAGACCCCTCCCAATATTATAGACATGTCCCCATAGCTTGTAAACTTTGTGCTAAGTCCTAGAAAAATTGAGGTGAATCTGAGTTTCAAGCATAGATATTGAAAAACTGATTTGTTGGCCTTTTACCACCACTATTGTCAAAAACCAGTGCCCTTTGATGTCCGAGATAGTAGCTGAAGATAAGGAGATTTTCTTATCAAAATGAGAATGCCATTTTTTTTTACTAACAGCTGCTGAGAATGCATTCTTGCCAATCCATCTGTCATTCAGTTTCACATTTTCACCAAATGGCAAATGCACCTCTTCCAAAATGCATCTGCTTTTTCTTTGCTTACATAATTCATTATCTTCTGCTGCTTAATAAAGTGATTATGACCAACATTCCCGACAGAGTTTGTGGTCGCTCTGCTGCTGGTAGGAGGAGATGCCACAATGTCGGTCAGGCTTTCAGTTGCAAGAAGCAGGCAGTGCCTTTTTCTCATGACATAAACGTGCTATCATAGTATTTTCCCTATCAGCAGCAATGTGGCCGGAGGACTCTTGGGCAGCTTAGGAGGAACATTGATCAAAATCATTTACATTCAATGACATAACTTTAATCTATGTCATCATAGAACTCATTCTACCAGAAATAGAAACATAAAATAGAGATAAAGGTCAAACTGTTAAATCAAGAGCATATCAGTACATCTATATCATTCAACAAACAGGCATCTAGACTACAGCGAATTGAACGTCAAACGTTTTCCCTCTTTGCACTGCAACCAAATACCACAAACAAAAGGAGACCTAAGAACTTGCTCGTCCCATACAAAACATAGAAACCATCTCCCACAGGCTATACAGAATCCAGTCCTGAACTGATTCCCAATTCCATATCTGACATTACCACTTGCATATTTGTACTCAATTGTACCTCTTCCCCTACCCCTTGCCTTGCAAACATGCACCAGATGTCAACAATTAAACTTTCCCTTCCTCCTTCCTTCATAAACCCAAATCCCCCTCTCATATAGACTAACATCATTGTCAACTTATTTAGCGCACACCTCACACCCCTATTCCATCTGCACCATCATTAAGCTCTTATCGAATCCCGCTCCTCCCAAAAATTCAATATCGCCCTAAACCCTCACAACTACACTCACACCTCTTCTTAAGATCACATCCATTAATAATTTTCACAACCACACTCACTCACCCCACACTCCTCGACCTGACACATCCCAGCATCCTCCTCCTATACTACATCTACCCCCAAAAGTACACTTATTCTACACCTATTGCCAGGGGCGTTTCTATCATTAGGCCAACTGAGGCGGAGGCCTCAGGCGGCAGTTTTAAGAATAAGAAGTTTAAAAGTTAGCAGAGCCACAGGAACAGAGAAATGTTCCCATGGCTGCTTTCTTTTTTTTAAAGTTTGAATCAGTGAGGGGGGAGGAGGGAAAGGTGCCAGAAGGGAGCAGACATGGGGGGGAGCTGGAAGGGAGCAGAGCAGACATGGAGGGGAGCTGGAAGGGAGCACATATGGGGGGGGGGAGCTTGAAGGGAGCAGACCTGGAAGAGAGCAGAAATGGGAGGGGGGAGGGAGCTGGAAAAGAGCAGACAGGAGGGCCTGGAAGGGAACAGAAACAGGGGGGAACTGGAAGGGAACAGAGCAGAAATGGGGGCGGGGGGTGCTGGAAGGGAACAGACATGGGGGGAGAGCTGGAAGGGAGCAGACAGGGGCTGGAAGGGATCAGAAACAGGAGGAGCTGGAAGGGAGCAGAGCAGACATGGGGGGAGCTGGAAGGGAGAAAATATACGGGAGAGCTGGAAGGGAACAGAGCAGAAATGGGGAGGGGGGGGGGTTCTGGAATGGAGCAGACATGGGGGGAGAGCTGGAAGGGAGCAGACAGGGGGGCTGGAATGGATCAGAAACAGGAGGAGCTGGAAGGGAGCAGAACAGACATGGGGGGAGCTGGAAGGGAGAAGATATACGGGAGAGCTGGAAGGGAACAGACATGGTGGGGAGCTGGAAGGGAGAAGACAGGGGGGCTGGAAGGGATCAGAAACAGGAGGAGCTGGAAGGGAGCAGAGCAGACATGGGGGGAGCTGGAAGGGAGAAGATATACGGGAGAGTTGGAAGGGAACAGACATGGTGGGGAGCTGGAAGGGAGCAGACACTTGGGGGATGGGACTGGAAGGTGGCTGGGTAATAGGAGGAGTTTGGAAGAGAACTGACAGGGGGGAAGGTGGGAGCTGGAAGGGAGCTGACATGGGGGTTGGAAGGGAGAAGAAAGAGGAAGGAGAGGACTTGAGGGAAGGCAGGGGCTGGAAGGGAGCTGACACCCAGGGATGGCACTGGAAGGCAGATGGACAGAGGAGAGGGTGACTGGAAGGGAACTGACATGGGAGGGGGCACTGGGACTGGACATTCGCTGATACCTGGGATGGTATTTTGACTAGAAGGGGCTGGACAATGGGGAAGGAGTGGGATTGGAAGAGAATAGACACCAGTAGCGGTACTGAGAAGACAAAGGGGTTGGCACTGGAAGGTACTGAGAGGGGAGGCTGTAAAGGATGTTGATACTGGGGAGAGCTACTGGGACTGAAAAAGGGCTGATGGAAGAAAATGAAGAAAGCAAAAGGAGAGACAAGAAATTGCAGATGGACTATAGACCATAGGAAAAGAGTTAAGAGAAGACAGAGGAGAAGAGAAACCTCAGATCAGGACCAGCATGATCAAAAATCATCAGACAACAAAGGTAGAAAAAATATTTTTATTTTCAATTTAGTGACTGGACTTTGCGCTATCTATATTTCATGCAGTAAGGGGAACTGCATCTCTTATCTGGTGTGGCACCGCACGCAGAGTCTGGCTTCTTGGGGTTTCATTTTAATTTTTATCTACATATTTTAATTTTTTCTTTAGGTTGTGATCACTTATTCTGTACTTGTTGAGGGTCTGTGTTCTGAGTGTGCGACCAAGGCCAGGTGTTCTGTTAACATGGAGTTTGTACGTAGGGATCTGTACTGTAGTAATTTGACATTGTCGTGAGGGCATCCCCTGGTGACCATTCGAAGTATGGGCATGCTCCACGATAGAAAATATTTAGGGAGCGTGATGAAATGTAAGGTCCACGAATGGCGAATGGTCTTACTTATTTCCAGCTTCCTATGAGAGCTCAATAATCAAACCAAGTGTAGGGAAAACAAGGCTTTATTCCCTGTCTGTGCAAGGGTTCAAATAAGACATTGAGAAATCAAAAGAATGTCCTTTGTTTCAAAAGGTACCAGTATTAACAAGCTGACTAATTGTTAATCTCCACAATTAGTGCAAGGGTTAAACGGAGGAATTCACTTCATTCCAACACAATAAGAATTAAACAAACTTCTTCTCAGTTATACAGGGGCTACAGATTCTAGGCTCGTGGCCATGCACAAACCACAATCCATCTCTTCTGGTTGAGGAATGGGAACAGCATTTATATATTCAATTTCCATGGATTTTGCTCCACTACATTCATCATCAGAGTAGTCACTGTCCCTGTCTGCTACAGGTCTACGTGAAGTGTCTCTAGGCTCTTGCCTCCAATAAGACTGTGTTTTAAGTTTTCTGGGAATTTTCTGAAACCACCCTGGTTTCTTCTTCCTTACAAACTGAGTATTTGTTTTAGCAGTGCCTCTAGGAGTTAAGCATTCAGTATCATGAATAAAGCTTTCATACCTGGAGCCTCTGTAGTTTGAATCCGTGGAGCTTTCTCTCCCAGAAACGTTTCTCCTGCAACAGGTTCTCTGCCTACAGGCTCTAGGCAGGGCTGTGCTTTCTGGCAGCTTGGTAAAACCTGGTGTGGATTCAACTTTATGCTTCGGTAAGAACTTAGCTTTGTCAGAAACTGCTTTTCCTTTGGTGCCTGGTAAAACTTGACTAGTATTTCCCAGAGACTGCAGGCTTTCAAACCTATTTCTCTGGTTCTCTGGATACATCTCTCTGCTTTTGAATCAGGAACGTTGTGGGAACAGGGAGTGGCACACTTTCTAGCCTTAGTGCTTTCTCCAGCAGACTCCCTCTGAACAGTTGCTCGCTTAGCCTGGCCCTTCTGAACTCCACCTTTGTGAACTCTGTTCCTTTGGGCTTGCTCAGGTAGGATTCTTTCTCCAAGTCTTTCTCCTTCTCTTAGAGCTGCTCCTTCCCTCAGAGCTGTTCCTTCTCTCTGTCCTCTCCTATGAGGTATTCCTCTCTTCTGTCCTTCTCCTGGAGCTGTTCCTCTCAATAGAGGTGTTCCTCCCAATAGAGGTGTTCCTCCTCCATGAGGTGTTCCTCCTTTCTGGATCCGGTTCCAGTTCTGCCCTTCCTCTGGAGCTGTTCCTCTCAATAGAGGTGTTCCTCTCAATAGAGGTGTTCCTCTTTTGCTAGCATTCAGCTTCTGCTTATAAAGGAATCTTTCCTTTGAAACTCCCAGGCTCATTCCCAGGTGCAAGTCATTAGCTCTCTTGGGCTCATTAGCTCCTGTATGATCACTCCTGCCCCCTCTAGCTGTGCCTTGAGGTAACTACACATCTAGATTTCTCTGAGAAACAGGGTTTCTTTTCAAGTTTGCGTCTTTATTGATACCCACTATATGACAACATATACAGCTTTTCAAATAGGTGTATGGATGTTTTGGGGCTCATTGCAGTGCTTATAGTGCTGCTTTTTTCTGGGTAGGCCCCTTATTATATGAGTTTTGGAAGTGTATGCTGGTATGGTATGGTAGATTTGGCCTTGTAGATCTTCAGTGACTTTAGTAGGTTTTTATATTAGTTCCCTATATGCCTGGTACTGGAGAATGTTTGTTGTTGGTGAGATGACCAGAATCAGATTTTTTTTTTTAATATATTGAGTTCTGTGGGTGAATGTCCTACCTCTGCTCTGCACCCATTGTTGAGGAGGGAGTTCTGTGAATGCAAAATATATGTTCAAAAAGAAAAAGCAAGCACCATAATGCAGTTTATAGCAACAAAATACAAATGAATTATAATTTGGAGTTATAAACTGCTGTGGTTCTCGCTCTTTCTTTTAGTTCCTTAGTGTGCAAACATCTTGCATTTGCTCCGCATTATCTAATTGGCTTTTTGGTTTGGTTCAGTCCCTGACTAGAGTTTTGAGAAAGATCCCCCCCTCTCTGGGGGGAAAGGGGGGCACCATCTCATCCCTCACCTCAGGCAGCAGATTGCCTTGAGCCACCCTTGCCTATTGCTATGAACCAGCAATTAACCCATCCATTTCAATTAATTGTCCCTAAGCAGCTTTCTCAGCTTCCCATGCGATGACCTGCCTCTATAGTTCACTCACACTTATCTACTCAGCGCAAGGGGAAGTAATACGGAGACAGTCTGAGACTGAAAATCATCCAGCTGCAGGCTCCAAGTTTGGAGACTTATCCATTTTGAACTCAGACACAGAATTTAAAACTGTTACAGGCAGAAATGTAGCATCACATTCTTTTGCTGATAAATAACCGATTCCATGTCTGGTCTTACTTTCTTCATATTTTGCTCATAAGTACCTGCTTGGCAGTTTGTTCTTCATTGCTTTCAGAAATATAAACTTAGAGGTGAATTAAATAATGAGGTACATGACTGTAATAAAAGAAAAAAGCTTACAAGTGCTCTATATTCCTATAGGAAAATCAAATAAATTCCCTACTAAAGCACTTTACTGCCTCTGAGCACTTTAGCTCTTAAGACTTGCAGTTGGAGTGCCCAAAGGGAATTTTGCATTCTAGTTATTTTGTTGTAGCATTGACAAAAACACATATTTCCATCCTGAATAAGTAATGCCTATATCATAAATTCCACTACTTTGCAGACTTCAGCTAGATATACAAGAGGTTGTATACAGCTGTCTGAAGCCCTGAGCAACTTCAAGGTGCCGCTCTAGGTAAGCATAGAAACATAGACACATGATGGCAGAAAAAGACTACATGGCCTATCTGGTCTGCCCTTCC
The DNA here is from genome assembly GCA_033557465.1 of Ichthyophis bannanicus. Classification (NCBI taxonomy): domain Eukaryota; kingdom Metazoa; phylum Chordata; class Amphibia; order Gymnophiona; family Ichthyophiidae; genus Ichthyophis; species Ichthyophis bannanicus. The sequence goes on along the minus strand of CM066031.1, from coordinate 760,528,443 downwards.
ATATCAACCTTTTGAGATCCTCTGTGTTCTTCCCATGCTTTCTTGAATTCAGATACTATCCTCTTCTCAACTACCTCCACTGGGAGACTATTCCATGTTTCTACCACTCTTTCAGTAAAGAAATATTTCTGCATATTACTCCTGAGTCTATCCCCTGTCACCCTCATCCCATGTTCCCTCATAGCAGAGCTTATTGTCAATCAAAAGAGGCTCTCTTATTATTATTATAGGTCTTTTTCATATCTCCTCTATCCCACCTTTCCTCTAAAGTATAATATCAAGATCTTTAAGTCTGTCCTCGTGCTTTATAACAAAGACCACTAATCATTATAGTAGCCACCCTAGTCTACACCATCTACATCCTGTTTATATCCTTTTGAAAGTGTGGTCTCCAGAATTGCACACAATACTCCAAATGAGGTCGCACCAGAGACTTTTTCAGAGGCATTTTCACCTCCTTATTGTGCTGACCATACTTCTCCCTATACACCCAAGTATTCTTCTGTCTTTCACCGTCACCTTTTCTACTTGTTTTGCTACTTTAAGATCATCAGAAATAATCATGCCCAGGTCCCGCTCTTCTTTCTTGGACAGAAGTACTTGCCCCCCTACACTGTACTGTTCCCTTGGACTTTTGCAGCCCAAATGCATGACCCTGTATTTTTAGCATTAAATCTCAGCTGCCAAATTCTTGACCATTCTTCAAGCTTAGCTAGATCCCTACTAATGTTAACTACTCCTTTCTAGGTGTCTATTGCAGAATTTGGTATAATCTAAAAAAGAGAGGGGAAATTGAGTATCACCCATGCATTAGTGCAGAAAAATCGTGGCAGTCCATCCAAGCTCAGCTCATGACCTGTGTCTCCTCCTCTGCAAGAAACTTGTATAAGTCATCAGGATCAATGAATGATTGAGTTTTGTTATGAAATATCACTCTCATTGTAGCTGGATATAGGAGGCAGTAACTGGCCTCAGTCTCTTTCAACTGCAGCCTGAGGCCACTATTGTTTTTGATAGATCTGGCATGATAAAGATCTTTTAACTGCCATGCAAAATAACAGCCTTGACTTAGGCTGCCACCAGCAACTCCATTAGCTGAGGATATTGAAGAATCTTAGCTACTATCGGTCTTGGGTATTTGGCATTGTAAAGTGGCTGAAAAGGGACATAATTCACCACTCTTTTGAGCTCCAATGGCGTCATAAAATTAATACTTAAAACTTGTGGCAACTAGCTTTCCAAGTAATTATCAGGTCTGCATCTTCTGTGCCTTCTGTTAGACCAAATATCATAATATTGTTCCTGCGATCCCTGTTGGATAAATCCTCCATATCCACTTGAAGCCTTTGGGTCATTTTGGTGTTCTTATCTATTTGGCCTATCACTTCAACCCTTGACCACCATTTCAACCCTTTCCTCCAGCACCTCAGTGCAATGCTGTGATTGTAACAGCTGTGCCAACAACCCTTCAAACTCTTTCTTAATGCCAGCCATAGTCTCCATCCAATTCCTTCAAACTGAGAAATTCTTCCAATGCTGTTGCATTTTGAGAAGCCTGATTCTCATCAATGTCATCTTTTCTGGGCAGGAAGAGGTCAACCTTGGGCTGGTTTAACCCAGAAGTTAGGGTATATGGCACCTCCAGCTTAGGATTCTTCTTAATGATCTTCAGTTATTATGCCTCTCAGAGCAAGGAGTAATAGAGGTAGTTAGTTCAGGCTCCATCAGTGCTTCAGCTCTGTGCTGCCATTTTAGTTGATTTTTGGAGTATCTGCCTTCTGTGGACTGGTCTTAATTATGGGGCAGGTCATGGTAAATGTAACTACGAAGTGGTCAGTCAATGGCAGTGGGAGGGTAACCATGCTAGTAATTTGGCTCCCTAATTGATCAATTATGCAAAGAAGTATAAAATTCAAAGGAGCAGTATGTGATGAAGGGTGAGAGGATGATATGCACAGTCCAGGAGTGAGACCGCGAGGTGATTGTGTTTGAGAATCTCAAGGTGGCAAAACAGTGTGACAACATGGCGACTAAAGTAAAAGGATGCTATGCTAAATAGTGAAGGGCATAACCAGTCAAAAGGAGGAAGTGATAATGCTCCTGTACAGGTCCTTCGTAAAGCCTCACTTGGAGTGCTGTGCTCAGTTTTGGAATTCATATCTCACTCAGGATATAAAAAGACCAGAAGCGGTTCAGAGGAAAGTGATAGAATGACCTGAAGACTTGAATATGTATATCCTAGAGGAAAAGAGAAACGAAAAATATGATATAGACATTTAAATACTTGAAATACATTAATGAAAAATAAACCTTTTTGCAAAGATGGGGAAGCTATAAACCTAGAGGACATGAAATAAAGTTCCAAAGAGATAAACTTGAAAGCAACATCAGGAAATACTTTTTCACCGAAAAGTTGGTAGATGGCTAGAATGCCCTCCCAGTGGAGTGGTGGGGACAAAACAATGACAGAATTCAAAATGGCATGAGATAAATACAAAGGAGCATATATAGAGTATTCATGCTCAAAGCTGCACTTAAATGGCTTTTACACTTCAAAAAAGCATTTAGTGGAGTTAACACAGAGTGGCAATTACAACCCTAAATACTTTACTGATCCAACAAGACGAGCCATGCTGATCTTTATCTGCTGTCATTTACTATGTTACTATGAAGGCAAACTCAAGGGTGTGATCCACTCTTTGAGCAGGCGATCATGCCACCCTGAGTGAGCCTGATCTCATCTTATCTTGGTAGCTAAGCAGGATTGGGCCTAGTTAGTACTTGTATTGAAGACCACCTTGGAATACCAGGTGCTGTAGATTTACTGCACAGAAGAAAGACCTGGCAATCTGCTTCTGGTTGCACCTTGCCAAGAAAATCTAGGGGATAGAGACAACTGTCCACGGAGTCGCCAGGAGTCAGATTTGACTCAACAGCACACAACAGCAACACCATTTACATGATTAGCACCCTTGAGGTTTGGCTCCTTAATGTCCAATATCTTCTAAAATAAGTGGCCAGTGAAATGGTTTTGGACTATACATGCACGCATATTTGATACATAAAAAAAATCGAATAAAATAAGACCAATTAAAAAAGGAAATAGGAAATAGTATAAAAACTGGGACATTTACTGGCACCCTTATAAACAATTCAATCAGTTTGAACAGAAGAACTACATTCCCATTGCAGTAAAATTAGACACACTTTTGATCAATTGCCAGTACTCACATGATTTGAATCAAATAATGGATGATGGCTCTAATGTTTAAAGTGGCAACATTCACTCCCTGTTCCATTTTCACAATGGTGAAGACAAGAGAGCTGCCTGAATCCATCAGAAAAGCCATTATTACAAAACATCAAACTTCCAAGGCATACCAGGCCATCTCTAAAGACCTTATGATTCCTGTGTCTACAGTTCACCATTTTATTAAGACGTTTTCTGCTCATGGAACTGTCAAGAACCTCCCAGAACGTGGTAGGAAGAGAAAAATTAACCCAAGAGGTCTTCGAATGTTAGTGTGAACTGTTAGAAAAATACCATGTACAACATCCAAAGAGCTTAAGGTTGATTTGGAGCAATCTGGCGTGGTTTTTTCAACCCGCACCATATGCTGCGCACTAAACAAAGAAAGACTTCATGGGTGAAAGCCAAGGAAGATCCCACTGCTCAAAGGCATAAAAAGGCCTGATCTTTGCCCAAACCCACCTTGAGTAACCACAGTCCTTCTGGGAAAATGTACTGTGGAAAGATGAAACCAAACTTGAGCTCTTTGGCAATGCAGACCAGCATTACATTTACAGGCAAAGAAATGAAGCTTATAAGGAAAAACACCCTTCCTACAGTTAAATATGGTAGAGATTCTATGTTGTGGGGCTGTTTTGCTGCCTCAGGAACTGGAGACCTGGAACGTATTAAAGGAATCACAAAGTCAGAGGACTACAAAGGTATTTTGGAGCGAAATGTGCTACCTAGTGTCGGAAAGCTAGATCTGGATCAAAGGTCATGGGTCCTCCAGCAAGACAATGACCCAAAATATACATCAAAAAGTACAAAAGAATTGTTAAAAAGGAACAATTGAACTGTTTTAAATTGGCCAGCAATGAGTCCTGATCTCAATCCAATCGAGAACCTTTGTAATGAGCTGAAATCTGCTTTTGATAAAAGGAATCCTGGAAACATTCATGAGCTAGAACAAGTCACAGTTGAAGAATGGGAGAAACTACCAGCAGAAAGATATACGAAAGTTATAGATAGCTACAAGAAATGTTTGGAGGCTGTCATCACTGCCAAGTGCTGTGCAACCAAATATTAGTGAAGCGTGCCATTAATCCTGTCAAGGTGATATTTTGTTTTTTTTTCTCAGAAATTACTATGTCTAAGTTGCACAGACATCTTTTTTTGTTGCATATCTTTGAACATATTATTACAATATTATGATAACATGCAGTTGGAATATTTCCAATTATTTCTCAAGATATTGTACACAACATATCTAAAATGCCAGGGTTCCAATAATGTCGACCACAACTGTATTACTTGCGAAAGGCTTAAGTCCTGCAGAAAGTAGGGAAAATCTTTCTCTAGACTGGACTCCATGATGTCAACAGCAGATAAGTCTAGGACCTGCTGCACGATTCTCTCACACAGATCTGAAACACTGATAAATTAGTAGATAGTCTTGAGGGTAGGGTAATGGTAGAAACATAGAAACATGACAGCAGAAAAAGGCCATATGTCCTATCTAGACTGCCCTTCCATATCAGCTACAATAATCCCCTTTATTCCTTTAAAGATCTTCTGTGTTTGTCCCATGCTTTCTTGAATTCAGATACTGTCCTTGTCTCTACTACCTCCACTTGGAGACTACTCCACGTATCTAACACTCTTTCTGTAAAGAAATATTTCTGCATATTACTCCTGAGTATATCCCCTTTCACCCTCATCCTATGTTTCCCTGTAGCAGAGCTTGCTTTCAATCGAAAGAGGCTCTCCTCTTGTGCATTTATGCCATGGAGGTTTTTAAACGTCTCTATCATATCTCCTCTATCCTGCCTTTCATCTAATGTATACATATTGAGATCTTTAAGTCTGTCCCCATATGCTTTACTTATTTATTATTAAGAGCTTGATTCCAGAAGGAGACGGGCCCGTTTGGACCCAATTCTGAAAAGCAGAAGCAAAATATTACTGTGGCATTCAGAATCGGGCATAAGGACGGCTCGGCGTACCCCTGTGGCCGTCGGGAGACATCTGCACTGCCTCCCAGCCAGCCCACCACATCCCTGTCTCCCTTCACCCTACTGCATGACCCCCTATGGGGCCAGCCAGGGCCCAGATCGGGGGCGGAGACCCACCTTGTGCTGCCTGCTGTTCTGGGTGGGTGGGGGGGCTGCCAGGCAGGGTTGGAGGGGCAAGCCACGCTTATTCCACCTCAGTGGCGGAATAAGCAGGGTGTCCCCCTGGTGACCCCTGGACATACAGAGCTGTGAGCGGAATCTGCCCTGTATGTTCGGGGGTTGGTTCTGCAAACACCCTTCCCACTTTCCGCCCCGCCATGCCCCCATCCCCAACAGCATGCACAGCATGCAGCATGCATGCAGTGGGGGATGGAGGCAGGATACTGGTTGCATGTTCCACCCCACTATTCACCTCATACAATTGGGCCCTAAGCTTTTGCAAATGTACAAAACAAAAACAAATGTATTCAAAATATGCTGTTATAACCCCACATCAACCATAGAGAGAAAAATCAGACATAGCTACTCAAAGGTATGTAATTCAGCAACATTATACGAAGAAAGGAGACACATTATGTTATCACAATATTAGACAATACAAAGGAGATCAAAGGGAAGAGACCCCCAAAACATAAACCATTGGTTAATCAATTACTTAGACCACACAATCGCTAACTTATCTACCAGAAATGTCTCCAAATGTGATGAATCTAAAAAGTAAGGCATATTTCCATGCCTGCCAAGTGATCACAAACTTACATGGAAAACGTAAAAAGAGCATTGCACCCATTCCAATAAAGCCAAGAATTGTTTTCTCCAAAGCTGTGTTCCTAGAAATATCTGGGAACACAACCCATATGCTTTATGATGAAGACCACTAATCATTTTAGAAGCCACTCTCTGCACTGACTCAATCCTGTTTATATCCTTTTGAAGGTGTGGTCTCTAGAATTGCACACAATACTCCAAATGAGGTTGCACCAGAGGCTTATACAGAGGCATTATCACCTCCCTTTTTCTGCTGGCCATTCCTCTCCCTATGCACCCAAGCAACCTTCTGGCTTTTGCCATCGCCTTTTCTACTTGTTTAGCCACTTTAAGATCATCAGAAACAATCACGCCCAGATCTCGCACTTCTTGGACAGAATTACTTTGCCCCCTACACTGTTCCGCTCCCTTGGATTTTTGCAGCCCAAAAGCATGACCCTGAATTTTTTAGCACTAAATCTCAGCTGCCAAATTCTCAACCATTTTTCAAGCTTAGCTAGATCCCTTCTGATGTCAAGTGAAAGACTAAGCTGTCTATTATTTCATGAGATGAAGTAGTTAAGGAGCTGATAGGCCGTTTGCTTGAATACATGACAGCTACCTTGATGCCTTCTTTAAATTCCTGATTACTATGGAAGAACTGATATTCTAGAGGGCAAACTTGGGATAAACAATAAGAGTCCCTTTCCATAAGCAAGGTTGCAGACAGGCATACTCAGATCAATATTCGGGAATTTCTGAATAGTTGATTGGCGTATGAGGAAAGTATATCAGTTTTTGGGATGGGCATTTCTCACATCTTTGTATTTAATCACTACAGGAGAAAGTGTACTTCGATTTTTATAATTCATGTTTTATACTGCTCTGAGACTGTTTTCCCATGATTTCCATTTTTAATTTTTGTTTTTTATTCTGTCATTGGTGAGGGATGGGCTGTGATGTATATATATGACTTGAGGTATGGGATTCTGCTTCCATGTAGTTTCTGTTTGGGGATCTATAGCAATCTAACTTGTTTGCATTCTCCAATAGGAAGTGCATTGGTGTTCTATACCATCAATGCTGCCTTTTTAAAGGTACAGTTCTTGCTATTTGTGTCCTGAGAATTAACGCTATTATGGTATGGAAGGTTTGCTCCATAGGTTCTGAGCAGCTTATTTGCAGAGTTTTGTGTCACTTTATAATATATCTGGCAGTGGAGGGATTTTATGCTGCTGTTGCTAAGGAGATAGTAGAACTTAAACGTATTTTGACAGTTTAGTGAGAATTTGTCTATCAATCAACCCAATATTGAAAAACCGAATCCGGCACATCAGTCCCAAATTTCTCACAGATAAAGTAAGTAAAGTTTAACATTTTTGTCAGAAACAAGTTTAATACATTTATTTTAAAAAAAGGTAAATTGTGTTAAGACTAGTTTAGATTTATCCTGCAATGTTTTTGACTACATAAAAATGGTATTTGGGCTCTATTTTGTTCATCTGCAGACAGTAGTGTATGGTATGTCATGAACATGAATAGTCTGTTTAGTGTGTCACCACAGAAGAAAGGCTGAGAACCAGGGCTCTAGTGAGAACTCATTTAGGGCACTGTGCACATTTCTGGAGACCACATTTTCAAAAAGATATAATCAGGATGGAGTTGGTCCAGAGGGCATTTACTAAAATGGTCAGTGGTTTTTGTCCTAAGGCATATGGGGATAGATTTGGAGGAAAGGTGGGAGAGAAGTGATATTATAGAAACATTTAAATGCACAGGAGGTGGTCCTCTTCCAGTTGAAAGGAAGTCCTGGAACGAGGCATCATAAGATGAAGGTGAAAGCAGATAGATTCAGGAGTTACTGAGGAACTATCTCTTCGTGGAAAGGGCAGTAGATGTGTGGAATAAGTTCCTACTGGAGGTGGTGGGGATAAGAACTGTATCTGAATTCAAGAAATATGTGACAAATACAGAGAATCTCTGAGGGAGAAGGGATTGTAGAATGGAATAATTCTTATGGATGGTTTTTATCTGCCTCATTTTCTGTTTTTCTCTATTTCTCTGTTTCTATATTCAGTCCGTAGCCTTTTTGCTGTCCTAAGTTATCTGAATAGTTTATCAGGCTAGCGGGCAGAATATCATTCCTGTACCAATAATTGCTGGAACTGCCTATGGCTCCTCCTGTGACTGTACCACTAGCTCTGGGGTGGTCAGTGTGAGTTGCAGTGGCACTATCTGGATAGTGCTGCTGAAAATCAACAGATCGACCTGGACAGTGGCATTTATCTAGAAAGCAGATAAGTGTTTTGAAATATCGGCTCCAGTATATCTAAATTAGAATTTCCTAACAGGTCTAAAATTAGAGACTTCTTAAGAGAGCAAATATTTAAGCATCTGAGATTGAGGAGATGAGGGCTAAAAGTAGATATGTGGGGAAGAAGTGCCTCTGTGGGGATTGTTTGATGGGTACTAAACAGCAGGGGTGTCTTACTTTACTGAACTTCTCTGTGACCTTAAAGCACTGGAATACAAATATTTCTAAACCTAATAAAGAAAATATAAGGATAAGAGAGGAGGTGAACACTATGGGGGTCAATATTCAGTTGCCACGATTAGCTTTTATTTTTTAAACACTGGCTACAGTGGCTAGTTAACATACAGCACTGGTATCCAGGCTTGCAGCCAACACTGAAGATTCATGCAGTGTGGTCAGTGCTGGTGCCACCTGGATAGTAGTGATATTAAGCTCTGCTATCTTTGCGGTCCTAATTTTATCCTGGTAGAAGGATGAGTATCACTACTAACTGGATAACTTGCTGCCCCAACTTTGTTCTGCTCATGCACCGCCCTGCCACTATCTGGATAGTGCTGAGGTGGTCTGTAACAATATTCAGTGGCACTATGGAGCTAATTTTATAGGGGAAGTTATGTGCTATTTGTGTGCGAAAATCCCTTTTCCAAGGACTTATGCGCGTGAATGGGCACTTCCAAGCAAGCTTCGGCTGAACGCTATTCTGTAAGCATGTGCAGAAGTGCCGATCCCGTGTACTTTCAGTTGGAGGGTGTATGTAAGGAGAGTTTGAGTGGAGCATAGGCATGGCCTTGATTGATATGTGTAAGCTGTAGAATACTCTGACTTAAATGTGCCAATGCAACCATCTAGTCACTGCCAGCTATGCCTGTTCTATTTTATATGGTGAAGCTTGTGCATACTTCACTTTTTAAAATGGGCCCCAAATACGCACACAGCAATGTGCTTTGCCTGTGTGAGAGTGTGATGGGGTCTACAGAATGTTACCTGTCTCTCTCCAAAGGGAGCATCAGCATTCCTCTTTAAGAGAATCCGCAGCCCAGAGTTCAGGGATGGGAGGGCGTGGCTCAAAGGGAGAGGTTAAGAACCCAGCAGGCTGCAGGAGGAAGAGGCACATGAAGTCAGAAGTCCTTCCAAGGCAAGCCATGCAAAGGAGCTCGGAGGTAGGAACTTTTAACTAGAGCTGGTGGAAAGGCCAGGAGAATCAGTTTTTGGAGTTTTAACAAACTGGGAGAGACGTACACTGATTTTGTTTTCCCTGAATTGCTATCTGTTCTGGATTTCTCTTTGTGGGGGCTTAACAAGCTGGGACAGAATAAAAGCTGCTTTTGTTTTCCCTGAACTGCTGTCTGGCCTGTGTTTTAAAGAAAACCCCTTCTCACCTCACCTCACCTCACACCACACTATCACGTATCGTGGCAGCTTGGGGATTTCCTCTAACTACATTACTGAAGGCAAATCCATGTCCCTCCAGGGCTGGGCCTTGGCAGTGGGTCAGGATTTGTGTTTGTTTGTGTGGGCTAAAAAGGTTAGCCTCACCCTAGTTAGGGAGCTTGAAGGTTTAGTCAGTGCCGGACAGGCAGGCTTTGATTTTTCCACTAGAGGCAGCTAAAAGTTTCTTGGAGCTGGAATACTGCAGCTGCAGCTCCAGAAAAGGAAGTTGTGGTGGTGGTGTTGCAAGAGAACAGTAACAAGCTAGGATGGAACGGCTCCTCCAAGTTCTGGCAGAAGGGCAGCAGCAACTACAAAAGTATCAGAAGCAACAGCAACAGTTTCAATGCGCCCTACTGGAAGGGCAGAAACTACAGCAGCAGTAGTTGGTTCAGGCCTTACAGAGACTGCAACTCAACCCTCCAGCACAAGCATTTACTAAAATGATGGTAGAATATGACCAGATAATTTTTTGGTGAACTTTGAATGAACTGACCACATGGCTGAGTGGCCGTAGGTGACATGGACTACTTATTTGGAAATCTGCTGATGGACAGCAGTCAGGCTGCATTCCAGGATGCCAACCCAGATGAGTGTGCTACATATGCAGCTGTTCAGGCCGCCATACTAGAATGGGCTGGCTGTACCCCAGAAGCCTACTGCCAACGATTCAGAAAGGAGAGACTCCAGATAAAAGAGAGTTCTCAGAGGTTCCTCTATTGGTTGAAGGATCCTGCATGGAAGGGACTACAAATGGAGGGAAAGACCGGGCCTGAGATAGCCAAGAATGTGTTATTGTAGCAGTTTTTGGAGGGCTTGACAACCCCAATGAAACAGTGGGTACATCGACACCCCAAACTTACACAAGAGTGTGCCCTAGAAATAGCTGAGGGGTATCATGATGCCCAACCAGTGACTGAAGCAAACAGTGAGAAGGGGAAGAAGTCACCCGTTAGTCCAGGAGGACAGAAGGGGAAGTCGGAATGGATGTTGGCTCCTATGTTTCGACCACCAAAGTCACTCTTAGGCAAGGGAATGGCCCCAGCCATAATTCCTACACCTGTTTTAGGTGTGGAGCCTGAGGACACTTTGCTCGGGAATTTTCCCTGGGTATGGAAGAACCTATGGATGTCAGCCTAAGCACCCCTCACACCTGTGCTTTTGTGGGCATATTCCCACCCAGGAGCATAGACACTTTGTGATTCCAGTGGAGCTTCAGGGAACGTGCCTCCAGGCCTTGATAGACTCAGGGAGTGTGCGGACCCTCATTTATTGGGAAATGATAACCTGATTCAAATTGACTATGCAAAGACGGTAACACTGGTCTGTATGCATGGAGACCAGAGACAGTATCCAATGGCACAGGTTTCACTTAAGAATCCAGCAGGGCAAGCCACGTGGTGCTGCCCTGGATTTCATATCCAGTGGTGATTGGCTGAGATTACCCAAACTTCGGTGCGATATGGGCCCGGCTAACTGATGGCTCCACTAAGTCAGACCAGGAAGATGTCCTACAGATTTTCCCCCTGGAAGACTCGGATCTATATGTTGAGAATCCCAAGCCTGCTAAGTCCTGGAATTGTCATTGCCGGGAAAAGCTACGTTACCAACAGAATCTGGGTGTGGCCATGGGGGAGGGATCCGGGGAGTGAGAGCCTAGGGAAGAAACCCCTGGGAATAGTTCAGGGCTAAGCAGTAGTGATCCAAATACAATTGTCCCCTTCTTAGAGTGGGGGCTGGGGGAAGACCCAGAGAGCTTCAGAAGGACACAGCAAGAGGATGAATTGCTCAATCATGCTTCAGAAAGGATTTTGGAGGTGGCTTGGGTTCCAGTAGGTAACGGAGAGTCCCTTGCAAGAACCTTTCCCTATTTTGTGCTAAAGAGATATTTATTATACAGAGTGTCTGAGGGTGCCCTAGAGGGGGAAGAGGTAGAACAACTGATAGTTCCCTGGCTCTGTTATCAGCAGGTGTCATCACTAACCCATAGCCATTTATTAGGGGTACATCTGGGGGGTGGTGAAAACACTAAAGTATGTTTTGGTCTGATTTTTCAGGCCCAGGGTCCATAAACAGGTGCAGTTATATTACCAGTCATGTCCTACCTGCCAACTTCATAACCCCACCAGAGTCCGACCTGCCCTTCTAGTGTTTATGCCCATCATTGAAACCCCTATTGAAAGAGTGGCCTTGGAGATGGTAGGACCCTTGGAGTGAATCACCTGAGGCAACAAGTATATTTTAGTCATACTGGACTACGCTACCTGATACCCGGAGGCTACTGCTCTAAGGAATATGAAGACTACTATGATCATGAATGCCCTTTGGGAAGTGTTCTCATGGGTAGGAATACTCAATGAGATCCTCACCAATCAAGGAACACCCTTTGTATCCAAGGTGATGAAGCAAATATGTGTCTTGGTGCAGGTCAAGATGTTATGAACATCAGTATATCACCCACAGACAGATGGCTTTGTTGAGCGATTCATTAAAACTCTGAAACAAATGTTAAAAAACTTTGCACAGGAGGATGGGAAGAATTGGGACATTCTCCTGCCCTATTTGATGTTTGCCATCTGCGAGGTACCTCAGAGTTCCATGGGGTTTTCACCTTTTGAGTTGCTCTTCGGAAGATGGCCAAGAGGCATTTTAGACATGGTAATGGAAACCTGGGAAGAAGGACCCTGTGTCGAGCGTAATTTGGTGAAGTACATTAAACAAATGCAAGACTGGCTGAGGAAAGCCGGAGAGCTGGCTAAACTCAGTCTGGAAAAAGACCAAGCTGAGCAGGCCAGAGGCTACAATCAGGCAGCTGTGCATGGCACCTTCCAACTGGGAAGCAGAGTTTTAGTCTTGCTGTCCTCATCCAAGAGCAAGTTACTCTGTAAATGGCAGGGGCCCTATGAGGTGGAGGAGAAAGTGAGGCTTGTTAACTACAAGCTTGTCCAGCCAGATAAATGGAAGAAAGCCAAAATTTACCATATTAACCTATTGAAAAAGTGAACTCCAGTGACAGCTATGGTAGTACAGGGAAATAATTTTGGGCCGGAAATTTCAGCCCTGTTGGATCCAGCTCAAGTCCTTATTGGAGACCAGCTCTCTGCTGCCAAGAGAAGAGATTTAGAAGGTTTGATCCACTGGAACCTAAAGATGTTTTCCACCCACCCAAGATGAACCACCTTATTTGTCATGATATCATTGCCTTTAAGCACTGTGAATTTAAATCTCCCTGAACAAGTAATTCACGAGGCATGAAAATGGAATGTCATGATGACATAGTTTAGCAGTTCAAATCAGATCATTACTGAAATAAATTACGTACATAGTTTGCATGTTGATATTAGCTCATTTTGCAACTTGACTACATTGTCATTCCTCTCAGTTACTGCAGCGTGATCTTAGTTGTAGGAAAGGAAGCTGCATTTTTCCTTTCAAGACCTAAGATTAGGAAAATGGAATTTTGCTTACCTTTGATGATGGGTTAATGTGTGAAGACAGCTGTCTGATTTTCATCACCAAGTTTAGCTCTATTGGGGCTAAAAAGGTTTTTTGTGCATAAATCCTGTCTTATGCATGTAAAAGGTCTCTTATAAAATTACCTATGGATTATGCATGTAAAATTATACATAGTGAGAAAAAGATGTATACATTCACATATTTACATGACCCATGTGCAGATGTGTTTGGGACATACTTTGGGTGGAGCATAAGCGGAGTCACATAGTTTGCTCATAATTTATATACAATGCACCTAAGCATACACGTCAGCTGCTCACATGTACCCCTGTAATTGTGCAGGTTTTGTGAGGCTGTTTTATAAAATAGTCTGAAAATACGGATTTCTGACCTAGGCAACCTCATTATGTCTTTTGCATTCTTTTGACAAGAGCAATGGTTCTCATATCTGTTCTGGGGAAGCACCTACCTGTCAGGTTTCAGGATATTCACAATGAAGAGATCTGCATACACCGCCTCCACTGCATGCAAATTCATATCCTTAGGAGAGGCCTGAGAATCACTGGACATGATGCATAATAGAGCATTAGCACAGATGGCCCTATTTAATACATTGCAGTACTGGCAAATAACATGCATTATTAATTTAACTTGTTATTTGCTTTTTCACAGCTACAAATCAGGTGTAAGATGAGTAAAAAAAACAAAGTAATGAGCTGCATTATATGCAAATACATGCAAAGCAGCATATTAGTATGGAAACAAACAGTAGTAGTAGTAGTGGCTGCAAAACGCGCTTAGTGAAGCATGCTACTTCTTGAATGTTAACTAATTATGCCTCAAGAGAGCTTCGGTTGGCTTTTATGACATCACAAAATGCCCCTTTCCTCCCACCAGTGAACTATGTCAGAGGTGTCCTTTGTCAGAGATAGCGACAAAACCTCCATTTTCTCTTGTTCTCTACTTCTGATACAACAGTATTTGCTCCCTCACTCCTGAGAAAGCAGTGCCATGGCTCTTAACGCCAGTCTCCAAATGCTGACCCCACCCAATAGGGGCATGCATTTGTTAACATACATTTAGTTTAGTTGGGTGTCTAAATATTGTTGTGCACACAAATTGCTCATGTGCACATATACCTATGAATTAATGCACATACACCTGACTTGCATGTCCAAAAATGTTTTAGCGTGCATTCAGTGTCTGCATTTAAAACAAAAGTGTAAAAATTTGGAAAATACAAAATCAAGCAACATTTTTTGTTGGCTGTGCACTTCCCTACCACTCTTACTGGGGGGTCTAGGACTTGAAGATGGATGATGGGGGGGGGGGGGGCTAGGACTGGAAGTGGACTGATGGGGGGGCTAGGACTGGTAATAGGCTATGGGGGGCTAGGACTGGTAATGGGCTGATGGGGCTAGGACTGGAAGTGGGCCGATGGGGGGGCTAGGACTGGGAATGGGCTGATGGGGGGGGGTTTAGGACTTGTAATGGGCGATGGGGGGTTTAGGACTGGATGTGGACTGATGGGGTTGTAGGACTGGAGATGGGCTAATGGGGGTGTTTAGGACTGGAAATGGGCTGGGACTGGAAATGGGCTAATCGGGGAGGGGAGGAGAGTGCTGCTGGACCTGGAAGAAAACTAGGGGCTAGGGCTACAAATAGGCTGATGCAGGAGGATGGTAGAATGGGACTGGAATGGAACAGATAATGGAAGGGTCTGCCAGGGGAAGGAGGGGGCATGAAGGGAGCTGACATGGGGAAGGAGGTGACTGGAAGGGAGCTGACACTTGGGGATGGGAGTGGTAGGTGGTTGGGTAATGGGGAGAAGGCGGGAAGGGTGCTGACATGCAAATGGCACTGGAAGGGGGATGGAGAGAGGGTAGGGTGACTGGAAGGGAGCTGACCTGGAGGGTGGCACTGAGAATGGACGTGAGCTAATATCTGGGGAAGTATTTGGACTAGAAGGGGCTGGACAGTGGGGAAAGAGGGGGACTGGAAGGGAATGGACACCAGTTGCAGTTGTGGGAATGCAAGGCAGTTGACATTGGAAGGCACTGGGAGGGAAATGGAAATGGGCCGATGGAAGGAAGTGAAGAAAACAAAAGAAGAGATAAGAAATGGCAGATGGACCATAGACCACAGAAAGAGAGCTAAGAGAAGACAGGAAAGCAGAAGCCTCAGATTGGGACCAGCAAGATCAGAGAATAAAATGGTCAGACAACAAAGGTAGAAAAAATAATTTTATTTAATTTCAGTGATTGGACTTTGTGCTATTTTTATATTTTACACAGTATTGGGGAACTGCATCTCTTATTTATCTGATGTTGCACTGCATGTGGACTCTGGCTTCTTGGGGTTTCAGTCTAAATTTAGTCTACATATTATTACTTTTACTTTATTTATTTATTTATTTACAATTTCTTATATACCGCACTATTCGGCATCAGCGCGGTTTACATAGAACAGAAAATCAGACAGGAAAACATGTGTCTGAGTTTACAATTAACCGGACAACAAACTTGGATAACAAGGAATGGTTACTTTAGATTGTGGTTACTTATTCTGTACTTGGGGAGGGTTGATGTTGCAAGTGTGTGACTGAGTTCAAGTGTTCTGTTAACATGAAGTTTGTATATAAAGATCTATACTGTACTGTAGTAATTTGACTTGTTCAGCTTTTCAAATAGGTGTATGGATGTTCCAGGGCCCACTGTAGTATTTACAGCAGGGCTACTCAAATTGTTTGCGTGGCGATCCGGAAATTTGTACAGAGACACGACTGGGGTCCTCGAGGAAACACCTTCTGCAGCACCCGCCCCCTCTGACATCACTTCCTCGCCGCTGCTGCAGAAGGAGTTCCCCCAGCCTCTCAGGTTTCGTTTGGCTTTTAACCGGCGCTGCGGAAGTCTCCTGTTCTCCCTCACTGGTGTCTCCGGCTCATCTTCAGCGCCACCGAGGTGAGAAAAGTCGCAGCAGCGATCGGAGCCCTTCCCGCCGTTACCTAAGCCGTTCTTGAAGCCACGGATGCAGAAGCCGCTGGCGCTGGGCCGGGGTAGAGCAGTTTGACCTCCAACTTTTTGGACCTCGGCGCGGTCCGTTCAGAAAGCCTCCAGATCGCGGTCCGCGATTGGAGTAGCCCTGATTTACAGTGATGCTTTTTTTGGATGGGCTCCTTACGTGAGTTTTGGAAGTTTGTGCTGATATGGTATGGTATGGTAGGTTTGTTCTTTGTTGTAGGGTTTTGTATTAGTTCACAATATGCCTGGTACTGGAGAATAGTGGTTGTTTTTGTTGTTGTTTTTGTTAGTGAGATGATCAGAATCAGATTTTTTTTAAAAATATTGAGTTCTGTGGGTGAATGTCCTGGTTCTGCTCTGCACCTACTGTGGATGCAAAATATATGTTGAAAAAGAAAAAGCAAGAACCATAACGCAGTTTATAACAAAATAAAAATGAGTTATAATTTAGTTTTATAAACTGTGCTGTTAGTTCTTGCTGTCTTTTAGTTCCTTGGTGTGCAAATGGGACCTAGCCCTGTGCAAGTGGTGCAGCCGTACAGGGCAGAAAGGCTTGGGAGGCGTATTTCGGCTGTCTGCTGTTGCCCTGCCGCCGCTGGCAGGACAATAGCAGGCAGCCAAAATGTGCTCCCCAAGCCTTTTCACAGCACTTTAAGCATGTCTGGTCCCTCCCTCCTCTGACTCAATGTCAAGGAGGGACAGATCTGCTTAAAGTGCTGGTGCCTTTCAGATCGGGCGCATGTCCCCCTTCTCCTCCCCATACCTCCATCCAGTGCTGCCTGCTCTTTCCCTGCTGCTGGCGCCTCCGTGAAAAAACAGAGGGCAGCAGCAGCAGGGAAAGAGCAGGCAGCGCTGGACACGGAGGTATAGGGGAGAGGGGGTTGCGTGCGCCCGAGCTGCAAGTCTCACAGTGTGTGATTGCAGTTTGATACGGCCCTGTGTGCAAACATCTTGCATTTCCTCCATATAATCAGCTTTTTGATTTGGTTCAGTCTCTGATTGGATTTCTGAAAAAGCCCCACCCCCTCTAAGGTGTGTGTGGGGGGGGGAGGGGGGGTGGCGCCTTTTCATCCTTTGCCTCAGGCAGCAGATTGCTTTGAGCCGCCCCTGTCCCTTCTCATCCACATGATTGCATTTGTATATTAAGTCATGATGTTAACTGTGAAACACACCACTGTTAAAGTTATTAAGTTAAACTGCACTGAGTTCCTTGTAAACCGTCGTGACTTGCAGAAATACAGTAGAAAAAAGATGTTAGATAAATAAATAAATAATAAATTATATGAGTATTCCTTCTTACATGGTGGGGGGGGGGGGACTTTAGCAGTTAAGAAAATAATTGGAGAGTATCTGAGGACTTTTCTCCTTTGACAAAGAATGAGCAGTGGATTTTTGTGTAAGATTGTATTGTTAGCCACTGTAGTCTACCAGAGTATTGTGGTTTTTCCAAATGGAAAGCCATTTGCATTCGCATCCCACATTATTCCATAATGCAGCTATCATGGCCGCCTTTTAGGATGGAGACCTGTTTGGTAACTTCACTGATGCTGCTAAAACTTGTGTTATTTTTATTTTTTAATATTGTAAGTTTCCTATTGTGTTATGCTTAGTTTAATGGTTTCATTTTCCTTTTCTATACATTGCCTATGGCTTTGATGCTTTGGATTAATAGTGACATATGAAATGCTTTAAATAAATAAATAAATAGTCCTGCAGCTCACCAACCACAAGCAGCCATCAGCCATTGAGTTTATATTGAATCCCATGCATTCAGCAGTAGGGCACTTTAATTACGTGGGTCACACAAAAAGAAGCTGCAAATCAAAACTGGATCTTGCGGAGTTTAACATTTAAGTAAGATATTTTGGCTAAGCAAAATAGATTCCATTTATTTCTCGAACAATAGATGCATATATTGCAAATTCTTTTATTTCCTGACTTTTGTTGTGGATGTGACAGCTTATGTGAGTGATCCTGTTTGTTTCTGAGATGACTTTTTAATGCCTGCAGAAAGGCTTTGAATAGTGTTTAAAGTGTCTCTTGGAGTGCTAGGTGGTGATGGCATTCATAAAAGCAGGAAATGGGTACATTTATTTTCTATTGTTGGTTGATAAGCCCATTTGCCTCAGAGATAGATAGTTGCTGCTTTCCACTGAACATGTTTACTTAATAGATTGGATGCAGAACTATTTATCTTCAAGTATGCTCCAAAGCAGCTGATGCTGAGGCCATTAGCTTCCACATGAACATATTATTTTTCATTTTTACACTTAGATTAAACTGGAAAATGTTTTCCTTTTGGGATCACACATAGAACAAATGACAATTAAATAGATAAGATTTAACTTTTATTTATTTTAGCTGTAGAAGATTTAACTTTTATATTGGAAGTATGAGTTGGGAATAGGGCACGAACAAACTCGGCACAAGCCTAGGGTCAAAATGGTTAGGAGGAGCTTCCCTCATTCATCTTGCCTTAATTGAACCCTGGGGGAGAGCTTTAGTGGCCAGAAAAGACACTTAGGGCTATATCTGGTTCCTAAAAATAATCTCCCCTTCTCTGTCTAGTTTCTTCTTTTCCCAGCAGCCTGAGCACTTGAGGCTGGGATGGGGATGGGGATTGGGATGGGGGGAGGAAGTGGTAATGCTGCTATTTCATCACCTCTTGCCCCTGACTGGCTTACTCTGCTAGCCAGGACTAATCAGCAGCAAAAAGAACGGAAGCACTTTCCTTGTCTCCTGCATGGAGTACAATAGAAAAGGAAATGAGAGGAGAGGGGGAGGGGGAGGGAAAAGCAGCAGTGTCAGCCAATGAGTGCATGTGAATGAACAAGGGTGACCCATGGAGGAGAAAGCAAATGTGTGTATATGCAAAAGAGGGGCAGGTCAAGAAGGGAAAGGGAGATGGGGAGAAAGAGTGGGAGTGTGAGGAGGCAGAGAGAGGAGAGAAGATAGTGTGTGTGGTGGGAGTGATCAAATGTGAGAGGGGAGAGGACAGTAAGAATGGAGGAAGAGCGAGCAAAGGGAGAGAGCAAGATTTGGAGGATTGAGGGGAGAGAAAGATTAGGAGAGGAAGATGGAACAGCAAGGGGGAGATACAGCTGGATGAAGAGAAGATGGAGAAAGCAAAGGATGGAAGGAGAAATCGAGCCTTTGAACTTTATGCTCCGTCCCTATGGAATTCTCTACCGAGCCACCTCAGAAACAATGACGATCTACTATCATTCAGAAAACAGCTAAAAACCATCCTATTCCAAGAATACTTTAAAACAACTCCCACCAAAAAGTGCACTAACCCTGATCTCGCCCACCATGAACCTCTGATCAAATACTGCACTAAACTGTCCATGTCGAAAGTCTGTCTTATGTCGAAATCATCAATGTTGCCCACCCGGTGATGGCCCCACCCTTATACTTAATTTCCCCACCCTTGTATGTAACGCTGCTTTGACCCGGTGAAAAGCAGGATATAAATACAGTTAAATAAATCAAAA
Source organism: Ichthyophis bannanicus (assembly GCA_033557465.1). Classification (NCBI taxonomy): domain Eukaryota; kingdom Metazoa; phylum Chordata; class Amphibia; order Gymnophiona; family Ichthyophiidae; genus Ichthyophis; species Ichthyophis bannanicus. Next base: position 760,508,740 of record CM066031.1, on the reverse strand, counting down.
TAAATAAATAAAGGACCAGGAATGGCAGGAGAAGATTATGGATTTGGGCTGTTGGTGGCAGTTGGCAGAATCCAGTCTGATAAGGTAGGAGGAAGGGGACGAGGAATGGAAGGGACAGTGTAGAATGGAGAGTAGAGAAAGTAGAAAGAATAGGGGGCAAGAAAGACAGAATAAATGGAAGATAAAGTATTAGTCAAGGAAGTTAGAGGTAGAACTGACATAGGACAGACAAATAAAGGGGGCTACCAGAGAGAAACAGAAAACAAGAAAAGGAAACAGGGAAGAATAGTCAATAAGAAAAAAGAAATACTGAGCTACACAATTAAGCCGGGGACAAAAAAAGGTTTGAAACTAATTTATCATCTGATACAAGATATTATTAATTACACAGAAAGTAATTCCATGAGGTAGGAAAAGAAGTCTGCACCCCCTTCCTGCTAATCTCAGGGCGACAGGGTATGCAGATCTTAAAAGTTTCCAGGGATGTCTGAGACCCAGGGTACTTACTGCACACGCCTCTGCCTTTCCCTGCCCTACTGACATTCAAATTTTCACCATCATGGTCTAACAAAGGCTTCCAGAAAGCCCTAATCTCTGACAATAACTGGCAGTGAGAGCTGTATGCAGGGCAAGTAGGCAATTGGCAAACAAGCATGCAATGGAAGGGGGCATCATAAGCAACCCTTGTTCAGAGTGCTGTTTTATTCGGTGACCGTCCTGGTTGTATCATGGTTCTTTATTTATCTAACAGGTTTTTTAATACTGCTTTATCATTTCAGTCATAGCAGTGTGCCTTGTAACTTAAACTTAGTAATGTACCTAAATAGGGACATTGATAACTTGGAATTTTCTGAGGCAATGGAGGGTTAAGTGACTTGCCCAAGGCCACAAGGAGTGCTAGTGGGGATTGAACCCTGGTCTCGATTCCCAAGCCAGTGCTCTAACCATTAGGTTACTCCAATAGGGCAGAAGTATGTATGATGAGGGCCTGAGAGGCAAGCAACTGGCATGGTTAGTATGACAATGCTGGGGTGAGCCTAATAGCCATAAGCCAGCTGGGATTTAAATAAATGGGCACAGAGAAGGGTGGAGTTCTCAGAGCACATACCACAAAATGACAAAAAGGAGCAGGATGAGGAACCTAAAGAACTGCAGTGAAATGGTTCAACTGGGAGGGGAGGTTGTGGACTGCCCAGGGTTTACCTTTATGAGTCTTGGAGGGAGAATATAGAAACATAGAAACATAGAAACATGATGACAGAAAAAGACCACAAGGCCCATCTAGTCTGTCCTTCCATAACAACAACTACAACAGTCCACTTTCTACCTTTAGAGATCCTCTGTGTTGGTCCCATGCTTTTTTGAATTCAGTTACTGTCCTCATCTCTACCACCTCCACTGGGAGACTATTCCACGGATCCACTACTCTTTCCGTAAAGAAATATTTCCGCATATCACTCCTGAATCTATCTCCCTTCACCCTCATCCCATGTCCCCTCGTAGCAGAACTTGCTTTCAATTGAAAGAGGCTCTCTCCCTGAACATTTATGCCACGGAGGTATTTAAACATCTCAATCATATCACCTCTATCCCGCCTTTCCTCTAAGGTGTACATATTAAGATCCTTAAGTCTGTCCTCATATGCTTTATAATGAAGCCCATTAATCATTTTAGTAGCAACCCTCTGCACCGACTCCATCCTGTTCACATCCTTTTGAAGGTGCGGTCTCCAGAATTGCACACCATACTCCAAATGAGGTCGCACCAAAGACTTATACAGAGGTATTATCACCTCCTTTTTTCTGCTAGCCATTCCTCTCCGTATGCACCCAAGCATCCTTCTAGCTTTTGCCGTCGCCTTTTCTACCTGTTTAGCTACTTTAAGATCATCAGACACAACCACGCCTAGGTCCCGCTCTTCTTTAGTGGACAAAAGTTCTTCACCTCCTATACTGTATTGCTCCCTTGGATTGCTGCAGCCCAAATGCATGACCTTACATTTTTTAACATTAAATCCCAGCTGCCAAATTCTAGACCATTCTTCAAGCTTAGCTAGATCCCTCCTCATGTTATCTACACCTTCCTGGGTGTCTACTCTATTACAGATTTTGGTATCATCCGCAAAGAGGCAAACCTTACCAGACAGCCCTTCCGCTATATCACTAACAAAGATGTTAAAAAGAATCGGACCAAGGACAGATCCCTGGGGCACACCACTGGTAACATCCTTCTCCTCAGAGTGAGCTCCATTTACTTGTACTCTTTGTCGCCTCCCACCCAACCAATTTCTAACCCAAGCAGTAACTTTAGGGTCCATCCCTAGGGTGCTCAGTTTGTTTATAAGTCGCCTGTGAGGAACAGTGTCAAAGGCTTTACTGAAATCTAAATACACCACATCTAGAGCTCTCCCTCGGTCCAACTCCCTGGTCACCCAGTCAAAGAAATCGATCAGATTTGTCTGACAAAACCTGCCTCTGGTGAATCCATGCTGCCTCGGATCCTGTAATCCGCCGGACTCCAGAAACCTCACTATTTTCTCTTTGAGCAGCGTTTCCAATAATTTACTCACCACTGAAGTTAAACTAACCGGCCTGTAGTTTTCAACCACATCCTTACTTCCGCTTTTGTGTAAAGGCACCACATGAGCCTCTCTCCAGTCCTTTGGCACCACTCCCGACTCCAACGAGGCATTGAAAAGGTCAGTCAGTGGAGTTGCTAGAACGTCACCAAGTTCCCTCAGTATTCTAGGGTGTATCCCATCCGGTCCCATCGCTTTGTCTACTTTAAGTTGAGCTAGTTTCTCACGAACACAGTCTTCTGAAAATTGTTCAAGATGTCCCTCGCTTCTGTTCTTATTTGTGCAATATTCCAGCAATATTCCAGTTTCCATTCCTTTGGATTTTCTGAGGGGACATATTGGGTGACAAACTGTTCATGTTGGGTTAGAAACCCCTTTAAAAATCTGATAACACTGTTAACTCCAAAGAACTTAAGATAACATACTGGTGTTCACACATCTGTGGGGGTTTAGAAATATATTTATGTTACAGTTGGGGAGCCCAAAGCACTTGTTTGTCTAGAGCTTATCCAAGGGCTAATCCTACCCTAGCTGAGAAAAGAAGGAAATTGAGAGAAAAAAAGTGAAATGTACCAGAACAGAAAAGAGTAAAAGAGAGTGTGATAAACAACAGGAAAAAAAATAGGAAGAAGACAACAATAAAGCAAACAGGATAGAAGAAAATCAAAAGAGATAAACAGAGCAAGTAAGCAGAAACTGGGTGATGTGGAGTAATTCTGATAACTACAGCACCGATGCAATGTTCTTGGGTATTTTTACCTGCAGACTTCGCATCAGTTTGTAAAGAGGAAGTCTGAACACTCTTTACCTTAATGCAGGGGCAGTGGAGCATGTTTTTGGTTGGAAGATCCAAACTAACTAATCTCTAGCTCCACCCCCAAGCCCTCTAACAGCTGATGCTCTCTTGGGCAAAATATAGCTAGGGCCATGGCCGCAGTGGCCCACCCTATCCTGCTGCCTATGCCTTAATAATTGCCTTAGGAAAAATAACCTGCAGAGATTTAGACTTGATTTTCTGAAAATGAAAATGTTCCTGCCTTGACATAAACATGGCTCTGGAATACTTACTTTCAATGCAGGTAAAGTTTGTGTTGCTGATTCCTGTGTGCACTTTTATCCATTTAAGAGCTGGACAAGTTTGAAACAATCAATTTATTTGGAAAAAATAGATTTGTACCTAAGTAAATGTCTTTTAACATTTGCACTCCCCCAAAGACTTAGGGAAATGGAAGAGTTTTAATTAGTTGGTGCATCTGAGTTCCCACAGCAATTTAAATGAAATCACCAAAAGACATTTATGGTAATCAATAGATTGTATAAAATTAAAAACAAAGCAAACTTTAATGTAAGACTTTGAGGGAGGTTTACTAAAGAACATGCTGTTAGTGTGAGTTAGAGCTGCAAAACTAGTGAGAGACCCAGACTAATGTTTGAGAGTGTGGGCGCTTTTCCCTCTGCCTTAAGCATGTTGGTAATGTGCCCCATATGGGTGCACCTTCTGCCATCTTTTGGTGACGTTATATGCACCCATGCTATCGGCAGCCTTTGTGGTTAGCATGCACCTATAATGCCCGTGCTAAACACAATGTTCAGTCAACACCCATGTTTATGTTTATTACATTTGATATACCGCCCTTCATAACATCAAGGCGGTGTACAAACACAAAATGAAAAAGGTGGCTAAAAGCCAGAAAAGAAAGGAACTACAATATATCATAGGAAAGAGATAGGGCACAGTTGAGCAGACGAGACAAGAGAAATAGACATCACAGAGAAACAAGATCATACAGTAGGGGTAGGGAGGTTGAAGGCAGAGGAAAGCAAATGGGTTTTCAGGAGGAAATTAAATGTGACATAGTTTTGTTCCAGTCTGAGAGGGGTGGGAAGGGAATTCCATAGAGCAGGCAGAGCGGTGAGTGGCTTGCAGATGAGCATGGGATGGTGAGGGGAGGTGAAGACGGTTGATGTGCACTGAGTGAAGGCTGTAACTGGGGGTGTGAAAATGGAGACGATCTTCTAGGTATTGTAGATTATGGGTGTAGATGACTTGATGAATCTGCCCAGTCCCCGTACAATCACACATTAACTGGTTTGCGACTGTTATTGAGAGAATTCAGCCCAGCAATGGGAGGTGATGGTTGCCAGGCCTGCAAACCTCAAGGCAGTGAGAAGAGGAGGGGGAGACAGTGCTGCAAACATTGTCAAGTAAGTTTGCAGGGGTGGTGCCTATGCATGCCCCACCCCCTCCCTTCCTCTCCACCCCCGACAATGGGGGGCCCCTCTGCAAAATTTTGCTTAGGGGGCACCTCATTGGGACTTTGACATAGACATGATTTGTATTAAACTATTTTTGACAAACACCTGTCTTTCCTCCATCTTCCATGGACCTTATCAAGGAGTAGGCACTCTCGGCGGTATGTGTCAGTAAAGCACTATGCATACTCCATTGCACTATACAAATGATGATGATAATAGTATTCTGACCACAATATTTACAGCTTACCATGACAAACTTCTAATCTGTATTTATTGCATCAATAAATACTCGTAAGAACTTACTTAATTATCAGGGAGTATATTGAGATTAATGAAGACAGCAAACCATTTTGCACCAGCATTGTAGAGATAATCTAAATGACATAATAATTAGAAATGTAGGCTATGTAGGGAGCATTAGAACATAAAGACATAAATAAGCCATGCTGAGATAGACCAAGGTCTATTGAGCCCAGCAACCTGCCTCCGGTAGTGGAGAGTCTGGGTCCCAAGTACCCGGCAAATCCCAAAATGTAGATCAAATTTCTCATAGCTCACATAAATAAAAACTTTAAAAAAAGAATATAAGTATCAGGGGTGATCCAAGGGAGATGTGGGGACATGTGTGGAGACTCATTGCAGGGTCTCATTTGTATAAATATTAGCATAATCATGGGACTTTGTACCTATGCCCCCATTCAGTCTGTTCTCTCAAATGTATAACAGTTGTGTACCTAGTAGTATAGGACTAAAGCAGGTTTATGCTGTTAAAGTAACTTTTAACAAATGAGAGTTAAACATTTCACAAGGCAAGGAAATCCAGAGGACAATATCCATCTCAAACCTTTCCACTCAACCCAAGAGAGGCTTTTGCTCTATCTACTCTCAAAATAAAGAGAAAAGAATACCGGCCAGAGATGTACTTTTAGTTGAAAAGACAAAGATCCCAATGGAACTTACCAATAATATAAATTAAAAGTGCCCACTTACAATGTGGCGCAATGGAATGTTTCCCTTTTCCCGCATTCACAAATCCAGGCGTGTCTGTATGGGAGATTTGGATAAAGAAGTTATGGTGAAGTGTGTATCAGCAGGGTAGTGGAATTCTATGATGCGTATGTATATTTCCACAAGGAGAGTTTAGCTGTTTCTCCGTGGAAACCTGAGGGTGAGATTCAGAGGGTGGGGGATGTATTTTATATATACGAGTATATATATTTGTCTTGGGGGTGAGTGTATTTGTGTGTGAGTCAAGGGTATGTTTCAGGGGAGGGGGTATGGGTGACAGGGGATGAGTGTGTGTATGTATGTGTATGTGTCAGAGGAATAAGTGTGTCATAGACCTGTGTGTGTCAGGGTGTATATGTGTTTGTGTGTGTATGTGTTGGTCTGTGTGTGTGTTTTGAGTATCTGTGTTGGGTGTGCTTTGCGTATATGTATATGTGTTGGTCATAGTAACCTAGTAAATGATGGCAGATAAGACCTGCAGGGCCCATCTAGTCTGTCCAGTGAGGTAGTGAGGGTTGTATCCGCTGCTCTGTGCAAGTTACCCCCTCTGTGCCTTTGTTTAGGGTTGTACCTGCCGCTCTGTGCAGGCTACCCCTCTCTGTTTTTGAAGTGTATGAGTTATTTAAATTTTTGCTTTGATTCCATTTGTTATAGAAGGATCCTCTTTGTCTGTCCCATGCCTTTTTGAATTCAATCACTGTTTTTGCCCCTACCAACTCCACTAGGAGGGCATTCCAGGTATCCACCACCCTTTCTGTGTATGAATTGCAAGTGTGTATGTTGGCTGTACGTTGTGTATTGTGTGTGTCAGGATGTTTGTTTTGGTGGTGTCGGTGCCAGTGTTGGTTTTGGTGTTGTGTTGTGTTGTGGTATATGTAGTACATTGTGTTCTGGTGTGTTGTATTCTGGTATATGCTCTTCATGTTTTGTGTTTGTGTTGTATGTGTGTGTGTGTGTGTAGTATTGTGTGCATTATGGTGTGAGTATGTTGTGTTATTTGTACTATGTTGTTTTGTACTGGGGTCTATTCTGAGCCACAAATAGTGGGGATGTATGCCTTGCCTGGACATATATCGCCACTATTCATCCCCCTTGCCATCCCTGTGCAAGGGTCCCTGTACGAACAGCGGAGTTTTAAGGGGAGCCTTAGGTGGGGTAGGAGGGGGTGAGCGGAAGGTGGAATGAGGGTGGTGCATGGGTGGGCCATCACCCTGGACAATTTTGAGGTCGGCCCTGTACGACTGGGGTATGCTGGTTAGATGGGGGACTTATTCCAACTCAGAGGTGGAATAAGTCCTCCTGGACCTTGGGTAGCAACTGCGGCCAATGAGGACAAAGCAGGGAGGCATGCAGGAGGTTCCCCGCAGCTGGACCCTGGCCGTGGGATGCTGGATTGGGGGTCTGGCTGCAGGGAAAGATTATCTCGGTGGCGGGCGGCATTCGCAGCTCTGTAATGGAGCCATGGTACCATGGCAACAACATGCCATGGCACTGAGGATTCATTACAGAGCCAGGTTGAGTTAGCCAGCTCTGTGGCTGGGCGTACAGCCAATCAGAATTGGGGCCAGCCTGCACATCCAGGCCAGTAGACCCGATTCTGATCCTATGGGGGCTAGATGCCCCCATGGGATCAGAATCAGGTCTATCGCTATATGCCCCAATTCTGCTCAACCGCACAAGAGGCTGGATATCCATCTGTGAATAGACTTCATTGTGTATGTTGGTTGTGTTGTGTTGTGTGCATGTATTGAATTGTGTTGTGATGTGTATGTTGTATGTTTTGTGTCATGTTGATTGTGTTGTGTGTATTGTTTGGAAGTGCAGAGTGGATATGCCATACTATTGTCTTTTTCTGCTGTTATGTTTCTGTGTTTACCACAGAAACATATCTGGGCTCTCCCCCAATCTAATTTTCTGGTTACTCAGTTAAGAAATCAATCATATTTGCCTAACAAGACCTATTTCTAATAAAGCCATGCTGTCTCGGATCTGGTAATCCTTTGGATTCCAGATACCACCCCATTGTCTGTTTTAGATGTATTTCCATTAATTTACTCACCAAAGTAGTCAGACTAATCGGTCTGTAGTTACCATTCTCTTCCTAACTTCCACTTTTGTGGATGGAATCATGTTTGCCCATCTCCAGTTCTCTAGGATCATTCCCATCTCTAAAGAAGCATTGAAAAAGTCAACCAGCAGAGTTCTTTCAATACCCTTGAATGAATCCCATCTGGTCCCATCGCTTTGTTCACTTTTAGTTTAATTAGCACCCCATAAGCACAGTCTTCTGAAAATAGTGTGAGTTCTACTCAGTTCCATTGCTATTTCTGTTTGTTTTCTGAGGGCTTTCATGGCCCTTCATCTATGAGCACAGAGCAGGCATATTTGTTAAGCAATTCTGCTTTATCCTCATCATCCTCCATGTATTCCTCCCCTTCACCTTTGAACCCTACAATTCCACTTTTGCACTTCCTTCTGCCACCAACATATTAAAAAAGGCTTTTCCCTTTGTTTTACTGTATTGATTATTTTTATTTCCACTAGAATCTTTGCTTTCCTGATTGTTTTACTAGTTTCCTTTAACTTCTCCAGATATTGTTTTTTGACTTCTCTTTCTGTGATCTCTTATAGTTTACAAAGGCTACTCTCTTTTTCCTTACCTTTTCAGGTACTTTGGTAAACCATAGCATTCTCCCTTTCCTTTACATTTTATTTACTTTCCTAACAAAAAAGTCTGTTGACCTTAAAATATCTTCAGTTTTGCCCACTATTATTCTACTTCCCTCAGATGTTCCCACCCAGCTAATGACTCCTACAACATCAGATTCATTTGGCTTCCCCTGTTACTAGTTAAAACCATGTTGCTTTGGATCTTGCAATCCACTGGGCTCTAAAAACCTCACTATCCTGTCTTTCAGCAGCTCCTCCATTACTTTTCCCACCACTGAGGTGAGGGTTATGATCCTGTGCCATCCCACTTCTTCTTTATTATCATTTCTGTGAAGAGGGACCAAAAATGGTAGCAAAAAAGAATAAGGTAACAACAGCTTGAATCCAAAATTATTTATAGGGAAGAATTCTTCAGTCATTGCCCAGCTCATGCTAACTGTTAGCAAATAACCGCCTTACTATGTTGTTGTTCTTAAGTGCCGTCGTGTCATCTTCTCATGGCAACCCTCTGGATAGTTGTCCTAAAATGTGTTTGGTCTTCAGTCAGGCAGCTCATTGTTGTTGAGTGGCATCCATGGCTACTGTTATTGAATTGTTCCATCTCATTGCTGGCCTTCCTCTTTTACATTGATCTTCGACCTTGCCAAGCATTGATGTCTTTCTCTAATGATCTTTCTCTTCGCATGATGTATCCAGAGTATATGATTTCACTTAAGTGTTTTCAAGCATAAACGAGGCTTGAATTCTCCTCCAATCCTGACTTTTGAATGAATTTAAATACAGATGCAGTGAAATATGCTTTTAGATAGGAAGCTGACTTGTCCCCAGTTTTTACTGTTTGCAAGTAATTAAGGACCCGATATTCAGCACCAGCAGCTAACACGATTACAGTGGCTAGCCACCGGTGCTGAACGTTAAACAAGGATATTCAATGCTGGGGTCATATCCGGCCCTGGCATTGAATATCTGAGGTCACTGCAGAGTCTGATCACTAACCAGTCAACAGCAATACTGAGTGGGTTAGCGATATGTAGTGAAAGGCCAGGGTTTCCTGCGCCTGGCTTTCACCACAGATCGCAAACCAGGCAGCAGCTCAATATCACTGCTGACCAGTTTGCGATCGGCTCCGAGACTGCTCCATTCCAGAACGCCCCTGACTCACACCGATACTAAGTGATTAGCATTGTTGCATATAATGGCATTACTCTGGGACATTCAGCGTGTTAATGCTGCTGAATATCCCGCTTAGGGGCATTTACACAGTTTACAGGTCTGTAAACCGTGTAAATGCCTTAAGTGAATTTGAACACTCATATTACCTCCCTTTGTTCAATATAGCAATTGCTTTCCTTAACCTTTTTTAACGTGGGTTTGAAGCGCTTTGATTTTCCATCTTTCCCATATTCATGACGGTATAATGATGCGTAGCCTTGTAGCACTTTATGAAACTACCAGAGACCATAATTAAGAGAAGCACACAGCGTATACATTAGAAAGAAGAAAGCATCTCATTGTGGTAAATAAGTCCAAGGATAAAAGCCCCACATATTTTCACAAAAGCAGCAGCTGAAGAGACTCACAGAGGGGTGTGCTGTCTTTCTGGATATTCATGGAGGAAGAAAATATCCATTGGAAATGAAAAATTGTGTTCTGCAGAGCGCATAGTCAGGGTACAATGCTAGATGTGAGATCCAAGGAAGAAAGGATCATCCCAAACCAGACTAAAGACCACAGACACAAAATGGGAGAAACCTCTTTGTACATTTAGCCCATAGTCAGGCAGCCTGTGGAAGTATGGCGTGTGGTGGGAAGGGGTTTTCTTTACAATACAGGCCAGACAGCAGTTCAGGGAAAACAAAAGCAGCTTGACTTCTGTTCCAGCTTGTTAAACTTCCACAATCTGGTTCTCCCAGCCTTCCTCCTGCACCAGTTAAAGTTCCTACCTCAGAACTCCTTTGCACAGCTTGCCTTGGAAGAACTTCTGGCTCCACAGGCCTCTTCCCCTCCTGCAGCCTGCTGGGTTCTTAACCTCTCCCTATGATTCACACTCTCCCAGTCCTGAACTCTGAGCTGCAGACTCTCTTAAAGGGGACTGTTGATAATCCCTTTGGAGAGGGATGGGCAACATTCTCTATACCTCATTATACACTTTCCCTTTCAGCTCAACCATGGTCCTTTGAGCATCTGCCTCACCCACGAAAGCAAGTCTGCATTCAGGTGAGTCCAACCAACCCTATGATGGACCTGAAACTGGTAGGGTTGGAGACTCAAAAGCTACTGCATAATACGGCTGTTGGATTCCATAAGTCAAGCCAGCCATTTGAGGGGTTGGTACTTCATTATTAACATAAATGGAGGGCTGAGCAGGTGGTATTTGAAGATTTCAAACACCCACTTGACGCCACATAATGCTTCTCCCAAGGAAGCAGCTTTCTGCTGATGAATGCTATGCAATGTTCTTCACCCCTGACTTCCTGGGCCAGAACAGCTCCTAGGCCACCTCTGTGGCATCAGTTTGCAGAGGGTAGGGCTAAATGGCCAATTTTCCCAATGGAAAAAGGTGAATAGTGAAGTAACCCAGGGATCTGTACTGGGTCCGCTACTTTTTGACATATTCATAAATGACCTGGAAAAGGGAATAACTAGTGAGGTTATCAAATTTGCAGATGACACAAAACTGTTTAAAGTTGTTAAAACCCAAGAGGACTGTAGAAAACTGCAGGAGGATCTTGATAAATTGGAAGACTGGGCATCCAAATGGCAGATGAAATTTAATGTGGACAAGTGCAAAGTTATGAACCTAGGAAAGAACAACCCACACTATGGTTACATGATGCAAGGTTCCACATTGGGAACCACCACCCAGGAAAAAGATTTAGGAGTCATCGTGGATAACATGTTAAAACCCTCCGCCCAGTGTGCAGCGGCGGCCAAGAAAGCAAATAGAATGCTAGGTATCATAAGGAAAAGAATGGAAAATAAAACAAAGGATATTATAATGCCTCTGTATCGTTCCATGGTACGACCGCACCTTGAATATTGTGTGCAATTCTGGTCGCCGTATCTTAAAAAGGATATAGTTTTATTAAAAAAGGTACAGAGAAGAGCCACCAAAATGGTAAAGGGGATGGAAGGCTACTCCTATGAAGAGAGGCTACAAAGGTTAGGGCTCTTCAACCTGGAAAAGAGACGGCTGAGAGGAGATATGATAGAGGTCTATAAATTAATGAATGGAGTGGAACGGGTAAACGTAGATCGATTGTTTACACTATCAGAATATAGAAAGACTAGGGGACATGTAATGAAGCTACAGGGTAAACTATTTAAGACAAATAAGAGAAAATATTTTTTTCACTCAACGTGTAATCAAACTCTGGAATTTGTTACCGGAGGATGTAGTAAGAGCTGTTAGTGTAGCTGGGTTTAAAAAAGGTTTGGACAAGTTCCTGGAGGAAAGGTCCATAAACCATTATTAAAAAGGGACCCAGGATATCAATGCTTGACCCAATACAAGCATTGTGGAACCTGTGTCTTTTGGGGATACTGCTAGGTACGTATGACCTAGATTGGCCACTGTTGGAAACAGGATACTGGGCTTGATGGACCTTGGTCTGACCCAGTATGGCATATCTTATGTTCTTATGTTCAATAAATGGTGGGGAGAAATCAGGCTGATCAAGACAAGTTCAGATCACACAGCCTTCTTAAGATGCTGAAAGGCTAGGTCCAAGTCCGGTGACCACTGGATCTGTTGAGCTCTCTTCTGGAAGAGATTGGTTAATGGCTCTGCCACCTCTGCAAAATTAGGGATGAACTGGCAGTAATAGCTGATCAATCCAAGGAAGGCATGAACCACTTTCTTTGATTTCAGGATGGGGGGCATAGGCAATGGCATCCACCTTCCAATGTTGAGGTTGTATCTGCTCATTCCCAATTAAATACTCCAGGTATTGAACTTCCCTATCTTCCAGAAAACATTTCTTGGGGTTGGCCATCAACCCAGCCTTCTGCAGGCTAGTCAACACGGCTTGTACTTGGGTTAGATGGGTGCTGCAGTCTCAGCTGTAGATGATGATGTCTTCAAGGTAGGCAGCCACATGCTCCTTGTGTGGTCTCAGTAGACAGTTGACTAGATGTTGAAACATGGCAGGAGCCCCGTTTAATCCAAAGGGAAGCACTGTAAACTGGAACAGACCTTGCGATGTTGAAAAAGCAGTCTTCTCCTTGCCAGCCAGAGTTAAGGACACCTGCCAGTACCCCTTGGTGCAATGTAAGGTTGATATAAAGCATGCTCCACCGAGTTGCTCGATTAGCTCATGAGATATACTTCCAGCTTAGAAGTTACATTGACCCTCCAAAAGTCAATGCAGAATTTGATGCTTCCGTGGAGATTAGAAACCAAGATGATGGATGATGACCACTCAGTCATAGACTCTTCTTTAACTCCCGGGTTAAGCATCCCATCTAGCTCCTTGGTGACAGCCTGTCTCTGGGCAACCAAAATTGGATAGGGTCATTGCTTGATAATCATCCCAAGGTCAGTGGTGATATCATGACAAATGAGGTGGGTTGGTCCCGGATGGGTGGAGAACACCATTAGATTCTGGTGGATCAAAACTTCTAGATCTCTTCTCTGGGCAGCAGAGAGCTGGTCTCCAATTGGCATGAGCTGGATCCAATGGGGCTGAAATTTCCATCCCAAAATCATCTCCCTGTACACCTTCATAGCCGTCACTGGTGTCCACATTTTGAATAGGATAATATGGTACATTTTGGCTTTCTTGTTTATCTTGTAGGACAATCTTATAGTTAAAAGGCTGCACTTTGTCTTCCACCTCATAGGGCCCCTTCTTTTGTAGAGTAACTTGCTCTCAGATGAGGGCAGCAAGAACAAAACTTTTTCTCCTGGTTGGAAGGTGCGGTGCACAGCTACACGATTATAGGCCCTGACCTGCTTAACTTGGGCTTTTTACAGACTGAGTTTGGCCAGCTCTCCGGCTTTCCTTAGCTGTTCTTTCATTTGTATAAAATACTTCACCAAATTACACCCGGAACGGGGTTCTTCTTTCCAGATTTCCCTTACCATGTCTAATATGCCTCTTGGCCATCTTCTGAAGAGCAACTCAAAAGGTGAAAACTCCGTGGAACACATCAAATAGGGTCGGAGAATGTCCCATTTCTTCCCATCCTCCTGCATGAACCTTTTTAATATACATTTCAGAGTTTTATTGTATCGCTCGATGAGGCCATCCATCTGTGGGTGATATACTGATGTTTGCAGCATCTTGACCTACACCAAGGCACACACTTGCTTCATCATCTTGGATACCGAGGGTGTTCTTGGATCTGTGAGGATCTCTTTGGGTATTCCCACCCACAAGAAGCTTCCCAGAGGACATTCATGATTATAGAAGTCTTCATATTCTTTAGAGCAATGGTCTCCAGGTATCGGATATCATAGTCCAATATGACTACATATACTTGTTGCCTCAGGTGGTTCGCTCCAAGGGACCTACCAGGTCTATGGCCACTTTCTCAAATGGGCTTTCAATGATAGGTATAGGCACTAGAGGGGCAGGTTGGACTCTGGCAAGGTGATGAAGATGGCAAGTGGGGCATGACTGACAATATAACCGCACCTGTTTATGGGCCCTGGGCCTTAAAAATCAGACCAAAACACACTCTAGTGTTTTCACCAGATCCAGATGTACCCCTAATACATGGCTATGGGTCAGTGATAACATCTGCTGATGATCAGTCTGGGAAAATATCAGTTGTTTACCTCTTCCCCCTCTAGGGCCTCCTTGGACACTGTATAATAAATCTCTCTTTAGCGCAAAATAGAGAGAGGTTTTTGCAGGGCTCTCTTTTATCTACTGGAACCCCATACACCTCTTGCTGGGCCCTCCTGAAGCTCCATGGCTCTTCCCCAGCCCACACTCTGTGAAGGGGACAATTGTATTTGGGTCACTACATCTGAGCCCTGAACTATCCCCAGGAGTTTCTTCCCTAGGCTCCACTTCCTTGGATCCCTACCCCATAGCTGCCCCCAGATTCTGTTAGAAGTGTAGCTTTTCCTAGCAATGCCAAGTCTGGCTTGGGGGTCTTGACATATAGAGCTAGGTCTTCCAGGGGCAAGATCTCTGGGAAATCTTCCTGGACCGACTTAGCAGAGCTTTCAGTTAGCTGGACCCATATTGCTACGAAGTTTGGGTAGTCTCGGCCTATCACCACTGGATATGATAGCCAGGGCAGCACCATGACCTTGAATGTGCCTTGCGCTGCTAGAGTCTTAAATGAAACCTGTGCTATCAGATACTGCCTCTGCACACATGCCATGCACACAGGCTAGTGTTACCATCTTCGCATAGTCAATGTGAAACTGGGTTACGGTTTGATGGCGAATGAGGGTCCACACAATTCCGGAGTCTATCAAGACCTGGAGACAGGTCCTCTCGAGTTCCACTGGAATCACAAAGTTTTCAGTCCCTGGGTGAGGTGTTCACAAAAGTGCAGGTGTGAAGGGTAGTTAGGCTGACATCCATAGGTTCTTCTGTACCCAGGGGACATTCTTGATCCAAGTATCACCATGCTCCACACCTAAAACAGATGAAAGGGTCATGGCTGGGGCCATGCCCTCTCCTAAGAGGTGACTTTGGAGGTCAGAACAAGGGAGTCAACATTCATTCCAGCTTCCCCTTCTGTCCTCCTGGGCTAACGAGTGACATCATCCCCTTCTCACTGTTCACTTCAGTCACCTGCTGGGCTTCATGATACCTCTCAGCTATTTCCAGTGCACTCTCAAGTGTAAACTTGGGGTGCTGATGTACCCACTGTTTCATCAGGGCAGTCAAGCCCTCCAAAAACTGCTTCAATTACACAATTTTGGCTATTTCAGGCACGGTCTTTCCCTTTGGTTGCATCCCCTTCCATGCGCGATCCTTCAACCGATAGTGGAATCTCTGAAGACTCTCCTTTATCTGCAGACCTCCTTTCTGAACTGCTGGTGTTAGACCTCGGGGTACAGCCAGCCCATTCCAGTATGGTGGTTTTGACAGCTGCATTTGTAGCTCGCCCATCTGGGTTGGTATCCTGGAATGCAGCCTGACTGCTGCCTGTCAGCAGATTCCCCATATAAGTAGTCCATGTCTTGTCCGGCCACCTGACCATGCAGGTGTTTCATTCAAAGTTCACCATAAAGTGGTCCGGTTCATCATCTGCTGTCATTTTAAGAAGTGCTTGCGCTGGGGGGTGGAGTTGCGGTCTCTGTAGGGCCTGAATCAACTGCTGCTGCTATTATTGCTGTCTTTCCAGCAGGGCCTGTTGAAACTGTTGTTGTCACTCCTGATACTGTTGTTGTCGCTGTTGATACTATTGTGTTGCTGAAGCCCTTTGGCGAGATTCTGGAGGAGCCACTCATCCTGGCTTGTCACTGATCTCTTGCAACACCACCACAGCTTCCTCTTCTGCAGCTGAGTTAACCCTGCAGTATTCCAGCTCCAACAACCCTTAGCGGTCTCTAGTGGCTAAAACAAGTCCTGCCTGTCCGGTACTGACTAAACCTTCTTCAAGCTCTCAACCTAGGGAGAGGCTAAACTTCTTAGCTCACATAAACAAAAAAATTCTGACCTGCTGTAGAGGCCCCAGACCTGGGGATTTGCTCTCAGTCACATGGTTAGAGGAAATCCCCATGTTGCCATCATATGTGGTAGTGTGGCATGCAATGGGAAGGAGTCTTCTTTTCAACGCAAGCCAGACAACAGTTTTCAATATCATGGGAAAAGGTATGACTTACGGCATAACGTGTCGTATGATTCTACTTATGTAGTTTACATAATCCAATGCCCCTGTGATCTATTTTATGTAGGGAAAACCATAGAATTGTAGAGGCCCCTATAGTACAACATTGCCTCCTGTTCCGAGATACATTTGAGGCTTTAAAATGTTTCTGCATAGATAGAATCTTAACAGGAACGGTTGGTAAAACATTGGATCAAGGGCTGATAATGCGGGAACAGAAATGGATTTTTGATCTCGATTCGGTAGCTCCAGGTGGCTTGAATGGTTATATATATATTTTTTTTTATTTAATCTTTATTAATTTTACAATACAAAGAAGCTAAATTACACAAGCTTCACGGAAATTAGGACAAATGGTCTGAAAACTAACATTGATACACCAATATTTAAAAACAGGGAATAGAAAAGAAGAAAAAAACAATTCCCAGTCCTACTATAGCCCACCACAAGGAGATCCAAGTAAGAAAACAACAAAAAAATTTGAGAAGCATAAGAAAGAGAACAAACAGTCAAACTTAAGTAGTAGGCAGGGCATCTGGAGCCTCATTAGGAAGCCGTCGGGCACTCAGAAAGCTCGACAACTGGGACGGATCTTAGAAAATATAAGAGGCATTATTAATTTTAACCATACATTTGCAGGGATACTTTAAAAAGTATAACCCCCCCAACAACAAAACCCCAGGTCGAAGTAGAAGAAATTCCTTTCTACGCTTTTGAGTTTCCTTCGCAAGGTCTGGAAAGACCCTAACAAATAAACCATAGAATTGAACAGAACGCTTCTTAAAAAACATTCGTAAAAACCAATCCCTATCAGAGGACAGGGCAAAAACAGCAATCAATGTGGAAGGAGAAACCGCCTCCTCAGCCGAGGACTCCAATAAAGCTGAGATATTGAGCAAATCTGCCTGGCTCTCCCCATCAATAACTCCAGCCCCAAGATCTTTCTTCCCAGATGGTAAATAATATACCTTAAGCATAGGGGGATGGGAATCAATTGGAACACCAAGAACTTCTACCAAATACTTCCTAAACATATCTTTAGAAGAAATATTAGATATCCTAGGGAAATTAATACAACGAAGATTACAATATCTGGAGTTATTTTCCAAGGATTCAATCCGAGTTTTTAAAGCCACCATGTCCCTCTGACAAGACGAAACACCTTCTAAGTAGCAAGTAGCCTTCTGTTGCAATTCTGTAACCAATGTTTGCAAAGCTGTTACTTCAAGGGTATGTTGCTGAAGCAGGGTAGTATGTCCTTGTACCTGTGCTGCTACAGCCACCACCTGGGGGGCAAGTACTTCCCCAAGCTTGACTATAGCAGTCCATATCGATTCAAGAGTAAATTCAGCGGGTCGCTCCAAGGAAAAAGTAAATACCTGTCCCGAAGAGCCCTCTGTTGCACAACATTCACTCCTCGTTTCTCCAGACCGGGGCAAACCCAAGAAGGCATCCGGTTCGCCCGCAATAACCCCCCGCAACATCACATCCTCTGGGTTGGAATAGTCAGCGGACCGAAGCTCCATGCTCCTCAACTGTGCTGCCGCTCCTCCGGGGTCCGAGCCCTCTACAACTTCGGAAGAGAGCTCAACCTCTGACCGCTCAGGACTCCGCCCCACCAGAGGATCTTTGGGAGGCCGCCACTGCTCCGGCGGAGAGATCTCCGGCCCGGAACCCCCAGTCGAGCAAACCCGCTCCGAAGAGGGGTTAATCGGGCTCTGCACCGTCGAAATCTGAGACTGCCGTGACGGCGTTACAAACGCGTCGATCGGTCCCACAACCAGGGAAGAAGCAGAGGAGGCTGCCGGGCTAGAGGAGGACTTCTTTGGCCCTTTAGCCTTCCGTTTGCCCATATTCAAGAGGTAAAGAAAAACGCCGCCGCTAAAGCTCCCTCTCAAAACGCCATCTTGGATCTGTCCTCTTGAATGGTTATATTGATTGGAAGGCTTGTATTTGATTTTGGTAACATTGTTTAATATTTCTCTTTTATTAAGCTGTTTCGGTTTTGGGACTGTGGCTCTTATGGAGTAAGATTGATAGCGGAAGAAAATTTAATTAACCACATAATTCGAGTGATGGGTCCCTGTGATGTACTCTCGAAAGGGTTTTCCTTTGTGATGACATGTGGCTGCTGTAAATCAGTTTTTCCTCGAGTTTAAATGTGAGGACAGAACCGCGATTTCGCATGCGCGGCGTCCTCTGCTGTTATGAGTATGGTTAGTGTGAGAAAAGTCGGTTGAAGGATGTGAGCAGCATAGTGTCACGAAGTGGATCTAGCAGAGCCCATGGAAAGAAGTACAAATACAGATAGTGGATCTGACACTGACACTTCAGACAAGCACATGACAGGGAGTTGCTATAGGCAACATAAACAAACCAGGTCTCGAGCTCTGAGAACACGCCCAAGCTGTAGGAAGGCTCAGGAATCATTAGGGAATGAGGAGCAGCTGAAAGGAGGCGGGGTTGAGACACACGTGGATAAACCTCACTCACCTGGAGTTAGAGGAAAGGGCGAGTGCAAGCTCAGGTTCGGGTTAGACGGAGCCGAGAGAGCAGAAGCAACGGAATTCCTGGAAGCCAGAGAAGTCCTAGGAGTTACAGGAATTAGCAGAGAGGCAGAGAGAGCAGCAACTGCAGAAACTCCTGAGAAGTCAAGGAACTCTGAAAGGGCAGAGAACCCCAGGAGCCCAGGACATTCTGCTGGAAGTCTGGGTTGGAGTGGAGCCACTGAGAGGGCTGGGAGAACCGAAAGGTTTAGCTCCAAGGCTGAGAGAGAAAACCCAGGAGTCTGCCATAGAAGGCAGTGCACAGACACCTTTGAACACAGTAACGCTTATTCAAAAGGTAACAGAGAAGGTAGTTTTAAAGCCAGGCTGAGACAGGCTGGAAAAGCCAATTACCCAGGCTACAGGGACAGAAAGGATAAAGTCTTCTGTCCTGAAGACAGTTTTGTACCTAGGGAAAAGCAAAAAGGGAAAACCTGTAAGGAATTGCCGTCCTGTTCCACTCCGGTAGCTTCAGCTGTGCCGAGGAACTCTAAGCTGAGAGAGCCAGAAGGTAAGCTTATTACCTCTAATAGAAAGAGAATTGAATGCAGGAACTTCCCATATGATTGGCAGCATTTGAAGGGCTCTCAAGAGAGGAACTCTAGTGAATACGGTAATTGTTTTTCACAGACGTTAACAGAGGAAGAAAAGAAGTCTCTTTGTGATAGGGAGAGACTGCTAAATAACACGTCTAGCTATTTGAAAGAGAGACTGTTTGCAACAGAGAGTGAGGACATGCAGTGTGAAATGCAGGGGGACTAACCCACTGTTGAATACATGGATTGTACGCTCACAATTGCAGATGAGATCTCCTCTCTATGTTAAAGGAGATGTGAAACTTTCTAACTGTGGAAGTAACAGAGAAAGGGTTTGTTTGTTGGGAAAAAAGGACTGTTTAAAATACCTTTTCATTTGCTGTAAAGAAGCTGAAAAAGAAGCAGTTTTTGTTCACATTTTGTCTCTTTATTTTTGTACCCGAAGTTGGTTTTCATTACAAAAAGAATCCTCCCGGAAGGGGAATAAAATCCTGTCTTTGAGCCTTACCACGCGTCCGCAACTCATTTCTTGGCTGGTCTATGAGAACTACAACTCCCAGAGAGCATAGCAAGGCTTTCTATATCATTTTTCTGGCCAGTTCAAGATAAGGCCTCAGTGTAGTACCCTGCCTTAACCTGTGGGGTCCCACACTGGGTGACAATAGTCACCTCTTAAAAGTGAGTTTTTAGATATAGTTTTAATGTTTGGTAGTGGTGGAACGTTGTGGACGTTGTATCTTACGAGGGATTTCTCTTTGTTACTTTTGTTTTTAGATTCTGGACAAAAGGTATAAAGGCACAAGTTATAAATCCCTGAAGAAACATTTAGTGAAACGCAGAGGAGTACTACATGTTGGCGCTGATGATATTTTTTGCACGGAAACATTTCTGGAGATAAGAAAAAATTGTCTAGATTTGTTTTACATCTTCTGGAATATTTATGTATGATTTTGTTTGGTTTGAGATCACTGGGAAGGTCGTTGATGCTAATAGATCACATGAGCTACGTCTAGTGGCCTAGTATCAATGAGTCTGAGACCTCCCATGTGAGAGAAAACCATTTCAATTTTTATATATGGTGGTAAATTAATGAAGAGAACAGTAGAGGCTAGTATCAGAACGTTACCGCCTTTGGTTAACTTTTTGAGTGCATTTTTGTAAAATTTTGGTATTTACACTCAAGAACAGAGACCAATATTTTTGTGTCTGAAGACAACAGTTAAGGGAAAACAAAAGCAGTTTTTATTCTGTCCCAGCTTTTTAAACCTCCACAAAGCAAAATCCAGAACAGACAGCAGTTCAGGGAAAACAAAAGCAGCTTGACGTCTGTCCCAGCTTGTTAAACCTCCATAAGCTGGTTCACCCAGCCCTTTCTCCAGCCCCAGTTAAAATTCCTACCTCAGAACTCCTTTGGAATTGGTGGTGCAGGGCCGGATGGCTGGTCGCAGCTTTGCTTTTGGGGGGGGCCTCAGGGACAGGTGTCACTGAGCCTGTGGCGGGATCCCGGAGGTGTCCGGGGTCCGGAGGCATGGCAATACGCAGGGCGGGGGTGGGGTACCCCCGACCCGGAGAAGCCCTCGGCTTTTGCTAATAATATGGCGAAGCCGGAAGAGGGGGATGGCAATTGCCGGTGAACGGTTCTCGGCGGAGGCGGGAAGGAACTCGCTTTGCTACCCACATGGCTGGTGAGGGTTGTCCCGCTGCCGGAACCGTAATTAGACTGTTATGGTTGTAATTTTACATTGTGTTTTGTTAATAAAGCTGCGACCAGTTATCATGCCAATGAGTGTTCAGGTGGTGGTTATTTCAAGAGGTGGGGGGGTGTGGGGGTGGAAGGGTAGGGGTAGGGGACAGGAGAGCCACGTCCGCCTTACCTGGTTAAGCAAAGGCCGCGGAGCCCACGTGCCCGATGGCCGCGGGTAACCGGGGGGGCGGCGTGGTGCGTGTCCCCGGTGCCGGAGTGGGCGCGTGCCAGTTGGCGGGGGGGGGGGTTCATTTCAAAGCATTGGCTCCTGTGGTGCGCGTGGTGGCGCGGGAGCCAATGGGGGAGGTAGGGAGGTGCAAGGCGATTCCGGGAGCGGCGGTCAGACCCCAGTCCTCCGGATCTGAAGGGAAGGATGGGCGTACCCCCCCACCCACCCCGTGTTTGGGCCAGGGGGGGTGCAGCGGGGGGGGGCGGGATCCCGGAGGTGTCCGGGGTCTGGAGGCATGGCAATACGCAGGGCGGGGGTGGGGTACCCCCGACCCGGAGAAGCCCTCGGCTTTTGCTAATAATATGGCGAAGCCGGAAGAGGGGGATGGCAATTGCCGGTGAACGGTTCTCGGCGGAGGCGGAGGCGGGAAGGAACTCGCTTTGCTACCCACATGGCTGGTGAGGGTTGTCCCGCTGCCGGAACCGTAATTAGACTGTTATGGTTGTAATTTTACATTGTGTTTTGTTAATAAAGCTGCGACCAGTTATCATGCCAATGAGTGTTCAGGTGGTGGTTATTTCAAGAGGTGGGGGGGTGTGGGGGTGGAAGGGTAGGGGTAGGGGACAGGAGAGCCACGTCCGCCTTACCTGGTAACATTCTGTATACCCCATTAGACAGCTGACCAACAGAACGAAGTCTTTATTTCACAACTGCACAATGCTTAGCTCCAAAAAATTCAAACCGTGTGCCAGGCCAGCAGCAATTAGCTACAAATCAAATAACAATTTCAGATTCAGGCAGAATAAAAATTCTGTTTATGAAGTCTTTTCAGCATGCATTTTTAGGTTAGAAGTGGTTTGCATGAGTTTTCAAAATGTTTGCCGGTGCTGAGAGGCCTAACAAGTAATAACTAGGAATTTCTTGTCTTCTTCAGTTATTAAAATACAGTAGATAAAATCCAAAAGGGATAAACTATTGACCAAAATATAAATTTCGTGAGCATATGATGAAAATAAATACCATTGGGATGCCATGCTGCACCTGACAAAGCAAAAGTGTTCACATCTAAATATAACAAAGGTGCTTTGGTCCGGGCATGAGGAATTCTTGAAAATATTCTTCGAAAGGCGCACCATGTTGTGTGAAGAGATGATTAACATTTCTGTACAATATTTTAAAATCCCATCTATTTAATTTATGATAACATTTCTAATCATGTTAGAATTTATTATGAGCATAATGAATACACCACTACTGTATTCACTTAGGGGCCCTTTTACTAAAGTGCACTGTGCAATCAACGCATGTTTTAACACATGGTAATTATAACCGCGTGGGAATGACAGGAGAGTAAACGCGGAGAGCACATTGCAGTTAGCATGGGGGGACATATCGCTCTCTTGCTGTCAATGTTGGAATTAGCACAGTTGCACTTAACAACACTTTGATGGTTGGCTTTACGTGTACCCACATTCAAAGTGAATGCCGCTGCTGCATGTTAGGGTAACTGCTGCGCCCCCAACAGTCAGCAAGGAGACTTTGTACTTACCATGCACTGATTTTAGCACTAAATGCACAGTAAGTGCAAAGCCCTACTGCACTTTAGTGAAAGGGCCTCTTAGTGCTTCATTCAATCAAAAATAAGGTTTAAGCATCATTCTCAGCAGAACGTTATTTGTTGATTTATATGAACAAAACTATTCAAGTCTAATGCAAAATAATGGTACAGAGCCCTGCATATTTCATTTGTCCAATACCTACTCGTCACAGGGAGGCAACAAGGCAAGTCGGTGACACAAAGGGGACAAGAGCAGATTTCAAACTGATATACTATCAAGAGATTTTATTAATAAAAAGCTTGATAGTCTGTCAGTTAGAGATCCTGAGACTGATATTCAGAACCCTTAGCCAGTTGGCCAACAGGAGGCTGTCTGGTTAAGGTACTGACCATGATATTCAATAGAAGTATCCGGATAGAGTTGCTGAATATCTCCAGAGAGCGCCCCAGCACTATCTGGTTAATGTTGTGGCCATATGTGGGCTGAGCGAGGGTGTCATCAGCGTCATCCAGATAAGTGTCAAATTATCCAGATAGTAGCGATTTTCTGTCAGCACTTATCCAGATAACATAGGCCTGATGAAAACAAGGCCTATCTGGATAATTGTTGACTGAAAATTGCCACTGTCTGGATAAGTACAATGTTCCTTCTCTCCAAGTTAACGACTTTATTCTATGTAATGTTCTTGCTACTGTTCAATGTAAACCACTTTGAATACAAGAAAAGCGGTATAGAAAAATTGTTAAATAAATAAAAATAAATAAGTCGGCACATATCCAGATAGTAGTGCTTAGTCTGTATGTTAAGCATTGCATCTGGACACCCTGGATGCCAGGTAGTGAGAGGGGTGGATGACAGAGTACACCACTTATGCATTTCCTATATCCATGTGATCTCTATGTTGGACCAGCAGATCCACTGGCTCTAGTATCCCCCTGCACCCACTAGCAAGGGTACTGTGCCAGGATTTGGGTTGGGCCAGTTTGTTCCCTGCATGTACTGTACTGCGGCTGTTATGCTCCTGCCACGGTAAAAATGCGTGCTAAGCTTACATTTGTCCTGCATTACTTGCAGCACTTTAATACACATGCCCCTAGGTTTTTTATTTGTCTGGCAAGTGACACTAGATATGTTTTATTTGTCAGCAGATCAGGTTATTAAACCATTTTTCTTTTCCCTTTCTCCCTTTTTTATGAGTATTATCATATTTATTGTTATTATTATTATTATTGGCCTTGTATTGAGTCATGTATTCACTATTTATTAATCCACCCAAAGGATCCCTTCATTGCGCTAGCATTTCCCTCTGGCTTTTGGTGCCTATTTCTGTTCTTTTTTCAATTGTTATTCACTATTTTTTAAACTAGAATATGTTTGTTTTTAGTTCTGTTAAGCAGTGGTTTAATATTCCTATAGTGAATCAGCAGTTATTGGTATAGGTCACCCCTTTGGGTACATTTCTGTTATTTTTATGTTTATTTTCTTTTTTTTGATCAATTTTAATATTATTTTCCATTTATTTTTGTTTTTCCCTTTTCTCTATAGGTCCCAATGCCCTCATATTACTCATTTAGAATCAGACTATCTGGCAGTACCTTACTGAGGCATCAGCTCTGGCTCCTAATGCCAAAACATGTTGGGGAATTGATCTATTCATGGACTATTGTTAATTATTGAAAGAAGTGTAATATGCACTATCTTGCATATCAAGGTGCATTTCAAAAAGGCCGTTTATATGGGTGCAGCGACATCCAAGTGAAACTGTTTGCAAATCAATGCCAGTTTCAGAGGAGAGGGTGGGCACAGGTATCTTAAATGAAAGCAGAACGTGCAGGATCACATGCAGATGGGAATCCCCACGTGCAGCTATTTTACAAATATACACATGGGAAAAATCAATGACGTAACCTCAGCATTTCAGAGCCCGCAAGAGTAAATTTGGGCACTTACGGACTATTTTGCAAACCTAGACGTTCAGACACTCTTAAAGCAATCACAAAGTACCCGACATCTACATAATTAGCATGTGGGCCGGGGTGGGAGGGGGATAAACACTGGGGGATTAAGAGGAATTTCCATTTAATCCCTCCTATAAAGGGCTAGCCGAAACATGTACTTCTTAAAAACCTAAACGTGCCAGGGAGCAGTTATAAATACAGTTGTAGATAATTTCCATCTGCAACCCCTATATGAAATGGGAGATATACGTGTAACTTTTTCATCCAGGATCGATACAATAACAGCAGCTATGGGTACCAGTCTGTCAACAATGAGCCGCCTGGCTGAAGACTGAACACAATTTAGGATAGCTATCCAGAGGGTCGCCATGAGTCGACTCCGACTCAACGGCACTTAACAACAACAACAACAACATGCTAGTACATACTCGTGCAAAATACAAATAAGGCTTCTAAATTACCCTCCTTTGTGTTTTTAATGGGTTGCATGAACAAAAGTTTTTTATTTTTTTATTATCTAGCAGATCTGTGGCTTTCCAAACTATTGAACAAGTTTACTAAAGAGCTGCAGGTAATGCCAGACTAAGGCACAGTTAGCATACGTTTCTACTGTGGCAGGGGGAAGAATGGCCATGGTAAACGCAGAGGGTGAGATTGTTCCATAGGAGTAAAGCCACACGCATCAGTCATGCAGTAGTAGTAGCCATACATCAGGTATGCATGGCTGCTGTGAAGGTGCATGCTATGTGCGTCCTGCATTTGCATGCTAACACCAGTGTGATCCCCCCCCCCCCCCGATAGAAATATGTCAGTGGAACCACATAACTGTGCTGTGTGGCAGGTGGGAACACGTGGTTCCATGGCCCAGAAACACAGCAGTATCATTCTATCAACATGTGAGAAAGCTGTCCACCACATCCCAGCAGAGAGAACAGATACCAAAACACGGCCTCCAATCTCACCAACAGAGCACAGTTAAGTGGCCAGTGAAGGATAGAGAAGGCTGACTAGGGAATATTTCTACACTGTTCAGAGGTATGGACCAAAGTACAAAGGGATGGGACCTGCAAATCAAGGAAGCAAACCCATAGATAGAGACTGAGCTGCGGCCATGTCTGTGGAAGTTAGGGCACAAATGCTGCAGCCGCATGTGTAAAGGGCCCCATCCTGGTGACCGCAGAGTCACAACAATGCACAGAATGCAGACTCTGGAGCATCATCTGACCCTCTCACCCTGAGTCACCCAGGGTATATGACAAGTGCTCCAAAGGAGCGCTATATAAATGATGAATAGTAGTAGTAGCAGAGTACACACACTCGCACACAATGTGAACAACAGCAGGTGTGGGGGTGAAGAACGGGAAAACTTTATTAGATGTCCCATGTCAACCACCCTATGTTTGGAGGTATTAATTAATAGGATCATTAGATCCAATGAGCACTTGTTAAGGATACAGTTTCAGCTTTTTACAAAATCTTCGTCTTCTGTACACATGCCTAGAGCATTTAATAAAGTTTCCCCATCCTTCACCTCGCTCCTGCTGTTCTTCTCCATGGACAAGTGACCAGGCCTGTGTCGTTAGGGGAAGGGAGTTGGGACCCTTCCCTATCACTCCCCTCATATACCTGCCACTGAGCACTTTGCTAGGAAGGAGTGTGGACCCCCCTCATGTGGATGAAGGAAGGTGGCGCCATGCACAGATCAGCTGCACAGATCATGCACAGGTGCACAGATCAGGTGCTCTAACATAGAGACAACACAGATAGTTATAGGGTGCATCTCGCAGGGATTCTCTGTCATCCATCCCTCCCATGTATAGAGGCACAAGCTATCCAGATGCAGTCCCTAGGACAGGGATATAGGCCATCCACCCTACAAACAACTGGTGTTCCTGGGGTGGGGGACACTCTGCATTAGTCACCAATGCTCCTAATGTGTTGATGGTGCTCCACAGTATTACCCACTCATAACCATGGAGCAGGGCATACCATTAGGATTGATTGGGGAGAGCCTACCTGCACCGGAGACAGACGCGGCAAGTTTTCTCTGCCGCGGGAGCAGCTGGCAGGTGCCTGGAGGCCCTGCCCGGATTCGGCCAGGCAGTGTGAGGGCCGCCCCCGGCTGAGGAGGACCCCCTCTCTGATCCTCCATTCTTCCGGCAGCTGCAGGTGGTCATTGGAGAGCCTACCTGCACCGGAGACAGACGCGGCAAGTTTTCTCTGCCGCGGGAGCAGCTGGCAGGTGCCTGGAGGCCCTGCCCGGATTCGGCCAGGCAGTGTGAGGGCCGCCCCCGGCTGAGGAGGACCCCCTCTCTGATCCTCCATTTCTTCCGGCAGCTGCAGGTGGTCATTGGAGAGCCTACCTGCACCGGAGACAGACGCGGCAAGTTTTTCTCTGCCGCGGGAGCAGCTGGCAGGTGCCTGGAGGCCCTGCCCGGATTCGGCCAGGCAGTGTGAGGGCCGCCCCGGCTGAGGAGGACCCCCTCTCTGATCCTCCATTTCTTCCGGCAGCTGCAGGTGGTCATTGGAGAGCCTACCTGCACCGGAGACAGACGCGGCAAGTTTTCTCTGCCGCGGGAGCAGCTGGCAGGTGCCTGGAGGCCCTGCCCGGATTCGGCCAGGCAGTGTGAGGGCCGCCCCCCGGCTGAGGAGGACCCCCTCTCTGATCCTCCATTTCTTCCGGCAGCTGCAGGTGGTCATTGGAGAGCCTACCTGCACCGGAGACAGACGCGGCAAGTTTTCTCTGCCGCGGGAGCAGCTGGCAGGTGCCTGGAGGCCCTGCCCGGATTCGGCCAGGCAGTGTGAGGGCCGCCCCCCGGCTGAGGAGGACCCCCTCTCTGATCCTCCATTTCTTCCGGCAGCTGCAGGTGGTCATTGGAGAGCCTACCTGCACCGGAGACAGACGCGGCAAGTTTTCTCTGCCGCGGGAGCAGCTGGCAGGTGCCTGGAGGCCCTGCCCGGATTCGGCCAGCAGTGTGAGGGCCGCCCCCGGCTGAGGAGGACCCCCTCTCTGATCCTCCATTTCTTCCGACAGCTGCAGGTGGTCATTGGAGAGCCTACCTGCACCGGAGACAGACCTGGCAATTTTTCTCTGCCGCGGGAGCAGCTGGCAGGTGCCTGGAGGCCCTGCCCGGATTCGGCCAGGCAGTGTGAGGGCCGCCCCCCGGCTGAGGAGGACCCCCTCTCTGATCCTCCATTTCTTCCGGCAGCTGCAGGTGGTCATTGGAGAGCCTACCTGCACCGGAGACAGACGCGGCAAGTTTTCTCTGCCGCGGGAGCAGCTGGCAGGTGCCTGGAGGCCCTGCTCGGATTCGGCCAGGCAGTGTGAGGGCCGCCCCCGGCTGAGGAGGACCCCCTCTCTGATCCTCCATTTCTTTCGGCGGCTTCTTCACGCGGCCGCGTGTCGCGGCCTGCGTGGCGTGACCTAAGGGGCGTGACTCAAGGGGCAGGACACGCCCCTTTGGCGCCCCTTCGGCGCAACTGAGAAGCTGAGGCCGGTTGTCGTTGTATCATGGGCAAACGTAAAGGTAAAGCCTTGAAATCTGGCGAGAAGGTGTTAGTGGAGAAAGTTGTGGGGCCCATGGACAGACATCTAGTCTCCCAGCCATCTGTCCTATCATCACCTAAGGGAGCTTCGTTAAGCCCCCGTTTCAGAACACCGCCTCTTCATCCTCTGCCTCCTCTGTCATCAACGATTATAGAGCCAGTATTGGAGCATGTTCCACCTATGCCACGACCTGTTCTACCGGGGAAGCCAGAGGATATCCCGAAAAGTCCTGGTCCTGGTTCTGGTGAGGTAACTCTAAAGGACATTTGGACTGCTATTAATGGTATTGATAATCGTTTAACAGCCACAGTGTCTTCCCTTTGTATGTTTACTCTGAAGTGGTTTGTAAAATGCAAAATACTGATAATCAATTGGGTGCCATAACTAGTACTTGGCTAAGACTGAATCTCAACTCCAAGTTTGCTTAGACAATAATTATGCCTTGATACGGGATTTTTCATCCCTTAATTATCGTTTAGAAATGCTTGAGAATCAGTCGAGAGCCAAAAAATTTACGTTTCCTTAATTTTCCCGTCACCCATTTGTTGTCTCCTGCTATATTGCTTAAGAAATATTTTACTGAAGTATTGAAGATAGATGGCAGCATTGAGGCTACTTATTTATTATTTTGCCTATTCGGTCTACTTCTTCTGCTGTGCAGGGTGAGGCTACTGCCTCTCCCCTTTAGATGATACTGCTGGACAGGATTTGACTGCCTTTTTAGAAGACTCAGCAGACATCATTTCCAAGCGTAGCACTTTAGTTGCTACCTTTGGTTCTGAGTTTATTAAATTAACTATTCTTCGTGCATACTTCAAGTGCAGGGAATCCCTTTTTTGCGGCCAAAAGCTGCAGGTCTTCCCAGATGTGAGCAGGGCTACTCAGGCCCGGCGTAGACAGTTTTTGTTGTTAAAATCTTCAGTTTTGGCTATAGGTGCATGCTTCTATTTAAAATTCCTTGCAGATGCGTAGTTACCTTTGAGGGCCAGTCTTCTGTATTTACGGATGCGACCAACTTAAAACTTTTTTGAATCAGAAGAAGGTACAAGATGTTGGCAGTGAGATTTCTGTCTCCTAATAGTGGAGTTTCGAATACTTCTGATTTCCTTATCATGTATGGTATAATTTGGTAGTATGCTCTTCCTTGATGTGGTCTTTTTATGTGGTACACTCTCTTCTCGAATATTGTAAAATTTGTTGGTGTTGATTGTACTCTTTATTATTTGTTGTTATTCAGGAAATTATAAATAAAAATTGAAAAAAAAAAAAAAAAAAAAAAGGATTGATTGGGGTTCCCGCTCACTAGCAAGGATTCATTGTGAGGTATATAAGGAGAGGGGCAAGGAAGGTTGCAGTCCCGACCTGGGCACCTGTTTATTGCACCTTAGGTTGTCAGACACCCTGGGCTACTAAGGGTAAGAGGGTACCACATCCTAGGGCCCACCTGTTGGGCGCTGCTGACACCCTGCCTTCACCAGAGTGGGGCCCCTACTCATGCGGATGCATTTGTGCCCTAACTCCCACAGACACGGATGCAGCACAGTCTCTCTACATGGGTTTGTTTCATTGATTTGCATGCCCACCCAGCTAGCCTTTTCAGTCCTTCACAGACCACTTGCACTATTTTATTTATTTATTTAGACAGATTTGTATACCACCTTATCCTTCAGTCAAAGTGGTCACATCACAAATGGAGGGTTACATTTAACATGAGGGTATTTCACAACATTTGCAACATTTAACAGCATTTAACATGAGGGTACGGCATTTATCATGAGGGTATTTAACAACATTTAGATAGCACAATTGGAGGGTTACATATAACATGAAGGTACTTAACAATATTATACAGTGAGCTGTATGTCTAGTTGGGTTGAGTGGATATCGTTTTGACGGAGGTAGTTGCATTACCATTTGGGTGGAGACTGTTGTCTGTCGGCTCATAGGTTTCTTTCAGCTCATAGGTTTCTGTAAAGATCAGGATTTTAAGGGCCTTGCCGAAGTCTATGATGTCATTTAATGCTCTCAGGTTTGTTGGGAGGTAGTTCCAAAGTGTGGACGCTAGAAGTGAGGGAGCTCTTCTTGAAGTATTTTGATTAGTTTTGTGGTATCCTGCGGATGTGCCGATCATGTTGACATTACTGGTCCTTCTTGGTATATTGCTGTTATCCCTTGTTATGATTTCTTGGAATGCATCTGCCAAGAGATGGTGGATGATTTTAAAGATGATCAGTATTGTTTTATATTTTGCTCTGGCCACCATTGGTAGCCAATGCAGTTGCTTTAAGACGGGGGTGATGTGCTCAGTTCTTGGAGTGTCTGTAATGATGCGTGCTGCAGTGTTTTGCACCATCTGAAGTGGGTGTAAGGTCTGCTGAGGGAGGCCTTGATATAATGAGTTTCCATAGTCAAGCAGAGGTGTGATGAGTGCTTGGCACACTGTTCGGAAGTGGTCCTGGCGGAGTAATGGCTTGATCCTTCTTATGGTGCTCAAACATTGATAGGCATTGTTTGCAGTTTTGGTGATGTGGGATTTCATGTTCAGAGCTCTGTCCATTATGATGCCCAGGTACTTAACTTCATCTTTGACTACTATGTGTTTGTTTAGAATGCTGATAGTTTGTGGTGGAATGAAGGTGGGGTTCCTGGTGACGAACATTGCCTCAGTTTTATCGTAGTTGACCGTCAGGTTGTTGGCTGTGAGCCAGGCATTCATGTCTTCAAGGCATCTGGTTATTGTTATGGTGTTAAGTGCTAGTAGGTTGATTGGAGCATACACCATGATGTCGTCAGCATAGATGTGATAGTGGGGTTTGTGGCGTTTGATGATGTTGCATATGGGTTGGATGTAAATATTAAAGAGCATTGATGACAGGGCTGAGCCTTGTGGTATTCCTTGCATGATGGGGAACTGAAATGATTTCTTTTGGGCACATTTGACTTGTTGCGTTCAATCTTCCAAGTTGGAAGTAAACCACCTCAGGGTATTCTTGCGTAATCCTATCTGTTGAAGGCACTGCAGTAATATGGCGTGGGATACTGTGTCAAAGGCTGCTGAGATGTCCATGAACACTAGCAGGAATCCATTCTTTATGTTATCTATACCTCTTAGGAGATTGTCAAAGAGGGAAGTGAGTAGTGTTTCCACACCGTGCTGGGATTTAAAGCCATGCTGATGGATGTCTAGTGGGGCATTCATGTCAATATGATCCTGAAGTTGCTATGGTACTGCCTTTTCAACGATTTTCACAAGGAATGGTAGACGGGAGATGGGACAGTATGATTTTGGTTCAGATGGGCTTAGGTTGTTGCTTTTAAGTATCGGTCATATCATGGCGTGCTTCAGGGATTGCAGCATGTATCCTTGTTGGAGCGAATCTTTGACGATTTTGTGAATGTGATGGGAGAGCTGGCTTCTTGTGGCTTTGAGCCAAGCCACTGGGCATGGGACTGACGGTGAGGTTGTTGTGTTGAGTCCAGTTATTATGTCCTCTACTTGATGTGTTGATGGTATGCTGAAGTCTTCCCAGGTTTGATGTTGCTCTTTCATTTCATGGTCATCTGTCTGTGGTGTGATGTAACATGTCTGGGTGGTGTTTTTCGATTTCATATAGTTCGCAAATTCCTGTGGGTCAAGATGGTGGGTACAGTGCTGTGTGGTGTCCTTAGTGAGCTTTTGGACAATACTAAAGAGTTCTCTCGGTCTGTTGACAGATTTCATGATTAGGTTGGTATGGTGCCGCTGTTTACGTTCATTTATCAGATTGTTATATTCCAATTGCTTGGCTCTGTATTGTGTCAAGTAGTTATGCGACTTGTTCCGCCTCCATTTTCTCTCCAGTCTTCGGAGGGTGCGCTTTGCTATTCTGATATCACTTGAGTACCAGGGGGCGTTGGATCTCCTGCGTGCTTGTGGTTCTGTACGTGTGCTCATAGGGGATGATGCTGCATTAGATATTATGGACTTCCATTTCTCTATGCTTAGGCCAAGGGTGTCACATTCCTGCTGGAGTTGTGGAATGATTTCGTCCATGAATGAGTCTTTGTTGAAGGCTCTAAAACACTTTACTATGCTTTCATCTTCCACGTGTTGGGTGGGGTTATTTAGGGTCAAGGTGAAGTCAATCACATGATGATCTGACCAAGGTACCGCCGTGATTGTTGGTGTTGTGGCCTTACCCTGTTCCACCAAGTGCATTGGAATAAAGACCATATCCGGAGTTATCCCATGCTGGTGCGTTGGGGGGTTGATTGTCTGGTTATATTTTAGTGACTCCATGGCTTTTAGGAATGCTGTGGCTTCCTTGGTGGGTGCGGAGGTCAGTTGTAGTCTCCTAGCACTATGAGGGGTTTGTGTCTTCTGCTGTGTGCACATATTGTTTCAAGTACCGTGGAGAGATGTTCAGTGTGGCTCCAGGTGGCCTGTAGGTGAGGGAGATGCTTAAGTACTTGTTAGCTATGGCGATTGTGTTGGATTCAATTGTGTTAATGGTAGTGATTGTTTTAAATTTATATTCCTTTCTGGCCAGTATTAGCATACCTCCTCCTCTCTTTTGTGTTCTGATGCAATTGAATGCTGTGTAGCCTTTGGGGTTATTTGGTTTAATATTACCTGATCTGAGTCATCCAGCCATGTCTCGGTGATGCAGATTATATCCAGCTTTTTGTCGAGGATGAGGTCGAGGATAGTATTTGGTTTGTTCCTGATTGATCTGGGGTTTAGTAAAGCACACCTTATGTTGGCCATTATGATTGGGTTGGTGTGTACATTTTTTGTGAGATGAGTGGGTGAAGTATGTGTGGCATTATGCATTTTGCTGCTCCTTACTTTTGCCACTGAGGGATAACCGGACAGCGGCTGAATATCATCCCTGACTGGTTATCCCCGTGTACTGTCCCAGAATGCCCTGATGCTAACTAGTTAGCACTGGGTCATATAGCTCTATTGCTCTATTGATAGGGTCAGGGGCCATGTATTGTTATCTGTTCTCTCTGCTACGGTGTGGAGGGTTGCGTCCACTCATTGCATTGCTCTTGCTCCTCTCAGGCATTGTATGGCATGAATTCCATTTGCATTGGCACATCTTTGCACCGCAGCTATCCCCAGGGTTCCAAAATACAGCTGATGTGCTGTCATGCCCCTCTGTTTCCATGGCATGTTGCAGCTACCTGCATGTGTCCTTTCTCATCCTGCCAGCATCTTCAAGTCCTGTCAACTCCCCCCACAGCACACTGCTGTGGCTTCAGTGACATACTCCTCTTTAGGGGGAGCGCATTGGTGATAGGATGCAAATGAGAGGTGCTCGCAGTGAGCATGCTCACTTGACACATGGTCGCTATTACTGTGCTTAGCATGGCATTACTTCCTTGCCTTGATGAGGATAAGTCCAAAAAATGAGAAACCCCGATCAGAATCAAATTAACAAACAGCTCAAAAAATTCCAATCTAATGAAGAAACAATTTCTCTTTATGTATCATTTTTTTGTTGGAGCTGCCAATCAAAGTGAACAGAACAAGTCCGTTCACCACTGCGGCTTCTCCATTTTAATCACGTAATTTTTATAATGTTAAAAACAAGCCAGTAAATTAACAACTTGTATTTGTACTTAGCTTTTTGCCGAACCTTTTGCAAGCTTTTAAGAACACCACCAGAGATCCAAAAATGACGATGTGTCACGTTTTGGGTTTGCAAATTGTCAACCCTGCCTCAAATCAATCCAAACATGGTAAGTCCAAAGCTTCAATGAATTCTTAGTGAAGAGAAAATGCCTTAAATATCCAGGCCCGGCATCTGACCGCATTCATGACAAAAGCAGCCACCAATCAAAAAAGCTGATCAGAGACAGTCAATCAAAAAAAGGGGAGGGGAAACCCACTGTCAAGGGAACCCCACCCGAAATGAGAGGCTCTTACGTCAAAGACCATGAAGATTGGCAGATGAACCTACTGACATAAAGCAGTACCAAGCAAAATGCAGGAGCCATTGTACGAATGTATTGTAAAAATGTAGAAATGTAAAAATATATTGTTTCGCCATATTCCTTTTTGGCGAAGGTTCTTAGATGACATCTTTTTTCTTTGGAATGGTACTAGATCGGAGTTGGATTCGTTTTTATTGTTACTCAGTATTTACAAATCCAACATTCAATTCACTGCGCAAGTGGAGGAGTCTCAAATCCAGTTTTTGGACATTACTGTCACACTTACTCCCCAAGGTTTTGACACTTCCTTATATCGTAAAGCAGTACAGCATAATGCTCTTTTATGCTATGATAGTTACCATCCGATGTCATTATGGTGAAATTGCTCAACGCTGCAGGAGTTTCAATTACATGCTGCAGATTTGAGATCACGCTTACTCTACAGAGGCTATCCTCCCAGCCTCGTTAAGGCAGCATATAAACGAGCTAGGTTTACACATCGGGGAGTGGTTATTCTCACCGTTGGCACCAGCATCACAAGAGGATAATATTACAGGGTTTTCCCTTATACTAAAGGCATTGCACAGGTAGTTAAATTGTTACATTGCTTTTGGCCAATTTTGGGGCTTCACACTTGTTTTCGTGATAAGCGCTTACAAATAGCTTATTCCCGTAAAGCTAACCTTCGGGATTTGGTAGTGAAGACTACCCCTCAACAGGATCGGCCGATTACTTCACATGAAATAAGGGGGCATTACCCATGTGGAACTTGTTGTTTTTGCTCAAGGTTGCTATCTGGACCTGAATGGGTTGACTCTCGTACCTCTCATATCCATCATTCCAGATGGCATACAACGTGTTCATCTACATTTGTTGTTTATTTAATAATCTGCCCGTGCACACTTTATTATGTTGGGCGCACTACCAGATCCATAAAAACGCGATTGGGAGAGCATGCATCGCGTCTTCGGACCAAAATTCTCACAACGCCTATGGTGGAACACTGTATTCAGAAAGACCATACTTCTGAGTCTCTTCATTGGTGGATATTAGATCATGTACCGATTGACCCGAGAGGTGGGGATCGGGTTCAGCAACTACAAACATTAGGACAGAAGTGGATCTTTTTATTGGATACAGTTTGCCCTAAGGGCTTGAATGCTCAAATTTACTGGCATATGATTATTTGACTGTTTCTTACTATCTTGTTGTCCGTGGATATATTTTTACAATATATTTTTACATTTCTATATTTTTACAATACATTTGTACAATGGCTCCTGCATTTTGCTTGGTACTGCTTTATGTTGGTGGGTACATCTGCCAATCTTCATGGTCTTTGACGTAAGAGCCTCTCATTTTGGGTGGGGTTCCCTTGACAGTGGGTTTCCCCTCCCCTTTTTTGATTGGATATCTCTGATCAGCTTTTCTGATTGGTGGCTGTTTTCGTCATGAATGCGGTCAGACGCTGCGCCTGGATATTTAAGGCATTTTCTCTTCACGAAGAATTCATTGAAGCTTTGGACTTACCACATTTGGATTGACCTGAGGCAGGGTTGACAATTTGCAAACCCAAAACACGTGACACGTGACACGTCGTCATTTTTGGATCTCTGGCGGTGTACTTAAAAGCTTGCAAAAGGTTCGGCAAAAAGCTAAGTACAAATACAAGTTGTTAATTTATTGGCTTGTTTTTAACATTATAAAAATTACTTGATTAAAATGGAGAAGCCGCAGTGGTGAACGGACTTGTTCTGTTCACTTTGATTGGCAGCTCCAACAAAACAATGATACATAAAGAGAAATTGTTTCTTCATTAGATTGGAATTTTTTGAGCTGTTTGATGAGGATAAGAGCATTTAAACAACAGAAACGTTGGTGACCGATATTCGGCGGAGGCAGCTAGCGTGATTACAGCGCCTAAACTTTGCCACTGAACACTAAACCCGAATATTCAAGGCCGGGACCATCTATGGCCGCTGGCATTGAAAATCCAGGTCAGCTGTGAAAGCAGAAAGCTAACCAGACAGCAGCGATATTCAGCTG
This sequence comes from Ichthyophis bannanicus, assembly GCA_033557465.1. NCBI lineage: Eukaryota > Metazoa > Chordata > Amphibia > Gymnophiona > Ichthyophiidae > Ichthyophis > Ichthyophis bannanicus. The sequence continues at coordinate 760,472,401 of CM066031.1, read as the reverse complement.
CTGCCCAGTTAGCCTCAGCAGTAAAAGCTAGGCCAGCATTTGCTTCTCCTTACTTTTGCCACTGAGGGATAACTGGACAGCGGCTGAATATCATCCCTGACTGGTTATCCCCGTGTACTGTCCCAGAATGCACTGATGCTAACCTAGTTAGCATTGGGTCATATAGCAGTGGTACCTGTGAATATTCAGCAGCACTAATGATGATTTATAGGTCTATAAACTATATAAATGCCTTTGACTATCAGGACCTTTGATTATTAAATTGTTTCACTTTTGATTCCTCAAATATAAAGAAATAATAATTTATTTTGAGTAGACAAAGTGTGTTAGTTTCAAAATGGAGTAATATAGGGCACGATATTCATTTGGGCAGCCTATGCACTGTTAAGGCGCATAGCCACACCCACCGATTTTTAACCCCAGATATCAATGTCAGGGTCATATGCAGCCCCAGCATTGAATATCCGGGTTTGCCACACATGCCCGAGAGCAGCAGTAGCTAACCAGGCAGCAGCGATATTGCATACTACCCAATTAGCTCCTATGGCTTAAAAATAGGCAAGTGTTTTCTTCACCTTTCTTTTAGCCACAGGTCCCTAACCGGGAAGCATGCAATATCACTGCTGCCTAGTTAGGGACTGTCACCACTACCACTCCTCCCCAGAAAGCCCAGCACATCCCATTGCTAAGTAGTTGCCATCGGAGCACATAAGGGAGAAGAGAGGGGATATTTAGTGGCACTAGCAATGTTGGTGCCGTTGATTATCCTGTTCAGCGGCAGTTACATGGCTTACAGTTCTGTGAATTGTGTAACTGCCTTTCAAAGAGGTACAAAGCCATCTCCAAAGACCTTGGGATTCCTGTGTGTAGAGTTTGCAATGTTATTAAGAAGTTTTCTGCTCATGGAACTGTCAAGAACCTCCCAGGATTTGGTGGGAAAAGGAAAATTGGTCTAAATGTCTTTGAAGGTTCGTGCGAACTGCTGGAAAAACATCATGTACAGCATCCAAAGCAATCTGGAGTGGTAGTTTCAACCTGCACCATACGCCATGCACCAAACAAAGAAGGACTTTATGGACGAAGGCCAAGGAGGACGCCACTGCTCTAAGACAGACATAAAAAGGCACACCTGACCTTTGCCCAAACCCACCTTGAGAAACTACAATCCTTCTGGGAAAATGTTCTGTGGACAGATGAAACCAAACTTCAGCTCTTTGGCAATGCAGACCAGCAATATGTTTGCAGGCGAAGAAATTAAATTTATAAGGAAAAACCACTCTTCCTACAGTTAAATATGGTTGAGATTCCATAATGTTGTTGGGCTATTTTACGGCTTCAGGAACTGGAGGCCTGGAATGTATTAAATCAGTCATGAAGTCAGAGGACTACCAAGGTATTTTGGAGTGAAATGTGCCACCTTGTGTCAGAAATCTAGGTCTGGGTCGAAGGTCATGGGTCCTCCAGCAGGACAATGAACAAAAACATACTTCCAAAAGTACAAAAAAATGGTTAAAAAGGAAAAAAATGGACTGTTTTAAACTGGCCAGCAATGAGTCCTGATCTCAATCCAATTGAGACCCTTGTAGCCATCTATACGTTTTGTAGATCTGTCTGCTGGTAGTTTCTCCCACTCTTCAACTGCGATTTGTTCTAGCTCATGAATGTTTCCAGGATGCCTTTTACCAATGGCAGATTTCATCTCTTTCCAAAGGTTCTCGATTGGATTGAGATCAGCACTCATTCCAGGCTGTTTGATGTTTGGTGATAATGACTTTTCTGATGGTCTCAGGCAGCTCTTTTGTCTTCACCATTGTGAAAATGGAACCGGGAGTGAATGTGGCCATTTTAAACATTAGAGTCATCATTCATTGATTGATTCAAGCCATGTGAGTACTGACAATTGATCACAAGTGCATCTAATTTTGCTGTGGTTCTTCTGTTCAAACTGATTTGAATTGTTTATAAGGGTGCCAATAATCATGTCTTGGCAATGTCCCAGTTGTTATACTATTTAATACTATTTACTTTTGTAATTGGTCTTGTTTTATTTGATGGTTTATTTGATTATTTTATGTGTCATATGTGTGTGCATATATAGTCCAAAGTAATTTCACTGGCCACTTTTTTTTAGGAGATATTGGACATTAAGGGGTTGAACTGCAAGAGTGTCAATAATATTGACCAGAACTATATGCACCTGTGTGACTTTATAAAGCTGCCTACCTGAAAGCTCTTACACAAAGTTACACCTCCTGAGAGGAAGAAGTAACTTTGTATGTGAATATGCCAATAAGAATGTGCTCTTATGCATGTAGGGCCTGATTTTCATTTAGGCAGGTTATACGAGGTGTGACAAAAAAGAAACGAGACTGTCCCATAAATGTTTTATTACAAAATCTACAGACAAATTACGCTTTGTCCCCTTCAAAGTAATCCCCCCCCCCCCCGAGTTAATGCACTTCTGCATTCGCTTCTGCCACGTATGGAAGCACTCGGTAAAGTCCTCCTCCTTGAGGTCCCTCAGCTCCGCCTTGATCTCTTCTACAGAGGCAAAATGAGTTCCTTTGAGCACAGTCTTCAGCCTGGGGAAGAGCCAGAAGTAGCACGGTTCGAGATCTGGGGAATAAGGAGGGTGGTCGAGAGCTGTGATCTGTTTGTTGGCCAAGAACTGCCTCACACTGAGTGCGGTGTGTGCGGGTGTGTTGTCGTAGTGGAGCAGCCATGACTTGTCTCTCCACAGAGCCCGCCTGCTACGCCAAACATGGTCATGGAGGCGATTGAGCACCTGCTGTTAGAAGTGCTGGTTGACTGTCTGACCCTCAGGCACAAACTCATGATGGACCACTCCCTTCTGGTTGAAAAATGTGATCAGCATGACTTTGATCTTTGATTTGGACATGCGTGCCTTCTTGGGTCTGGGTGACAGTCGAGTTTTCCACTGCAGGCTCTGTCTCTTGCTTTCAGGGTTCCACTGGAAGACCCAAGTCTCGTTTCCTGTGATGACTCAGCCAATGAACTCTGGATCTTCTCTGATCTTCTCTAGCAAGTCTTGACAAACATTGACCCGGTGCTCCTTCTGGTCATCGATAAAAACTTGGGCACCATCTTGGCGCACACCTTCCGCATCCCCAGCTCCTGCACAAAGATGGTCCGCATTGACTCCTTGTTCAGGCTGAGCTCCTCAGCTATCATCCGCACCATCAATCTGCGATAACTCCGCACCAGCTGGTTCACTCTGTCAATGTTCTTAGCCGTCTTTGTCGTGGAAGGCCATCCTGACTTGGTGTCATCCTTCACCTCCTTGTGGCCAGTCTTGAAGCATTTGTGCCACTCGAAGACTCGCAGCCTTGACATTGCATCTTTTCCATAAGCCTTTTGGAGAGGTTGGAGACACTCAGTTGGGCCCTTCTCCAACTTAACCAAAAATTTCAAGTTGATTCTTTGCTGCATATTTCTGCCACCTCTAATTGCATGACAAAGCAATGGAACAGTGTGCTACAAAAAAAACCTGAAAAAGAAAAACAGAATGAGAGAGATGAAAAATATTATAGCAGAATAGTGGCAAGATGTTGCACAACACAGTGACATAAGCAGTCAGCCAATTGGCATTGAGTCACGGGCATAGCTGCCACAGTCTCGTTTTTGTCACACCTCGTAAGCTTCATCAGCACTTAGCCTGTCTGCTGACTCCCTTAACCCGGATTTTCACTTCTGCGGTGATGTGAAAATCTGTGTTGGCTGGAAATGCCAGCAGCCACCGAGGTTAAGCGGGTAGCAGCGATTTTCAATGCTACCCAGTTAGGCCCAGCACCTCAAAGATAAGCGAGCTGCTACCTGCTTAGCCCTTTCCTCTGTCCCTGCTCAGCCCTGGAATGCCCCGACACACCCCAATGCTAATCGCATAGCAAAACCATAGCCTTCGAAAATTCCATGTTAAGGCATTTACATGGGTAACTAGGGCAGTTAATGCCTTCAAAAATTGGGCCCGTATTTTATAAGGTACATGAACACTCATCGCGTTCCCACTCTGCCCATTTTCCATGCCCCTAAAATATCTATATGTAGACAGCACGTATTTTTCTGTGCATATTTCATGCCTATTTTATAATGCACATATGTACTTAATTTTTTAAATTAAGGGCATAAGTGTTAAAAAAATGTGCGTTGAATCTAGGCATGATCACTTGCAATAGTCCTTTCACTGATATAAATGCCTGTGCCTAGATTTGTCAAGAACAGATGTAAATTATAGTATTTTATAACTTATACGTGTACCTATGTGCTCCACCTGCGCTCTGCCCTTCTGCACACCCACAGTGAAAGTACGCGCCATCGGCCCTACATGTGCACTTATAAAAGAGTGACCGGGTAAAGTAGGCATGTAAATGCCCATTTATGGGTATAAATCACCGAAATACTGGGATTAATGCAAGTAGATGGCACATAACTTTCTGCAGCTCCCATAAAATTATCTCCATATTATATAAAAGCAGGCACTATGGAGTCAATATTTAGCTGTGGTGGGTAGCTTTTTTTTTTTATATGTTGGCCACTGTAGCTAAGATATCTGGATATATAGTGGCACTATCCAGATAGTAGGTTGTGCAGAATAGCTAGATAACGAAGCCAGTTCTGGAACTTATCTGGACAGTGGTGATATTCAGTCTTTTACCTCTCCTAAGTTATACAAGTAAAGGACTAAATGTTACTGCTCTCCAAATAAGTTCCAGGACTGACCTAACTCTGCATATGCTCCACTCCAGGATTATGTGGAGAGTGCTGTGGCACTCAGTCATATTTTCAGCAGCACCTAACCAGACAGCAGGTACAACAGTCTGGATAATGTTCACTTAATAGTCTCCCACTACTTCAAATAATACCCTTCTTTTTGCATATTACTGTATAGACCATCCTGCACAACTTGTAGTATCTTCCGTATTTACATTGCTATTTTCTTTTGTTTACTTTGTTACTTAGATTGCATACCCAGTTTGCCCAATGACGCTTTTGTTTGCCTTGGTTAATTGTAATCAATGCCCAGTTATGTGAACTATGTTAAAAGTATATTCTTGTTCTCTGTAAACTGCTTTCATTTACTGATTAAGCGGTATAAAAAACATATAAATAAATAAAATAAATAAATAAACCTAAACCTCAATCATACCATATCTGTTTACAATCTTACTTGTTATTTGTTATCATTAACAGATAAAGCACAGTTACTTACCTGTAACAGGTGATCTCTGGGAACAGCAGGAATAAGTCTTCACATATGGGTACGTCGGTACAGACGGAGTCTGCGCGGGAACGCTTCCCAGCGTCCAATCAAGAGCTTTTGGAAGCATCCCAGCACGCCTGTGTGCTGCCTTCCCGCCTTTCCCAACTGCCTCTCCTCGGTTAAGTTTTAAAGCTGAGACAAAGAGAGAGAGAGAGAGGAAAGGAATGATAGATAGAGATACAACTCCTGGGGAGGTGGGAGGGTTGTGAAGACTTATTCCTGCTGTTCCCGGAGATCACCTGTTACAGGTAAGTAACTGTGCTATCTCCAGGAACAAGCAGGAATGCGTCTTCACATATGGGGACTCCCAAGCTGAGATTACTGGAGTCCCAGCATGTCATAGGTTGGAACATGCTATCTCCCAGAACACCAGGCATCCTGAGGATGGAGGGTAGGAGTTGAAGAAAGAAGGATGCTGTGGAACAGCTAACCTAGCATAGGACTGCAGAGATGGAGTCCATGTGTGGATGATGATGGTCATCAATAATATTGCAAAGGATATTGCAATATGGACCTCCCCTGACAGGATTTCACAGAAGTATGGAGGTTCATGGATCTACTGGGAACCTAGCAGAGGAACCTTGAAGAGGACCTCACTGTAAGTGGAGGTAATAATCCTGTAGGAAAACCAATGGAGGTCAGAATCCTGAAAGGTAACAGGTAACCCCAGTAGGAAAACTGGGGTAGTCCAAAAATAGTGGGCCTTCAGCGGAAGGCTTTATGACAAAAAAACCTAGCTCTTTTGGAGGCAGAGTGAGACACTCTTAGGAGCAAAAAGAGAAAGGCTAACCGATTTGGACAAACAGGCACAGTCCTTGTGGGGAGAAAGGTGTGGGAACTCCTTGTATCCCAAAAAGAGAGGACAAATGCCTGAGGCGTTAAAGCCTGTGATTAACTGAAGATCCACAATGTCTTTCCTAACTGGGGTAAGCTAGGAGAGATATTGGGCACGGAGAGCTTCAGAGGTACCTAAACCGTTAGGTTATGGTATAAAAATTGTTGAGTACCACAGGAGTGGTTGTGTGTGTAGAACCCCAAACCTGCTAGGTAGCATAGGTAAGGGTAAAGCCCCTCTGTCAGAATCATATAGCTATATGAGGATAGACAGTGAGATAGATAAGTATGTGGATACATATCTATCTATAATAAAATATCTCAACAGATACATATATATACATATATATATAGATATAGATATAGATAGACATATAAGAATATATCTATAGTGAGATATGGCAGGGCATAAAATACACACAAAAAATAAATATGGATATGTAGGCCTACATATGGGTGTCTGGAATTAAACAGACAGAGATATGTCTACAGCACAGTGATCACATAGGATATGTGGAGAGGAAAGATTCATCTAATAACAAGGAGGTAGAACCTACTTGAGAAGACATATAGAGAATCTGTTCCTCCTGGTCATGATCTGCAAGAATGCTAGTTAGTGAAAAATAACCAGGACTGTTACGTGAAAACAGAGGATAATATCCATGTGCAGCCAGCAAGTCCCGAGTCTTCCAGGACTCTAGCATGATAAGTAGACAGAAGACGCCTAGAGATGAGATACCATGTTGAGCTGCTTAAGGGCAAAGGTATCATGCGTTCTTACCATGAGGACGAGCATATCCCCGATTGGGAATACTATGGACCAAAGCAGGGAACTGGCAACTCCTTGAGCTTTCACGTAAGAGAAGGCCTATGTCCTTTATATCAAAAAAGGAGATTGTAAAAGAAGGGAGAACCTTCTAGTCATGGGAGACATGACTGAAAAGCCTTTTCTAACCAGCTAGGATAGCTGTTGGAGAAAAAAAACAACATGCTCTCTAGGAAGGGCCCATAGTGGAAAGCTTCTCTGTAGATTGCAGAGAGCATGATGCAGGAGAATGAGGAGATAGAACTGACTGCTAGAGAGCCAGTATCTCTGCCAACTATGCTGCCAAACCCAGGGAGATGGAGAGGGCAGAATAGAAGACAATCTAGAAAGCTTGTAGTGAGATGATCTCCAAGAGAGATGAAGCACTGACTTGGAGCCACTACTAAGACTAGACAGAATGTTAGTGGAGGACAATCTGGTTGTTTGTGGACAAGAACCAGTGGTCCAAACATTAAGGCTCCTGCAATGGCAGCTGCTAGCAAGACAGCAGAAAGAATCTTACTGTTCAAAAACAGAAAGAACAGACAGAACAGGAGTAGGAAACTCTGGACATGTCTGATAAGCTGCCCCAAAGCAAGATTGAGCAGAGGAGGCAACTCAGAGAGGAAAACTCCACACTGGAAAGTGAGAAAAGTAGAGAGGCTGAAGAAAAAGCCTCCCAGTAAGTAATTCCCTCTTACAGGGGAAAAACTTGGTAAGAGGGTGAAGAGAATGGAGCTGAAGAAGACTTATGAAGTAGGAAGTCTATAGAAAGGAAAAATATATGCTGGCACAGGAACTATCATTTGATAGTGGTTAGACCTCTTTCCCTAGCAGGAAAAAGAGGAGAAACCTGTGACCTATAGGTATGAATATCCTGACAGCTCATAGAAATATAGAAAAAATGGATATCTTTTGGAAATGGATCCATGTGTAGGGGTTAGAATGAAGCGGTGGGTTGCCTCCATTGAAAAGAAGCAACTGTAGATGCTAACCCCAAGAGTCACAAGCATCTGATGATGATTGATCAGAAACCCTGCAGATGCTGGGTTTGCTGAGCCTGGTGAGAGGTTGGATTCTTCAGACCAGGACGATGCCTCCCCTGTTGGGGAACATCTGTATGATGGGCAAATGATGAATAAAACCTTCTTCTCCTGTGGGAAGAAAGTTTGGTAGGAGATTTTCTACCTAGTGGGACAGAAGAAGGTGTAGAACAACCCTTAGGAACAGGTAAATCAGCGGATAACTGAGTAACCTGACGTAAAGACTCCTTGTTGAAAAGATTTTCTCCAGTGCAAGGAGTATGTCCCAGACGTTGTTGTGCCCATTTGTCCAAGTCTGAAGCTTGGAGCCAGGCTGTACGTCGTGCCCCTATAGCAATAGCAGAAGTTCTGCTAACAGACTCAAAAGAGTTTAGGGAAGCACGAGAAAGAAACCAAGAAATATTCTGGATATGCTTAAGCAGTGAAGAATAGTCTTTACTCCTAGAATCTGGAAGGAAAGGAGTCAAAAGATGTAACTGCTTTGTGACCTCCTCAAGAGAAAGACTCATATAAAAAATATATGAGAGAATTCTTGTAGAAAGCATAGATGTCTGGAAGATTTGACATCCAAAGGCATCTAGTGTCTTAGACTCATGATCTGGCAGATAAGAAGAGTGCTTTTTCTTACTCTTTACCCGCCTCATTGCTTATTCCACTACTATGGAATGATGAGGAAGTTGAGTCTTTTGAAACCCTGGAGAGGGGGGCACCTGATATAAGAGATCAGTTACCCTGGGAGGTGGGGGTACCCTTAAAGGTGTTTCCCACATTTCTAGAAGGAGATCCTGCAAGGAATGATGCAAATGAAGCATTATGTTGTCCTTTGTTTTGGTAAAAACAGAGCCTTGTGCAGGATCATGTCCTGGAATAGGAATGGCAAGGGATCTTGCTATATCCCGGAGGAAACTCTGAAAAGAGGGATCCCAAACAGGAATCTCCCTTGGACAGGGTAGATCTAAAGAACTAGCCTGAGCATCCACAGAGTTATCCAAATATATAGGAATAGAAGATCCTGCAGAGTGCAGTGTGGAATGCTTAAAAGATGGTTGCTGGTACTGGCTGTCAGGAGCAGCCACCATCCTTACCACATTGTCCATGCCAGGTATCGACTCCAAGCTTGGTATAGAATGGAGTGATCCTGTTGAAAAAAGCATGGCAGGAGTTGGCCACGATGCTACTGTGGGTACCGGTACCGATGTCAATACCGGTACCAATGTCGGAGTCGAGCCCAACAAAGACATCGGAGCAGTCATCGGTGGCAGGTCAATCGGTACCGAGGTAACCGGAAACCTCCGGCCGATATCCTCGGTACCGAAGCACCGGTATCTATCGGTGTTGGTACCAAAATCTATTGGTACCCAGTCTTCTAGACTAGAGATCGATTCCAAACTCGGCATTGAGGGCAAAGAGCCTGATAAGCGAAGCATGGAAGGCACCGACCATGAAGGTAATGAAGACATCGGTACCAACTTCGGTACTGTGTCTGATACCAGTGAAGGAAGGGCAACCAGTGGCAACTCAATCGGCGTCGGGGGAACCGAGAGTTGCGGATCCGAATCATCGGAATCGAGCCTTCGGTATCGTCGAAAGCCGGTACCAAGGCGAGTCGGTACCCAGTCCTCCAGACTGGAGATCGATTCCAGACTCGGCATCGAAGGAAGCGAGGCTATCGATGCACATCTGGAGGGTACCGACGTCGGTTGAAGTATCGGTGTTGGTACCGATAATGGAAAGTCAATCTGGAGGGTATCCAGTGGTCCCGAAGGTACCGAGGATGCCAGATGACGATCCCTGGTGAGGAGTGTTTCATCCAACACCAGTGCCGATGCCAGGGTATCGGTACCGCTCGAAGCGGATGCCACCACCGTACACGGCTTAGGTATGTTCTGTGGGGGGTGAACCCCAGGAACAACCCGAAACCCCTTATAGGCTTTGGAGACCAAAGACTCCCGCTGGGGTTTTGAAGCCAGTGGGCCCTCGAGGGCAAGGCCGGAGCCGTCTACATGCTGCGCATGAGACCTATCACTCGAGGACTGGCTAGTCTTAACAGACTGTTTGTGGGTTACCTAATCCTGTGTGGAAGAAGAAGGGGACGGTGCCCCGAAGTTGGAGGGAGTCTCGATGTTGAAAACCTCTTTTTACCAAACTGTTGTCAAGACCCAAGCAGGTTAGACACCGACTTCGAGGGTCTAAAAATAAAGTTGTACTGCCACAGTCTGAACATTTCTTGGAGAAGAAAAAATATCCCGTGGAAAAGGAAAATTTTACAAGAAAAGAAAAGAAAACACCGGCGCTACCAGTGGCGTCGGGAAGACAGCCGCGACCACAAGAAAACGAAAAAATAAAAACAAGAATTTTCTGTGGTGACAGGAGAACGTCCTGCCGGCTCCGCGAAAAAATGAAAACTGAGGAGAGGAAGTTGGGAAAGGCGGGAAGGCAGCACGCAGGCATGCTGGGATGCTTCCGAAAGCTCTTGATTGGACGCTGGGAAGCGTTTCCGCGCAGACTCCGTCGGTACCGACGTACCCATATGTGAAGACTCATTCCTGCTTGTTCCTGGAGATTCTATATTCTTTGTTCTGTGTAACACAGTTTAATGTTTTATTTTATGTAAACCGCTTTGATTCCCAGATAAAGTGGTATAGAAAAGCAGGAAAATAAAATGAATAAATGCTGTCGAGTATTGGGCCATATGTTTTCCCAACGCCGACCTTTTTGCAAATGCGCAGGAGCAATTTATTAAGCACCACTTGAGTGGATAAAACATTGTTCTGTTCACTAATGTGGCTTATAAAATTAAACTCTTTGACATCAGTACATCAAATTACTAAATATGTTAACTTAAAAAAATATATGGCTTCTAAGAATTGTTGTCTACAGTACACAGAAAAGTCAAAGAAATTATTCTTGAAGTATTGACAGACTGAAAAGTAAATGTTTTGGGACATTGGGACATTAAGATTCAGTTGCAAATGCACTAGAGTGCCTAGGGCAAGGAATCAAAAGGACTCTTGATATACTGATAGAAAACACTGCCTTAGCATTTCTGAAGCAAAAGATGTTTATCCCTCAAGAAATTCTAAGAGAGAAATGCTTTTGCTCTTATATTGCAATGTTGTGAAAGAGCAAGTGTAAGACGAGAAAAAGAACAATTCAGGAGCAAGGCTAGTCTCAAGAAGAAAGTGAGAAGGACCCATTAGAAAAGTGTGATCACTGATTAGTGATAGAGCCAAGGCAGATTTTAAAGTATGCTCAGATAGATGAATTCCAGAAAGCGGGGTTACTTACCTGTAATGGGAGTTCTTTGTGGACAGCGGGATAAGTCAGTCACACCTGGTGTTGTCCTCCTATGGCGCCATTCGGAAGTGCTCTCCTGAGCTCAGGAAGGGTAACCTTTCTGAGCATGAGCCAGTAGCCCAACCCACCAGCTTGCCCCTAGCTAGCCAGTCTTGTTTCTTCTGCTGTGTCTATTACATGGATTCCTGCTCTCCTTACCATCATCTACCATCCGAAAGGAAGGAAACGGAAAGAAGCACCTTCAGAAACAATTCAATAACAAGGACACTACTTATAGATCGGAAGATGCCAAAGTTGGGAAGACCCCAGCATTGGCCCTTGCATGTCCCCGCAAGCTGGACACAAAATATCAAGTCTGGCAGGCCCCAGGCTTCACTAAGAGCCAGCTTCCTCACCACTCCATCATCGTATCCTCCGCCCTGAAGCACATCAAATCATCACACAACCACGCCAACTCTCCATCTAGGAGAGACTCAAAACCTTTGGACGACGTGGGAAAGAAGGTGTTCCAAGGAGTGATGCTCAATGTGAGGATTGCAGCACACCAATTCTAGCATATCCTCTTCCAGGACACCCTACTGGGAACCTTAAAAGACACCATCACCTCTTTACCACAGGAAGCTCAAACAATGGCTATGGCCACGTTTGGAGACCTCATAGAATGTGTAAAACACCTGATCAGTACAGTGTATGATGCTTTCGAGACTGCCACACTCACCGCCAGTACTGCCATCTCCAGGAGGCACCTAGCATGGCTACATGCATTGAGGCTGCATGAGGATACCCACGAATGCATCGGTGATGCCCCTTGCAACTGCAAATCTCTATTTGGCGAAAAGGTCACGGATACAGTCAATGACATGAAAGATCATTGTACCACCCTCCAGACCCTTGCTGAGGATGGTTTAGAGCATAGCTCCAGCACACAAAAAGGAAGTTACAACCGCAAGCCCTATTCCATGCACAGGAAGTACAACTCCTACTGCAAATGGCAGCCCCCGTGATATAAGTAAGCTACATATCAGTCTTCATATTTCATATCTCATCATTAAAACACCAAAGGAACAGGAAGCAAAAGAAACAGGCCTTCCCTGCTCCAGGGAAGAGTGGCCCATCCTTTTGACAAACAGTCCCCAGCCGCACAGGCATTGGTCCCAATGGGGGCAGATTGTTTGCCTTCTGGAAGTCCTGGCAGCTCATCTCTATGGACAAATGGATCTTGCAGATTATACGAGAGAGGTACCACTTACAGTTCCTCTCCCCATCCTTCTAGTGTTTGGCACCTACCCATGTTGTTCCCCCGGATGCTGTCCTGCAAATGCACACAGAGTTGATACATATCCTGACAGGACAAGCGATCGAGTCTGTTCCCACCGATCAACTCAACAGTGGCTTCTACTCAAGGCTCTTCCTGATTCCCAAGAAATTGGAAGGGATATGCCCCATCCTCAATCTACAGGAACTGAACAAATTCATTTACAAGGAGAGGTTCTGTATGTACTCACTAGGCTCGATCTTACCTCTCCTCCAAACTAGAGACTGGATAGCTTCCCTGGACCTAGGACGCTTACACTTATGTCCCAATCCACCCGACCAACAGGATATATCGACAATTTCAAGCTCTGTCCAATTACTACCAGTACTGAGTTCAACTATTTGGCCTCTCCCTGGCCCCATGGGTGTTCACCAAATGTGTAGCAGTTGCAGCGGCACACCTGCACTTGGACAATTGGCTTCTATCATCACCCTCAGTGCGGGAAACACAGGTGGCAGTCAAGAAAACAATCTGCTTTCTCACCTCCCTTGGATTCCTGTGAACTACTAGAAGTCGCATCTCTCCCCAACTTAACACCTGTAGTTCACGGGGCCTACATAGACATTGTAGCAGCAAAGGCTTTCCTTCCTGCCCAACGGGTTGAGAAGATTTCCACACTAGCCCGAGAGGTTGCCTCACAGACAGCCACAATGGCAAGAGGCTATCCTGTGGCTTCTGGACCACATGGCCGTAACTACTCAGGTGCTGCCACTGGCGCAACTACACATGCGCATGCCACAGTGGCGCCTGCAGTCATGCTGGAACCAACGCATGCAACCTCTGTCCACACGTGCCATATTTGATGAATGAACCAGGCGGAGCCTTCACTGGTGAATTACCAAACGGAATCTCACGGTGGGAAGGAGCCTCCAACAACTCTGCCACCAGATCACCATCACCATCGATGCATCCAGGACAGGTTGGGGAGCCCACCTGCTACACCTACACACCCAGGGAGCCTGGACAGCATTGGAGGCAGCTTGCCACATAAATCTACTGGAACTCAGGGCTATCCGATACATCCTACAAGCCTTCCAAGAACACATCAAACACAAATCAATTCTCCTACAGACAGACAACCAGGTGGCCATGTTCTATATCAACAAACAAGGGGGCATAGGATGACGGACCTTGTGCAGAGAGGCACTCGCCATATGGTCTCTAGTCCCAGCGCACCACTGCTGGCTGCAAGCATCCTACCTCCCCGGCGAACAGATCTTGCTAGCGGACAGTCTGAGACGACAACTAAGCCCCCACGAGTGGCCACTGGACCCTGAGGTTTCAGAAGCTATCTTCCTCTGCTGAGATTGCCCTCAAGTCAACCTGTTCACCATGGAGCTGAACAAGAAGTGCCATCTCTTCTGCTCCAAGCACCTGTTAGCCCACATCATAGCCTCGGATGCCTTTGACGTGTGCTGGGGGGAGTGGTCTCTTGTGTATGCCTTCCCCCCCATGCCCCTGATCTCCAGAACACTGCAGAAAGTGGTCCAGGACAAGGCACAGATCATTATGGTGGTTCCACACTGGCCTCGCCATATGTGGTTCTCATCCCTTCACCGTCTCTCACAGGACCAGCCACTCAGTCTTCCTCTCCACCCGTCCCTCCTTACCTAGGACAACGGACGCACACTTCACTCCAACCTGAGGGCACTAGCACTGACAGCTTGGAGGTAGAGTGGATGACCCTTTCCTCACTCAGCATACCAGAGGAGATCCAGCATGTCATCCTGGTGGCCAGGTGTCCATCCACCAAAAAATGTTATGGACTCAAATGGAAAAGGTTCAGTATATGGTGTGCCTCAAAGGGGGCGAGCTTGCTCTCCTGCCTGGTGACCATTGTTCTACAATACCTCCCCTCCCTCTTCGACCAAGGTCTCAAGATGGCTTCCATCTGAGTGCACCTCTCCGCCATCGCTACCTTCCACAACTGTGTAGGTAGCTTTTCCATTGCCTCGCTACCCCTGGTGGTGAGCTTCATGAAGGGACTCAACAACTTGCAACCCACAGAGCAATCTCCTTTTCCACCATGGGACCTCAAAATTGTTCTGCAGCATCTGACACAGAGCTCCTTTGAGCACATGCTCTCTGCCTCCATGAAACACCTTTTCTGGAAGAAGCTCTTTCAAATTGCCATCACGACTACTCGATGCATCAGTGAACTCCAAACCCTCATGGCACACCCTCCATACAGATTCTCCAGGACAAAGCATCCCTGCATACACACCCCAAGTTTATCCCCAAAGTGGCATCCATCTTCCATATCAACCAAACTATTGTGCTGTCCACCTTCTGTCCAGTACCACACTCCTCTGCCGAAGAGCAGAGACTCCACACACTGGACTGTACTAGAGCTCTCCGCATCTACCTCCTGAAGACAGGACCACTCAAGCGGGGCTCACAGCTTTTTATTTCCTATGACCCCAACAGGCCTGGCCAACCAGTCACAAAGTGAACACTATCGCAAAGGATATCAGACTGCATCTCATTCTGCCAAAACCAGGCGGGCGCTCAAGCCCCATCCAACATGGGGGCATACCAACTCAGAGCATTGGCTATCACCATCGAAAACCTGTGCTCCATTCCCTTGGCAGACATCTGCTAAGCTGCCACATGGTCTTCTGTCCACACCTTTCAGAAACACTACTCTTTGGACTTGGCAACTCGGGCGCGATGTGCATTCAGTCAGGTGGTCCTCTCCACAGCCACTAATGGACTCACCCAAAGGACAGGAGCGGTTTGAGCACTGCTCTCTCTCTCAAGCTACTCAGGAACCATGATCCTCCATGGCAACTGAGGGTGTTGTCATTACTACTAGGCCATGTTGGCTGTCATGATCAGGCCATGTGGCCTCTGTATGCATGTTCTTTGAATGGTACCATTCGGCCATGTTGGCCTCGATTGATGTTTCAGGCCATGTTGGCCTTGCCTCACTCTGCTTGTTTGATATTTGCCTGCACTGTTAGCGATGTTGGAAAGTATCGCAATATGTTTTCAGGCCTTGTTGGCTTTTGTCTCACACTGCTTGTTTGCTATTTATCTGCACTGTTAACAATGTTGGAAAGCATCGCAATAAAAGCCAGAACTTCACCTACTCTGTCTCGGCCTCCCTCTTCCACTGCAGCGTACCGCACAATCGTGCAGCTTGGGAGGCACCAAAGATGGCTGACGAATCCTGCTTGTCTATTGAGAAAGCGTTGTTACTTACCTGTAACAGGAGTTCTTCGTGGACAGCAGGATAAGTTAGCCACACAATCCTGCCCACCTCCTCTAGACGAGTTTGGCCTCCTCGTGGCCCGCCTCCTAGCTGCAAGGGCGCAGCTGGGGACACACTGGCTAGCTAGGGGTGGGCCAGTGGGTAGGGATACTGGCTCATGCTCAGAAAGGTTTACTTTAGAGATCTTATCAAATCCTGGGAGTGGACATTCAACAGGAATGGGATCCCTCTTATAGTTGAAGGCCTGTATATAAGCAGCCAACAGAGACTGGAAATAGAACCAAAGAACCTTTCAACTACTTGCTTGTTGCTATACAAACTCACAACTTTAACCAACAGGCCATGTATCCATGGGAAAGGAGGTGTCTAGAGAAGGGAGATCTGGCACAAAATGGGAAAGGGGGAGTATTTTGATGGAGAAGGAAATAAGATGCATGATGGGGAAGGAGGGCTGCCTAATGGGGAAGGGAGGGGGCCCTGTGGCCTTGATGGGTAGGGAGAAAGAGTGGTGTCTGAGTGGGGAAGAGAGTGGCTTGTGTAAAGGAGGAGAATATAGAAAAAGGAGGTGCAAGATGGGGAAGGAGGAGGAAATACATTTCTATTTCTCCAGCATTTTATTTATTTAAAATTATTTATAGCCCACCAATCATAGATTCTAAACAAAGAATATAATAGCTATTAGATATTAGTAGCACAACACAATGATAGACATATTAGGCAAAACAAATATTGCAGGATAAGATCTTATCATCAACAATTAGTATTAAAAAAAATATCCATACAGAAATTACTTCATGCCTTCCTGAATTTCATTAAGTTGGATTCCAGTTAGAATGACCAGAATCGTATTTAATAGCCTGGAACCAGCAACCTGTCATTCATATTCTCATCTGAGCCCAGAGGTGACTGAAGGGTGATGCGGGGCCATTTGCGAAGACTCACTGTGGTGCCTCATTTGCATAAATATTTGCATATCCACTGAGCATCATTTGCATAAATACAATTTATTTTTTGTTAAAATGTATATGCTGCCCATCTAAAATTTTAGGTGACTTTCAAAGGCCCCCTTCTTCTCCCAGCAATGACTTAAGGGAATGTTTACTAAACATTTTTTGTGCCATCAAGTCAGTGCTGACTCCTGGCAGCCCAGCTGTCTCAGGGTTTTCTTGGCAATGTATCAGTGAAAGAAGATTGCCAGGCCTTTTTTTCCAAGACAATGGAGGGTAAAGTGACTTGCCCAAGGTGTGTCAGTGGGAATCAAACCCTTGATCTTCTGGGTACTAGGCTATTTCTCCACTCCTAAACATCAATGTGTGTTAAATGCCACTGCACCCAAAGAAATAATGGGTGCTGCTTCACTTAGTGCACATTAACATTTGTGAATGTACATTCACTTTTAGTAAGCATGCCTCTTAATACCATTTGAATGTACATTGAGGGTAAAGAAAGGCTACTATATTTCTACTTTACTATCCTCTAGTGTCAACTGGCAAGTACATTAGGAAGTACTACAAAACTCTGCTCATTTAGATCCCATAGCAAACCCGCCATATCATAACAGCACTACCAGGACTCTCATACATCAAGCTCTACTTATTAAAAGGTAGCACTGCCAATATTAAACCAATACATCTCCTACTAGGAAAAGAGAACCAGTGGGACTGCTACATAGAAACTACACAAACAGAATACCGCAGGTCAGTCACACATGCAAAACATAGGCAGACTATCACCAAATACAGAACAAGGGATCACAATTTAGAAATATGAAGACAATAATTAAACTGGGAACCCCAAAAGCCAAATCTGAAATGTACAATAACACTGGAGAAATAAAACCATAAATTAATTTCCTCTTATACTGCATAAAACACAAAGACATCAGTGATGCACATTTCCCAGAGCTGACATATTCCAGTTAAATAAATTCATAATAAAATAGTTGTATTCTACCTTTTGTTATTTGGACATTTTATTTTTCAGTCACAATTGCCCCAGTCACTTTCTTCTGCTGTCTTTCTGTCTTCTGTTTTTGCTGTCCATTTGTCCTTTCTTCTCTCTTCTCCTGTTTTTTTTTCTATTCTCTCCCTAAATTTGCTTCTAACATATTGATCTTTCCTCCTTTTCTTTCTTTACTCCTTTTTCATCCACTCAAATTTCACCCTCCATCCTCAATCCCCTTTTGACTTTTCATTTATCACTTATCAACTTTCCATCTACTCCTCCAACCTCCAGCCCAGTCTGTCTCCCCAGTTATCTCATTTCCCATCTCACTCCTTTGCCAGCCTCTTATTCTCTTCTGTCTTTCACTCACTCATCATTACTACATATCCATGCTCTGTAATCACCATCCTCCTCTTACTCATCTCTTTGCCAACTTCCCATGGCCTCTTTCACATAGTTACACATGCCCTCTCTCACCACCTCAATTCAGTAGCCCCCAATCCCCTCACCCTTCCCCTTTACCTCCAAAGCCCAATATCTCCCTCTTTCTCTCCACATTCCTAGCCCTTTCTTCCCTACCCCCAACCCATAGACTAACAGTTTTCTATCCCCTTCCCCCTTCTCAATCCTCTCCCACTCCAAAAGTCTGGCATCTCTCCTGTCTCCTCTCCCAGCTCAGCATCTTCTCTCTCTCTCCCTGTTCCCCATCCCCAGTCCAATATATCCCTCCTTTCTCATAACCCAAAATCTCCCTCTCTTTCTCCCTATCCCCCCCCCCCAATCCAGTATATGCCCTCTCTCTATTTCTCTGTCTCATCTCCCCCCTATGGCAAAATAACTGTGTGGCACCATCTCTGGCATCTTCTTTTTTTCTCCAAAATAGCGACAGAAAGATTGCACAGCACCATCCCTATCTTCATCTTTCTTTCTCTGAGTCAGCATGAAGCAGCCAGTGCTGCCTGTAACATTCACTTCTGGTGCACAGTTCAATGGCTCCACACACTGGAAGTGAATGCTACAGGCAGCACTGGCTGCTGTTGCTGACTCAGAGAAAGAAAGATGAAGCTGTGGATGATGATGCACGATGTCAATCTTTCTGCTGCTGGAGCTGCATGCACAGTGTGTTGCGCCGGCCCTGGACCTGCCACTTTAGTCACAACTTATTCTCCCAGTATCAGTCAATCAAGAGTTTGTCTTCTTTTCTCCCACAAAATTTTAAAGTCAACACCTAAGTCCCAGTTCCTGTCTCCTCCATCTCAATATTGCCAGTACTTACCCTCCTGCCTCCTGCCTCCTACATCCTTCCCCACACCCACCAGCTACTTCCTTCTCCAATTTTCATTGACCCTGCCATTCCTTCTTTTTAACCCAGCATTTATTCGTATGCCCCTCCCTCTCACCTTTCCTCTGTATGACCTTGTTTCTTCCATCTCACACAAAATATCTTTCACCCTCTCCATCCTCACTCCCCCAGATTCTGCTTCTTTTTCTTCACCCTGATTCCAGCATCTGCCCTCTTTCAGCCCCCAGCCCCAGCATCACCCCTTTCCTATCATCCCTAGTATCAACAACCTTCCAGTCCCAGCACCCCAGCATCAGCTCCCTTCCAGTCCCAGTCCCTCCCAGCATCAGCTTCTCTCCAGTCCCTGTCCCTCCCAGCATCATCTAGTTCCAGCTCCCCTCCAATATCAGTCCTCTTCCAGTATCATCTCACTTCCAGTTCCAGTCTCTCCATCCACCAGCATCAGCCTATTTCCAGTCCTCATTCCTCTTATTTATTTATTTAGCCAGTTTTGTATACCATCTTATCCTTCAATCAAGGCGGTCAAGGACATGACAGGGTTTACAATTAACATTGGGGGTTCCGAGACATACATATATTCCTAGGGGGGGTCCCAGGACTGAATCTTTGGATTGTGTGGCTGGGTGGCAAAGCTGTGAGTAGAGGGGATTATGACATTTGTTCAAATGATTCCGTGAACAGATGTGTCTTGAGGGATTTGCGGAAGTCCTTGAGGTCTTTTTGTGTTCTTAGTTCCTCGGGGAGAGAGTTCAATAAGTCCGGTGCCGAGAATGATATTGCTCTTCTGGATGTTGCTTGCTTCATTTTGTGGTATCCAGCTGGGTGACATAGTCCAGTGTTTCCCAACCCAGTCCTACGGGGCACACCGGCCAGTCAGGTTTTCGGGATATCCCTAATGACTATGCATGAGATATATATGCATTAGAGATATCCTGCCAACCTGACTGGTTTGTGGCCCTCCAGGGCTGGATTTGGAGACCCCTGCCTTACACCTCTGTCATTTAAGATTGTGAGTGGGCAAGGTGCAGATGTCCTAGACATCGAAAGGGTATATAGAATGTGACACATTCCTCCTCGATTCTCACCACCACCAAAAAGTTGTCTAATAGACAATATTTTGGTGGTGGTGAGAATCGAGGAGGAATGTGTCACATTCTATATACCCTTTCGATGTCTAGGACATCTGCACCTTGCCCACTCACAATCTTAAATGACAGAGGTGTAAGGCAGGGGTCTCCAAATCCAGCCCTGGAGGGCCACAAACCAGTCAGGTTGGCAGGATATCTCTAATGCATATATATCTCATGCATAGTCATTAGGGATATCCCGAAAACCTGACTGGCCGGTGTGCCCCGTAGGACTGGGTTGGGAAACACTGACATAGTCTATTGCTACCCTGGGTTCGTCTGGGTCTGTTGTTTGTGTCTCTGGTTATTGAGGTCTGAATTACTTCAGCGGAGCAGTGGTGTAAGGTTTTGAAGATGAGTAGTATTGCCTTGAATTTTTCCCTTGCTCTCACTGGAAGCCATTGTAGCTGGTGGAGTACTGGTGTTATGTGCTCGTGTTTAGTTGTGCCTGTGACTATGCATGCTGCAGTGTTTTGCACCAGCTGTAGTGGGTGGGTAGACTGCTTAGGTAGTCCTTGATATAGTGAATTACCGTAGTCCAGTATGGGGGTGATGACAGCCTGGCAAACGGTACAGAAATGCTCATGGTTGAGAATTGGCTTGAGTCTTCTGATGACTTTTAGTCGGTGTATGCTTTTGCTGCTGTCTTGGTTATGTGTGATTGGAGATTTAGGTTCTTGTCTATGGTGACCCCGAGATATTTTACTTCATCCTTTGTTGTGATGGTCCTGTGAAGTATATTGAGTTCTTGGGGTGGGTTGAATGTGTTGTTCCTGGAAACATCCCCCCCTTCACCCTCCCCCACCCTCACAATCTCTAACCACTGCTATATGATTGCAAAAACTTACAGCAAATTTATCTCCAATATGTAATGTACTAGAAATGTAAATAGTTTCCCCAAGTTTACCTCCATGTTAAATCCCTGTTCTATGTAAACGATGGCCAAATTTAACTGACCAAGTGTTATATTGTTTCAATATAAACTGCACTGATGACAAAGAGCGCGGTATATAAGAAATGTTAAGTAAATAAATAAATAAATTGCTTCCGTCTTGCCGAAGTTTATCTTGAGGTTATTGTTGGTGAGCCAAGTGTTCATGTGATCAAGGCACTCAGTCATTGATGTTAGGTCAGGGGTGTTCAGGTCAATTGGAGTGTATACCATGATGTCATCTGCGTACAGGTGGTACTGAATGTTGTGCGTCCTGATGATCCTGCATATGGATTGGATATAGATGTTGAATAGTATTGAGGAGAGGGCTGAGCCCTGTGGTATTCCTTGGGTGGTGGGAAATTGGGCTGATTTCTTTCCACCACATTTTTCTTGTTGTGTGCAGTTGTTCAGATAGGAGGAGAACCACTTCAGGGTGTTGTTGCGTAGACCAATTTCCTGGAGGCGTTGCAGGAGTATGGAGTGCGAGACTGTGTCAAAGGCAGCTGAGATGTTGATGAAAATTAGCAAGAAACCATTCTTTATATTGTCTATCCCCCTTAGTAGGTTGTCAAAGAGGGAGGTGAGTAGAGTCTCTCTATTAGTGACAGCCCTCCCAGTGGCAGTCCACCTCCAGTATCATTTCTCTTCCAGTCTGCCCATCCTCCAACATAAGCCCATTTCCAATCCTAGCTCCTCAGCAGTCCTATTTGAGTGCCAGCACCCCCCCCCCCGCATCAACCTGCTTGCAATCCCAGCTCTCCCAGCATCATCTCCCTTCCAGTCCCAGTCCCTCAATTCCCCAGCATCAATCCTCCTCCATTCCCAGACTCTCCAATCCCAGATCCCTCATCCTCCAGCACAGTCCTCCTCCAGTCCAAGACTCTCCTAGCATCATCTACCTTCCAATCCCAGTCCCCGACCCCCCAGCATTATCCCATTTCCAGTCCTAGCTCCCCAGCAATCCTCTTTCAGTACCAGCCCCCCAGCATCAGTCTTCCTCCAATCCCAAAACCTCCCAGCATCATCTCCATTCCAGTCCCAGTCTCCTCATCCCCCAGCATCAGTCCATTTCCAGTCCTAGCTCCCAAACAGTCCTCTTCAGCTGTCAGCCATCCCTTCCCCCTCGCCCCAGAGCAGTCTTCTTCAAGTGCCAGCCAGCCCCCCCAAAAGCAGTTTTCAAGTGCCAGACAGCCCCTCACACAACCTCCAGCATCAAACTCACCTAATCACCTTCTCTCCCCTCTTCCCTGTATCCCTAACAAATGCTACACTAATTGCGCAACTGTGGGAGTGGTGCCCTTCATTCCCATGGCTAAGTTGCAGCTGCCAAGACTGTACAGTCTCTAAAAGTAAAACAGGGCACTTCCTGTCTCTTGTGCAAGACAGGAAGTGCCCCGGTTTCACTTTTAGAGTTTCTGCAGTCCCGGTGGCTGCAAATGAGCACAGCTGCAGGAACAAGGGAAATCATTCCTGCGGCTATGAAGAGGTGAGCCGGTGAGGGAGGCTTTGGGTCTTACTGGCTCACCTATTAAGCCAGCAAGTCTGTGGGGCTCCTTGGGGAGCAGGACCATGTGTGGGCAACATGCCCACACATGTGTAAGGCCAGCCCTGACTGAGTCTTTTTGCTCCTCACAGTTTCTTTTGCCATTATTTGCCTGGTTCATTTCTTCAGTTTCTGCCAACATCCCTCATTTGGAATCTCAGATCCTTGCTTGATTGCAGCAATTTTTCTTTCTTTTTTTTTTAGTTCTTTGTAACCTGCAGATGTTGATATCTGCTCACGTATCTTAATGTACACTGCTTTGACTTGTAGAAGAGCGGTATATAAGCCTATCTAAATATATAAAAAAATGGCTTGGTCTCTTCTGTGTCAGTGCAAGTGATTTTATAACCTCTCCTGGTAGATCTATTCCTTTTCCTATACAGAATACTGCTCCTTAGGTTGCTATTTCATTTCTTACAGTGTCTAACTGCTTACAGTTTCCTGTTCAGCTTTTGTTGGCATGTTTCATTGTTTTCACTTATTCTGTACTTGATGAGGGTCTCTCTGTATTTTGCATATGTGGCTGTAGACAGATATTCTGCTAGCATATAGGCTTCTGTTATTTGGATTTAGCTCCAGGATGGGGACAAGAATTGAATCTGTTTTTATCACTGCCTATTTTGCAGCAAGTCAAGTTGACAGTGCTGCCTTCCTGCCAGATAAGCCATGCCCTGGATCCTTTAAATATATAGTATGTCCCTGCTGCCATTGATCTTTCCCTTTCATCTCTCTTTCTTGCCTCTGTATGCACTTACAGCTATGTAACCCTAGTCTTGTGCGTGAAGTGTTTTATGTACACTGTGGGTATTTCTTCAGAAGAAAAAGATGGGTCTCCTGGTGGTTGGGAAGAAACAACTGCCCCAAAGCCCTCATTACCTGACTTTGCCACCAATGTCTCAAAAATATATGTCCAGCTGTGACTCTTCTTAAAGTCATACTGTCTGGTGCATTCTCCAAGAAAAGAAATCAGCTCAAAAAGGGCAAGCAGTACAGTTCAAATCAAAGTCATCGGTGAAGTATCTAAATTCTAAAAAGCATGGGACAAACACAGAGGAGCTCTAAAGGAAAAAAGGAGACTCTTGTAGTGGGTGATATGGAAGGGCAGACTAGATAGGCTATGTGGTCTTTTTCTGCCATCATTTTTCTATGTTTCTAAGTGCCTTTGTGTTAATAGGTTGTTATTCTCTATATTGTTGTAAGTAGGCACAGTACCTCTTGTATCTTTTTTCAGACTAGGGTAGACTGATTCACAATCCCCAACTTCTAATTCTTTTCCTTTAGGATGCCAAACTCCTTTCTCTCTCTTTCTTGGGCCTCTGGGACAAACCTACTCCTCTCTTGGTCTGAAAGACACTCACACAAGAAATATATTCCAAAAACTGATAACCTACTTTCTTCCCCAGTACCAGGGAAAGGCATCTAAAATATGATGTCTGTGCCAGAGACCTTTTGCCAAAGTTTACAAAAGTCTTTTGGCCCAATGTTTAGAATGACATATCCAGTTAGCAGCACCTGCGAACTGGATGTCCTACTGAGAGGGATGTTCAGTGGTCCTTTCCAGATAGTGCCACTGAATCTCCCCTCTGACCACCACAGCACTATATGGATAATGCCAGGGCAATCTGGAGTCAGAGCTAGTATTTATCTGTAGAGGCAATTTTCAATGCTTCTATCCGAATAACTATTCTTACAACTTAGGACAGCAAGAAAGCTGTCTTAAACGGTATGGGGATAGCCTATCCGGATAGTGGCTGTATATTGCTGCACTGACCATAGTATCCAGATATTCCACATCAGCCGCTATCTGGAAAATGGTGCAGAATATCGGGATTTTAATTAACCATAGCTGCGGTGTTTAAAAAAAAAAACACTGACTGCTGCAGTTAAATATTGGGTGTTTTAATATTTGAAAGTATGATGTCCAGTTATGCATTTTGCAGGATTATTTTGGGAGAGGTGGTGCTAGGATGATCATAAATGTTGAGATTAATTATCAACATCTCAGTGACCTAAATGTCTGAAAGTTAATTGGTGAAAGGACTGCAAGGCTGAATGTTCCCTTCAGGTGCCTGATGCCCTTGTACTGTCTATTGGTTTGCAAGTAACTTCTCTTGTTGCTTAGAGGTGTATCTGCTTAGAGGGCCCTACACAAAAGATAATGCTAAGAAGTTGCTCTGACTCACTGAATATCCTCCTGATTCTTTGGCATCCTTCTCTCAGAAAGCACAATAGCACTCTCAGCACTTTTCCTAGAGAAGTCTTTGGAATTCTCTCAGGGATCTTATTATTTATTTTATTTATTTATTAGCTGCACTTTTTATAGCACTAAAAGCCAATGGTCATCATAGTGGTTTACAATTAAGTCTCAAAGAAGCAGTCAAGAGCAAAAAGCTGGAGAAAGAAGGGAGGTGGAGGTGGAACAGGAGGGGGGTGTATAAAATTCCGTTTATGAGTCGGAGAGGGGAGATACGGAGCAATAGAAAGTTAGAGATGGACGGTTCAAAGCAGAGATAGAGGGGAAGGGAGTTCCATAAGGAAGAAGCAAAATAGAAAAGAGGAGTTCCTGGAAATAATCAAGTGGAGGGCAGAGGGAAGAGGCAAGGAAAGGAAGGCAGCATTGGCAGAGTGAAGGGTATGAGGGATGATATGGGATAATTAATGTGCCCAGGTAGGGGGAGCAGGCTGAGAAGAGTGCACAATGAACCATTGAAAGGACTTTTAAATTACTACGAAACAAGATTGAGAGCCAGTGGAAGGGCATCAAGAGAGGGGAGACATGATCAAAATAGTGAGCCCTAAGAATAAATTTGCTGGCAGTGGACTGAATTGGACTGTAAGTAGCAAATGGAGAGACTGAGAAAGACCAGAGAAAAGAGAGTTACAGTAGTTGAGGCAAGTCATGACAAGAAAGGGAAGAACCAGAGCTCAAGCACCCCAAAGTTGCAGAATCAGTGACCACAAGGAAGTGAAGGATAATGATGGTTGGTGACTCTAAGGGGTACTAAGGCATCCATCAGCCGACCGGATTTGATGTCCAGAGAGGTATGCTATCTGCCATGTGCCAAAATCCGAGATGTTATGGAGACTTTGCCAAGACTCATCAAGCCTACTGCTATTACAATGTTACCACTAGAGGACAGCAACCTTGGGCCGGAAGGACTGGGATTTCTAGTCCCACAGGTGCTCCTTGTGGTCTTGCGCAAGCCACTTAACCCTCCATAGCCCATGTTCCCTGTAAAATAGTTATCTCCAAATTATAATGCCCTGTTCAATGTAATTTCAGTTTGTTCAATGTAAACCGCACTGATGCAGAATAGCGCGGTATATAAGAGAATGTAAATAAATAAATAATAAAATACTAATCTATGTTGGCACAAATGATACTGCCAGGTATTCCTCTGAGCATATCAAAAGTGACTTCTTGGCTCTGGGACAGAGGGTGAAGCAGATAGGGGCACAGCTGGTATTCTCTTCAATCCTCTCTGTTGAGGGAAAAGGCCAAAGCAGAGAAGCTCACATCCTGGAGATGAATGCATGGCTGCATGGATGATGTCATCAAGAGCGTTTTGGTTTTCTGGACCATGGGATGCTGTTCCTAGAGTTGTAGAGCAGAGATGGCATCCATCTGTCCAAGAAAGGTCGATGTGTCTTCAGTAACAGACTGGCTAATCTACTGAAGAGGGCTTTAAACTAGACTCATTGCAGATGTGTGAAACCCCCCCCCCCCAGGTAAGTGAAAGCCCCCAGGTAAGTGAAACATTAAATACTTTTATGGAAATGGGTAAAAGGGGCAACATATGGAAAGTGGTGTATATAAATGTCCGTAGCATGGGAAATAAGATCCCAGATGTTGAAGCTTTAATGGGAGACACTGACTTTGATTTAGTGGCAGTTACAGAAACATGGTTCATAGAAAACCATGATTGGGATATAACTATACCAGGCTATACTTTATTCAGAAAGGACAGGGTAGGAAGAAGGGGAGGAGGAGTGACACGATATATAAAAAATAATATTAAAGCTTTGGAACTACAGAGCTTAAAAGGGAGAGAGGAGGCACTGTGGGTTAAACTAGAAAGGGGGGAAGAGAAATCTATTTGCATTGGCGTGATATACAGACCACCCTCACAGGAGGAAAAGGTGGACAGAGAGTTAATTGAAGATATACACAGCATTGCCAGGAAAGGGGATGTGCTACTGATAGGGGATTTCAATATGCCAGATGTTGATTGGCACATTCCTGCTACAGTATCATCTAGAAGTAAGGAGACTATTCAGGCAACTGGTAACAGAACCAACACATGAAGGGGCCATACTGGATTTGGAGCTTACCAATGGTGAAACTGTTTCTGATGTTATAGTGGGAGATCATTTTGCATCCAGTGAACACCAGATGGTGTGGTTCAGTATTAGGACTAGGGCTGTTAAAATCCATTCAAAAGCGAGGGTCTTAGATTTTAGGAAAACTAACTTTGGCAAGATGGGCCAATACCTCAGGGAGTCATTAGCGCGACGGGAACAGCTGGGGGATGTAGAAAAACAGTGGGCAAAACTGAAATGGGATATTTTAAGGGCAACCAACCTTTTTGTTAAAATGGTAAATAAAAGGAAAAGGAAAAGGAGACCACTATGGTGTTCGAAACAAGTAGCTGAAAAGATGAAGAAAAAGAGGGAGGTCTTCATGAAATACAAGAGATCATAGAGAGAGGAAGACAGGCATCTATATTTGGAAAAACTTAGAGAAGCTAGCAAAATAGTCTAGAAAGCAAAGATTCAAAAGAGGAGGAAACAGTCAATGCAATAAAATGGGGGGATAAGACATTTTTCAGATATGTTAGTGAGAAGAGGAAGGGCAAAAGTGGTATTGTCAGAGTCAAGGATGATGGGGAGGAATATGTAGAAGATGATGTGCATAACGCGGAATTGCTTAACAAATAATTCTGTTCTGTGTTCACAGATGAAGAACCAGGAGCAGAACCTCAGAAAGCACCCACAAAGAGGAACAGAAGTGAGGGACATCTTGAACAATTTTCAGAAGACTGTGTTCGTGAGAAACTAGCTAAACTTAAAGAAGACAAAGCGATGGGACCGGATGGGATACACCCTAGAATACTAAGAGAACTTGGGGACGTTCTAGCAGCTCCACTGACTGACCTTTTCAATGCCTCGTTGAAGTCGGGAGTGGTGCCAAAGGACTGGAGAAAGGAACACATGGTCCCTTTACACAAAAGCGGAAGTAAGGATGTGGTTGAAAACTACAGGCCGGTTAGTTAACTTCAGTGGTGAATAATTGGAAATGCTGCTGAAAGAGAAAATAGTGAGCTTTCTGGAGTCCAGCAGATTACAGAATCCGAGGCAGCATGGATTCACCAGAGGCAAGGCTTGTCAGACAAATCTGATTGATTTCTTTGACTGGGTGACCAGGGAGTTGGACCGAGGGAGAGCTCTAGATGTGGTGTATTTAGATTTCAGTAAAGCCTTTGACACCGTTCCTCACAGGCGACTTATAAACAAACTGAGCACCCTAGGGATGGACCCTAAAGTTACTCTTTGGGTTAGAAACTGATTGAGTGGGAGGTGACCAAGTGTACAGGTAAATGGAGCTCACTCTGAGGAGAAGGAGGTTTCCAGTGGTGTGCCCCAGGGATCTTTCCTTGCTCAGATTCTTTTTAACATCTTTGTTAGTGATATAGTGGAAGGACTGTCGGGTAAGGTTTGTCTCTTTGCGGATGATACCAAACTCTGCAATAGAGTAGATACCCAGGAAGGTGTAGATTACTTGAGGAGGGATCTAGCTAAGCTTGAAGAATGATCTAGAATTTGACAGCTGAGATTTAATGTTAAAAAATGCAAGGCCATGCATTTGAGTTGCAGCAATCCAAGGCAGCAACATAATATAGGGGTGAAGTACTTTTGTCCACTAAAGAAGAGTGAGACCTAGGTGTGATTGTGTCTGATGATCTTAAAGTAGCTAAACAGGTAGAAAAGGTGACAGAAAAAGCTAGAATGAATCTTGGGTGCATAGGGAGAGGAATGACCAGCAGAAGAAAGGAGGTGATAGTGCTCTGTATAAGTCTTTGGTGCGACCTCATTTGGAGTATTGTGTGCAATTCTGGAGACTACACCTTCAAAAGGATAGAAACAGGCTGGAGTCAGTACAGAGGGTGACTACTAAAATGGTTAGTGATCTTCATTATAAAGCATATGAGGATAGACTTAAGGATCTTAATATGTACACCTTAGAGGAAAGGCGGGATAGAGGTGATATGATTGAGATGTTTAAATACCTCCGTGGCATAAATGCACAGGAGGAGAGCCTTTTTCGATTGAAAGCAAGCTCTGCTATGAGGGGACATGGGATGAGGGTGAAAGGAGATAAATTCAGGAGTGATATGCAGAAATGTTTCTTTATGGAAAGAGTGGTGGATCCGTGGAATAGTCTCCCAGTGGAGGTGGTAGAGATGAGGACGGTATCTGAATTCAAAGAAGCATGGTACAAACACAGAGGATCTCTAAAGGAGAAAAGCGGATTGTTCTAGTGGTTTATATGTAAGGGCAGACTAGATATGCCATGTGGTCTCTTTTTGTCATCATGTTTCTATGTTTCTAAGAACCAGAATGAGCTGGGTGAACTGAGGCATGCCAAATAGAACAAAGGTAGTACAAAGCAAAAAA
Source organism: Ichthyophis bannanicus (assembly GCA_033557465.1). NCBI lineage: Eukaryota > Metazoa > Chordata > Amphibia > Gymnophiona > Ichthyophiidae > Ichthyophis > Ichthyophis bannanicus. The sequence continues at coordinate 760,443,089 of CM066031.1, read as the reverse complement.
GGAGGATTGTGAAATTGTGATGAGTTTTAAAGGTAAGGGCAGAGTCAAGGGTGATCCCAAGGATGTTTGATGCAGTCACAGCAGAGTAATGTTGAAGAATAGAGAGTAGGAGAGGGGAGTAGAGAGGCAGAGGGATCAAGAAAAACTATAGATTCACATTTGGAGACACTGAGGAGAAGAAGGTGGTCGGTGAGCCATTGATAGACAGCACTACAATGATGACATATCAGAGGAAGAGGACACAATGGTAAAGAGAATCTGGGTATTGTCAGCATAATGAAAAGGGTGCAACCCAGGGATTGAATAAGGAGAGGCAAGGGGGCAATGAAGATGTTGAACAGAGTGAGTGCCAAGAGAAAACCCTAAGGAACACCTGAAGGCAGTGGGGAAAAAAGAGAAAAACAGAATCAGAGAGCACTTGAAAAGAACATTCGGAGATATATAAAGATGAACTAGGTCAAAAGTGGAAGATAGATTAAGAGTGACAAGGATAACAGAGCTGCCATAGTCAAATGAAGACTGAATTTCATTGAGAAGAGCTCAAAGCAAAGATTCAGTACAATGGCTGGGATGGAAACCACCCTGACGAGGGTGAAGGGTGAGAGTCTTGTCAAGAAAGGATGATAAATTTAACAGGACAATGGTGTTCCAGTAGACAAAGGATGGAAATTGGCTAGACAGGAACGATCTAAGAAGGGCTTCATGAGAAGGGAGCAGATAACAGTGTGTTTCCAAGGGGAATGGGACATACCCAGAGTTGAGGCTGGAAAGGAGAAGAGGGAGGATACTGGGCAAAAGGATAGTGGCCAGTTTGGGCAAATGGTTGGCTGGCCAAGGATCAAAGACCAATGCAGAGGGATGAACTGTATAGAAAGTGTGTTCCAGATAGAAGACAGAAAGATTGGGGAAAGTGGACCAGGTAGCAGTAAGGGGAAACAGTTTTGGGGACTCGGGGAGGGAGGAGAGGGATGGAGGATGAGGAGATGGGGGGAGTGGCCTAGTGATTAGGGCAAGTAACCTCAAGCCGGAGCCCTAGAGGCCCAAATCCCAATAGAGGACAGCAACCTTGGGCCAGAATGACTGGGGTTTCTAGCCCTACAGATGCTCCTTGGGCAAGCCACTTAACCCTCCATTACCTGAGGTACAAAAACATAGATAATGAACCCTTTGAGAACAAGGGAAATAGATATTCAGTACCTGAATGTACACCATTTGATTAGGGTAGAAAAACAATATATAAGCCTAGCTAAGTAAATAAACAATAGAGAAAATTGGCATAAGCTGTAGGGGGAGGAGTAATGTGGTCTGAGATGGAGACTAAGGCATCCAGAAGTTGGAAAAGAGGAGGCAAGGCAACGTTGAATATTATTATTATGAGCAGTGCAAAAGGAACATCTGTAGAAGGAGGCAAAGTCTTTCCTAAAGTATAAGTCATGAGGATAATGAGAATTCTGCAAGCAACATAAGTGACAAAATTGGTGGCATAAAATGATAAGACCAGGTTGGATCCAAGGTTTATGCAAGATTAATCATGGTCTAGTAGAGGGAAGAGAGGCAATGGAATCTAAGGAAGATGAGTGGAAGACAACTTGGTCAATTGGAGGTCAAGGGTGGCAGACGGGGAGGCAAAGGAAGCCTCACTAAACTATGTGGTGAGATGTTCAATGACAAGGTCTGAAAGCATACAAGAAAATGTAGGAGAAGAGATGGAGCAGGAAGAGAAAAATTGAAGACAGAGTGTTGGACCAAGGAATGGCAAAAGTGGTGATAGGGATGGCTGGGGAGAGATGCACAAGGAAAAGAAAATAAAGAACATATGAACATAAGATATGCCATACTGGTTCAGACCAAGGTCCATCAAGTCCAGTATTCTGTTTACAACAGTGGCCAATCTAGGTCACAAGTACCTAGCAGTTTCCCCAAAAGACACAGGTTCCACAATGCTTGTATTGGGGCAAGCAGTGGATATCCTGCTTATGGACCTTTAATAATGGCTTATGGACCTTTCCTCCAGGAACTCGTCCAAACCTTTTTTAAACCCGGTTACACTAACAGCTTTTACTACATCCTCTGGTAATGAATTCTAGAATTTGATTACACGTTGAGTGAAAAAATATTTTATCTTATTAGTCTTAAATAGGTTACCCTGTTGCTTCATTGCATGTCCCTTAGTCTTTCTATATACTGATGATGTAAACAATCAATCTACATTTACCCGTTCCACTCTATTCATTAATTTATATATCTCTATCATATCTCCCCTCAGCCGTCTCTTTTCCAGGTTGAAGAGCCCTAACCTTTTTAGGCTCTCTTCATAGGGGCATCCTTCCATCCCCTTTACCATTTTGGTGACTCTTCTCTGTACCTTTTCTAATAACACTATATTCTTTTTTAAGATATGGCGACCAGAATTGCACACAACATTCAAGGTGCGATTGCACCATGGAACGATACAAAGCCATTATAATATCCTTTGTTTTATTCTCCATTCCTTTCCTTATGATACCTTGCATTCTATTTGCTCTCTTGGCCACCGCTGCACACTGGGCGGAGGTTTCAACATGTTATCCACGATGATGCCTAAATCCTTTTCCTGGATGGTGATTCCTAATGTGCAACCTTGTATCGTGTAACCATAGTTTGGCTTGCTCTTTCCAAGGTGCATAACTTTGCACTTGTCCACATTAAATTTCATCTGCCATTTTGATGTCCAGTCCTTCAATTTATCAAGGTCCTCTTGCAATTTTCCACAATCATGTTGGGTTTTAACAACTTTGAATAATTTTGTGTCATCTGCAAATTTGAATACCTCACTCATTATTCCCATTTCCAGGTCATTTATGAATATGTTAAAAAGCAGCGGACCCGGCACAGATCCCTGGAGTACTCCACTATTCACCTTTCTCCATTGGGAAAATTGGCCATTTAGCCCTACTCTCTGCTTTCTATCTTTTAACCAGTTCCTGATCCACAATAGTACACTGCCTCCTATCCCATGACTTTTAAAAATTTACGAAAAGTCTCTCATGTGGGATCTTGTCAAAGGCTTTCTGAAAATCCAGATACACTATATCAATTGACTCACCTTTGTCTACCTGTTTATTTACACCTTCAAAAAAACATAACAGCTTAGTAAGACAAGACCTTCCTTGACTAAAGTCATGTTAGCAGTCTTACATTAAGCCATGACTATCCACTCATTCAGTAATTTTGTTCTTTATAATGATTTCTACCATTTTTCCTGGTACTGATGTCTAGCTCACTGGTCTGTAGTTTCCTGGATCACCCCTGGAACCCTTTTTAAAAATTGGTGTTACATTGGCCATCTTCCAATCTTCAGGTATTACAGATGATTTTAATGATAGTTCACAGATTAATAATAGTAGGTCTGCAATATCATATTTCAGTTCTTTCAATGCCCTTGGATATATACCATCCAGTCCAGGTGATTTGCTACTGTTCAGTTTAGAGTGTGGTCTGCTGTGTGAGTGGGAACAGAGACTAACAGAAAGAATCGAAGATGAAACATATTGTCATGGGGTTCTGTAGAGGGAGGACAACTGAAGGACAGCTGAAGTGTCCCAGTACTAAGGAAGGGGAGTATCTAAGAAAGAAATCCACTGGTTTATTTCAGTGTACTTAATTTAAAAAAAATGCCCACCCCCCCAAAAAAACCAAAAATACAAAAAGAAGCAAAGGCCCTCCCTCCAGGTGAATCCCTCCCAGGGCTTCCTCAAGAGTTCCCCTCCACCCTCAGGTCCCAATTACTACATTTTTTGGGGTCACTATAGGCCCAAAGGAATGAAAGCAATCCTCAGTCACTCTAGTACCACTGTACCCCACTTTCAAAATGACTGCTGACAATGAGGCTGGCACCTTTTTCTTGGACCATATATTGTTGTTGTTTCCCTGAGATAGGATAATGGATTTGGCTAACTATAACACAAAGGAGCCTTAAACTATCAGTACTATCGAGTTCTTTCTTTAACATATTTTGGTATATTTACCTATAATGCATTCTGTGCAGGAAATGAGCTTTTTGTTACTTTTCACAATTCATTCAGTGCTGAATACAAATACAAATTCATTTCAGCATAACTATGCCTGGGGATGAGGAAGGATTGGGATGGAGCTTTGAAGATCTTTTATTGAACCATTTAATTCTATCTCTCCTGCCTAATCTACTGTTTCATTTCTGACCACAAAGGATTTATTTCTCCATTTCGTGTATAATAATTATTAACCACAATGAATGTTTATAGAGAAAGACTTTACTGAATAGAGCCCTAAAACCATGGATTAATTCATGGTAGAATATGTTTATTAGAGTCAAAGTCATATTACAGGAGATTCTAAACTGTAAGGCATATTTATTTTATTTATTTCAAATGTTTTTCTATACCACTCCTTCCAGAGATCAGAGGTGGTTTACATTGTAACAGAACGTTTACATGGAACTTTGAATTGGGTTACCACAGTTAACTATTTACAATAAACTATTTACAATTGTGACCTTCTGGAGAATGTTTTTGAATGCAACTTGAATTCAACGGTATATTTGTTGACTCTATGTGTGTTGTTTTATGTCGGGAGGGGGAAGGGGGATAGAGGGGGAGGAAGAATTAGTGGGAAGGGGGGTTCGTGAGTTATAAATTGGAGTGGAAGTTGCAGCTTGGGTGCTGTTGGGGTTGTGAATGCTGTAATGTTCTTTGAAGAGGTGTGTTTTTAACTCTTTTCTGAATGCTGTAGATCTTTAATTGCTCTTAAGGTGTCTGGGAGGGCGTTCCATTGTATGGGAGCTATGTATGCAAATGCCCTATTGCTTGTAATTTGTTTGGTACAGATGAAGGTATTGCTAGGGTATTCAGTCTAATTTTTCTTTTGGATCTATTGTTCAATTGGGTGTGAATCAATGATGATAGATGGGATGGTGATATGTTATTAAGTAACTTGAAAGTGGTCATTATAACTTTGTATTTTATCCTACTGGTGACTGTGAGCCAGTGGAGTTGATGGGTGTGATGTGGTGTGATAGTCGTGCTTTGAATATAATTCTGGCTGTTACGTTTTGTGCCATTTGTAATATGTTTAGGTTCTTTTTGCTTAATCTGTGTAATAGGCTGTTGCAGTAGTCGAGGTGTGGTGTGATGAGGGCTTCGATTACTGTTCTGAAATCGCTTAGATTGATAAGTGGTCTGAGTTGTTGGATGATCCTTAGTTTGAAGAATATGGTTCTGGTTAATTGTTTTATGTGTGTTTCCATGCTGAGGGTTTTGTCAAGGGTAACACCTAGGTATTTTACTTCCTGCTTTACTGCGAGTGAGGTGTTATGGAGGCAGATTGAATTTGGTGGGGTGAAGTTAGGATTTCTTGATGTGATCAAAACTTCCATTTTTTTAAAGTTAATGCTCATGTTGTTAGATTGGAGCCAGTCTTATGCTTCATTTAGGCAGGTTGTTATATTGTCAAAGGAGGGGTTGAGTGTGTCCAGTGGAGAATATATCATAATATCGTCTGTGTATATGTGATATCTTATATTGTGTTTTTTGAATATGGAGCAAATTGGCTGGATGTAAAGGTTGAATGGAAGAGCGGAAAGGGTGGAGCCTTGGGGTATTCCTTGAATTTGGGAGACTGTTGCTGATGATTTGTGTTCTATTTGCACATATTGGAATTGCTCGAATATATATGATTTGAACCATTTAAGAAGTTGACCTTTTATACTTATATGTTCAAGTCTTGAGAGGAGGGTATTGTGGTTCACATTATCAAAGGCGGATGTACTCTTTTGTGATGCCCTTCCATGTTAGTCTTTCGTTGTCCACTTTGCTGTTGCCTTACTACTCCTTCTTCTTTCCTATACTTTTATGGCGTTCTTTTCATTTTTTTTTCTTTGGCGTAGACTTATTTTTCTTTTGTACACCGCTCTAATGTCCTGACAATGGGCGGTATATAAAGTATTGAAATAAAGATAAAGATAAAAGATAAAGATAATGTCCAGAAATATGAGAATGTAAGCTTGTTTAGTGTTATGCATCCCTTATAAGAGGGTGTCAAATAACGCTAGTAGGAGGGTTTAGACCCCATGGAATGGACGGAATCCATATTGTTGTTCATATAGTTGTAAAACAGAACTTGGTAATCACACTAAATTGTGAAAAATTATATACCTTATAAAGAAGTGATATATGTGTTAATTCAATTCCTATAGATGAACTCCTGCCTGTGCATTTGTTTTTCAGGATACATTAATAAAGTGATGTACTGGGAACCCATGAACATTAGGGATCTGCCTTCATTTTAAAAATAATGGTATAAAGTGATGAATTAGGACATTTTCAGTTTGTGGGCCTTTAAACAAATCGAATGTCCACAGGACTTGACTGTGCCAAATCCTTACCTGTGCAACTCAGTTTTGGCAACAGCATGTGTATTCAGAGAGAAAAGCTGAGAGGGACTTGGAGTCGTGGTTTGAAAAATAGAACAATCATCCAAAAATCAAGATAGGGCTCAGAGGGAGAGATTGAGGTAAGAACTGCTTCTGTCTCTGTGGCAGAGAAAAGTGATTTTTTATAATATGGCAAGCTTTGCGCCTCTAAAGCAAGAGTGAATGACTTCTATTCAGAGAGGAATAGCAGAAACAAAGCTCTAAGAGACAAGTAGAACTCTTTCTGTCCCAGTAGCAGAGAAAAGTAAATGTTAAAAATCTCTCAAGTTTGTTGGCTTCAGAATCAGAGATACAGCATACAGGTCAGAGAGAAAAGGGAACCCAAAGAGGGAATAGATAGGCAGAGGCAGGCAAACAATCTACAACTACTACCATTATAACTTATTTCTAAAGTGCTACCATGCGTATGCAGATGTGTATTGACAAATATAGAGCTTCTAATCTAATCTCATCAAAATCAGCTCCCTCTCGCACTTTCACGATTGCCACAGTCACTACAAGACCCTGATTCAGAAAGCCAAGAAATCATTCTACTCTACTCTGATCTCCACCTCTGCTAACTCTTTCAGACAACTCCACCCAGCTCTCCATTCCCTCTCTGCCCCCCATATTCCGGCTTCAACAGCCCCCTGTTCTCCTACCCCTGAACCCACTTGCCTGGCTGTCTATTTCACCAAGAAGATCTCGACCTTATGTTTTACCTTTCCCACTTGCCCCTACCATTGCCACTCTTGTCTTCCCATCTTGTTGCTATGTCACCCACCCCCTCTTCCTCTCGTCTTGTGTCTTCTCTTTCTCACATCTGGTCCTCCTTTCAGCCCATCTCTGTGGTGGAACTTTCTACAGCCCTTACCTCTGCTTATAAAACCACTTGCCACATAGACTCCATTCCCTTTCACTGGCTCACAGAACCGTCACCCACCTTGCTCCCCTACATACTCACCATATTCAATTCCAGTCTTTCATCTGGGGTTTCCCTTTCCTATGGAAACATGTTCTCATCTGCCCGTTACTCAAGAAGCCATCCCTGGATTCAGCAAACCTTGCACATTGGCGCCTGGTCTCTAACCTACAGTTTTCTTTCAAAACATCTGGAAAAAATTATTTTTGCTCAACTGTCCGCTCTCTTTGACTCCATCCATGCCCTTCACCCCCATCAGTCGGGGTTTAAGCCTGGTCACAGCACTGAAACTATTCTTCTTCCTTTTCTTAACAAACTCCACGTATCTCATGACTGGGGCAATATCTCTCTCACTGTCTCATTAGATCTCTCTTCAGCCTTTGACTTGGTGGACCACTCTCCTCTCCTCTCCCACCTTCATGATTATGGGCTTCGAGAAACTGTCCTTCTCTGATTTTGGTCTTTTCTTTCTACTCACCCCTTCTCGGTTCTCTGTGGGTCCATTACCTCTTCTGCTAGAATCCTCACCTGCAGTGTTCCTCAGGGCTCTGTGTCCCCCCCCCTCCTCTTTAATATCTTTCTTGCCCCACTCACTCTTATCATCCTACAAACTGGCATTTCTGCAGACTTCTATACAGGTGACATTATCCTTCTTTACCATTCCAATTCTCACTCTCCTGACCTAGCCCCAATGGACAACTGCCTGCTATGTGTTTCCTCCTAGTTGTCTGAAACTATCTCCATCTTAACCTATCAAAATCTGCAGCTATTTGGTTCACCTTTAACACACCCTGTCCCACGTTGGTCCTCAAGATCGCTCATTCCCCTTTCCCCCTTGTCCCCTCCCTCCGGTATCTTGGGGTTACTCTGGACTTGTCCCTACCTTTTCATGATCACCTGTCATCCCTGATTTGACACTCCTTCTCATTGCATCAGATCCGCACAATTTGCCCTTTTCTCTCCATGTCATCCCTTATAACATTCCTTCTTTCCTTTGTTGTCTCCAGGCTTGATTATTGCAATGTTGTACTCGTCGGGCTCCCCCGCTATCAACTTCAAATCTCCAGCTCCTCCAAAACACGGCTGCCTGTATGCTCACTCACTCCTCCCATTCTGATCATATCACACTCCTTCTTATCCATCTTCACTGGCTTCCCCTTACATTTTGTATCGACTACACAATTCTCACCATGGTCCACAAAGTCATCTACACTGGTACACCGCAGTATCTTGCTAATCTCCTCCAATTTCACACCGCTCACCGTCTTCTCAGATCCATCCATGTTAACCATATGTCACTTCCCTCAGCTTCACGTGCACACTTGGAGCAGACCCGTATCTCTGCCTTTTTCGTTCTGGGCCCTGCACTTTGGAGCTCCCTGCCCCCTATCCTGCAGACAGAACTCTCCTTTCCCTACTATTCAGCACTTATAAAGCGCCACGCATGTAGTGCTGCACAGCTAACCTACAAGAGGTAGCCAACATACAAGAGACAGTCCTTGCCCGTCAGAGTCATGCTCATTGGAGCTTACAATCTAATCAGAACAGTACAGAGCATTAGTCAGTTCTGCGCAAGGTACGGTGTGGTATAGTTTGGTCTATAGTTTGGTCATAAGCAATGACGGGGGTTAGGGTAAGATGAGGATGGAAGTCAGGATCTGAATGCAATGGTGAAGAGGTGTGTCTTCAACCTGGATTTGAAGAGGGCCAGGGAGGGTGCCTGGCGCACAGATACAGGAAGGCTGTTCCAGATGTGTGGTGCAGCAAGGTGAAAGGAGCGCAGTTGGGAGTTTGCAGTGTGGGTGAAAGACATTGATAGAAGTAATTTGTTAGCGGAGCACAGATTTCGAGAGGGTCATAGGGAGAGATAAGAGGTATTGAGTGGCCATGGCTTGAATGCATTTATAGGTCAGTAGGAGAAGCTTGAATTGGATGCAGAATTGGACAGGGAGCCAGTGAAGTGACTCAAGAAGGGGAGTAACATGGGCATGGTGAGGCTGGCAGAAGATTAGTCGAGCAGCGTGATTTTGTATAGATTGAAGGGGGAGGAGGTGGCTCATGGGGAGAGGAGTTGGGTAGAAAGACAAGGAGGGGGAGGCGGAGCCAACAGGGGCTAAGATGGCTGCCTAACTTTTCTCCTGTCCACCTCTTCTGTTAAGAATCCTGAACTCCTTTGGACTTCCCACTCACAGTAGCTGAAAATCGCGGCTGCTGTTTCGGGAGATGGCCGCCGGCAAACCCACAAAATTGGATTTCCATCCGGTCCCTAATGCCGGAGTTAAGAGGGCTAAACCGGATCCCCCCTCTCCTCTAAAAGCGGGAGCCGGGCGAGAAGGCCCTGCTATCATGCAGGAACTGCTCGACGAGATTCGGGCAGTCCGGGAGATGGTGGCTGTAAATGGGCAAACTTTACATGAAGTGCAAGCAGATGTCGCCGAGCTGAAGGAGATAAAAGCACAAGTTACTGAATTAGCGAACAAATTTAATGCGATGGAATGTACCCTTGGAGCACATGTTGAGAGGCTGAAGCAGGTGGGAGCTAATCGTAAAAGAATTGAGTCTTTGGATCGCACACTGGAGGATTTAAATAACCGCATTAGACGGAATAATGTGCGCATAATCGGGTTGCCAGAGGGTGCTGAGGGCACCGACATTAAAGAGTTTTTGGCCGTGACCATTCCAAAGCTGCTGAAAATAAAATTTGACATGCCCTTTGAGATTGAGCGGGCGCACCGAATTCCAACTTTTGCAGGCCCTAACATCAAACAACCGCGGCCTGTCATTATGTGTGTGTTAAGGCACTCGCAAGCGGTGCAAATACTGGCGGCAGCTAAAGGGGCGGCCCCTACCAAATTCGAGGGAAAGAGTGTTGCGTTCTACCAAGATTTTCACAAAGCTACAGTGGTGAGAAGGAAATTACTGCTGGCTTTCTGGCCCAGATTACAACAACTGCAGGCCAGATACGGGCTTTTCTCTCCAGCAAGAATGCGGATCACTTTGCACAATCAAACGCGGACATTTGAAGATCCAGATCTGCTGAGGGCCTATGTGGAAGAGCAGGAAGCAGCGGTTATGCGCTGAGGAGAAGTGCCGTCGTTGCACGGAGCTATGATCTTGCCCGGACTGCTGCTGGTGTTTTCAGTCTGTTCGAAGTCGCAGTAATGGCTAAGGTTATATTCGGGGAAGCCCTTACTGCGGCCCGATTTGGTGATAAGTGGCCGCCTGTGCTATGGGTCTCTCCCTGTCTTCGATGGGGGGTGGGTTTGTTTGTGGGCTTGCTATTTACTAAATGCTTTCACTAAATGTTATGTCTGAGGGAGTGTTTTATGTAGATTAGCTATGATTACTGGGGGTGGGGTGGGTTGGGTTGGGTGGTATCTGGGTAAGCGTTGGGCCGCCCAAGGTCCTTTTCCCTTAGGGGTAGTTTTTTGTCTCATTGTGGTTTAGTTTATTTGGGAACTGCCAGGATGCAATGTAATGATATTGATTGGGGTTGTAAACCGTCGGGGAGGGCTGTGCTAATGATGCGAACCCTGTCCCATGGCGTCCTGTAAGTTTCTCTCTCTGAACGTGAAGGGCATAAACAACCCTATTAAAAGGAAAAAGATTCTCTTATATTGCAAAAAAGAGCAGGCCGACATAGTTTTGTTGTAGGAAACACGTCTCAGCTCCTCAGAATCCCGAAAACTTGGGCTTGGCCAATATCTCCTTGTGTCCCATTCGGCAGCCTTGCAAAAGAAAAATGGGGTAGCAATTTTGATCAAGAGAAGCCTCTCCCATTCGGTGGTACAGTCTCGAGCGGCCGTGGATGGAAGATGGGCTTCTGTAGTTTTGCAGATTCAAGAAAAACAATTAGCTTTTCTGAATATATATGCCCCTAATTCCGTGGATGTTGGGTTTTTTCAAAGGATTGCAGAAGAAGTACATTCTCTCGCACCTTATGAGATTATTGTGGGTGGGGATTTAAATTTAGTTTTGGACCCTTTGCTGGATTGCACTCCATTCCGGGCACACAGGCGTCATCAGGCTACCTCGGTAGTCCTATCTATTATGCAAAGGGCAGGTCTCTCAGATGTATGGAGGGTTAAGCACCCCACTAGTCGGGAGTATTCCTTTTTCTCCCTCCCACATGGTTCCCACTCCCGCATTGATTATTTTCTTATTTCCAAGACCCTGCTGCCTATGGTCGCCAGGGCGGATATGTGCGCAACGCACATCTCGGACCATGCGGCTATCACTTTTGTGTTAAGGGATGGGGAAGATGAGGCGGGGAACAACAGATTCTTTTTCCGAAGATCCCTGCTAGGGGATAAAGCTTTTCAGGCTCATATGAGGGAAAAAATTGGGGAATACTTTGACGTTAATCAACCTGGGGACACCTCGGGCTGGGCCTGGTGGGAGGCTTTCAAAGCTTTCGCCCGGGCTCAGGTCACGAGCTTCACGATTGGTTTGGATCGAGCAACGAGGGCCAAACTGGTGGTTTTGGATGGGCAGATCAAGGCGGGGGAGAGGCTGTTGGTATCCAGGTCGGATCCCGAGATCTTGTTATGCCTTCAGAGGTTGAGGTATCAATACAATCTATTACTAAGTGCGGAGGCTGAACGGGAGATAGGGACTCAACAAGCTAAATATTATGTGGAAAGTAATCGGGCAGGGAGTAGGCTAGCGAGGATGCTGAGGCCTCGATCTCAACGAAATAGAATTGCGGCTCTCAGGGGGGACTCTCAGACAGATTTGACGAAAAGTGCAGAGATAGCAGAAGCTTTCCGCTCTTTTTATGCAAATTTGTATAACTCTGAAACCGACTGCGCGGTTGAGAGTTTTCAGAAATTGTTGGCTGATGTACCGCACCCGGTCCTCTCCTCCTGTCAAATGGCGGAGTTGGATAAGGGACTCTCGGTGCATGAAATTCAAGAGGCCTTAAAAATGATGGCTAAGGGGAAGGCGACTGGGCCAGACGGGATTCCGTCGGAATTCTATCAATCTTTTGAAAGAGAGTTACTTCCACATTTGGTGGAATACTTTGCCCGGCTGAATGAGCAAGTACCTCAGATTGGTTCCTTTAACGATGCCACTATTATTGTTTTGGAAAAAGTGGGGAGGGATCCCTTAAAGGTTGAAAACTACCGGCCTATATCGTTATTAAATTCTGACTACAAACTGTATGCGTCGGTACTGGCGCGGAGACTGGTAAAAGTTATTCCAGACCTAGTTCATCCGGATCAATGTGGCTTTGTCCCCGGCAGATCGACGTCGGATAATGCTCGGCTGCTGTTGAATGTAATCGCCATGGCGGGGGACTCTGAGTCTCCCTTGGTGGGCCTCTCGCTGGATGCCGAGAAGGCTTTTGACCGGTTGGAGTGGGCGTTTTTGTATCAAACTATGTACTGGTTCGACTTTGGAAACACCTTCCTACGATTTGTCAAAGTGCTCTATACCAATCCCACTGCTCGTATCTTTGTGAATAATACTTTGTCTGCCTCACTTGCCCTTCAGAGGGGTACGAGACAAGGCTGTCCCTTATTCCCATTGTTGTTTAATCTTGCCCTTGAACCCTTGGCGCTTTTGATCCGGCACTCTCAGGGGATCTCGGGAGTGGAACTTCGGGACTTGCATGTTAAAATCTCCGCTTATGCGGATGATCTGCTGCTGTTTTCCCACCCTTCCTCGTTAGCGGAAATATTAAGGGTGATTGGGAACTATTCGCAATTATCCGGGTATCGGATAAACTGGTCAAAGTCGACGGCATTCCCCTTGAATAAGCTGACTTTCAAAGCGATGATTGACCCGTTCCCATTTGTTTGGGCATCGGATGTGATTAAGTACCTTGGGGTGAGGTACAGTTATAACTTGGAGGAGACCGTGGAGGTGAATATCAAGCTCTTATTGGAAATGGTGCAGCAATTTACTTTGCAATGGTCTCCTTTGCACTTATCGTGGTGGGGTAGAGTAGAGTCTATAAAAATGGTGTTGGCCCCAAAGATCAATTATATTTTGGAGATGCTGCCTATCTCTATGCCGGTGAAGATTTATAAGAAGCTCGAGAGTGCACTTAGTCTTTTTCTGTGGCAGGGTAAACCCCCGAGAATCGCCTACAGGAAGTTGACGGCGAAGAAGGACCATGGCGGGGTCCAACTTCCCGATTTTCAAAATTACCATCAAGCCTTCAAGCTTAAGCAGGGGGTGCAATGGCTTTCTCCTGAGGTTGTCTCACGGCGACCTACGTGGATTGAGTTTGAAGAACGGATCGTGGCACCTATTCCTATGCCCTTGCTCATTGGAATGGTACTGCTGGAGACACTTCGGGCTGGTCAGGTGATCCGGAGTACACAGGCGGCCTTCCGGTTTTTGGAGCAAACGTTGGGCCTTGCAACCCCCCCCTCGCTGCAGTTGCCGATTTGGTTTAACTCCCGTATCAAGATTGGACATAAGATGGTAGCCTGGAAAGTTTGGTATGATAGGGGAATTTGGACGCTTAGTCAACTCCTCGATGCTGGTAAGTGGAAATCCTTTGCTCGGCTACAACAGGAGTTTAAGCTTCCAAATACTTGCTATTTTCAATGGGCACAATTATTACATTGCTTTTCGAAAGCTGGACTTGTTGCGGATTCCTTATCTCCAGAGTGGAAGCTTTTAGGACCCATTGAGACCTGCTCCGCTGGGAACGGGGTAAGCTCGAAATTCTATGCTACACTAAGGGACGGGACTTCTTCTTGGCTGTCCGGGTTGGGGAAAGCTTGGGAAGCGGATCTTGAGGCGCCTGTGTCACCGGCCCTGTGGGAGAGGGTCTGGCAACAAGTTGGTAGAGTCTCAAGAGGGGCGGCGATAACCCAGTCCCTGTTTTTCTTGACCCATAGAGCATATATTACCCCTGCAAGGCTGTCTAAGTGGGATCCAAAAGTGGGTAATCGATGCTGGTCATGCGGGCAGGCTATGGGTACTCTTAAACATATGATGTTCAGCTGCCCTCACGTTCAGAGTTTCTGGGTTCAGGTATGGGACAGGGTTCGAAAGGTGTTATTTCTTGATGGACAGATAGGTTGGAGAACCATTGTCTTGCGCTCCTATGATAGTAACCTGGTGTTATCAAAGGATAAAGTGTTTTTGTTTAATTTTATGATTGCTGTTGCTATCAAGATGATTTTGATGTGCTGGAAGGACTCGACGAAACTGGATGTCGTCTTGTGGTGGAATCTGTTATGCCTATACGTGAGGCATGAAAAACGGCAAGACCAATTGATGGCATCCAGTGGCCGACGGACTTCAACGGGCGTGCAAGTGAGAAGAAGAAATGAGGCACTGCCTATCAGAGATAAATGGTGGTATTTGGATGAGTTTGCAGCTCAATCAAAATGTTTCTATAGCTAGGTATCTGCTGATTGCTTCTCCAGTTTCGGAGGGTATGTTTAGTTAATGAACCACAAGGGGACAGGGGGGGTGGGGGGGATGGGTGGGGTGAAGGTTATATGGGGGGAGGGGGAGGGGGAAATATGTGGGTTAAGACGGATTGTTTCATTGTTATTATATTGTAACTGGTGGATGGTGTGGAGGTGTTAAAGTCTTAAATAAACTTTATAAAAAAAAAAAGAAAAAAAAAAGAAAGACAAGGAGTTCAGTCTTGGCCATGTTCAGTTTCAATCAGCGATGAGACATCCAGGCAGCAATGTCCGAAAGACAGGCAGAGATCTTGGACTGGGTTGCCGGCGAAATATTAAGTGTAGAGAGGTAGATTTGGGAGTCATCGGCATAGAGATGGTATTGAAAGTCATGGGAGGAGATAAGCGCGCCAAGGCCTTGGGTATAGAGAGAGAAAAGGAGGGGCCCAAGATGGATCCCTGGGGTACACCTTCATGGAGCGGGGTAGGGGAGGAGGAGGAGCCACCAGAGAATACACTGAATGAGCGATGTGAGAGGTAGGAGGAGAACCATGATAGTACAGAGGCCTTGAAGCCAAGCGAGGAAAGGGTAATGAGGAAAAGGTTGTGGTCAACGGTGTCCCAAGTTCAAGGCTATATTGAAAACTCATCTCTTTAACTCAGCCTTTGATCTCCCTTCCCAATCTCAGCCTTAAATCTTCCCCCATCCCTACGCCCTCTGTCTCCCTCCTTCTCTCTATCCCTTTCTCTCTCTGCTGTCCTATCCAAATTATGGCATTCCCACCTTTCCTTTTCTTATACAGCCATTTTTTTTGTTTGTAAACTGCTCTGATGCAATTTTAGCCTGAGCAGTATATTAACAGACTCAATAAAGATAAAGATAAAGATAAAGGAAGTCATGAAAGGATAGTAGAAGCAGAGGAGGTATGTTAATTGCTGCTCCCAAGAAACCAAGGGCCGACAGCAGTAGTAGTGCAGAAGAACAGGGAGGATGGTCTCCAACCCCCTATAGTTAACTAGCCAAGCTGTAAAGAGGTTTCTGCAAGAAGTAAGTACTAACTGCCATAGCTTCCAGTGGGAATGTGAAAGACCAGTTGTTTGCTCCTATCTCTAGAGAGAGCAAAAGAAGGCAGAGACAGTACAGGGGGCAGAATAATAGCAGTAGGTACTTGAACAGAGCTGAGTAGCAGGTGCATCCTATTCTTGCTGAGAAGTGTATGGAGCGGAGGTTGGCAGATGCAGAATCCGATTAATCTTCATGTAAGTCTTGAAAGTTTTGTAGCTGAAGATCATCTGGAAAACCTTCTTGTTTGAGTGCTAAGTTGTAAGGGGTAGAAAGTAAAACTGCCAGGGCCAAGAGCACTCCATAGGCACAGCAAGTAGTGGAGAGTGTGAAGGATGTCCCTTGCCTTTCATCTTATGCTTTTCCTTCAGTCTTATTTCAATAACAGCAGCAGCAACCCATAGGAAATCACAGACATTTCCAGTGCATTTTTCCTAGAACCGGTACTCATTTGCAGGGCTCTGTCATTAATGCATGAGGACCTTGTAGGTCTATTTTAGCAGGCAATGAAAAAGGTGCCAGTACTTCATATCCCCTCAATAAAAAGCCCGGAAATGTCTTTAAAATGTTAGATGTGGAGGCATTTCTAAGTGCTTGAGGATCCACATTAAGAAGAACGCCTGTACTGTTGGCAAGCCATTAATAGGCAAAAGCTAATGGGCCATCTTTTGAACAGTAGAATGTAGTATCATTTGCAGAAGCAACACCCTTTCAAGCAAGGTTCAAAGGAAAGAGCTGATACTAGGATGCAGACTCCATCCAGCAGGAAAGCTGCAGAACAGAGAAGGAAATCCATTTCCCACCATGAGCCCCTCATTCTTTTCCACCAGTAAGATGACAGGTGAGTAGCCCTGACATCTGTGCAAGCAAGACACCATGAGAACGTTTGGTTTTGTTCAGCATCACTATCCCAAGGCAAGTTGCAGTCAGCATCGAAGCTAGTGACATAGTGCATCAGGGAGATAATTGCCCAGGATGACCAGCCCCTACATATGGTTGAGAATGTGGGATTTAAAAGGCTATGATATATTTTAGCCCCCCCCCCCCCCCATATTATCAAATGCCTTCAAGGACAACTTTTAGTAGGTGAGTGATCTCCTAGTGTATATAATCAGTGTCATGTCCAGCTGCAGGCACACATGGCCAAGGCAGAGGGTGGGAGTGTGAAATTCACCTGTGAGATCTGGAGTTGTCAGAACACTACACATGGCTACCTCTCCCTGATGATACCCAGGTGGCAGCTGGGTGAGGAAGGGCAGCAGAGTACAGGTGTGCTGTGCTGCACTTCCTGGTGATGGATGATAGCTGAACCTCAGCCCATATCTTAGTGGAAATAAGGGCAATGATGGAGGGCTGCAGCTAGGCTGGATAGAGACAACTGTGTCTCCTGGCTATTTTGTAACAGATCGTGGAAAAACATGGCTAAGACGGTGAAGGAGGGGAGATTTTATGCTATCAAATGCTTTGCACTCTAGCCGTAATTAGTAAGAAAAGACTCCCTAAGCCAGGGAACCAAGGAAAGTGGCATCTTTGTCCTGAAAGTACTGACTGATAAGTGCCAAAAAATAGCATGGTATTTCCACCAGAGTGTAAAGGGGGGGGGGGGGGGCTTGAATTGCATCAGAAGCAGGAAGCAGAATACACACCTGCACACCAGTTCATTAGGATGTTGGCACCAGGTGGAATTACACTTATGAGATACCTGAGAGAGAAGTGGAGTAATGGGCAACCCTGCATCAGATGCCATTGGAGACTGGTATTGAAAGCCCACAGTGCATCAGGACTGGAGAAATATGACACAGATCACAAAGATCATGAAGCAATTCAAGGATGCCATGGAGGAATTGAATTCAAGAATAGTTACCCTGAACCTTATCATCCCAATTGTAAAATTACCTAGAGGTAAAGCTAGAGGGGCTTTAGCAACAAGAGGATTAACATCAGAGGTATTGGTGCTGATGGGATCCTAGCAGCTGACACTTAAAAAAAATGAAACCCCAGATCATGAAGGATGCTTATATGCCAGCTATTTGTGTCCCATTTGTGAAAGGGAATATCACCTCCAATGCAACACACTTTTTTAATGGAGGGATAATATGGTGATTAAGGTAGAGGAAAGAGAGCACCGGAGGCAGAGAGGCAGTGGGGATGCAGCAGGGGAATCTGTAAGCACATCGTCCAGCAGCACTGTCAAAATGAGCAACACCCTCTCAGCAACCACTCCCACCCACACCCATATCTACCAGACCCCTATGGCTACCACAAAACCATCTTTGTTGGCACAGGCTCTAGATTCAGTGATAAGCAGCAGAGATCAGTATGAGTCTGCTGCAGCTGAGATCCCTAAATAAAGTCCTATGAGGCAATACCTTGCTAAACACATGGTCATGTACCATGGTCACGGACTCATTGGCATACTAGACACACAAGGCCTCAGTTTAGCCAGACTTGGCCAAGGTCACTCAGCATTTCCTGTCCACCAACCAGCATCTAGTGACTATATATTCTCTATGGCAGTGGATACTGTGAGCCAACGTCATCATGGTTAGCACTAAACTTGGTGGAAAAGCAAGAATTTCTAAAGACAAACCTCTCCATGCTAGTTTTCCTCAATTTACTTGTGACTGGGAAGAGGACTTAAGGCACAGCTCCATTGATGCAATGCATGCCCCAGACTCTTTATCCTCAGTGTCTTGCAGCGGTTTTGCCATTTGCCTTCTCAGTTACTGCTGCCTGGTCTCTTTATTCAGAAGGTTCTGTCAACCCCATATACAAAATATTAAAAGAAAGAAGAACCTCTCCTCCCCACACCTCTCTGACTCTGTTGCTGCCACCTGTGTCATCACCTGCCCAGCGTATTCCAAGCCTTGCTACTGTCCAGTTTTCTCTTTTAGTTATAATAGGATTTGTTAGCCTCACATTCAAAAACATAAACAGAGAGGAAATCCTCCTCCTATCCTACCATTAGTTCCTTCGCATCTGTCGCTGCTGCCTGTGCCACTGCCTACCTAGCCTGCTCCAGACACAGTTGCTGCCTCATCCATCTTCTTGATGTTTTCTTACTTCCACTCTGGCTCCTTTTGCCTGGTGTGATCTTCTATATTTATTGATTTTACATGTCATGATCCTATTATCACTAAAGCTGTGTAAAGGACTGGTCCCTAATTGCTCCTTTGTAACAGCCTGGGGACAGTAAAGATGAACATTATGTTGCATATCAACAATCTTCTCAAAGAAGGGGTCCTATGTCCTTTCATGGGATCTTTCTTGCAGTGCGGCAGGAAGTATCCTCTTGCCACCAAATTCTCCTGGAGAACCTTATCTATGGAGACATTCAGATACTCCTTCGTGTAGCCCCCCCCCCCCTTACCTGGAACAGCTTACCGTCAGACTTACTTGCAACGCAACAGCACTAATGATATTTAAATGTACTCAGATTGCTCAAGTTGTCTGAGTCTGGTGGTTTCTTCAGGTGGA
The DNA here is from genome assembly GCA_033557465.1 of Ichthyophis bannanicus. Taxonomy (NCBI): domain Eukaryota; kingdom Metazoa; phylum Chordata; class Amphibia; order Gymnophiona; family Ichthyophiidae; genus Ichthyophis; species Ichthyophis bannanicus. Next base: position 760,423,824 of record CM066031.1, on the reverse strand, counting down.
AGCTGACAGATTTCACTAACCTCGTCTTACTCTCCCTTTACTATGAGCAAGTAGAGAGCAAGAGGAAAATAAACTAAAGTGGATAAGCCACTATCAAGGTGATGTTACAGATATTAAATTGTAATGGGTTGTAATAATGGACTACATAGATGGCATTTACTTTCAGGAATATGATTTTTAGTGTAATTTATTAAATATTACAACAGTGTAACCATCCAAAATATTGGATCTTAACTCACAGTAACATTTTGCTCATATCAACATAACAATAACTCAGGTAAGTGTATTCAGTCACATCAAGTAACAGGCAAGTCAAGTTATTCTTTAGATCTGTTGGTGAAACGTTTACACAAAAATTTCCAGGCCATTTCCTACTAAGGCATTCTTATTTTCCTTTTCAGAGCCTTCAAACTTTCCCCCCTCTAACCAGTAAGTTTCCTTTTTGGAATTTTTTTCCCCAGTGTCTATTTTATTTGAGCTCAAATATATTTTTCCCTGTTTGTCTCTCTCGGGGTAGTTTTTCCAAATGGGGTAGTTTTGCACATACTATGGTAGTCGTGAACCTCACTTCTAAGCCAGGGTATGTGGAATATGATCTTAATCTCTCAAATATACTGCTAATGCTCAGTGTAATACTTGCATCATGCCAAAGAAAGCCTCCTCCTGGAGTTCATAAGATGTAACATGTATGGGTAGTTTGTCAAGATGCGCTGGGAAATTCTTCTTTATCAAGCCTGTGGCTCCCAGTACAATGGGAAATATTTCTCTATCTTTCTGCCACATTTTCTTGGTCTTTGATTGCATTTCTTGATACTTCAAGATCTTCTCCTGCTCCACTCGATTCACAAAATAATCACTCAGTACCGACACTTCTATTATGAATGTCACTCTGGTGTTCTTCTTCAGGATCCTGGCATCCAGTTTCTTATCTGTCGGTATGGGTATGTCCCAGGTGATCATAACTTCTTCATTCTCTGCTATTCTCTTAGGGTCATGATCCCAGTGCTTTTCAGGGACAGTAATATTGTAGTGTTTATAGAGTTTCCAGTGGAGGAGGCATGCCACTTTGTTGTGCCTTTCTGTTTAGAAATTTTCTGCCATCAGAACTTCACAGCCTGCTATTAGGTGAGTCACTGTTTCCAGCTCTTTCTTACAGAATCGGCATTTGTCTATTGTGGCAGTTTTTTCAATACTCGCTGTAAACCATCTTATCTGTAATTCACTGTCCTGGGCTGCAACTATCAATCTTTCATCCTTCGGTTTCAGTCTACCTCTCCTCATCCATTAGTGTCCGTTCTTGATCAACAAAAGGTTCTTGGAGTAACATTCTGTATTTTCCACTGTATTTGTGCATTTGCCACTTGTTTTTCCTTGCCTGCTGATCTAATTCTTTGAAGAGTTTTTTTTTCTCTTGTTTTGCAAAGTCTATTACTTCCTTTCCCATGGATTCTCGCTCATTCCTTCTAATAGTCGGAATGCTTGTCCAAGTTTGATGATGGAGACAGATTCTGGACGTTTACTTTCATGTTTCAGCACTTATTGTGTATTTGGATCCAATGATGCTGTCAGATTGGTTTGGAGGCCTGTCTCTGTGTACTGTGATGACGAAGGCTGTTCAGGGGAGATGGAGTGGCAAGAAAGTGAATCCTGTCCCTTTAAAAATAGTAGTAAACAGGGTTTCCCTAGCAACCACAAACCTCTGAGTCAGAATGCAGCTAGTGCCAAGCCCCGCCCACTTCAGCACGTCAGAGCTAGGTTGAGTCCTAGCAGCTCCCACGTGGGCTGGGAGAAGGGTGTGGTCCCTAAGAAGGATCAGTTTAAAACTGCAGTGTTTGAGCAGTTAGAGAGGCAAGCGGAAACAGGAACAACGAGAGCGAGGACGGGAACAAGGAGCAGAGACGAGCAGTTGGATCTGAGAGGAACAGATCAGAGGCAGACACAGCTAAATGGGAAACTGCCAGGAGAGAGGCAGTTGAATGAAGGGAGAAAGCAGCATGGCACAGAGCAGGAAGGATTGGAACAGCTGAGAAGCCCAGAGTCAAGGCAAGTGCGTGTTTCAAAGTCCCTGCGTGAAAGGAAGCTGGAAGAGTCAGTTCCCAGTGGGGGAAGCAACTCAGCTAGCCAGCTAAGCTACAGAGGTAGAGAAAATAGCTTTTCTGTGTTCCCTAGCCAAACTCCCTCTGAAGAGATAGTCAGAGAATTAAAGAAAAGTGCTAGAAGCTGCCGTAGCCAAAATGCCTCAAAGCAAGCTTCTATGAGAGATAGGAAGTTTGCTAACAGCTGTTGTGACTCAGAAGTGAAGAGTTTTATTAGGGAGAAAGAAACTTCGTGTTTAAACTCTGCTGAAATAGAGCAAAAGAAACACTTGTTATCAAAGCTGAATGAGTTGTTACAGAAGGAGAATAATAAGCTCTATGACACTGTTCCACCTGAAGACAGTTGCAATGAATCCACTGAAGAAATGGAGATAGAAGGCTGCAATGAACCGTATGAAAGTGAGTCTGAAGAGATGCAGTGTTCATATTGCAGGGCTAATGAGTTTGATGTGTGCTGAGCCTAAGCACATGTAAGAGAATGATTGTTTAAAGCAGTGCAAAGCTTATTTGTTTGAAGCTGAAAGACACAGCAAGAAAAACTCACCAGACATTTTTAAGCAATGTGTTTGTTCCCACAATGCTCTGAAGAGAAGTAAAACTTGCTGGGCGTTTTAGAAACTGTGAGCCTCATTGTACTGAAGATGTGAAAGAAACAGTCTTCATAGGAAAGTTAAGTTGCCTTGCAAAAGTTGACAGCCTGAGCTTTGTAAGACAGTTCTTTGAACCAAAGTTAACTGCTGATATTGGAAGTAAAAGTTTCCAACTCTGTGAATGCAACCTGTTGGACTTTATTATTCTTTGCTTTGGAGATGTATCCAATTTATGTTCAGTGCTATTGAATTTGATGCGAGGGGGAAATCCCAAAAATAAATATATTCTCTGTTTTGCCTAATACCGTGTGGTCACACTATTTGCTCTGAGGAATAACTGAACTACATTTCCCAGCAATCCTAGCTGGCGGCCATATTTGTGGACATTATTCAAAGAGGGCAATAAGGCGACGCCCTCCTGCTTACTGGCTATCAGCCCGGGTGGGAGGCACGGTGACAGTACGTGCACTAATACCTCTTCCAGTTCACTTTCTTGTGAAGGGGCCCAGGACTCCAGATCCTTCTGCTACTGGATTGAAGATCTTCATGGGTTCTTCAGATGTCCTCTTCTGCACTGGATCCTAACAAATCAACAAGGGAAAACTCTGTCTATCCTATAAGTTGGTGCAAAATGTCTTTCTCTTTAAGAAAGAATATTGTTTTTTTTGTTTTCAGCAGCTATAACACTTTCCCTATCTAATTAAATAAAAGAATAATTGATACACCCTGTCTTCCTTTGTTTCTTTGAATACATCCACTCCATACTCTGGACTGCAACCCAACCACACGCACATGCAACAATCTCCCAAACACACTTCCCTTAACTGAGCCAGCTAGGGACTGTTTTATTCTTTCAATCCAGGAATCAGACTATCTTCTCAGGCCCATTAAGAGTCAGTTTCAATTAACTAAACACAGAGCCCAGCAGAATGAATATCCCCTACTTTTCTCAGAGTACTTGTCAGTCACTTCTGCACCCAGAAATTACCCGCTTCTGGAAAATCAGAGTTTTTTTTCTCTAGTCCAAGAAGATATTTCTTATAAATCATCCACTCTCAAGAGCTTAAAGTCAGATTCAGAATTATAGTTCCAGCTCTGCGTATCAATAGCTTTTCTAGACCTTAGAAAGGATTCCAAGGAGAATTTAATTTTCTTTAAGAAATGTTCTTTACTCAGTAGGACTCTTAACCAGTCAGTCAGTATTTCTCTCAGAGTCACTCACTCAAAGTTCTAAATGGTCACCAAATTCAGTTTCCAGAGAATTAAACCACACTTCCACAGTCACCAATTACAGTTCAATCCTTTTCTTTACTCAGCACCCTTCGAAAACACTTCTTTCAGCCCTTTTTTCACTCAGAAATCTCTCAGACATCTCACCTTTTCCATGAACAAGCTTCAACTGCTGCTTTCAGTTTCATTTCCCTGGTTTTGCCTCTGTAGATTCCCTCCAGAAAGGGAATTCCTGCATCTCCTCCACATAAATACACAGTCCTGGAAGCTGCAAAACTTATCTGGAGGAGAAAGAAACATTTCTAGCTGTCACAGGTAGCCCTCAACAGCACTTCCCCAGCCTAGCCAGGCAAAATTGATTTTATTTTAATCCTCAGGTTACACTCATACCCCTCTCAAACAGACTCATTTTGCTACAAAACTCCCACCCTGACCTAACCCACTTAGTGCTTCTTTGCTCCATGCCCAGAGGATTTGCAGCTTTCCTGCTATTAGTAATCTATGAACTATCATTAAAATCATCTGTAATACCTGAGGATTGAAGGATGGTGAACGTAACTCCAGTTTTTAAAAAGGGTTCCAGGGGTGATCCGGGAAACTAGAGATCGGTGAGCCTGAAGTCAGTAGCGGGAAAATGGTAGAAACCATCATAAAGAACAAAATTGCTGAATATGTAGATAGTCATGGCTTAATGGGAGACAGCCAACATGGCTTTAGACAAGGAAGATCTTGTCTTACTAATCTCTTATGTATTTTTGAAGGTGTGAATAAACAGGTAGACAAAGGTGAGTCGGTTGATATAGTGTATTTGGACTTTCAGAAAGCCTTTGACAAGGTCCCTCATCAGAGACTTTTGGCAAAACTAAAGAGTCATGGGATAGGAGGCAGTGTACTATTGTGGATCAGGAACTGGTTAAAAGATAGAAAGCAGAGGGTAGGGCTAAATGGCCAATTTTCCCAATGGAAAAAGGTGAATAGTGGTGTACCCCAGGGATCTGTGCTGGGTCCGCTGCTTTTTGACATATTCATAAATGACCTGGAAAAGGGAATAACGAGTGAAGTTATCAAATTTGCAGAAGACAGAAAACTATTTAAAATTGTTAAAACCCAAGAGGATTGTGGAAAATTGCAAGAGGATCTTGATAAATTGGAAGACTGGGCATCAAAATGGCAGATGAAATTTAATGTGGACAAGTGCAAAGTTATGCACCTAGGGAAGAACAACCCAAACTATGATTACACGATGCAAGGTTCCACATTAGGAACCACCACCCAGGAAAAAGATTTAGGCATCATTGTGGATAACATGTTAAAACCCTTGGCCCAGTGTGCAGCGGTGGCCAAGAGAGCAAATAGAATGCTAGGTATCATAAGGAAAGGAATGGAAAATAAAACAAAGGATATTATAATGCCTCTATATCGTTCCATGGTGAGACCACACCTTGAATATTGTGTGCAATTCTGGTCGCCATATCTTAAAAAGGATATAGCGTTATTAGAAAAGGTTCAGAGAAGAGCCACCAAAAAGGGGATGGAAGGATACCCCTATGAAGAAAAGCTAAAAAGGTTAGGGCTCTTTAACCTGGAAAAGAGACGGCTGAGGGGAGATATGATAGAAGTCTATAAATTAATGAACGGAGTGGAACGGGTAAACATAGATCGATTGTTTACGTTATCAGAATATAGAAAGACTAGGGGACATGCAATAAAGCTACAGGGTAAACTATTTAAGACTAATAAAATAAAATATTTTTTCACTCAATGTGTAATCATACTCTGGAATTTGTTACCGGAGGATGTAATAAAGGCTGTTAGTGTAGCTGGGTTTAAAAAAGGTTTGGAGGAAATGTCCATAAACCATTATTAAGAAGGGACCCAGGATATCAATGCTTGACCCAGTACAAGCATTGTGGAACCTGTGTCTTTTGGGGAAACTGCTAGGTATGTATGACCTAGATTGGCCACTGTTGGAAACAGGATACTGGGCTTGATGGACCTTGGTCTGACCCAGTATGGCATATCTTATGTTCTTATGTTCCTGCTGATTTGGTAATACCTTATCCCTCTTCACATGCCTTGGGGTTGTCATTCCACTTTTTGTGCTAGTTTGCTCCTCTTTTGAAGTTGTGGGGTCTTAATGCCTGTCAGCAAGTTTTAAACAAAATGAATGAAAAATAGATGGACAAATTGCTTGCCCCTTTGGCTTTAATGGCCCTATATCATTTGAATGACCTGAACTGAACTAGTGATTTTTCTTATTATTTTATATTGTCAAGTTTACATATAAAGGCCAAGTATCAACTACAACACTCAGAGAAAATGGAGGCATATACAGCAACAAAAATTCCAAGAAGAAAATCAATACCCCGGCACATAATTTTTTACCTGCCTCTGAAAAGTCCACAGTAAAAGAGGGGGTGGGGGTTAACAAATCAAGAATGAAAAAAGGAAATAATTATTACAAAGAAAAATACAAGCAGAGGGCTAGTGCAAAACACAGTTCATTACAATCACAGAAGCCATTATTTAGCTCCATTGACTGGTATCTCATTCAAGGTAACCTGATTGAGATTCTTGTTACTCAAGAAACTAGTAAGTTGTAACACAGACGGAAAAAAAACATATTTAAAAGTTTTGTACCTGACTACATTTACAAGGATACTTAAGGAAAAAGAATGTCCCCCAATTGGAGGGCCCTAAGTTTTATCAACAGAAATTGCTTCCTCCTCTTTTGCGTATCCCTAGATACATCTGGAAAAGCCAAAATCTTAACATTGCAAACAGAACATGCCTAAACTTGAAATACAACTTGAGCACAAGATCTCGGTAAGCCTCAAAGGCAAATGTAGAAATCATGGTGGCCATAGCACTCTTGTCCTGAGAAGTTTCAAGAAAATGAGTTAAATACAAACTATCAGAAGAAATTGGAGAAGTCTCTAATTGGTTGGGATCCAAGGCCTCCTTCTTAGATGGTGGAAGGTAGAAGGTTCAGGTGGATGGTAAAAGCTATCTTTAAATGATCCATCATCTATCTCTTGAGCAGTTCCTTTGCAGAAATATGTGGAAACTTAGGAATATTCACAAACTGAATGTTCTCCATCTGAAGAGCATTATCAAGAAATTTAAATTTCCTATGGATAACCAAGTTGTCCTTATCCAGTATAGTAATATCATAGGCAAGTTTATTGACTTTCACTTCATACTCCTTTAATTTAACTTTACAAGTCTCAATTTCAATAGCATTAGAAGCCAAGTGTCTAGTGACCTCAGAAACCTGTTTAGTAAAGGCATTAAACTGTCTTGAGAGCCTTATCCAGATCATCAGTTACCACCACAGGGACTCCAATATTATTTGCAGAGATTTCTCTAGGGCGAATTCCTACAATGGAACTCCTCCAACTGCAAACTGCAGAGACACTGTGGATACCATGTTAAAACCCTCGGCCCAGTGTGCAGCGGCGGCCAAGAGAGCAAATAGAATGCTAGGTATGATAAGGAAAGGAATGGAAAATAAAACAAAAGATATTATAATGCCTCTATATCGTTCCATGGTGAGACCGCACCTTAAATATTGTGTGCAATTCTGGTCGCCGTATCTTAAAAAGGATATAGCGATTTTAGAAAAGGTTCAGAGAAGAGCCACCAAAATGGTAAAGGGGATGGAAGGATACTCCTATGAAGAAAAGCTAAAAAGGTTAGGGCTCTTTAACCTGGAAAAGAGACGGCTGAGGGGAGATATGATAGAAGTCTATAAATTAATGAACGGAGTGGAACGGGTAAACGTAGATTGATTGTTTACCTTATCAGAATATAGAAAGACTAGGGGACATGCAATGAAGCTACAGGGTAAACTATTTAAGACTAATAAAAGAAAATATTTTTTCACTCAACGTGTAATCAAACTCTGGAATTTGTTACCGGAGGATGTAGTAAAGGCTGTTAGTGTAGCTGGGTTTAAAAAAGGTTTGGACAAGTTCCTGGAGGAAAGGTCCATAAACCATTATTAAGAAGGGACCCAGAATGTCAATGCTTGAACCAATACAAGCATTGTGGAACCTGTGTCCCTTGGGGAAACTGCTAGGTACATATGACCTAGACTGGCCACTGTTGGAAACAGAATACTGGGCTTGATGGACCTTGGTCTGACCCAGTATGGCATATCTTATGTTCTTATGACACTAAAGGACAGCAACATAGGATCTTCCCACACCGGTCCAGCTTTTTCTGAGGGCCCCTGGTCAGCTTCTCCACTCTCCAACTTTAAGCCTGCAGATGCCACTGGAGACTAAGCCAATGCAACAATCTCCCCAGAAACCAGTGTTTGAAATGCCAGATCTGGTGAGTGCCTTCATAGTTCAGGCATCAAACTGACTTCTGTGACCAAGGAGGATGCCGTTACTCTCGCTGCTGAGCATCCTTCCTCCAAGCGGATAAGGGGATGGATGACCTTTCTGTGTCTCTGATAAAGAAATCCATCAGGCGGAGAGGAACACCTCATCCTGCCACTATAGAAGAAGGACTGACAGTGCCTTTCCTCTTCCAACTCATATCAGAAGGTAAGGAAAGAGATGGAAAGTGCCGCGGATGATGGAGCTAGCGATCCATCATGTTACTCCACCCCCACTCTGCTAGTAATTGAATCAAACACAAACTGAACCAAAGGCTTTCCATCCACATCCGCAGTGAACATTCACAGCTGCCTTTACTATGCTAAGCACTTGTCAAGGCCATGAAAGCGAAATATATAATTCAAGGATGATGCTGGGTCTAATGTATGTAGTAAGTGTAACATTTTCCTTCAGGATTATACTGCAGAGAAAAAAAATATCACCTTTAACATCACTCCTAGATAAAAAAAAATTAAGCCATATAGAAGGTCCTTGTTACAAGAGAACCTCTCATTATGACATAAATAGAGACAACAGATTTTCTGATTGACTAAAAGCCCCCCACAAATTCATGCTGGTTACACCACCACAACTTAAGATTAGAGAAATTCCAGGAGTTCCTTTTTCTTTTTTTCTTTTTTTTTTTTTAAATTTACCACACCTCCATGAACTCTGAATGGAAAAGAATCATCTTTTTACACTGAAGAATCACAAGCAACCTAATTTAATTTGAGTTACAATGAAATATCATTACATTCCCCTTAACAATGCCCCTCCTCTGCAGGGTGAATGATTAGCATCTGCCATGGGACCGTACCCTATGACCCTTTACACATTCTCAGCTGCTTCTCTCTGCTTTCTGCTTTGTCCTGCTGAAAATGCACATGCAAGACATAGATAGGCTCAGTATAGGATGATGCCGAGTTAAATGGATGTTGCAACTATAAAACTAAAAACTTTTGTATACTTTTTCTGCAGAATACATATTGAGCATACCTACTTTCAAACTGTAAATTATCAATTTAAATCTAAATATTTAACACCATTGACTGTCATTTGTGTGTTTAGGGATAATTTTATAACTACCCGCATTGCTCAAAGGTATGGGCTTGATATTTAAGGGCACTTACCTGGTTAGCAGCATCTGCTAACCAGATAATTGCCAGTGAGAGGGATATTCGGCGGCACTCTCCAGCTACTGCCGCTTAATATCTCCTCTGACCATTGCAGCATTTTCTGGACATTGGCAGAGGGGCAGGGCTGGTGCTTTCATTAGGCAAACTAGACAGTCGCCTAGAGACCCAATGGTGCAAGGGTGGCCCATGTCCATTCCTGGCACCCCTCTGCTTCCACTCCCTCCCCTTTTGCCACTGGTGCCACCCCTCTCTGGGACCAGCAGTGGTGGCAATGGTTTTAAACAGCATCATAGCTGGATCAGTCCATTAACTGGATAACAACCTGCAGAAAGTTAGGCGACAAAAAAGGCAGGCCTAGCTTTGTGCGGTTTGCTCTCCGGATAGGGACCGAATATCACTGCTCTCCGGCTAGCACTGCTGGTCAGTACTGAAACGAGATAGTCACTCTAAAAGCCACAGCCGGTGCCTAAAAAACCACCAACCCTAGGGTTTAAAAAACTACTTGTACTTTTCACTCTGAGCTTCTCAGGACCTTTCCAGGAATTGTGGTCAAGTACACTTGCATTTCCTAATTGATGCAGCTAGTTCTTCAGGGAAAAATCCATGCCTAGGTTTGAAAACTCTAAAGTATGTACATAGTTCCAAACCCTGCTCCAACCCATCTGAGGAGCACCTCTCCCTACAGCAAATCCAAGTCCATATGAAATGCCACTATGTGCAAGCATGTACCCCACGTATAGTAGGGGACATTTTATAAAAGCCCATTTCTGTGGGTAAAACACTATTTTTCTAGAGAAAACAGCTTTAAAAATGATCCTTTAATATCGAGTGTACTAAGCTAATATGGTTTATAGTTTATGGTTTATTACATTTGATATACCGCTCAGGCCGAAGCATTAGAGCGGTTTACAATACTATATCATTTAAGAAAATATGAAAAGAACACCATTTATGAGATAGGACAGAATAGAGGACAGAAATAGTTAAAAAGATAAAATACCATAAAATCCCTGTGGCATGCAGTAGATTGGAGTTTCTATAATGATGCTTTTCACCATTATGTAAATTAAGCAGGATTTAATAAAGACAACTCTGTTCAGGGCATGTTTTATGCTGTTTGTGACTATGGAAAAAATTCTTTAGCACTCCTATACTAAGTCCTTCATTTCTCAGTGGTAGCTCTTATCTCGTACCACTCTGAAGCTTCTTTCAAATGCCCCTTGCTGAGAAATAAACAAAGACTGAGCAATCTCTCAAAGATGAGCCCTGAGTGTGTTGACGGCTAGGACATATTCAAAGGTGCACAGAGGCTAATGAAACCAGACTCTGTATGCAGTACAACACCTGGAGTAAAGGTAACAGAAATACATTTCCTTTTACGCGGTGCAAAATAGAAAGATATCAGAACCAAACATTTCCCAAAGCTGACAGAAATAAAAGAAATCTTAACAAAAAAAATGGACAGGAAAAATGGTATAACCCTGGGATAAGAGGAAAACAGCAGTGTTTGTAGTACGCATAATCTGAAGAGAGACAATACTGATTATCACCAGAGTTCTGGAATTGTGCTTGACATTCTTTCTGTGCTTTGTATATGAGGCTTTGCTGGGCAAAATGCTTTAAACATGCATGCTTTCTGCAAATTTTCAAAAAGAAACTATCCCTTGTTATCTCTCTTTGAAAATGATCATGTGCAAAGTCTGTGTGCATTGAAAGCTGTTGTGCAGCTACAGTACTGCATGTCCTGTGCATTACATACTGCATGTGCGCAGCTGTAGGCAGGCCCTAGGTGTGGTGTGCCACTTTCTCAGAATGTGCCAGCCATGTTGTTTCATGTCCTGGATTTCACCCATTGCAGACAGAGGGACCTGCAGTTTCCCTGATTGTAGATATTGCTGTGCAGAATGGTATGGGACTGTAGCCTGATGGTTAGAGCACTGGCTCAATAAGCAGTGACCAAGGGTTTGAATACTACTTGTTGTCTTTGTGGCAGTGGGATACTCAGTCCACCTCTTTTTTAATAGTGTATTGGTGTTTCACTTCATATGAAACACTAATGACTAGATCTTACAACCAGAAAAAGGATACAACATTATAAGTCATTTAGAAACCATATTCATCTAGCTCACAATACAATCATAGGTCATTCAAGACCCTTTTCAATTGGCCCACAATACACTCACTTCATTTTAATGCCAGGAACAGTCCAGGGTCTGCTTTGACCGGCAAACACACAATCATCTGCTTTTTTAGGTGTTCCCATAGCACACTGGGTCTGGAAGCATGATATTCCAGATCATGTCCTTCTGACAGCATGACTTCATAGGCACTGCTGTAGCCCATTGCATAGGGGCAGACATGTTCACCCTGCAGATGTATGGCCCCTGAGTGGAGGAGTAGTCTAACAGTTAGAGCACTGGCTTGGGGCCCCAGGGTTTGATTCCCACTTGCATTCCTTATGTGCCTGGTAGGAAAATTGTATAGAGGCCTTTTCTTTGTATGACCAATCCTTTATACAACGACCTCTACTCCTTCTGGCCTTGGGCAAGTCACTTAACTCTCTATTGCCTCAGAAGAATGTAGGTTCTCAATGTCCCTGTTTTTAATGAACCTTAACAGGTTTTAGGTACAATGTACACCACTTTGGCTGAACTGCTAACATGGTGTAATAAACACCAGTTTCAGAAATACAGATATAACAAAAAAGAAAATAAAAGTTCAAGTATTTCATCATAACTGTGGCTGTACAGCTTTGGCTCCATCACATCTATGCATTACATGCAGCCACATCCTACCCCTTGGATGGCCACTTGCAGGGATCATCACACTTCCTTATGTGCCCCATATGGCCAGTGTGAGTGACTCTTGCCCAGCTGTTGTATGTACATTTGTCAGGAATGTTGTATGGTGGTTGGGAGGCTGAGACAGCTGTGAGACCCAAATGTCTGATATTGGGACTTATCTGTGGCACAGACACACTTTTTTCCCACCACTGCAACTGCATTTGTGAGGGCACATCAGGTACATTGATGCTGCAAGCCCATAGCACACTTCATCTCCCGCCATCCTTCCTTCAGCCCATCCATCATCATCTGCCCATTATGTACAGTCATGTGTTCTCCTGACAGCTGCTACACCATGGACCACAGAGGACCCTTATCCTCCTTTCGATGTATCACTCATGCCTCTCCTGTGACTGATCTGCATGTCAGCATTCCTGCTCCATCATCCTTTTGATGCACACATCGTGTCGATTCTGGCTCTGCAGGGGGACACGTCTTCCCCATCCCATGCAACACAATGACATTGCTGCATTTTACATGGGCACCCCTCACTAACTCAGTACAGCTGCCTCACACATGTTCATCCCACTTACTGACTGGCATGTTAGATGCCCCTGGATCTGTCAGGTCCATCAGCTCCTATCTGTCCTTCCATTCATCAACTTTCCCTTGTCTTTCACTGGGCCTCCTTTATCCTGCATTAGGGTGACGGCCATTTTCGGGTGTTAAGATGCACACTTTGCACCTTAATGCCTGGTGTCCTGTTAGTGCACACTAAGTGGGCCCTTGAGCTCTTACTGCCAGAATGCCTACTACCCGCCCCGAACCTTTTTCGTTGGCAAACACACTTAATGCTGCCGTTTTCACTCAATCTCCAATGTTCCCTTAACACTCTTTAGTAAACATACCCCTGTGGGTTAAATGCTTAGTATATATATCTCCATTACTTTTTGATCTGAAATGAGGGAATTCCTGCTCAGCGGTGGATATGTAGAAACAGTTCTGATTATGGCAATAACCTCGAATTTCAAGAAGAATCTAGGATGAACAGGATAAATATTTTAATGATAAATATTGTCCAAACACATTTTCAAAAGTTGTAGGCAGCAGGACCATAGCAAGTTGAAATGTAAAATGAGAGACAAATACCTGGGGGACAGCAAGTGAGGTGTAAAATAAAAATGGAGGAGACTAGCACCCTTAGAGATCTGTGTTGGGGGAGGTGTTCTATAGTTCTGGGGTGAAGGGGTGAAGGGAGGACATAATATTTCTTTGGGGAAAAATGTGAGAGGTGGGTGCTTTTTCCAAAGATGAGAATAATATCTGTGTGAAAAAGGAAACAGATTTTATCCTGCAATATAGTTTGTTGCTTGAGTTATGCTTTATTATGTTAATAATGTTATTTTATGTTTTTACTTATGTTTTGTAATTATATTTACTATTTTTTATGTTGTTTTGTGATCCTCTGGAACGTAATGTTTTAAATCAAAATTTAAAAAAAATATATTATAAGGGCAGAGAAATTGACTTTGGGTATAACAGAGATGAGTGAATAAGATGATCTTGGGTAGAAAAACCTTTTTAAGAAATCCATAGTTAATTTGAAAATTCCTAACATAATAAGTGAAGTCATTAAAAAGAAAACAATTGGTTCACCCAGTCTGCCCAGTTCCATTTTTTCCATTTTAAATATATGAGCATGTCCATGTCTTTACCCGAACTATCACCTTTTTATACCACTGCCCTTCATATCAGTTCCAAACATGAGCAGACTCTGTTAAAGTACTGACTGCTAGCACCACACTGGGAGATCATGTCAGACCTTGTGGTCTTCCTCTGTGAATCTTAAAAGAGAGATAACCATGGAAGCTCACCAAAAATGGTTGTGAATGGACACTGTCTGAGCACTATTTCTAATGGTAATTCAGAAGAAGTCAGAGATGAACAATACAGGTCATGGGAAACCATTAGATGGACTTTCCTTCTGCATTGAATGATTGTTTGGGAACCCTTCTAGCACATCTAGTATCAGTTTCAGGAACTGGGAGGCAGGATGGTTTAACATAGGGGTACAGAATATGGAGTTTGCAAGATCAGGCCACAAGGATATATTGACTGTAATCTAAATTCAGTGTACATTTATTTTCTATAAGGCATATTTTACAAAGGATGTTGAAGTGCAATCTGGGACATCAAAGCCAGAACGTCCTAAAAAACAAACAAACAGGCATGTGCAAGTTCAGGCATGATTTCACAAACGTGGATGTGCCCGATATGCATGTCTATATGGACATCTACATGGATGTCTGCAGAATGGTATTTCAGGACAGAGATGTCTAGTAGCCTAATGGTTAGAGTGGTGGGTTAAGAGCCAGGTGGCCAGAGTTCAAATCCCTGTGCTGCTCCTTGTGATCTTAGGCTAGTAACTTAATTCTCCAACTTCTCTATACCCTTTGGAGCACATTCCTAATGCCAGTTTGTGCATGGAACAGATCTACACATGGAGATGCCTGCAGCCATGCCCATTGTTTCTGAAATTGAATAGAGATGTCTAAGTTCATTGCACTTCCTCAGACATGCCTTCATCATTTCTCCAACCTTGGATGTCCCTGCACTGGAGACATCTGTAAAATGACTCTGGAGACATTAATGTGATGTCAGTGTCCACATACATGCTTTCAGATGTCCAAATCACAACAAAGGGGCTTGTTTACAAAGCTGTGGTAGCGGTTATCGGAGCCACAGCCTCACTGATTTCAATGGGGCCGTGGCTCCGATAACGATCGGAAATCGCTACCACGGCTTTGTAAACAAGCCCCTAAGACTTTTAAAATGACCCCCTATGTATATCATCTTTAGAAGAAGCAATAGGATTTCTTTTACAAAAGATTCCTAAGTGCAGACAGATTTTCTGAAACACTAAGGGCCCGATATTCGAAAGGCATTAACATGGTTTACAGCCCAGGAGCTAACCAGGCGGTATGCAATATGACTGCAACTCTGCTACCTAATGCGGCTTCCGGTGTGTGCAGCGATCCCCAGATATTCAATGCTGGGGCCGCATATGACCCTGAATTGAATATCTGGGATTAAAGGTCGACGGGCAGGGCTATGCGTCATTGTGATGTATAACCTGCCCAGAAGAATATCGGGGCCCTAAGAACACTTGAATTTGGTACACTTGTGCCACGTGCATGAACTGTTGCTGGCTATTGAAGTTCCCATCCCTCAAAAACAAATAAGACATTCATTGCTTTTCCAGGAATGCTGTATTTATTCCAAGAGTTTACCAGAATTTCATATTTTTATTGAAATACTATAAAAAAATACGAGCCAAAGGAGTGAAAATTTGCTTGGAACAAGAGCGTTTCCTTGTAAATGAAATCTATGCAGTAAATGGAATAACCACCAGGACGGCAGCTTTGTTATCCTAAAAGCCTTACTATGGCAATTTCGTTGGGGCATTTCCTAAAATCAGAGAGAATTCTGCAAAGATTACTTTAGTAAAGGAGGCAGCTAGGCTAAATAAACGTCTAGCTGCCGCCATTTTACATGAGACTGGATATTTGGAGACAGAACCTGGTCTGGATGGACATCAGAGACGTTAAAACTTGAACAGATAAAGATATCCAGTAAGTGGATGAATATTGCCGCTAACCAGATAGTGTCTGTCACCGCCCCTGCTCTGTCCACAGAGTGCCATGGTTTTCACCGGGCATTTGTTCGGCAGTTTGTGGGGATATTCATGGCTGTGTTTTAGCTGATTAGCAGGATCTACTAACTGGCTAAAAGGCTTAGAAAATGTCCCTCAAAGATTTTAGTTTTCATAATCGATCCTAGGTTTCTTTTCTAGTTTAATTTAGCATAAAACACCCAACAACTTGTGGTGACAGGACAAAAGGTGTAAAATGAAATCATTTTTTAATGTAGTATCAACAGTATACGATAAGAAACTCTAAAAGACCATTTTTCTGGAAAATTCTGCATCTGTATATTGCATCGCATAGTTTTCAAATAAATTTACATCAGGTACATAAGATATTCTTGAAACACTGATTTGTAAGGACAGCAAGTTGTTATTTTTTCTTCTGTACAAGAGATGGAAACATTTTAGAGTTTCATGGTCTTTAAGATGAATATTCATATTCCTCAGCACTGCGACGTCCGAAATCCATCCATCCCATGTAATCTCTGTCATTTATCCTGTGGCTTGGGTCAATAACAGGCCTGTTTGGAGCCACTGCATATCTACCTGAAGATCCTAAGGAGGAGAAATAAAATTTAGAAAAATAGCATTATAGGATGCAACGCTGTCTAGCCATAAGTCTTTCTTAGTGCTAGATAATGCAATGTGATAACGTACTTTGATTTGGGGCTTATTCGCGAGGACTGTCCATTTTTCTCAGACACAGAAAAATACAGCTGAGAGTAGTTTTCATACTTTCCATTTTCTCTTAAGAAAATAGGTAAGAGCATAACCTGAACTATTTACTTGGGAAGTCCTTTTTTTTTTTTTTTTATTTTAATTTAAACAGCAGCATAGGTGATCTGTAGGAAGAGTGCAACTGAACTGTTTGTGCCCTGGTTTTGCTATTCACCCACACAAGTGTTAGGGACCTAATGCTATTTATATTATGCCCAGATCAAAAAATATTGATGTGGCTGCTCACTACCTCCAAGAATTTTGATGGAACGCTTGAGTAATGTGAACTCCATATACTGCGTGATTCTTTTAAGTAAAAGAATAGAACCTCAGAGTTATGGATGAGTCAGACCTTCATGTTTTCAGATTGTAATGGAAGCTTTTGTGATAGGAGAATGATACCACTGAAGTGGATTTGAAGTAAATGGCATAAGTAAGAAAATGCCCCATGTTTCTAGGAGAGTCACTGTCTCAAGGAGGAGGAATTAAGAGGTATGATGGGATTTGAGAGTCATAAAACCCATCTACTCTGGTTGAATATATTTCTGCATTCTACTACACAGTGGAAGTAGACTGTGATGCTCCAACTGACTGGATGCAAAGATCAGGAACAGAAAAGACTGAACGTAATAGAAGATGACCTAATAGTCCCAGGTGCCAAGGGACAGGCCAAGCCACTCTTAATGTCCCACTGCATGCTAAGCAGGATTTCCAAAGCCAGTTCTTTAGACCCCAGAATGAATACGCACAAGATAAATTTACATGCACTATAAGGGTCATATAAGGAGGCACCTATGAGACATTATTTTGTAAAGACAAGAAGGCATTTACTTGTCTTTATAAAATACTATCATAAGTGACAAAAATCCTGCCTATCTTTTGCAAGTGTGCCTGTGAATTATGGTATGTTATAATCTACATGTATAGTTGCATGCTCCCCCCCACGCTCTGCCCAAACACTGCCCATGTGCACGTCCACTGGCAAAGTAAATGCCATCAAACCAATGACCATACTTTTACACTGGGCACTATTTTATTAGAGGCCATCAATGCATGTATGTGGCCACATACATAAAGAGATAACTAAAATAGCCCCATTTAGATGCCTGCTTTCACACCCCTTATAAAATCACCCCTAAGAGTACACTAATGTTTAGAGCATCAGGATGGGAAGCAGGGAATCCAGCGTTCAGACTGCTTTTCCCACTGATATTGTCCATGACCTTGGGAAAGTCACTTCATCCTCCATTGCCACAGATACAACCTATAGCCTCCTTTACTAAGGTGCATTAATTCTTATTAATGTGCACTAAATAACACAAGCCCCATAATACCCAGAGGTGACTACTTACTGACTATGGGGGTCATTCCAAGTCGTATTTAGCATGGATGGACATCCAGGTCAGACGTCCATTCCCTCTGTTCCCGCAAACTGGCCTCCAATTTTCAACCTCCTGTTTCTTTCTAAGCTCTTGGAAAACTGGTGTTCTTTCAACTTTCTTCTCACCTCAATGCCACCCTTTCCCTTCATCCTCATCAGTCTGGTTTACGTCCTGGGCACAGCACAGAATCTATCCTCCTTTCTGTTATGAATGAACTTCGCACTTCACACGACCATGGTTCCATCTCTATTGCTATTTCCCTCGACCTGTCCTCTGCTTTTGATCTCGTCAACCACCACACTCTACTCTCTCATCTCCATGACACTGGGATCTCGGGTTCTGTTCTCTGCTGGTTCCACTCTTTCTTGACTGACAGATCCCTTTCTGTTATCTCTGGTTCCTCTTCCTCTTCCTCCTCCACTCACCCACTCACTTGTGGTGTCCTTCAGGGTTCTGTTCTGGCCCCTTTTCTGTTTAATATTTTCCTGGCCCCCTCACCCTCTTGGTGCAGCAATTTGGTGTTTCCACATACTACTATGCTGATGATATCCTCCTCCTTTACCACACCAACCCACTCTCACCTGATCTCTCCCCACTCAACTCCTGTCTTTCCTCCATTGCCTCCTGAATGTCCACCAATTTCCTTCATATCAATCCCTTCAAAACTCTGGCCATCTGGTTCACTCTTGGTGGGCCCATTCCCTCTATCTATCCTCTACTCTCTTCCTCTCCCATCCTTGTTGTCCCCTCCCTGCACTACCTAGGGGTTATCTTGGATTCAGCTCTGTCCTTTCACGAACATATCTCTTCTGTAGTTCAACGCTCCTTCTTCTCTCTTAGACATCTGCATGCCATCCGTCCCTTCCTCCCTGTCTTCTCATTGACCACCTTGCTCCTTTCTCTTACTCTTTCTCGCCTAGACTATTGTAATGACTGTTTTGACGGACTCCCCCAATATCAAGTACGAAGTTTACAGCTCATTCAAAACACCGCGGCTCGACTTACCATGCATGCTTCCCATTACGACCACATCACTCCCCTTCTTATTGGTCTCCACTGGCTTCTTATTCCCTTTTGGATCCAGTTCAAAGTCCTCACCTTTGTTCATAGGGCCTTACACACCGGTGTCCCCCACTATCTCTCTGTCCTAGTTTGTCTTCACGTCCCCCAGCGTTCCCTCCATTCTATCCATGCCAACCACATGTTTCTCCTTTCTCCAGCTTCTGCCCATCTTGAATCTACCCTTTTTGTCCGCCATCCTCTTCCTTGGCCCCAGGCTCTGGAACTCACTTCCCCCCGCCCTCCACCTTGAGTCATCATTTACCAAATTCAAAACCGGATTAAAATCTCACTTCTTCTGTGCGGCCTATGACCTTCCACCCCCTCCCTCCATCCCCACGGCCTCTCCTTAAGCCCGTCATTGTGTCTTGTCTGCCCCGGTCTGTCTCTTCCTTTTTTCAGCCTACTTTTTGCTTTCTCTTTACCTTTGATTCTGTCCCTTTCCTATCATACAAATGGAGTTCTGTTTCTTCTATCCCTCTTTTTCCTGCAGCAACTCTGATTTAGTCCCTGTTTTTGCCTATTGTAAACCACTCTGGTACCCATAGTGTGGGTGGTATATAAAGAAACAAATAAAGATAAAGATAAATGCTGGGACCATATCCCCTGCCCAAAGCTCCCTGCCTATACATAGAAGATGTATGGGGAGCTCTGGATGGGGGTGGGAGTGGGGCAGACTGAGAGAGAAGCGAAGGCAGGCTGTGGGCAGGAATGTGACCCCGGATATACAAGGCCGATCCTGAGGTTGGTTCTGTACATCTGGGGTTGCCAACATGGACGGGAGACTTATTCCACCTCAGAGGTGGAATAAGTCCCCCTGGAAGTCGGGGGACCGTAGCGCAGGGCCAGGTCAGTGGGGCGAGGAGGTGCAGGAGCTTCCATGCAGCCTGATCCTGCCTTTAGGGGGTGGGCTGAGGGGAAAGAACTTTGTGGAGGTGGTCGGGGATTGTGGCTCCTTAATGGAGCCACAGTGCCATAGCAACAGGACACCACTGCACCGCAACTCCATGCAGGAGCTGTGGCAGGCCTGTGCGGGGATAAGCATGGACACCTGGTGGCACAGAACATCTACCTCCCGTGGGCTCAGAATCAGGGTCTACATCAGCCCGTCCAGATCCTGAATATCCAGGTGGGCAGGACATTCCCCATTTGAATTGGGTTCTATGCATTTAGCTTAAATTAAGATGCATTAGCTCATCAACACACGTTAGTAAAGGAGGCACGTTAGTAACAGGGGAATAACTAGAGGTCGAGTTTGGAAAAGTAAGTTTTTAAATCCAAATCCAACTATGGATATTCAGAAACTTGGCTGGCTTCAGGGTCATCAGGGGACATTTCAATGCCTTGATGTAATGATCTGCAGTTGTAATTTTCCTAAATAAAGTAGTGTGCTCACTGTGTTAGTCCACCTAGGTATGTAGAAATAATGATCAAAAACAAGTTGTAAATGATACTGGGTTTGGGGGTGGGGGATATTTAGTGATGGCTACTGGCTATTTAAAGCACTTAGCCACTGCCATTGAAAAAAGAAAAACCCTGGATATTTAGCACTAGAACTTATCTGGTGTCCAGGGCTAAATATCCAGGTTCACTAGCCAGCACATTGTTATCTGGTCAGCAGTGATATTGAGATGCTAACCAGATAGCCATAACTGGTTAAAGTTAGGAAAGCCATTGACCTGTCCGAACTTTAATTGGTTAAGCTATCTGGTTAATGGTTGAATATTGCCATTGACTGGATAGCAACTGGCACTGCCCCCAATTTGCCCACAGACCACCCTGGTTTTAATCGAGCATTTCATATGCGAACTGTAGTGATATTGAACAACACTATCAGGCTCTGTGGGCTAATGTGCTTTGACTATCCCCCCCTTAATTTTTTATTGAATTAATTTAATACACTTATGAGCTGACTTTTCCGACTTTCTCCTTCTATTGTAAAACACTGTTTTTCTTTTAAATTGCAGGCACATTATCCAACATTTGTTACTTTTTAGCTGAACCAGTCCTTTTTAATTTCCTTCTGGACTCCATTGCTCCATGTCTATAGAGTCTTCTAATGGTGACCTCTACTATATCTATATTGGTTTTATGAAAGAGAGATAAAGTCAGCATGGGCAAGTAATAGAATGAAGCTGTTGCCTGAACATGCAGGTTAATCATAGGCTGAGAACAGCAAGGGTCACACTATTTAGACGGTAATAGAAACAATGCTATGTTTAATCAAGCAATAAGAAATTTGATAACATTGGCAACTTACAAGAAACACCATTTTGCCCTGACCAACTGAAAAGCCAGTCACAAATCTATTTAGTCCAATAAAGAGAGATCAGCTACAACCTAGTTGATCTTTTCTGTGATTGCCATAAGTAAAGGAAGACTATTTGTTCACATATGAAACAGAAATGAAAACGTGTATAAGGCAATGACGTTCAAGGTCTATTCAGTAAATTGAATTAATACACATCAAGGTCAGTATGTACAGTATATTAGTTGATCTGGTAGCTATGCCCCAATTTCAATTCAGGAACTGAGAAGAATAATACCATAATTATACAATATTAATACAATATTTGAGCTCATTCAAATGCAAGAAATATGGAAACATGCAGGTATTTTTTCTAGCTGTGACCTCATATACTGTATGCATGTCAAATTTCAATTCCATGCATAACTAGTTATTTTTTTACATTTACATAGAGTTTCATAACCTACTTTGACAAGGTCCCTCATGACAGACCCTTGGTGAAATTAAAAAGTCATAGGATAGGAGGCAGTGTACTATTGTGGATCAGGAACTGGTTAGGAGATAGAAAGCAGAGGGTAGGGCTAAATGGCCAATTTTTTCAATGGAGAAAGGTGAATAGTGGAGTACCCCAGGGATCTGTGCTGGGTCTGCTGCTTTTCAACATATTCGTAAATGACCTGGAAATGGGAATAACGAGTGAAGTAATCAAATTTACAGATGACACAAAACTATTCAAAGTTGTTAAAACCCATGAGGTTTGTGAAAAATTGCAAGAGGATCTTGATAAATTGGAAGACTGGTTATCCAAATGGCAGATGAAATTTAATGTGGACAAGTGCAAAGTTATGCACCTAGGAAAGAACAACCCAAACTATGGTTACATGATGCAAGGTTCCACATTAGGAACCACCACCCTGGAAAAAGATTTAGGCATCATTGTGGATAACATGATGAATCCCTCCATCCAATATGCAGCAGCGGCCAAAAGAGCAAATAGAATGCTAGGAATCATAAGAAAAGGAATGGAGAATAAAACAAAGGATATTATAATGCCTCTGTATCATTCCATGGTGCGACCACACCTTAAATATTGTGTGCAATCTGGTTGCCGTATCTTAAAAAGGATATAGCAATATTAGAAATGGTATAGAGAAGAGCCACCAAAATGGTAAAGAGGATGGAAGGATACTCCTATGAAAAAAGGGCTCTTTAACCTGGAAAAGAGACGGCTGAGGGGAGATATGATAGAAGTCTATAAATTAATGAATGGAGTGGAATGGGTAAACGTAGATTGTTTACACCATCAAAATATAGAAAGACTAGGGGACATGCAATGAAGCTACAGTGTAACCTATTTAAGACTAATAAGGGAAAATAATTTTTCACTCAATGTGTAACCAAACTCTGGAATTTGTTAACAGAGGATGCAGTAAAAGCTGTTAGTATTGTCATGTTTGGACAAGTTCCTGGAGGAAAGGTCCATAAACCATTATTAAAGGGGACCTGGGAAATCCACTGCTTGCCCCAATACGAGCATTGCGGAACCTGTGTCTTCTGGGGAAACTGCTAGGTACTTGTGACCTAGATTGGCCACTGGTGGAAACAGGATACTGGGTTGATGGACCTTGGTCTGACCCAGTATGGCATATCTTATGTTCTTATATTCTTATGTACTCGGTCTCAAAATATGTAGCACTGTGTGCTACTGCTACTTTGAGGTCTCAGAAAATTTAGAGCACCTGAGTGACAGGAAAGGTACGCCCAGCTGTTTGTGCTGAGAAGACACTCTGTATATGTTTTTTGCGAAATCAGGCTCTTCAGTATTTGTTTGTAGCAGAGTAGGTGCTAAGGTTGTCTACTTTCACTTTGTTTTAAGACTAGTTCTGTACTTACTAAATACTGCCACTTTCGAACATGCTTCAGCCCTGTATTTTTCTTATTTACTGAGATTTGATTAATTGCCTATCTATTAGGTGTGAAATGATGATGTACAATGATGGCAAATGAATAAAACATTGTGGCAAAAAAGTAAATACCAAACTATAAACAACATAAAAGATATACAGATGGTAACATCATAATCATAGCATGAAAACAAAATAAAATAAATGAAATTAACAAAGCAAACAAAATCCAAGTTGCTATCAGCAAAATTTGGTTTGTACTGTGGCGACTAACAATGGAACAAAGTACACCAGGCTTCCACCTTTTCCTAAGAAACTGTTGCCAAGCCCAGGTCCATTCGCAATAAACAAATCTTTTGCACTTGCTTTTGTAAGTATGCACCATGGCCAATGTTAAAAATAGTTATAAACTTATAGAGAGGGATCTTATAAAGCATGCTTTGTGTGGAAAACATCAGATCAATATTCAAATGCTATGGTCAGCATGATTTAAGATGCTGGCTGTGGCACTAAAATCATCCACGTATATTCAGTGCCACTATCTGGATAGTGAATGACTCTGAATATACATGGAGTTCAGTGACCACTGCCAATTTATGGATACCAGCAACATTTCGCTGTTATTCCTTAATAGCTAGGCAGCTGCCCTAAATCAATGTGCATATATTGATATGAATGGTGCATAAGCATTACCAACTCTCCATAGAATTAGGAGAACCCATGCTTATTCCACCTCAGTGCTATCCGGATAGTGCAGGGGAGGTCTGTAAAACTTTAGTGGCACCATATGGCTAGTGCCACTGAAAAGTCATGGATAGGGCACTTATCCATACAGCAGCTGCTGTTATACAGATAAGTGCTTTTGAATATAAGGTCACATGTTTTACATACAGGAGAGGGCTCTTATAAAATTGTTTGAGTGTATGCATAAGTCGAAGGTACAGCAGGTGTACGGCAAGAAGGCTCCTACATTTACTTGAGATATTCAAAGGCATTCCTGGGAGCATTGTTTGAGCAGAACAAAAATGAAACTGAGCTTTCTACACGTACTTTATAAAGCACACATACACATGAGGAGGGCATAGTTCATGTGCATTGATCTGCACATATTTCGCACCTATTTTACGAAATCAAGTATACGTGGACTTGACTTGAAAAAAATATGGGTCTAAATATTTGAGAAAACATGCTAATTTAAGGCGTGATCGCTTATGCCAGCCCTAGATGTAAATGTCCATATAGAAATGTATAAGGAAAGTGTGTAAATTATAGTATTTTACAATTTACGTGTGTAACCTTGTGCTCTGACCACACGCCACCCAAACTCTGCCTCTGTGTGTGCCCACAGTGCAAGTACATGTGAACGGATGTGTGCACAGACTTACTGAATTACGACCCTGTAATTTATGTATGTAAGGGGCCACTTACATGTTTATGTGAGTAAAATATCTAGATTTACACAAATTGCCCATAAATCTAGGTGGCCTGTTATAAAATGACCTGCATAGAGTGCATTACACATATTTGCACTGAGCTTGGAGCAGGCGTAAAGTTTTGCAAGAGCATTTGTGCTTGAGAATAGTTCTGGATTCATATTTTACACAGTCACTTAAACGCATATGTGGCCTTTATTAAATAAGTGGGTTTTTGGATATTTTTAGCGGGAGAGGTTAGAAAATTCAGGTCTATAACAGCTGAACGATTCCATTGCTATCTGGACCTTAGAAAGATACTGTTGTGACATTTTATTGCACCAAAGGAAGACTGATGCATTCCTGAACTGTTTATTCTAAATTTGAAAATTACTAATTTAAATACTAGTATGGATTGTTGTGTTAACTTTGAGCTTTCAAATTAATTGAAAGGATCTGACAAGCCTTTGACATTCCAATATGCCATCAACACATGTTAAAGGCCAATTTTAATGTAGAATTTCTTTTCCTAAAAATGCCCAGTTACTAAAAGTATTAACTTGAAGTTCTGCTGCAGATATCATAATGTGTATCTGGAGAATGCCTGAGCCAGCAGGGGCTGCAGTCTCCTCCAATTCTGTCTGTAAAGGTTAAATGCCCTGGTAGCAACCTGCTTCCATTTGCTCTATCAAAGTAAAGCACTCCAGGCAGTCCCTTGCTCATTTTGGAAACAAAGTCAAGCCTTTCCCAGATTCCATTGGTCCCCTCTCCAGCCTATGCAATCTGAAATCAGCCCACTGGCAATAGAGGCTAGAGAAAATCCAAAGCAGCACCAGGCTGACTTTATGCGGGCTTTGGCCTTGCATAGAGGAAGCAAAACTCCACATATGGTCAGCCAGTGCCATTTTGGGACTTGGCACCAGGAGGGTAGAGACTACAGAAAGATTTCCATCTGCCCCCCTTGACTGTGTGATAATTCTGTTAGGGTAGGCTGAGAATGGAGACCATTCCTTTGCTGCTTGCTGTTCATGTGGTTGCAGCCCGCTGTGGGCTTATATTGAAATAGTAATTAACATTTTTATTGTGCCAGTCTGCTTTAACTCTTTGTTAATGTTAAAATAGATAAACACAAGTGTCTTCAAGCTAATGCACTGCTAGAATGTCTTAAAGCCCCTTGAGGTCTCTACTTGTCTTTTGAAGGATAGGACTTATTAACCACAAATGTTGTCCCAGTCTTGACATGTGTGCTAATTATGTTTCTAACCATGCAGAGTAGTAGATGAGATATCAGAAAATATAAAAAGGGCTGATGCCCTCTCCTTCAGAGATGCTTTTTGAGAATATATATTTGCTTCAGTGTTTTCCAAAGCGCTTGCATGGTTTTTCCTGTTCTTCTGTTCCAGCTACTAAATAATTAAACATAATCTCTCATAGCCTCCAGGAAAATTCATGTGTAGAAAAGAAGAGTTTGTAATCAGCAATGAAACATGCACAGGGCAACCAGAAAAATGATATGATTCATTTTACACCAATCTTCCAGGAGAAAATCCCTCCAGAAATCTCTGGGAAAGCTCAAGGGTAAGACGATCTTGTGGATGGCTACAAATGGTGCAGTTTATGAGAATAGGGATTGAGCTGAACGTGTGGAAATAGTTATATTAATAGTATTCTGAGGACAAACGTCCAATGGCCTTACCAGCATTGCTGTAAAGTGACTCATTACCTTCAGGTTCCTAGTGAGTCTCCAAAGATTGTCACAGAATCTCAAACCACAGTAAAAAAAAGTAATCTCTTAGGCTTCTGCAACTAGTATCATGATCTTCACAGTTTTCCGGGTCATGCCACATACTAGTAAGATGAGATATGACCCAGAAAACTGCAAAGATCAGAAGAAAAAATTGGAAGGTTGAAGAGATTCAAAATACAGTTCTGAAATCTCCTGTGTTAAAAATTGTTAACGTGGGTCAAAACTGTTCTTCCCCTTGATTCCCTGCTGTACAAGTATTAAAGTAAGTTAGACCATTAAAATGGTATGGTCCAATTTTCATTTGTGACGGCTATGTGCCTCTAAGGCACATAGCCGTCGCCACCGAACTTGAAATCTGGATATTCAATCTGAGGCCATATCCAACATCTGGCATTGAATATCTGGGATCGCCGCAAACTAAGCAATATTCAGCCAATGCCCAGTTAGCTCTGGGGGTGAAAGTTAGGACAGCTTTTGCTGCAGCTAACTTTTGCCACTGAGGGATAACTGGGCAGTAGCTGAATATTGGTGCTGCATGTTTATCCCTGGGTATTGCCCCCGACACACCCCGATGCTAAGCGGTAGGCATTGGGGCATATAGCGGCATTACTTAGGGATATTCAGCAGCACTAACCGTGTCGTTGAATATCGGGCCTGTAGTTCTTATAATACACATCTATTTACCAAGAATATATATAGTTCAGCACTCTTAAAATGGAATAATATTGTCACTCAAGAGAATTGAGTCCTTTAAAGAGGCATCTTAAACAAACTAGCTAAAAAAAGGCCGACAGGATTGAAATTATTCCCTTAAAGCATAAAATAGTAAGAGTTAACTTATATATCCTTAACGAGAGAAAATTTATTTTAAAACAAACAATTTTTTGCTTGCTTAAGAAGTTTATGAAACCATTACAGGGGGTCCACATGACATAGAAAAGGGAGGGGGAGAGAAAAAGGCTGAGATTGGCTGGAGGGGGGGGGGGAGAGAGAGAGACAGATAGACAGGCAAGAAGGGGAAAGGAGATTAAGAGGGCTGGGGATAGGCTTAGAGCTGAGGGAAGGGAATCCAGTAAGAGTGCTAGGGATGAATTGAGGTTATTAAGGAGTCGACACAACCTAGGCTATATAATTTAATTGCTACTACTTTTGCCGAGTATGACCAGCAATTGCAAAGTTTTCATAAGAACATAAGCTATGCCATACTGGGTCAGACCAAGGTCCATCAAGCCCAGTATTCTTTTTCCAACAATGGTCAATCTAGGTCATAAGTACCTAACAGTTCCCCCAAAAGACTCAGGTTCCACAATGCTTGTATTCATTTCATTATTATGTAGCCTGGGAATATAAATTGCATTCTTTTTGCTTGGAGCACCCATCTGATTCGTGTTATGAGGGAGGGGACCCTTCTCCTGCTCCCTAACCAGCTTTGAGAGGTCCCTCCTTTTTGGGTGCCTTGGGGACAGGAAGGTGCCATCTCGAGCCTTAGCTCAGGCTGCAGATTGCCTTGAGCCACCTCTGGGGAGGGGCACATGGCTAACGGTCTTTACCAGTGCCTTCTGAGGGAATTTTGCCAAAATGTATTTATTTAACAAGTTTTATATGCTGCTTTTCATGTAAGCAAAGTGGTTTACAATGAACAATAAAGAGCTGACTTGGATAAGAGTCAGGGGTTGCATAAAACTTAAAACATAAGAGGAGGTATAAGTAACTGAGAGTGAAAGTTGGGGAGGGAACCTTCTTTGAGTATGTTTGGTTGATGGTTGATCCTAATATGGAGCAGCTTGTGGATTCAAGATTAATATGGAAAAGACAGAGGCTCTGAATTTTAGCCTAGACACCACATCTATGTTGAGGATACAGAAGAACTAGGGTGAAGCTTCTCCACCCAAGCTTCCATACCCCCCTAGGCCAGTCAGGTTTTCAGGATATCCACCATGAGTATGCATGAGATAGATCTGCATGCTCTGTCTCCATTGTACACAGATCTACCTAATGCATATTCATTGTGGATATCCTGAAAACCTGACTGTCCTAGAGGGTAGAGGAGTGTTGGGTTGGCCAACCCTATATAAGTTCCTATTTCTGTGCCCAAATGCTGTTTTATGAATAAAAAGAGCTTGTAAAACTAGCATCAAAATTAGTATTTTGCCTGACACTTTAAATGCAGTATACTGCAGAGCACATCTCTATATAGCCTGAGCAAGAGACTCACAGCTTGAAGGACTGTGCCCCATATCTGAAGGAAAAGCTCTCCAAGCATACCCCAAAAGGTTCTGACATGAAATGTGATAAACAGAAAATGCTCTTTAGCATTTTAATGTGAAGAAGTAACTGAGCTTTCCCAGGTGACTTCATAATTAAATAGGCAGAAGTTCCATTCAAAAGCGCTTATCCTGCTTGGAGGTAATAGAAAGGCCAACACTTCAAGCCAACACGTTCTTTCAGATCAGTTACCATTTAGAGACAGTACAACATAAACCATTTTACAAACGGAATTCCACATTCTCTCCGGAACACCCTCGAGAGAATTTACCATGCAGTCAACCCTCCACATAGGCGGCATCAGCGGGTCTACTGATGAAACACCGAAACCACACACACAGTCAATAGCCAAGCACACAAAGCAGAGTGCCCACCGGTAAACACCCGAATACTCACACACACAGCGGCAACCGTATATGACTCCGTCTCCGCGGCTTGTACCGAGGAAGAATTAGATATGCGTTTGCTGTTTCATCAGTATACACACTAAAGATTTAAAAACCTTACGACCTCAGCTATTCCTTATTCCGATCGTTCCCCTAGCTGGTAGACCTGTGGCGAAAGGAGAGCACACACTGAGTGAGCAAGGCGGTTCCTCGCTGCAGCGCCAAATCTAGGCTAGAGACCTGAAGCAGCTCTGTGCTCCTTTCTATTTGTTTCTTTATTAATGTAGACCACACTCCCTCCTAGTGGCAATGTAGCGGGTCTCAGTCCAGTTTACTGAGCCTTTCGGAGTATCAGATCAAGCATAAAAGTGTACGGGATGGGGCTCGGGAGAGAAAATGGATGGAGGGAGTCAGAAGCATTAACTCTTAGAGGGTGTAGATAGATTGGATTGTATTGTGATTGTATCGTGTTGTATTGTAAAGAGCTGGTGAAAACAGATATTTTAATAATCACTTAACGAAGAGATGTGAGGCATCATCAGTCAGCTCTTCAAAATATGGTAAATCTTCTGCTCTAATTAAGAGTTCTTTCTTCCTTGGTTGGAAGCCCTGGTTTGTATTTAATATTACTGGGAAACGGGAATTAAACACACACATACACACACACCTCTGTTTAAAGACCCATAAACCACGCTACCGAAACGGGTGGGTTAAAGGAGTCCTTACCTTTCCTGGACTGCTGGAAATACTTGGCCAACATTGTGCCAATGTTGGACTTCTGGTCAGAGCTTCCATCCATCCTCTGGAAGGATTTCAGCTGGCCGGTGGAGGACGGTGTACGGATATGTCTGAGGTGTTCTGACAGGTTCTGCTCGCTTTCAGTGCTCACTGGATTTCCATGACTAGACCCTACAATTTGCTGTGCGAAAGAGCTCGTTGTGAGCACAGCCAGGAACATGCAAACACAGATGCCACTGTACATAGCTGTGCGAAAAAGAAAAAGAAAAAAGACATTTAGGACGGGGAACCCCATGATTTTTGAACGGACATTCCTTAAAGACGGGATGCATATTTGTTTCTACTACAAATTAGGATTTATCCTGCCAGCATTCAGTAAAGTGATGGCGAGACGCACAGCTAACAAGGGGAGCAATACAATTCAACATCTGGCACTACTACACGGCTGGTGAATATACGGATACTGTTGCGCGTGAACATGATAGCAGCCCAAATGGATTTATGCTAGTAGCGTTTCAGAAACAACTCTAGAAATGAGCCGAGGCGGTCAATCATGCTTTCACCTCCCCTCACAGCTAATGAAGGAGGTACGATGTTTGACGCGCTATGTGCTGTGGTAACTTGTTACACTACCTGTAATCTCAGCAGATATGTCACAGGAAAACATTCTATTGAAAGAAACCTTATTTTAAAAAAGAAAGTGTTTCAGCAGAACATTGTAACATGCTTAATGCCTTGTTTAAAGTTCATTAAATTGTTTATCCAGGGCAATGGCAACTTCCCAATAAAATATGCTGCAAATTACACACTTGTTTCTGCAACTCCCCAGGCAACCCACGCAATGTGGCGATGTCTCGATCTGTACCTTACAGTACACCCCATGTCACTAGACCAAAAAGAAATGACGACTTCGGGGACAAGAATTATCCATAAACGTTTAATAAGTTCGTGACTGCAATATTAATATAAACGGGGAAGAATTAGGAAGCGCACAGTAGAATTACGACTTCAGTTTTAAAAGCGACCCATTCTGTTGAAGAATCAAAGAGCTAATAATTTAGTTGAAAACTTATAAGCACACAGAAAATGCATTTCACATAATGTTTCATGCATGTGTGGAAAGTGACACCAGGTTCCTGTGATTAATGTGGCGCCGTTGATAAGTTCGCTGGACTTTCTGATTATCCTGGAGAATCCCGAAAGAAACCTACTTGTTGAAATGCTTTGGCGTGCATGTCTCTTAAACTACGAGTTTAGTTAGGTTTCATTCATATCGATGTCCCCCATACAACTTAATGTACAATACAAAGCAAATTGATTCCTAAAATACTTCGCAATAATCTATGTGCGCTTACTAGACGAATACTTAGAACAGGTACTAATGGAGGCGTGGTAATCGTAGACTTTAAAGCTAGTAGAAACAATTATTTTCGGATGCTATTGCTAAGTTACGTTGTTTTTGCTATCTCACTGAAGTCTATTAGAATGACCTGAAGCATGAGAGGCAGACACAGCCTATATAAATTTGTGCATTCGCATTGCTAGTTTAAATGCACATAAAAGGATGTCTGCTCCCGTCTAAACGATATTTCAGCATATAAATATATATGAAGATTTAGAAACCTTTCTTCTTACCTTTGTGCAAGATAGTGTTTCCTAACGCAAGCAGAGAAAGCAACGTTCAGGTGAACTATTCAAAGTTATTCCTGCGTTGCAAGACTGCCCCTTAAATAGTCTAGCTCCTAGCTTGCCGTATTGTCATCTGTTTACACGACACTGACGCAGATAAGGGATCACCACATGTTCAACAGGATGCTATCGGATCATAACAAATCAGGTTAACTCCATGGGCAATAAGGGGCAAAACTTGCCCTAAAAATGGACTGCTGACAATACTTCCTCTCCGGAAACCATCAGAAGAAGGACATTTTCCTTTTCTGACATTCCAGTGTCATCAAAAATAAGCGGGGGAAAAGCACATTTTGATCCCTTTGTCTATTCTAAAACTGATAGTTGGCATTTAATTTTTTATTCTGTCCGTTAGAATAGACAGTCACTAATTTTGAACTGTAATGGACTTCCAATGTAATGAGCAAAATATCTTTTAACAAAATGTTTATGGTGCACATAAAGATATTTATAGCTTATTGCAGTATTCTGTATTAACTGTGGTCTCTTGAGCTGATAAAGGGGGACTTCTGGCAATACAGTAATCCAGTCTGTGTATCACCAATGCATGCATTAGTGTCCTTAATGCTCCATCATCCAAGTAACAGTGAGGGAAGCACAAAAAAGATTTCTGCACTGTCTTAGCAATATGAGGAACAAAGAATTATTTACTGTCCGGTTCTACACTTAAGATACAAGTGATTCCCCAAATGGAGACTGGGGTACCTTGGATGTGTGGAGGAATCAGGAGTGGTCTGTGGGTGCTAACAATCCCTAAAGCTTCAAATTTGTTGGGGTTCAGAATCAACTTATGCAGCTCTATCCAGTCAGTTAGTTTATCTATTTCCTCTGGAGGGAATACAGGAAGGTCTGATCCCATGTGTTGTGAACTATGATCAGCTGGATGTCATCTGCACAGCGGTAGCAACGTATGACGAGCTCTCAATCAATGAGGCAAGCGGATAAAGGAAACGATTAAACAAGGTAGGAGCCAGGATGGAGCTTTGAGGGACTTCATATGACAGTGAGTAAGGGCGGAGAATGCTTCAGTTATAACTATCTGAAGCACTTTTCTGGAGAAGTACACCATGAGCAGTTACTCTTCTCTCGGTTTCCCTTCCACCTACTCCCAAACAAAGACAACAGCATCTGTTACACACTAGATTCTAGCGATGTGCACTTGTGAGCATGCATGTGCTTGGTTTGGGTGCCTAAAAATTTAAAGTATGTGCAAATCAGCTGTGTGCATGTATACCTATAAATTAATAGGTACAATACATTCACATGTTTAAAAAGTGCATATAATGTGCATCTAAAGAACAAATATGTGAAGCAATCATGAAAAAACTGCCCAGAAATGAGGAATATTTTGTTCTAAAGCAGCACAATGCAGTCTTTTGGGGTGGGGGGGGGGGGCGGAGGGGGTTGTGCACAATCCTACTAGATTCCCCACTTTATGTTAAAGACAAAGTATTACAAAAATATTGTACATATTACCTAGCAATTCTTCTGTTAATTTCCTGCATTTGTGATTAAAAGGTGAAGCTCTTGTGTGGTGGTGACTTGGGACAGTACCACAGTAAAAGCTTTGACACTAGTGTTACTGCTCAGGAAGCTCAGATTTGGGTCAATTTAAACAGTTTTCATTGTGCCAATTTTTTTTCAACTGGGTAGGAAAACCATGAAGCATTACCAACAAGGATTGTCATGTCTATAGCACTTAATGACTTCAGAAAAAAAAAATGACAACATTTTAGGAGGAAAAGATTAGTAAAATTTGAGAGAACTTGCCAAGGGAGATATAAGCTCACGTTCATATTTCGGGTCAGAGAGGAATTGTTTTGTCTGTGCTATAGAAATAGCTACAGATGCCCCATTTTCCTCCCTCAACCTAATTATCTTATACAATAGATACATAAGTAAGGAAATAAAAACAGGGCCAGCTCGTTGGACCCCTCGGTTTCTTTCAACCTAGTCAACTGTATTATAGCATGGCTATTATAATTATCTCATCAAATTGGTTGGCAAACGTGGATAGTAGGTCAAGACAAACAGGTTTCAGGACCATGGACAGAAAACTGAGGTTCCGGAGCAAGGGAAACATTGAGAGAATGCAGCGTTCCTTTAATATACTGCATACTTTCTGTTTCTATGGGAAAATAACTAGAGGCAAAACAAAAATAGTGTTTAGGTCTACCCAAACCGCTAAGATGATTTAACTTATAGATTGTTTATCGTTTTAAATGAGTATGTTTAGGTTCCCCACTAGATTAAATATTTCGGGTATTCGTGCTAAGTAAAGGTAACCGGCTAGATTTCTTGAAGCCTGTTGCCTTGTCTGAGTCTTACATTCAAGCACAGATATTCAAGCTATGTTTTAAGGTCTAGCTACTTAGTCCCCATACTGTGGAGCAGATCAGTGTGGATTTGATCTAGTGTAAGGCTAGTTTCACTTGATCTTTGATACATTTCTGTTCAAAAGACCTAAGGATTCAGTGGTGCTATGGGGCTATGGGATAAGTGTACCAAATCATGTGAGTATTTTGTGGCCTGCGCAAATATACGCTGTGGACTATAAATGAATTAAACCTCTATTAAATAGCTGGTGAAGACCCTTAATTCCATTCCTTAATACATTGAAATGACGGTGTTTCATGCAAATGTGTATTTTTTTTTTCTGGGACTGAGAATGGTTCTCTAGTGCAATGCTTCTCAACCCTTTCCTACAGACATACCTTGCTAGTGGGAGTTTGGGGATACGCACAATAAATATGCATGAGAAATATTTGCATATCATAGAGACCAATTGCATGCAAATCTATCTTATGTATTTTCATGTGGTAGTTCTAAAAAGCCGACTAGTCTTCCAGCACTACCAATTGGTCAGATTTTCAGGATAACCCCAATGAAGAGAGAGATCTGCATACAAAGCCAATCTCTCTCATGACTATTCATTAGGGATATCTTGGAAAAAGCTCCAAGTTCTGCAGGCACCATTCTTGAAGCCGGAGGGAAAACTAAACGTGAGGCGCTGCGGCTAAATAAATAAAAAGAAAGAAAATCCTATAAGAGAAATCTCTGTTCTCTGGTCTTCTAAGCACAGCCGGCAGCTGGTACTGCAGTCCCACGTGTGTCAGCCCCCAACCTGCTTCCCCAGCAAAGGCGGGACAAATCTCTTTTCCGAAAAGGAGATCGGTCTCCTCCGGGTTCAGAAGATCTATAACTCTGATGTGCTAAGCAACGCTTTAAAAAAAATGTAATCCCAATAAACTGGCTTTCTCCTCTTCCCTTCCGCCAGTTTTCCTAATCGATTCCTGCCTGGAACTGTCACCGTGAATATCCTAATCCAGCTCTCCGATAATCCTCTAGCGATAAACCTGCAGCCGAGACGGCGAGTCAACTTCATCCGCAAATACGTCGAAGTGCCCTCATTCATAGCACGGTACTCCGTGCACGCCTCTCGCTTGCTATAGCTTACTTTCCCTGCCCGCGGTTTTCAGTCTTAACCCAGTGATTCATTTCTCCAGCTGCTTCCCATAAACGCACTTTAATATCATGACATCATGTTGGTACTCGGCAAAGTTTAACTTCTGCTTAAAACGCCCTATTGTGTCTCACGATGTCTTCCTAGATACGGCAATGGAAAAAGAGATGGATCTTGACTCCAGGAAAAATAAAAAAACATTAATCGTGTACAGCAGGTCATTTGCTACCTCTGATTCTTAAGCTCGATGAAAACGCGAAGCTAGCCAGAGATCTTACCTTTCAATTACCACCCTGGGCAGCAGAGGTTTTAGGAGCTCAAATGTTTCTTGGCGTCTCTCTGAGCGACCTCTGTAGCAGTGCTGTCCTGGTGAGGACTATTTATAAGCGCTCTAGACTTGCAGAAACCGACGTGATCTTTCCTGTGTAACAATTCCCTAAAGTTTAAGGGTGATCGAGTCAGGGTATTTTTCTTCCTTTCTAAATCTAAGAATGATTACGAATAAGCGCCCTGCTTTTCATGGGGTTTCCTTCGCTCGGAAAAGGAGGGAAGTAAGATCCTTTTCTGAGGTTGGGAAAGGGCGATTAAGATATCAATCCGTGTAGAATGTAGTCACTAAACTGTGCATACAAAGGCGATCGTTAAAGTTTAGCATACGCTCTAATCTTTCCACCTTGCTCCCAACCGGGCTTGCTCTCAGGTCTTCTCTGACGTTGCAATCTCATACTGCTGTTTTACACCTTTTTTCCTGCTTTTAATTGGTTTGATGTTTGCTACTATTTGTCATTTTTCAAGTTACATTTCCCATTTTAAATGGGGAAGCATTAAAAGAGGTTTACGAATGTATGGGATGAATAATTCTGCTACGAGGGGACATGGGATGAGGGTGAAGGGAGATAGATTCAGGAGTGATATGCGGAAATATTTCTTTACGGAAAGAGTAATGGATCCATGGAATAGTCTCCCAGTGGAGGTGGTAGAGATGAGGACAGTAACTGAATTCAAAAAAGCATGGGACAAACACAGAGGATCTCTAAAGGTAAAAAGGGGACTGTTGTAGTTGTTGATATGGAAGGACAAACTAGATAGGCCACGTGGTCTTTTTCTGTCATCATGTTTCTATGTTTCTATAATTTAGAGAGCAGGGATTCTACTTAAAAAGTGCTTCCTGGCGAGAGTGAGTTCTGTGCACCCTGTGTGTATACTGTAATTTCTGGGCTGCAATAAACTAATTTATTTTTCTGGACAAAAATCTGTCAATTTCGACATATTTTGGGATGCTTAGGACTTGTGTGCCTGCTCCTATGAGCTTCAACAAAGAGTGCAAGGTGACCGGTGCCCCGAACTCCCTTATTCTTTTGGAGGTACTTGCTTCTCTCGCCCAGACGGATCTTGCAGAGCTGCAATTTGAACTGCAGAGGGCAGATTAGATTTATTTATTTGCAGGATTTCTATACTACTAAAGATACACAAAAATCTTAGCAGTTTACAGTCACTGCAGGGAGCTGATTTACAAAAACAAACATGATCAAAAGTTCCTATTTGGGAGAACTATGGGCTAAACACAAGAGGGGTAAAAATAGAGTAGGACAACAATTTCAGCTAAAGACACATGTTACTTATACTGGGACACAGCAGGGGTTAAATTGATCATACAGAAATGAAGGTGGACTAAGGGGCAATATTGAAGGCACTTTCAAGTACCCAGGTTTTTAGATTGTTTTTGAATTTTCTGTAGAAGGATTCAAGTTGGAAGTTAGCAGGGATGATATTCCAATGGAAGAGTTCTTTGATTATGCATTGCAGAATTGAACACTTGGAAAATGCTTTAAGGGCGGCGAATTTGAGGATAATTAATTTTCCCCGTTGTGCTATGAAGTCTGCTTGTGAAATGTTTAGGGAATACCTTACTGACGTTTTGGCAATTCTGGGAGAATCACATCCGCTGCTGGTAAGGTTGTACTATCTACTGCCAGGGAAGTGTCTGATGCTGTTGGTGATCAGCATTAAGATGTTTTAAATCTAACTGACTTTTTTGGAAAAATCTGAGTTAGAGGTGGTGACTTTTCTGCTGCTTTCACCAACTGTCACTTTTCACTCTTTAAAATGGTGACTGCAGTTCTTCAGAGCTGAAAATTCTCAGAGGTACTTTCTCAACTAATACACAACCACATGGTAAGTCTCACAGCCTTTCCTAAAATCAGCTTCGGGCAATCATCAGCCAGTTCAAAATATGAGAAGATATTTTGAAAAATTCTTCCCCATATTAAGTAACAGGGCGTGGGCAGGGTCCCGGAGCCCACGCGTAACCGGGTGCCCGGTCCTGGCGCGGGACCCTGCACGCGCTGGCAGCGGGAGAGACGAGGCGCGTCAGCAATAGGTCGCCAAGGGCGTCATTTGAATTGATTGGCTCCACTCGAGGCTGGGGGAGCGGAGCCAATCAGCGCCTCTGGATGCGCATGTGCTCCGGCATCTGTGGCGCGGCGGGAGCACATGCGATCGGGTTGTCGGTTGGCAAGGTCGAGCTGTGAATTGGGCTGTCATTCTGGATCGGGCCCTGTGTGGGTTGAGCTGTGAGTTAGGCTGTCGTTCTGGAGCGGTCCCTGTTCGAGCGGTTCCGGTGCTGCCGGGAGTGCATGTCAGTGTGCAGGCGAATGTGCGCCGGTGTTTTCGAAGGGTGTAGGGCTATACAGTTTTAATTGCTTTAAGAGGGAAGGCTTCTTGGAGAATAGGGCGGGCATAAGAGCAGCACAAGTTTGGGGGTTGTTACTTTAATTTAGGGCACATTACTTTACATAATTGATCAGGCCAAGGGTTATGGCAGGTAAGTGGGCTGGTGGGGGGCGGGGGGCTAAAAAGGGTGCTGTGTCCAGATCGGACAGAGGAAAAGGGGGCGAGCGTCGGGAAAATGAGGGGGGTCCGGGCTACAGACTAGTGCAGGGGGGAGAGGTGCAGATGGCGGGCTGGGCAGAGCGCGTGGTTCTGCTAGGGGTAGCAGGGGGTCTCCGGCCTCTGTGAGAGGAGCTGGTCAGGGGTGCAGGGCTCGTGGACCCCTAAGTCAGTCTCAGAGGGTGCCGGCTGGGCTAGACCCGGCTTTGCCTGTGCAGTCCATCGTTGAAAGGGG
Source organism: Ichthyophis bannanicus (assembly GCA_033557465.1). Classification (NCBI taxonomy): domain Eukaryota; kingdom Metazoa; phylum Chordata; class Amphibia; order Gymnophiona; family Ichthyophiidae; genus Ichthyophis; species Ichthyophis bannanicus. The sequence continues at coordinate 760,385,761 of CM066031.1, read as the reverse complement.
GCTGGGGGGGGGGGCGGGTCTGAGGCTGCTGGGGGGTTTGAGGCAGGGGAAAGGGCAGCGGGCGAGCGCGTGTCCGATTGGGGGGTGGGCAATGGAGGCCTTTTGGATCAGAGCAGGCCTGGGGTGGGGGAAGTTGGAGGGGTGGTTTGCAGCATGCTCTCCCCTAGTGGGTTTGTGATGGTGCCGGGTGGCAGAGGGCCTCTGGGGCAGCAAGGGCTTTGGGATCAGTGGTTGGCTGGCGGGCAGGAGTCATCGAGGGCAGGTTGGGTGGGGGCTTGGCAGCCTGCTTGGTCCCCGGGTTCCTCTCCTCTTTGTCCCCCTTTTTTGTCTCCACAGGTACCGTTTCTGGCTACGTCACGAGGCGTGCCACCTTCAGGAGATTCGCGGGGAGTGCTGGGCATGGAACCTGTGAGCAGCGGGCCTGGAGGGGCGGCGAGTGACGTGGAGCGGGATCCGAGAGTGCAGATGCAGCAACGGCTGGAGGATCCTCGAGCTGGGCAGCCAGTGGCATGCACTGGAGCAGCAGCAGGAGGCAGAGCGGGTGAGTCTCCGCAGTCGGAGGGTGTGGAACTTGGTGGCCATAGGCCCTGCGTCGAGCGAGCGGGGAAGGCGCGTAGAAAACGGAAGCATGCCTGTCGGCGTAGACATAGTTCCGAATTGTCCTCCTCGTCATCGTTGGGGAGTTCCGAGGCTTCTTCAGGTGCGGTAGAGAGGGGAGTTGACGCGTCCGAAGGCGGAGTGTCCGGTCAGGCAGGCGCGGGTTCGGCCTCGTTTGTTGCTTTATCTGAATTATGGGAAGGTGTCCCGAAAAAGATGCGGTGGAAAATTACGAAGAGGAGGTATATTGATATTTTTCGCTTGCTTGAAGGTAGGAAGTGCTCAGGTGAGAGCAGAAAGAAGCGTAGGGAGGATGAAAAGGCCGGTCGGATTTGCAAGGTTTCACGCAATGTAGTTAATTGGGTCAGATCTTTCTTGCAGTTGGCAAGCGTTTGGGGTCATCATTTTCCTGGACAATATGGCTGTTTGCTGTCGTATGCGGACTCTATTCTCGAAGCGTCGCAATCACATGAGGGCTGGTCGTGGCTCAATTACGACGAAAAATTTAGGGACAAAATGGAGGAGAATAAGCTATTAACGTGGGGGATGCAGGACATTAGTCTGTGGTTAATGCAGATGTTGGTCAAGGCGGGGGCGGGGGGAAAGCGGGGCAAGGGCTTCCGTAGGGGCAGGTCGTTCCTTTCGTGGCGGTTTCTCCCTGGGGCAGACGAATCCTGCCCCGGTGGGACAGGGCGATGTGTGTTGGAGGTACAATAAGTCCATGTGCCCCTTTCCGGACTGTAAGTTCCGGCATGCGTGCTTGGTCTGTGGGGGGCCCCATTCGGCGACAAAATGTGTTAAGAAAGGGGCTGTGCCCCCCTCGGGGCTGGGGCCCAAGTCCGGGTGATGGTTGTGAGATTGCCCCCTCACCTATTCGTGTACAGGTGCTGAGCAGCTGGATTCTGCGGTACCCGAGGAAGAAGGATAGGTTAACGTTGGAATTGTGTTTTAAGTTTGGTTTTGTTATTCCGGTTCAGGGCGTGGTTGGGGGTGCGGCGGTGCGGAATTCCCCGAGTGTGCTGCGCTGGGCATCGGTGGCGCGTAAAAAGTTGGCTTCCGAGTTGAGCCTGGGTAGGATAGCGGGGCCGTTCAGCCACCCAAATTTCATTGTGTCCCCTCTAGGCATTATACCTAAGAAGGAGCCGGGGAAGTTTCAGTTGATCCACAATTTGTCCTCGCCACTTGGAGCGTCGGTGAACGATCTTATCCCGCGGGAGTTCTGTACGGTGCGGTACGCATCATTCGATAGAGCTGTGGAGTTGGTCTCTAGGGCGGGGCGTGGGGCGTTGATGGCAAAAGTGGATATAGAATCGGCTTTTCGCTTGTTGCCGGTTCATCCTTCGGCATTTCTGTTGTTGGGTTTCCAGTTCGAGGGTGCCTTTTATTATGACTAATGTATGCCGATGGGTTGTGCAGTGTCTTGCGCCTACTTCGAGAAGTTTAGCACCTTCTTACATTGGATGGTGGTGCAGAGGATGGGGAGCTCTGAGGTGGTCCATTATCTGGATGATTTCCTGTTTGTCGGCGGGGCTGGGTCGGAGTGTTGTAGCAAGCTGTTGGAAGGTTTTGTTGACCTTACTGGTGAGTTGGGGGTGCCTCTGGCCGAGAGTAAGACGGAGGGACCGACAACAAAGATTATTTTCTTAGGGGTTGAGTTAGATTTGCTGAACATGGTGGCGAGGCTGCCCTGGGGGAAGGTGGTTAAGCTGAGAGTGTTGGTGGCTAATGTCTTGGCCTCGTCGAAGATGACCTTGAGGGAACTTCAGGCACTTATTGGGTCTCTCAGTTTCACTTGCAAAGTCATTCCAATGGGGCGGGTGTTCAGTCGGCACTTGGCGGCAGCGACGTCGGGTGTGAGCAAGCCTCATCACCGTATCCGTGTGTCCAAGGGAATGCATGCAAATTTGCAGGTTTGGGATGTCTTTTTAAAGGACTTCAACAGAACGTCCGTCTTGCGGGAGGCTGAGATCTCCAGTGAGGATTTGCAGCTCCACACGGACGCGGCTGGGGGTGTGGGCCTGGGCATCTATTTTGGCGGGTCATGGTGTGCTAACAGATGGCAGCAAGATTGGGTGGAGGGGGGGTTGTTGAGTAATATTACCTTCTTGGAGCTCTTTACGATCTTGGTGGTGTTGGAGTTATGGCCAGACAAGTTGGTGAAACGTAGCGTGCTGTGGTGGTGCGACAACGAGGTGGTGGTCAATGTGGTCAATCGTTATTTGCCACGCTGCGGCCTGGTGGCGTCGCTGATGCGGCGGGTGATACTGGCGTGTTTACGTTTGAATGTACATCTGAAAGCGTGTCATATACCGGGACATTCTAATGCTACAGCCGATGCTCTTTCCCGTTTGCAGTGGGAGCAGTTTCGGACGTTGGCGCCGGAGGCGGATGCGAAAGGGCTCCTGGTCCCCTGGAGATTGTGGAGCTGTGGCCTGCTGCAATGAAGAGCCTCCTGAAGAGCACTGTAGCGGAGAGTACCTGGGAAGCTTATCGGCGAGGTTGCGAGAGAGTCAAAGATTTTTTGATTGGGAATGGATGGGTGGGGGGGGGGGGTTTCTGGATCAATTGTTGGGGCAGTATGTTGGTTGGGCGAAAGCGCATGGGGTTGCGAGATCGGCGGTGCGGGGTCATCTAGCGGGGTTTGGGTTTTTTGCCAGGGCAGTGGAGTTCGAAGTGGTGGGACAAGGGTTCCTGGCGCAGCGGTTACTCCACGGGTGGGAGAGGTCTCATCCTGTTCCGCGGGATCACCGACTGCCTATTACTCTCGACCTGCTGGAGCGGTTGTGCGGGGAGCTACCTGGAGTCGCGTCATCGCCATATGAGGTCGCGCTCTTTCGGGCGGTGTTCTGTCTAGCCTTTTTTGGGGCTTTTCAGGTCGGTGAACTGGTGCGGATTCGAAAAAAGCGGGTTTTAGAAATTGTTTGCTCAGACAGCATGTCTGGACGGAAACGGTGCGGTTGCGCATGTTGTTAGCAAGGTCCAAGATGGATCAGCGAGGAAAGGGGTTATGGGTGGTTTTGAGGGCAACGGGAGGGATCACATGCCCGGTGGCCACCATGAGAGAGTATTTGTCGGTGCACCCCGAGGGGGGAAGGGGTCTTTTTCTGCACGAGGACGCTGGAGCATTTACGCAATTTCAGGTCACAGCAGTTTTGCGTATGGTTTTGAGGCGGATTGGAGAAGATCCGCGGCGTTTTTCAGCTCACTCTTTTCGTATAGGGGCGGCGACGAGTGCTGCGGTCGCTGGTTTTTCGGGCGCACAGATACAGGGGATCGGCAGATGGCGCTCAAAAGCATTTGAGGTCTATGTGCGGGTTTGATTCGCCAGCTGTAGGGGGGCTGGGATTGTTAATGATGTGCTTTTTATTACAGATGGGGGTCTGTGTGTTCGGGGATGCTGGATGTTGGAGCACTCCTTCGTGTTCTGGGCTGGCCGGCGAGCAGCGGAGCGGCCTATCGGGCTGAATTTCAGTCTGGATCCAGCGGAGGTGGCTGTTTCATGGCTGGGCGAGCGGGGTCTGCGGTGGGCGCAGCTGCTGCCTTTGCTTCGTCTCCATGGACGCATCAGGGACCAGCCGACGATTTTAGTGGTGCATTTGGGGGGCAATAATTTATCTGATTGGTCTTGCAAGCAGCTGATCAGGGCCGCAAAGAGGGACTTTGCGGTTGTGCTCTGCATGTTTGTGGGGGTTGTGTTAATATGGTCTGATGTTATCTCGAGGCCTGCATGCTGGGTTCAGAGGCGTTGGTCTCGGGGTTTGAACAAGATTAATAGACAAATTGGGAGGTGGGTGTGTGAGCAAGGGGGGTTTCAAGTGCAGCATCCCTGGGTGGAGATGGCTTGTCCCGGGTTGTACAGGGAGGATGGGGTGCATTTATCGCCAGTAGGTATGGATTTGCTCTTGAACGATTGGCAGGAGGTCCTGGAGAGAGTAGTGGTTGAAGGGCCGCACTGGTCGCAGCTTCTGGTTGGGGGGGGGGGCGGCACAGGTAGTTTTGGTGCCTGTGCCAGTGGCGGGATCCCGTAGGTTTCCGGGGTCTGGAGCTTTAGGCGAATTGGGGTGGGGGCGGGGTGCCCTCGACCCGGACAACCCCTGGAAGACTTTTGCTAGTAATATGGCGAAGTTGGATAGGGGCGGTAGGAACTTGGCCGGTGGTGTGAAGATGGCCGGAGCGGAGGCGTGGTCACTTTGCTAATGGCATGGCTAGCGGCACATCGCTACGCTGGGGTTTGGTTCGATCTGTATTGCGGTTAATGTTAATTTGTTTGTTTGGAAATAAAGCTTGGGTCTGTGGTTTGTGGGAAGGGGGGGTTGGGGGTAAGGTGGAAAAGGGGGTTGGGGGTGGGAGTGAAAAAGTGATGAGAGCGCCGGGTCCGGCTACCCGGTTAGTAACAGGGCGCGGGCAGGGTCCCGGCGCCAGTGCGTAACCGGGTGCCCGGCCCTGGCACGGGACCCTGCACGCGCTGGCAGCGGGAGAGACGAGGCGTGGCAGCAATAGGCTGCCAAGGGCGTCGTTTGAATTGATTGGCTCCGCTTGAGGCTGGGGGAGCAGAGCCAATCAGCGCCTCGGGATGCGCATGTGCTCCGGTGTCCGTGGCGCGGCGGGAGCACATGTGATCGGGTTGTCGGTTGGCAACCCACCCGCCCACCCCTTAAGGATAATGGTGGGGTGGGGGTATGGGGTGTCGCAGCAAGGGGGGGGGGTTGAGTGGGATCCTGGAGGTTTCCGGGGTCCAGAGCTTTAGGCGAATTAGGGTGGGGGCGGGGTGCCCTCGACCCGGACAACCCCTGGAAGACTTTTGCTAGTAATATGGCGAAGTTGGATAGGGGCGGTAGGAACTTGGCCGGTGGTGTGAAGATGGCCGGAGCGGAGGCGTGTTTGCTTTGCTAATGGCATGGCTAGCGGCACATCGCTACGCTGCGGTTTGGTTCGATCTGTATTGCGGTTAATGTTAATTTGTTTGTTTGGAAATAAAGCTGCGACCAGTTGTTACCATAGCAGTGTTGTCTGTAGTTTGTGGGAAGGGGGGGGGGGGGTTGGGGGTAAGGTGGAAAAGGGGGTTGGGGTGGGAGTGAAAAAGTGATGGGAGCGCCGGGTCTGGCTACCCGGTTACAAAATTTGTGTTAATTTTTATTTTGACAGTTGCTTCCAAAATTGAAGGTTTCCTTTAGTTAATTCCCCCCCCCCCCCAAAAGGTACTAGTACAATTGTTCTTTCTGCCCAGGCAGAATCAAGTTTTTGTTGTTGCCTTTTCTACCTGTTTAGCTAATTTAAGATCATCAGACACAATCACGCCTAGGTCCCGCTCTTCTTTAGTGGATAGAAGTACTTAACCTCCTATACTATATCTCTCTCCTGGATTGCTGCAGCCCAAATGCATGACCTTGCATTTTTTTAACATTAAACCTCAGCTGCCATTTTCTAGACCATTCTTCAAGCTTAGCTAGATCCCTCCTCATGTTATCTACACATTCCTGGGTGTCTACTCTATTGTAGAGTTTGGTATCATCCGCAAAGAGGCAAACCTTACCCAACAGCCCTTCCGCTATATCACTAACAAAGATGTTAAAAAGAATCGACCAAGGACAGATCCCTGGGGCACACCACTGGTAACTTCCTTCTCCTCAGAGTGAGCTCCATTTACCTGTACCCTTTGTTGCCTCCCACTCAACCAATTTCTAAGCCAAGCAGTAACTTTAGTGTTCTTCCCTAGGGTGCTCAGTTTGTTTATAAGTCGCCTGTGAGGAACGGTATCAAAGGCTTTACTAAAATCTAAATACCCTTTTTATGCCTTGTTATTTAGCTCATAAGTTTTTCTATACTGTCTTTACTTTTGCAATAAGGTTAGGTATGGGCAGATGGACACTTTAGTTATGTGGCTACATAATAGGGATATGAATTAAAGAGTGTATCCACATTATATGTCTCCCTTAAAGGCTTTCTTTCTTTTTCTTTCATGAGATAAGTGAGGAGATGTAGGTCATTTTATTCCACTGTTGTACTGCTGTGTTCCCACCATTGTCTGAAATTACCTAGTCAGCTGTTTACGAGTATTATGGTTTATGTTATTTTCCTTTGCTGTCATACAGGCATATCTGAGAAGCGCTTATTGAGCTTTCAGCTACTGGTAGGACTGCATTAGCTTGTTTTTCCTTTTTTCACTCTTCTCCTCCTCCCTCTCTTTGTAAAAGGTTTAGCTCAGTTAACAGTGACAAGTGACAGTTTTGTTCAAGTTGATTTAGCTACTATTAATCTTCTCTTTTTGTTTTTTTATGTTTATGTAAAGATCATGAAGCATGTTAACTGCAGAATTTTACGGTATTGTCTGCAGTAATTGTACTGCCTCATATGCACCTTTTAGGTTTCATATGTATGTTTTATTTATAGGTTTTTGTTACAATGTCCTGACTGCCATTGGAGCATATATGCAATTGAATCTTAATTGGTATTGTATGCTTCTTTTGTATTTTATATTTATTTGTTCTTTACTGTACAGTTTGGAAAATATCATTGTATTTTTAATATTCATGAGTTTTGTTTTTTGACCCCTGATGCAGGCTGACAGCCGAAACCTGGCCAAGTTGGGTCTGTACCTTTGAAGGTTTTATGAAATAAAAGGTTTCTTTGTTTTTAAGAGGTGTGGTCGTGTCCTCCATGTGCGGTTCTGGTGACTCTTGTGATTTCTGCAGAGGGTTGTTCTTCTTCTTTCCCTAGTGTCCTCTAGGCAAGCCCTCCGTATGGCTCTGAACTTTGATTGCCACAAGCTGCCCAATCTCCACATGGCCCGTAACCCTTGGATCACCAGATTCTATTCCTCCATATGGCCCTGAACTGGCATTAATGCTGTGTACAGCCTTTAAAGGAGCATGCTTATAGCCAAATCCCCTGCCCAGCACTAATCTGTTATCCCACTAAAGTCTCTAGTGGCAGCAATAATGGGCCTGGCATCCTGCCAATGTGCCCGACACCAGCCTTCTCTCCCTTGGCCATGACCATCAAAGCCAGCGGAGCACCAGTACTGTGGGAGCTGCCAGCTCAATCCAACTGCAGCAGCCCCAGAACCAATGATACAGCTTCTTCTTTAAAAAAAAAGCATTACTTGCAGCACTACGGCTGCAGACCTGGTGCCTGCAGCAAGGCCTGTGTCACAGGAAAAGTGGCCCCAGTGAGGCCCCCAAGCAGGGCTGGTGCAAGGATCTGAGGCACCCAAGATGAATCATTCCTGCTGCTCTCCTCCACTCCCTGTCCCTCTCCTATTGCCACTGCTGTCGTCCCTCTCCAGGACCTGCAGCAGCAATGCCTTAACCAGCAACACGGTGCTTACCATATCCTCTGGCTCCGTGTGCTGTTCTTGCTCCCGTCCCCTCCCCTCCGATTCCACTTCCTTTTGCATGGGGATGGAAGTGGCTGGATAAGCCACTTCTACCCCCATGCAAACAGAAAATCTGCATCAGAAGCGAGTGGCTGCCTTTGGGATAATACAGAATAGTACGGAATCATGCAACTTCTCTCATTCTGGTAATATTTATTTACATCTCACCAAAAGGGAACAAAGTTATATGTTTCATGTTTAAGAGTTTGGGTTGATTTCCTTGTTATTTATGGGATGGCTGAGATTCATTTTTATTGGTTGATGCTAGACAAATCTGGTGGCATCTACGGTGTGTTTAAATTATTTATTTATGAAAATTTTTACAACATTACACAGTAAAATTTATAACACAAGAACCAAAATATTAAACAGGAAATAAACATAGGAAAATCCTTAATACAAAATTGCAACCCACATCATTGGGGAGACTTGTCTGAATATTCAAAACAAAATCATAACACAAGGTAAACAAGGCTAAACAGAATTCCAAAGGAATCTGCAGCCAACATAATCAGCCGGGGAAGAATATTTGTATCCTGTCACCACAAAACTTCACCTCCTTCCTCCTGAAATATGCTATAAGAATATTGACCTTCTCTTCATCCGAGGAAAGAGTCACTAATAATGTAGCACGAGAAGTGATGATATCATGGACTCTTCTAAAAAAGCCGTCAGATTAAAGTTCTCAGAGACCAAAGGAGAAGCCTCTTCCTGTTCCGCAGAGCTACAAGGCAAAGTTTTTGCAGACAAATAATAACACTTAATAATTGAACAAGAGTCAGCCTGCAGAAGAAGAAGGGCTTCTTTCAAATATTTCCAAAATAAAATTAAAGGGGATAACAATGAACACATAGGAAAATTTAATATCCTCAAATTTTTAGCACGAGTCACATTCTCCAGATGCTCAAGTTTCTGGTGCAAAATAAGGCTGTCCTTTGCATGAGCTGCTGAAAAATCAGAAGCGGACATTGGGGAAACTGCTAGGTACATCTTGGGGAAACTGCTAGGTACATATGACCTAGATTGGCCACTGTTGGAAACAGAATACTGGGCTTGATGGACCTTGGTCTGACCCAGTATGGCATATCTTATGTTCTTATGTTCTTATGCTTGAGACTCCAATTTTGCCACTGCAGAGCTCAAGGCTCCGACTTGAGAATCCAGAGATTGAAATTTACCTACAGCGTCCCTGGTAAATTGACACAACGAGGGAACAGTTACAGCAAGAGTCTTTTCTGTGCGAGTAACCACTTGCCAAACATCCAAAAGGGTAATTCCAGAAGTTGGAGATCCAGTGGGAAGGGCAGAAAGAGGACTCCAAGAGACCACCTTCGGAACCACACCACACCGAGAAGATGCAACACCAGGAGAAAAGTCACCGGACAACTCGAGAAAACCAGGAGGAAGCGGGGGGGGGGGGGGTACGCACAACAGAGCTTAAACTCACTCCCTCAATAGAAGGGTCGAGAGGCACAGTACCTGAAATAGTAGCTCGAGGTGTAGAAATCACGTGTTTTTCAATGGCACCAACTTGAGAAGCCTCAACCGGAGGTTTCTTCTTTTATTTCCCCCCCCCCCCCCGGCATTATCAGCACTCCAGGACTGGCTGGGCTCCTAACGTGCTCCTAAGGGGCTCACAAGCGGCGTGGCAATACCCCTTTGGATACGCCCCTTAGGAGACGCGCCAACGGCTGAGCGCCTTAGCAATGTTCTTAATATCAGGGCCCGGAAGGTGACGTCAGCTGGGCTGCCCGCTCCAATCGCCAGACTTCAAACCGGCACCTCTCTCCCCCGAAGGGAACCAGACTGCAAGATAGGCACTCCCCCTACGGTGTGTTTAAGACAGTGTAAAATCAATAGCATCTGGATAGCATGTCGGCGTCTTCCTCTTAGATCTGGCAGTATCTCAGCAAGTATATTGCTACGCTTAGATGTTTTTCCACCACAAAATTTAATTTTAATTCTGCATGTCCACATTTGATGAACATTGATGTGGTATGTCTTTTCTGTGGTATGTCTTGTAAGATTTCCCTCTTTCTCCCTGAAGAAGTTGTTATCTGGCAAAAGATAGCCCTGTGGCGGAGGGCTAGAGACTACTGCAATGAGTTTGATGCCGATGACAATGACCATTTTGTGAGATTGTTTTCAATGCTTAGGAGCCAGTTAAATGAAATGATTCCAGTCTGGTTCAGGTGACTTATACTGCACACAAGCTTGCATGGTGTGGGCTTTTTGAGTGAAACCATTTACTGATGAAATTTAAGTAGGAGATTGACATCATTTTTTGTAGTGATTACTTAGTGATCTTTTAGCTAGTTATATTGGGGTCCACCTAATTACCCTGAGGTCCAGTGTAATTAGTCGCAATAGGACCCAGGGTCCAGGCTAGTTACCCCAGCCTAGGTTACATGGTAATTGCCCGGATCTCAGGGTAATTAGCATAGAGCCCTGGCTCATTACCACATGCCTTGGCTCTTTATTCCTTGACTCAGGCACATGATAATGAGCCCACATGACTTAGGCAACATTAAAACTAATGAGGTCAAGACCTGGCCCCTATTAAGCCACAGGGGAGAGGATAATAACTCCCGGGTCTGCAGCCCAATGATTGCCTGGGAAATTTATTCAATTAAATTAATTAATTAATTAATTTGGTTTTATATACCGCACTATTTAGAGTCAGTGCGGTTTACAGAATAACAACTTGATACATAGAACATGTTTACATTGAACGGGTTTACATTGAACAAGTAACTAGTAACATAGCTTACAGTAGCTAATGCCCTAGTCCCCAGGCTTTTTAGCTCCATTACTGCTCAGGGCCCAGGCTATTAGCCCATCCTCAGACTAACTAGCTTGTGTTCCAGGCCTACTACCCTATAGCCTGGGTCAATTATACTCTGGCCTGGGATAGTTATCCCAGGCCTTGGGCTGATCAGCTCTGGTCAGTGGTAGTTAGCCTAAGACCCAGGTTAAATAGCCTGTTTCCTACGGTAATTAGCCCAGTATTGGCTAGTGTCCAGGCTAATTAGCTGGGGCTTATTATTTCATTTCATTTATGAACATTTATATACTGCCATTTTAGCAGTTTACAATATAAACATTAAAAAATGCTCATTAACGAAGACTTCCTAACTGAAACACAGCCCATGGACTCAACCCCCATCATTAAATGAGACCCAAATACAACACTGGCAATTTGCAGCTACTTCCTTTGAAGCCAGATTTAAATTAAATATTAGGTGTTAAATGTTGCTTCTAAGCTAATTTAGGAAATAAAATGGTCTTAATTTGAGTTTGAAATACCAACAGATTTTTCTCCAATCGCACTCCACCAAACATCTTGTTCCAAATGTTTGGAGCTGACACTGAAAATGCCCTATTCCTCCATTTGACCAAACACATTGAGCCAGAGCTGAATGCAGATGTCTATTATAAAGCCTTGTTGGTCAGAAAGTCCAAGGATTTAGATTTTGGATTTAATTACTTGCATTTCCAAACCCATATTCAAGACGAGTTATTTATTTATTTATTTAATTAACGTCTCTTCTATACCCCGCTATTCACATCAGTGCAGTGTACATTTAATAGAACCTTATACAATGCATTTACAATAAACAGGATCTATAACTTGGGCAAAACTGGGGTAACTTTCTACAAATTATTTACACTAATAAATATACTGTACACCTGAAATCTACTCGGAGTTACACTGGTGGGACTAGCTGCCCTCTAGTGTGCTGAGTGTGCTATTGGGAGGGGGGGGGGGGTCGTGGTGATTGGTGAGAGTGTTTGTAAGTTGATTTTTGCAGCTGATCTCTGGGTAGTGCCGTATCAATAGGTGGTGCTTCAGCGCCTTCCTGAATTGGGCCAGGTTGGTGATTGCTCGAATGGATGTGGGGAAGGCATTCCAACATCTGGGTGCATAGAGTATGAAAGCTCTATTAGATGTCCCCTGTGTGCATTTCATTGTTTCCTTTGGGATTATCAGTGTATTGGCAGCTGTAGATCTTCTGAGTCTGTTTGGAGGTGTGAGGTGGATTAGCTCGGTGATGGAGGTGGAGGGTTGATTGTTTATGGCCTTGAAAGTCATTACTAGAATCTTGTAACATAGTCTGCCATGGATCGGTAACCAGTGGAGTTTCTTCAGGATTGGTGTAATGTGGTCCATTCTTGAGACTCCGTATAGAACTCTAGCGGCTGCATTCATTGCAAGCTGGAGTGGGTTCTGCGATGCTTGCGGGAGCCCATATAGGATTGCATTGGCGTAATCGAAGTGTGGTATTACTAGGGCTTGATAGATTGTTCGAAAGTCGTCGGGGTCCAGTAGAGGTCGTAGATGTCGTAGTGTCCGTATTTTATGGTATATTGTCTTGACTGTTTTTCTTATATGGGTCACTCCAAATTTATGTGGGTCACTCCAAATTTCAATACAGAAGGTAAGACTGTTCTTAAAATAGCTTGCATTCTAAGTTGGAACCTGAGGAAGTGGAGGGAAAGTGACTGGCTAATGGTCACATGAAGATCAGTGGGAGAAGCAAGATTTGAACACTGACTTTGCTGATTCTCAAACTGCTGCTCTAACCTCTACGCTATTCCCCTGTGCTAGCACTGATGAGTGGTCACTCCAAATGAAGATGGAAAGATCAGGTGGAAATGATGGACAGCTGAAAGCAGCCAGCCAGTGGATGGTGAGCTGACTTGAGAAAGGGATTGCAGTTCAGGAGCATATAGCACCCAAAGCCAATTACTTAGGAATAGCAGCAGCATTATTAATGCTCATGAGAACCAGTCGCTCCCGAAATCACCCTCTGCACAATAGCCTTGGAGCACAGGACACTGTATTTTATCTCTTGTAACCAGACAGGTGGAGTCCAACAGGCATCCATCTGGCCTACTCAGCTTGCATGAATCTGATCCAACATGTGACTGCTTTCTTGGGGCATAATCCTTTCTCTTTCTGCCATTCACCTGCTATTCCCAGTGGTGCTTCCATAAGGGGCGGCACTGGCGGTGGACTATGGAGGGGTAGGGCTTGTCTGCATCCTTGACTAGATGCTCTATTCACAATTCCAGATGGCAACTGTAAAGTCAAGGTTAGTGCCACTGAATATCCATGGGTGCCACTGCTATGTGTCCCAGGGGCAGCACCCAGGGATAACCGGTTAGAGGCGATATTCAGCCACCACCCAGTTATCCCTTGGTTGTGAAAGTTAGGCACATTTAAAGAATTAGCCCAGTTAGCTTCTTGCTTTGCTGGCCGATCCATATATTCAATGCTGGTAGCCAGATATGACCCCGGCATTGAATATCCAGGTTTAGCATTCAGTGGTGGCGGCTAGCCACTGTAATCACACTAGCTGCCACTGCTGAATATCGGGCCCTCCATGTTAAATCACATTAAGAAGTGTTAATATGCAATAATATGTGTTAAAATGTTAATGCAGGCTAGTTTATTCATTTTCCTTTTTTCAATGGGCTGAAGTAAGTGGAGAAAGCATGAAGAGCACTACTCATGGAATTCTTTCCAACCCCTATTTGTGTGTATGTGCAATGCCACACACATTTGATTGTATCTTCTTTGCCTGTGTGTGCATGTATGTATGTATCTTGTGTATGTGTTTTGTCTATGTGTATTTTTATGTGTGTTTGTACGTTGTGGTACCCAAGCCTGGGCCAGAGGCTTACAGTTATGGGCTGCCTTGTCTGTCCTTAAATGAACTGTAATTTCCCTTTGCCACCAGCAATGCACTCTGGGACTTGTAGTTGAGAAAATTGTATTCAAAAAGACAAACTGTAGTTGTGCAACCGGAGGTTGAGGCAAACAAGAATATTTTTATTATTGTGGATTTCCACACGCATTAAAGTTCTGTACACGAACACAAAAATGGATAACTTCTCCAGTAACAGAAGAGTAAACAAAAGGAAATTGTACTTGAAGTAAATGCAGCACAAGTCTCTTCAAACACAAGCAGCTGTCTACATGACAATAAACATAACACAGCCTTATGAGGAATGTTCCCTCTAATTTTCTGTAGGCTGCATGCGCATAAAATATCAGCTGTGCAGCTTTTGAAGGAAGGTTAAATTTTTGTGCGCAACATAACGACACTCGGAGTTATATATTTTAAAATTTGACTACACGTCAGAATACAGTATGTACACCACATTGATTGCACTAGAAAATATTGTAGAACTTGTGAAAACTGTAAATACTCAACAACTTTTAAATTTTAAGACGTCTGTGTTGTTTTCTATCAGAATCAGAACCGTAATTTTTGTGCACTCTGTTGTAAAGTATGTGCGCTCACTCGGCAAGGTGTGTGCGCGCGCACACGTGCACAGCTTAGAGGGAACAGTGCTTATGAGCTCCTTCTAGCAGAAATACCTTTTTTTCTTCTACAAAAACTTCCTTAGCCTTGCACACAGGAACTTATGCTTCCCTAAGACAAAGAGAGCAATCCATCTGGCAATCTTCTGGGGAAGATTGTGACTCAGGTAATTCTATCTGCATGGGCTCCGGTACTGCGGCTGGTTTATCTCTACTCCAGGCCTCAGCACTTTCTTCAGGCTTTCTGGCTTGTAAGAATTCCCAAAATTCATTCCATAATTTCTCCTTTTGGTCATAAACATTTACATAAGGAGAGTAAGCTTCTCCTCCCTGAAATGCTCGCTTCAAAGCTTTTACTGAGTTCAAGTTAACTTCTCTGCTAACAGTTGGGTCCTGGTTCTTTCCCCAGTGAAACAAATCCACCCACCTTTTGTCAGTTGAAGTTTTCAGCTTAGGATTCTGAATACAGGATAAAGGTACCTGTTCCCACAGGTTTGCAGCCTTTCTCCCAGAACGTTGACTGACTTTTGTTTTAGGAACCTTTCCCAGACGTGGAGTGTTTCCCTCTCTGCTCTTAGCTTTCAGCAGCTGGAAATCAGCACACTCACGTCTCTCAGGTATCCATGAGCTCCTAGGACCTGGACTCAAACTGGCACCTTCTCTCCCACGGCAGGAACTCTTTGAGCCAGATGAACTCCTGGAACTTGCACTCCTGTTCCTCCAAGCTGAACTCAAACTAGAGCTGTGAACTTCCTTCTTCTGTTTGAAGACGGGTTTAAAAACCTGTTTCCTTCCTATCAGAGCTTCCTCTTGGCACGTGTGCTCATAATCAGCAGTCAAGCCTGCCTCCTCATTAGAGCTACGGCGTGGCTTGGCTTGGCTTTTTTTCACAGCAGCTTTCCTACCTCTGTGTAGAGCTGAGCTGTCAGTAGCTTTAAAGGTACAAGTATCTTTTTCTTCTATTTCCATTTTCTCCTGCTCACTCTCATCGCCACAACGTATATGAATATGTTTGTGTGTCACTGGAGCAGAACACTTTAAGGCTGCTGTAGTCACATGAAGGGAGGGGTTGAGAGGAGGGAATTAACAGTGTTGTGAAGTTTCTGTGTGTGTGGTTGGAAGTTACACTGAATCAGTATGTGTATGCTGCAGCTGTTCAAACAACCTTTTCCATAGAGAACTGCAGATAGAGGATTTAAACTGAAAAATATCCAGACATTTTAGCCAACTTTCTTGATTCCAGATATAAACGTAAAAATCAGTACCTTGCCTGCAGGACTATTGGAAGTCTCATGTGTGTCTTGCTGGGTTCACCTGTGATGCCAGCCTTTAAATAACATGGCTTCACAGTGGGATGTGGCTGTGGATGCATGCCTGTGGGGGGCATGCCTGTGGGGGGCATGCCCAAAGGTGTGGAGAATTCTCCTTTGGAACCCCTTCAGAATACTGTTATGGGGAAAAGGAAGGGTCCTCAAATAATTAAAATGAAGACCACTATGCTGAAAGTTCCTATGAATCATTATGTGAGGAAGGAGTTGAGAGGCACTATGTCAGATCCATCCATAAGTTTTGTGTCTCTTGACAGCTCTATGGATTTGGATGTTAAAACCTTGCCCTTCCAAACCATGGGTACTATAGTTAAGTCCCAAGGGTTACCCTATACTGAAGGGGGAGGATCTTTAGGCTCCTTGCATAGTCCTGTGGTAGATCCACCTCAGCAGCTGTCCCTTGTGAAGGGAAGGGATGATGGTTCCCCCTGCCTAAGGCTGTGCAGTTGCCATTAACAGCAAATGGATTAGGACAGTTAATATCTGTAGTCGCTCTTCAGGAAAAATATGCCTCTTTGAGGGACATTTCTGAAATTATGACTTGTACTGAGGCCTCTATGGAACAGTTTTCTGTTTGTTTTTAAAGGGAGACAGTGACTACGTTTTCTGAACATGATGAGAAATTGTTAGGTTTGGAAACTTGTTTAGGGAAAGTGGAAGCTCAAGAGGTTACAATGCAGTCAGTGGTGGCATCTTTTATGAAGAATAGCCTTCTGGATTAACAGCAATTAGAGATATTAGAACTTGCTCCTACGGCAAGAAAATTTGAGGTTTGTAAATGTCCCTTATATTTGGAACTTAGTTCCTGAGTTTTATTTTAGCAGTATTTGAAAGAAATTCTATTACATCCTGATGCCGAATCATCAAAAGTAGCTAGAGAGTAGGAAGAGTCTGAGGGGAAGGATTTGGACCAAATTGCAATTTCTTCTCTTGATAGTTTAGATGTCTCTGCCGTAGTAGAATCCTCTCAATGATATTCCAACATCTGCTACCTTATGGATTCCCTTTCATTTAGTTTCTGAAAGGAATGCTATGTTGAAATTATTGTTTCAGAAGGAAAGTGCTCTCTTTTCTGGCCAGAAGATAAATGTGTTCCCTGATATTGCCAGGTCAACTCAATTGCATCAGAGAACTGTTCTGGAGCTGAAATCTTGCGTTCTGGCTCTAGGTGCTTCTTTCTTTCTTACGTTTCCCTGCAAGTGCCTGGTGACATATGAAGGGAGCCATTATGTATTTGTTGATTCAGTTCAACTACAGACTTTCCTTTAGGGGAAGTAATTCACTTGTTTATATTCTTAAACAGATTTATGACTCCCATTATAGTGGTTAAGAATTGTTAAATAGAATTAATAAATATCTGGCAATTTGGATTTAGGTAATGTGAGAGTTATTGTCAGTAACAAATAAAGATATATATATAAATACTCAAAGGGTTCAGGGGTAAGTTGCTACTTCAGACTTCTCCCAAGATTCTATAGGTCTATCTGGTCTGTGGGAGAGATTTACTCCTTCCCAAAGTTAGTCCTTGTTCTTGCACACTGTCTGACTTTCCAGCTGGAGACAGGCAGGCAAGCACATAAAGTGCAGAACATGTCAGAGAAAGCAGGATTGCTGAGAGCAGAGTTGTAAGTGTCAGGGAGCAGGGCCGGATTTACCTTGAGTGAGGCCCTACGCCAAAAAAAATTGTGGGCCCCCAGCAGGGGCGGCCCAAGGGGGGTGCGGACCTCATTTGCATAAGGGGCCTCATTTGCATAAATATTTGCATAATGTTACCATATACTAACTTTTAGTAAACGTGCCTCTTAATGAGTGTATGGATAAAGAAAGACTAAAAGATTTCTACATTACTATAATCCAGTGCCAACTGCCAGACACATTAGGAACTACTACAAACACTGCCCATAGTAAACCCGCCGTATCCTAACAGCACTACCAGGACTCACAAAGCACCATACTCTATCAATCAAAAGGCAACACTGCAAATATTAAACCAATACATTTCAGAGAACAACAATACATGACCTACTGGGGAAAGAGAACAAGTGGCAATGTCAAATAGGAATTATATAAACAGAACACCTCAGCTCAGTTACACATGCAGAACATAGACCATCACCAAACAAGTAATCACAATTTAGAAATAGGAAGACAATAATTAAACTGGGAATCCCAAAAGCCAAACTTGGAATGTACAACACTGTAGAAATAAAACAATACATTAATTTGCTCTTGTACTAAACAAAGCACAGATGTTAATGATGCACATTTACCAGAGCTGACATATTCCAATTAATAAATTCAAAATAAAGAGATATTTTTCTACCTTTTGTGCATTTTTTTCAGCTGCAATTGCTCCAGCCACTTTCTTCTGGTTTCTTCGTGTCTTCTGCTAACTCTCCATCGTCTGCTGTCCATTTGTCCTTTCTTCTCTCTTCTAGATTTTTTTCCATTCTCTCTCTACATCTGCTTTAACATACTAATCTTTCTCCTTTTGCTCTTTCCTCATTCCTATTTCATCCACTCAAATATTACCCCTCCATCCTCAATCCCCACTTACTCTCCCAATACCCGGCCAATTGTAGATTTTTTATCCCTCCCACACAAAATATTTTTCCCTTCTCCATTTTACTCTTCCAGCCCCATCCCATTCTAATCCTCCTCCAACATCAGCTCCCTTCTAGTTCCAGCCTCACCCAGCATCCATTCCCTTCTAGTCCCTGCATCAGCCCATTTCCAGTCCTAGCCATCCATCAGCCCATTTCCAGTCCTAGCCCCCCCATCACCCCACTTACAGTCCTTAACCCCCCATCACCCCATTTTCAGTCCTTAACGCCCCATCACCCCATTTTCAGTTTAAGCCCCCCCTATAACCCATTACCAGTCCTAACCCCCCATCAGCCCACTTCCAGTCCTAACCCCATCAACCCATTTCCAGTCAGCCCCCCATAGCCCATTGCCAGTCCTACCCCCCATCAGCCCACAGCCCATTACCAGTCCTAACCCCATCATCCCACCTCCAGTTTTAACCCCCCAGCCCATTTCCAGTCCTAGCCCCCCATAGCCCATTACCAGACAACCCCCATCAGCCCACAGCCCATTACCAGTCTTAACCCCCCCAAAGCCCATTACCAGTTCTAACCCCCCCCAACAGCCCATTACCAGTCCTAACCCCATCAGCCCACCTCCAGTCTTAACCCCCCAGCCCATTTCCAGTCCTAGCCCCCCCATAGCCCATTACCAGACAGCCCCCATCAGCCCACAGCCCATTACCAGTCTTAACCCCCCCAAAGCCCATTGCCAGTTCTAAGCCCCCCCAACAGCCCACAGTCCATTACCAGTCCTAACCCCATCAGCCCACCTCTAGCCTTAACCCCCCCCAGCCCAGCCCAGCCCATTTCCAGCCCCAGCCCCCCAATAGCCCATTACCAGCCCTACCCCCCCAGTCCATTTCCAGCCCCAGCCCCCCCAATAGCCCATTACCAGTCCTACCCCCCCCCCCATAGCCCATTACCAGTCCTACCCCCCCCGGCCTAAAGTAAAATTTAATTAAAAAAAAAACCTGGTGGCTGCCGCCGCGGGGCCCCCTCTGCTGCCGCGGGGGCCCCGTCTACAAGCTGGTCGGGTCCGGTCGGGTCGGGTCGGGTCCGGTCGGGTCTCTCTCCCTCCCTCGCTGCAGGCTGCAGGCTGCGAGAGACGCATCTTCGCGTCTCTCGCAGCCTGCAGCGAGGGAGGGAGGGAGAGAGACCCGACCGGACCCGACCCGACCGGACCGGACCCGACCAGCTTGTAGACGGGGCCCCCGCGGCAGCAGAGGGGGCCCCGCGGCGGCAGCCCCCGGGTTTTTTTTTTAAATTAAATTTTACTTTAGGCCGGGGGGGGTAGGACTCCTACCCCCCCGGCCTAAAGTAAAATTTAATTTAAAAAAAAACCTGGTGGCTGCCGCCGCGGGGGCCCCACTGCGGCCGCGGGGGCCCCGTCTACAAGCTGGTCGGGTCTGGTCCGGTCGGGTCCGGTCCGGTCGGGTCTCTCTCCCTCCCTCGCTGCAGGCTGCGAGAGACGCGAAGGGAGAGCGTCTCTTTGCGTCTGTGTTAAGCCCGCAGGGGCTGATGGGAAATCCCATCAGCCCCTGCGGGCTTAACACAGACGCGAGGAGACGCTCTATCTTCGCGTCTCTCGCAGCCGGGAGGGAGGGAGGGAGGGAGACGAGACCCGACCCGACCCGACCCGACCCGACCAGACCATCTTGTAGACGGGGCCCCCGCGGCAGCAGAGGGGGCCCCGCGGCGGCAGCCACCAGGTTTTTTTTTTAATCGAGTTGAAAAAAAAAAAAACGGTTCTATTTTTTGTGGGCCCCTGCCGGTTGTGGGCCCTACGCCATGGCGTACGGCCCTGTCAGGGAGCAAAGTTTAAGTTCCCAAAAAGTGTCTCTCCCAGTGTGTCCTGTGTCCCTCCGTGTCCAGCGTATAATTCTTCGTCCCAACTTCCTCGTCACAGCATGGTGATTGGCTGGTCTCAGATACTATATGTCATCTTCAGCAAATCAGGTAACAGTTGTCAGGTGGTCCTTCTACAAACAAAGGTCCATGGTGAGAAAAAGGTGCTGGTATGGAGGTTCATGCATTGTTGTAAATCCTAGGACCAGTAGAACAGTCTCTGGATGAGAGCGGGCCTCCAGCATCGAGTTCTCTTGCATGTAGCCATAAACAATAACTCCATTGTATGGTTCATAGCTTTGCAGAATTGCTTAATCTGCAGGTTTAATGCTGGCACAGCAGAAAAGAGTTCCATCTTGTAACAGTAGGGCACATTGCATGGTTCAAGCTATAGTTCAGAACAGGCCCCAGGTACCAGCCCTGCAGTAAGGTGATTTATGTTTCATGATCAATTTTGTTATGGATTTTGGGATATTCTTGCCATGATGTGGACTTGATATTTATTTTAACTTTACCTGTTTTAATGTTTTTAATGTTTATTATACTCCTTGAGGAGATTGCTTATGCATTTTCAATTAAAAACAACAAAAATCAGTACAGGACTGAAGAAAACAAGGCAATTATTAATCTTATCTTCCTAAGTACAGAGCACATCTGAAAGCACCTACTCTAAAGTTTGGACCCTAAGTATGTTCTTAGCTTGACAGTGCCTTAATCTAGCCCTGTGTATGGCAACAGATATTAGTTGTGAGTACATATAATGCTCACTTGGTTTGCAGCTTGTTGCACTGTGAGGGCTTGTGTGCATCTGTGATGCTGAGAGCTAAGCTATCAGTAACTTAACTACTGGAAGGGTCTCTGAAGATGGACAGGTCTCAGCTGAGGTGCCAGTCTAAGACAAATTTCACATCTGGGCAGCAACAGAATGGGATAATATTGGCGGCAGAAGATCACATTTCTGTGACAATGGCAACAACACTAGCATTACTTACACAGAAGAAAGGCCTGGTACTCTACTTCCATATCTTGTCATAAAACCCAAGTTATAACAAAACAAATTGCACTATAGTGCTGGAAGATGAAACCCCCAGGTCAGAAGGCAATGAACTGGCTACTGGGGATAAACTGAAGACTTTTCATAGTAAAGCCAGTATTTATGATGTGGTTGGATCAAAGCCCTTGGGACATCTGATTGCAGATGTAGCTGTACATGAAATGAGAGTCAGAAGCTGCAAAGGTGTCTTACATATTGGGACATAGAATGTACAAAGCATGAATGAAGGGAAGTTGGAGGTGGTCAAGAATGAAATAGAATGTGTACAACTCGATCTGTTGAGTGTCAGCGAACTGAAATGGACTGGTATCAGGCACTTTCCATCTGAGGATCACATGGTATACTATGCCAGAAATGACAGACAAAGAAGAAATGGTGTTGCATTTATAGTTAAGAAGAAACTTGCAAGAACTGTAATGAAATATAATGCAATCAGTGAACACTTAATTTCTCTTTGTCTACAAGGACAAGGACATCAACACATATATTATTCAGAAATATGCCCCAACAACAGCTGTAGAAGAGGAAGAGGTTGACTAGTTCTATGAACAAGTACAAGCTGAAATTGACAGGACGTGCAAACAGGATATCCTGATAGTCATGGGTTGGCAACAAAGAAGTTGGCAAAATGGTTTGAAAATATGGACTTGGCTACAGAAGTGAAACTAAAGAAAGACTGATAGAATGATGAAAGACTGATAGATTTATGCAAGATCAATGATCTATTCATCTCAAACACCTTCTTCCAGCAGCACATGTGGCAACTGTTCACATGGACACCCAATGGATTGTACAAAAATCAAATTGACTACATCTGTGGAAGTCAACGATGGAAAATCTCAATAACATCACCAAACACAAAACCTGATGCTGACTGTGGTATAAACCACCAATTACTAGTATGCAAACTCAAGCTAAAGCTGAAAAAGAGCAAACCACTAATTTATTTGACATCTTTTTTATACCGTCTTTCTAATGTCAAGACGGTTTACAGGGAACTCTGTGCGGGTGACTAAGTAACTTTAGCAGTGAGGTGGTTTACAGTTAACATCATGAATAACATATAAATCCAATCTAAAATTAAACAGGTGACAGTGGGTTAACGGTCATAGGAGGGGTTGGAGGTGAACTTATATAAGAGTGAGAACATGATAATATAAGATAGATGATTCTAGTTGGTGCTATTGAGAATGTGACTGTGTGTAGTGAGAGGATCTGCACCATAGTATTCTAGATATAGGTGAGTTTTTAATTTCTTTCGTAAGCCATCTGTGTCTTCAATGGAGGGGGTGGTCGGACATTCCACAAAGTTGGTGCATAAATGAAGAAAATCCTTTTGCATGTATGATGGTTGCTCCTGAACTTTATTGAGGGTTCTCTAGAAGGTTGTGAGTGCTGCTTCTTCAATGTCTATAGTTTGCAGGTCTTTTTATAAGAGACTGCAGGGGCTTGGTGGATTGCTTATGCATTGCCTTGTAAGTGTTGAGCAGAACCTTATACTTGATTCAATGTGAGATGGGAAGCCAGTGGAGCTTTGGAGGTTTGGGGTGATATGCATTTGTCAAGATACTCCTTGAATGATTCTGGCTGCCGTGTTCTGCACTAGTTGTAGAGGGTATAGAATGTGTTTGGACAGACCATGGTACATTCTAATTCGAGGAAGTCGAGAATAAGAATTATAATGGCTTGGCAGACTGTGCAAAGTCTCCTGGATTTGGGAGGGGGCGCAGATTTTTTAGGATTTTAAGCTTGTGATAAACGGACTTAGTGGTGTGTTCAATTTGAGATTGTAATTGCAGGCCCTGATTGAGGATAAGTCCTAGGTATTGTACTTTGATCTTGACGTTGAGTTCTGTAGTGCCAATCATGATAGTGGATGGTGTTTTAAAGTTGTTGTTCCTTATAATGTGTAAGATTTTGGTTTTATTGAGGATGATGTTGAGGTTGTGATTTTGGAGCCACTGGGATATCACCATGAAACATTTAGTTATTGAGCAGTCTGGAGTGGCAAGCAAGAAAGGTGTGAATATCATGATATCATCTGCATAAATTTGATAGTTGTAGCAAAATATGACCTGGAGATTATGCCATCGGAATTTAAAGATTGCCTGCGAAATCAATTTGCGGCTTTGGATACAAATGACAGAGCACTAGATGACATAAGAAAGTTGTGCTCAAAGAAAGTGAGACGTCCCTACAAAAAGTGAAAAAGCAAAAATGGCTAAAATGGATGACTGAAGAAACTCTGAAAATTGCCCAGAAATGCAGAGAAGCTAAAGCCAGATGAGAAGAGGCAATCACAGAACTCAACAGAGATTTCCAAAGTGCAGCAAGACCAGGTAAGAAGTACTACAAAGACACATGCAAGGAAATAGAATCAGAAACTATCAGAGGAAGAACAAGATCAGCTTTCCTAAAACTATGAGAGTTAAAGAGAAAATTCCATCCTCGAATTAGAATGCTACAAGATGCTCAAGAATCCACGTTGAATGGTGCTGAGAAGATCGAGAAAAGGTAGAAAGAATACACAGAGTCATTATACTATAAAGATCAAGTGGACCAACAGTTGTTTCAACCTGTATCTTGTGATTAGGACCATGGTGAAGAAGGAAGAAGTCGAAGCAGCATTGAAAGCATTATCAAAAAACAAAGCATCGAGCACTGATGATATTCCCAATGAAGTATTACAGTAATTAGATGTGGCTGTTACCATACTTACAAGACACTGCTAGGAAATTTGGAAGACAACTTCTTGGCCAACTGACCGGAAAAGATAGTGACATTTTACTTACCAATTAATGTCCTTTCCCTTGCTGTAGTCAATAAAACAAATACAGATATCCTTTTGATATTTTTTCCTCTTTTCAAGGATCCATCTTGCATCCATGATGATATCTCTCATTTCTTGCTCTTTCCTAAACCCTGCATGCACTTCAGGCAGTTCTTATACCAGTTATGGTTATAGTATCTGCTGAACAATCTTGAGTAAAATCTTGTTGGCATGTGGGATCACAGTGATTTTGTGATAATTTCTACATTCAGTTGGATCACCTTTCTTCAGTACTGGTATAAACATAATTCCATATTCTCCTGCTAGACCAGTCCAGACAAATGGGTTGTGTTTGCCTACCATCAGATTGGTGGAGACAAAGAAGCAATGAAAAGCCCAAGTTTCAATGACATCACTCCTATGCCTCTATTCACCTCAGCTACCAGAAGTCTCCTCAGTATTTGTCCCAAAGTATATGGAGAAACATGGCAAATCTCACATAACAATATATAATCAACAGTAGAAAATTATGTACAGGAAAGCATAAACAGAAGGCTGTCAGTAGAAGATGAACCTGCAAAGCCAAGTATAAAAATCATAGTGGACCCAAGGGTACCACAGCAAAAGAATTGAGCAAATACTGTTTCAGTGGTGTGCCCTGGACTGGTCTATCAGGACCCAAGGAAAGGACATAAATTGATAAGTAAAATGTCACCTTTCATATTGTCATGCTAGACCAGTCCAGACGAGTGGGATGTACCAAAGCTACAACTCCACTGGGTAGGAAGAAGACACAGCAGTTTGCAAAACTCTTGAGCCAAGACCGTGTCCGTCTGCGCGTGGACATACAAGCAGCAATGCTTGAAAAAAGTGGAAAGTGATGCCCACGTTGCTGCCCAACAAATGTTTGCAGGGGCTATGAGCTCCATTTCACCCACAAGGACATTTGGGTGTACAAACCCTCTGGGATTGGCTGGTTCTGCAACAGATGGGCTGAGGCTTTGACTTCCTTAATCCAGTATCCCAAAGTGACACAGCTGCTGCATCACCCTTGCACAGGCCAGCAAACAGCACAAAAAGATGGTTGGACTTATGAAAGGAATTCGTAACCTCCAAGTATTGGAGAAGTGCCCTCCGGACATCCACAAGGCCAATTGACATAAGCTACTACCATGACATTGTCTGAAAACACTCAAACCACCCAGCCCTCGATCAGGAGCTAGAACTGCAGAAAAGCCAATCTGATGGCCCTTGCCTCAAGACGGTTGATGGATCATGCTGCTTCCCTGTGTGTCCATATGGTCTTGGCAATGGGCTCCCCAGCCTGAGAGACTGGCATCCATCGTCAGGAGGATCTAGGAGAAATCGTCCAGTGGCACACTCTTCCTCAGATGAGAGGACTGCTGTCATCACCACAGACTGGACCATCAACAGAAGCAGGAGCCTGCGCTTGAACTCCTGAGAACCCAGGAACCACCGAGTCAACAAGGACCACTATAGCAGATGCATATGAGCATGCATCTACATTACCATCTTTATAAATGCCACCATCAATCTGAAGAGCTGAAGATAAGTCCAGACTCTGGGAGCCTGCTGCACACAGAACAGTGCTAAGCAATCCAACAGTCTTTTGACTTTCTCTTCTGGCATGAAACTCTGTCCACTCAATTATTAAAAAATGCTCCCAGAAACTTCAGGGACTGGAGAGGCTACAGCTGACTCTTTTTCTGATTGTACATCCACCCAAAGCTTTCTAAGAAGAACACCACTAGGGACACCACCTGAGATGCTTCTTACAAGGAACGGGCCTGGATGAGCCAATCATCCAGATGAGGATGGACACAGGTCCCTTGGCACTGCAGTGCTGCAGCCACCACCACCATGACCATAAAGAACATCTTTGGGGTGGTGGATAGCCCAAAAGGGAGGGCAACACAAAGATAGTTTTCTGATTTGTCTGGAACAGGATAAGAAAATATGCCTCAGCCAGATCCAGGGAAGTCAAGAACGCCCTTTGGTGCACTGTTTGAATGACTAAGTGCAAAGGTTCCATCTGGAAGAACAGGACGCGGAAGTGCTCAATGACCCCCTTGAGATGCAAAATGAGCCAGAAGGAACCATGCTTTTTGGGATGTATCTGCCCTTGTCCCACTCATCCGGTGGGAAGGGCATCACCGCCTTTAGGTGCAGCAACTTGTCCAAGGTGGTCTGCACATTAACACTTTGATAGAAGACCCATAAAGGGAGATGACAAAGGCATCCAGAATCAGTTCTTTGCATTCCAGGGCATCGCTGAACTGAATGGTGTCTATTGTTCCTTGGTAACCCGGGCCCATTCCTGAAACAAAAGGCGAAGCCTGCCTCCAACTGGAGGAACCAGGGAATGGATCCCCAAACCTTCATTGTGCAGCACAGGAGGGTCCTCCTCTGGAAGGGACTGAGTCCCTGGGCCCACGTGTTCCACAAAATGACCAAGAATGAGAGTCACGAGACCCTCGGTAATCCTGCCAGCAATGCCGACGAGAAGGGGCACTAGCCTGCTTCAGAGGCCTCATAGACCTGTCTTCTGGAAAGTGGTAAGATTTTGTCTCACTCAGGTCCTTCACCTACTTCTCCTAATCGGCTCCAAACAGAATCTTCTCCTGAAAATCCAGTTGGGCCAATCAGGCTGTGGAAGCTCTCCCCGTTGCCCAGTGCCATAGTCAAATCATCAGGGCACCATCCCTGGCTGCAAAACGTACCAGGCCATACATAGCATCAGAAAGGAAGGCTGTACCTGACTCTAAAAGAGGGGTAGTATCATCCAAAAGAATAGACTGAATCCACTGGAGCAGGGCTTGAGACTTCAGGCTGGTACATAATGCCAGTTGTAGAATAGCCACTGTCATGGCAAAATTGTTCCTCAACAATTAATTCACCTTATGGTACAGAAAATCCTGGACAGGATTAATGGCACCCTTCACTAATATTTGTTTGCACAACCCTTGGCAGTGATGACAGCTTCCAAAAGTTTCTAGCAGCCATCTATAAGTTTCGTACATCTGCCTGCTGACAGATTCTCCCACACTTCAACTGCGATTTGTTCCATGAATGTATCCAGGATTCCTTTTACCAATGGCAGATTTCAGCTCTTTCCAAAGGTTCTCGATTGGATTGAGATCAGGACTCATTGCCGGCCAGTTTAAAACAGTCCATTTTTTCCTTTTTAACCATTCTTCTGTACATTTGGATGTATGTTTTGGGTCATGTCCTGCTAAAGGACCCATGACCTTTGACCAGACATTGCTTTTTGACACTAGGTAGCATATTTCACTCCAAAATACCTTGGTAGCCCTCTGACTACATGATTCTTTTAATACGTTCCAGGCCTCCAGTTCCTGAGGCAGCAAAACAGCCCCACAACATTATGGAACCACCATCATATTTAGCTGTAGGAAGGGTGTTTTGTTTCCTTTTAAGCTTCATTTCTTCACCTGTAAATGTCTCACTGGTCTGCATTGCCAAAAAGCTTATTTGGTTTCATCTGTCCATCGAATATTTTCCAAGAAGGATTGTGGTTTCTCAAGGTGGGTTTGGGCAAATATCAGGCATGCCATTTTATGTCTGTCTTTGAGCAATGGGGTCCTCCTTGGCCTTCACCCATGAAGTCCTTCTTTTTTTAGTGTGTGGCATAGGGTGCCATCACTGCAGATTGCTTCAGGTCATCCTTAAGCTCTTTGGATGTTGCACATGTTGTTTTTTTCCAACAGTTCACACTAACCTTCAAAGATTTCTTGGATTAATTTTCCTCTTCCCTCCACATCCTGGGAGGTTCTTGACAGTTCCATGAGCAGAAAACTTCTTAATAATATTGCAAATTGTAGACACAGGAATCCCAATTTCTTTGGAGATGGCGTTGTACCCCTTTAAAGTATGATGTTTGGTAGTAATGGCTTTTCTGATGGTCTCAGACAGCTCTCTTGTCTTCACCATTGTGAAAATGGAACAGGGAGTAAATGTGGAACCAGAAAGGAACAGGTATCACAATCCATTGTGGAGTGTTAATTCAAATGTCTTTATTAAAGTATCCAGTGAGATATAACCCTACATGTGTTCCGGCCTCTTGGCCCTCCTACCAACTATCTCCTTCCACTCTGTTGGTCTTAAGCCCCTGAAGAAGGCTTTAAGCTAAAACATGTGTAGGGTTAGACCTCTCTAGACACTTTAATAAAGACGTTTGAATTAACACTCCATGGTGCACTGTGATACCTGTTCCTTTTTGGCCCTACGATACTGTGGGTGGGTGTGCTCCCTTTGTTTGCTTGACAGGGAGTGAATGTGTCCATTTTAAACATTAGAGCCATCATTCATTGGTTGATTGAAGTCATGTGAATACTGACAATTGATCACAGGTGCGTCTAATTTTACTGCAATGGTAATGTGGTTCTTCTGTTCAAAATGATTTGAATTGTTTATAAGGATGCCAATAATCATGTCCTGGCAATGTCCCAGTTTTTATACTATTTCCTACTATTTCCTTTTTTAATGGTCTTGTTTTATTTGATTCTTTTATGTGTCAAATATGTGTGCATATATAGTCCAAAGCCATTTCACTGGTCTCTTCTTTTTTTTAGTAGATATTAGACATTAAGGGGTTAAACTGCAAGGGGGGTCGGTAATGTTGACCATAAGTGTATCCGAGAAACTTGGTATAAAACTTGGCTCAGGTATGAAACCATGAAGTAAGCTGAAGTACCAAGCTCCCACTGGTGCATTCAAATCGCTTTAGCTCATCTAGGTACAAAAGATGGGTCCTTCCTCTTGTTATTGCATTGGCTTCTCAAGACCTCAGCCTAGCATCATCCCTGTCCTGAAATTCTAAAGCATTATGATGTTAAAACTTGTCTTGATCTTTTCTCTGCTATAAATTCATTTCAAGTTGCATGTTTTCTTGCAGCTTTGTCTTCAAGGATACATTTTCAAAAGTTTAGTTGGGATGTATTTATGTAAAAAGAAGGCTAACCAGGGTACAATGGCTTACTCCAGCAAAACGGGTTCTCAGCTTCCTAGATGTAAACACATTCTTTCAGCTACATTTTAAGGGGTTGTGCAACTTGCTCATGTATATTTTTCAGAAATATACATGTGTTGATTGTTAATGTATGGACTGTATGCTCTCATTTGAGATGATGTGAGGTATCCACAAACACACTATCCGACTAATAAACTGATTTTATTGACAATCAGGTAGGTTTGTGTGGCCTCTAAAGTATTCACATACTTTGTAAGCTTCCTTACAGCAAAATTTCTTTAATAACTGTAGCACATTTTTTTTTCTTTTTCAGCTATGAAGTTTCTTAAAGAATCACATTCTGTGTGGCCAGCTTTGCAAAGGGAAACTTTCTTCTTTCAAAGTTTTCTAATTGTGCTTTGAGTTGAAGGTGGAAACTTCAAAAATAAAGTATACTCCTCTTTATAAAAGCCACATAAATTTTGGAAATTCTTGCTGCTTTTCTTTAGAGGCTTTCGATGTGGTACATCTCCTTATTGTGTTTGAGTTTTCATAGAGCCTTCTACAGCTGTTTCTTTCATGAAACACATCTTCATTCTTTGACTCAAACTCCTTGAATTTGTATGCTCCAAATATTCTTTTCCTTAGCTGGAGGAGCTGTCCCTATTCTGTTTCACTGTTTTCAAATTCTTGTCTCAATTGTGGCAACTCTTGACAGCCCCTGAGACTGAATTGCTAATTTACTGCAATTTGAGAGAAAGCTGTTTTGTCTCTTAAAGAACCCTTAATCTCTCAGTTTACACGTTCCTCGCTTAAATAATGAATGAGTTGGGCCCCAGGTGGCAGAAGAAGGAAAACAGAGACTGAGATATTGCTGCTTTCTTCATTCTGTTGTTGGATGATCAGTGCGGAGGTGGTGAAAATCAGGGGTGGGGGAAAGGGAAGGGAGATAAGTGGTGCTGAGAGAAAGGTGTTTAGAGGGAGAAAGGTGAAAAAATGGATAAGTTACAGGTAATAGGTGTGTGAGAATGATACGGATGCATATATGCAAGGCTGGTGTTAGGGGATGCCAAGCAGGGCAACCACTCTGGGCCCCACAGCTACATGGACCCCCCCAAGAGAACGTATTATCAGGCTACAGACACAGCCTTGCCTCTCTCATCTCCCATCAATAGTGGTGTGGTGAAAAAATCATCATGGTTCATCTGCAGGCAGAATCGGAGCTGGGGAGTGACAAAATGGCATTTGGCTCCTTTGGACTCTTACATGCTGCGATGCCTGGTAAGAGGAAGGGGAAACCTAAGCAAGGTCCTGACTCCAAGGGTGACTCCACTAAGGGGCCGATAATGTTGCCCGAGATTCACCTGATTAAGTGTGGCAGAGGTTTTG
Organism: Ichthyophis bannanicus; assembly: GCA_033557465.1. Lineage (NCBI taxonomy): Eukaryota > Metazoa > Chordata > Amphibia > Gymnophiona > Ichthyophiidae > Ichthyophis > Ichthyophis bannanicus. The sequence goes on along the minus strand of CM066031.1, from coordinate 760,355,494 downwards.
GCTGGAGCAGCGTCTCCGGCAGTGACCAGAGTGCTGAAGGGGTGTTGTTTAGCCCCGAGAAGAGAGCATCTCCCCGTGACCCAGAAGTGGATTTCTCGAGTGTGCTACTAGAGTGACACAGGACACTAAAGAGCAACTGCACCTTGTGAGCTAGAGGGATAGCCCTCGATGACCTCCTTACCTTTGGAGCTGGGCCCCAGACTCAAGGAAGATCCTGAGGTCTGGAGTCAGCAAGTAGAGCAAGGAACTCTCGGACAACTCATGGATTTGGTGCAAACGTCTGCTGAAGTAATGTTAGGTAGTCTGCGGGATGCCTTGAAATGCCTGGAATCTTCTATAGCATGTTTAGTAAATACCTTAAAAACTGATCTTGATTCTTTTTCTGCTGTTACCCATTCAGGCCCAGTACGTAACCCATTTTGAAGCAAGGTTGGATATGATTAAGATCTAATGGTGAAAATAAGGAAGTGATTTTGGAAAAGGAGGTTCTGAATTGTAAGACTGATTTTTTGGAAATAAATCCAGGAAGAACAATTTACATGTTTTAAACTTTCCTAAGTGTTCTTTAATTGGTCCATTTGACAAAGTTGGAAGTTTTTGAGAGGTCTTGAATTTTCCATCGGATAACCTCCCATTTGAGTCATAGCTTATTATCACTTCCTGGGAGATATAAGACCACTTTTTGGGGAGGGCAAGAGGAAAGCCAATTGAACTAGATCTGCATCTTAGCATCATCTTTGGAAGTGGTGAGAGAGCAGACTACTCTGTTAGCCACCTTTGCATTTGAGTGAGATGGGGACTCTTTTTTAATTTAATTAATTTAATTTAATTAACAGTATTTCTAAACCGCCTTATCTTAATAATCAAGGTGGTATCACAGCAAGATTGCATTGAGATTGCATTTCTGTAATCTGCATTCTACCTTTCTCGGTTCAAATGTGAGGATTTCTCCTGATCTTTCACATACTACACAATCCTGCAGATGAGTCTTTTTGGCCCTGAGATTGAGGGCTGTGGCTCTCAGAGCTGGTTTTGCTTTAAAATTTCCTTGTACATGTGTTATATCTTTTGGGGATAAGGTTTATATTTTCTTTGACCTGAGTCAGTCAATGGATTTCTTGTGGCTGGAGAGAATGTTTAGGTTACAGTAGGAAGGCCCACAGCAATATACGATCCAGCTACTTCTGTCTAGTTTAATCCCTACTTCACGTTAATATAGTTTATTTCCTTTTTGCATTTTCCTGCATGCTATGACTGTGGTCTATTAAGCTTTCTGTTTTTGTGTTAGAAAACATATTTTTCCTTTATACTTATTTCTGTATTTACTTTTATGTATCAAGTGTGATATATATTTTGAAATCTCTGATAAATAAATAATACTAATCAAAAAGAATCAAAGCCCAGCCCATGCAGCCCCAGTGGCGCTTATCATAATTACATGTGCCTGACCTCAAAACCTGGAAGTATATTGCGTGGGGTGGGAAGGGAGGAATCACAAAGGTCATGCAGCAGTCAGGAGTGCAGCCTGTTCCAACTGGTTCCTGCCAGCTAGCATCAAGCAGCGAAAGCAGCCTAACATCAGCCCACGCTTGCTTGGCTTTGCAGTTCAAGTGTAGCTTCTAGGTCAGTCCAATTGGGTTACCAGATTTTTCATGGCTAGCGCAGCTGCAGAACAAGCAAGGAAACACATGCAGGGTGAGCTTTGAATGCATGGGTATGCCTGCTTAATTGTGCTACCATTTTTGCCTGCACTTCTGCCTTCTGTATGCTATTGCAAATGTTCAGTCCAGGCACCCATCTCTGGCATCAGCTGACTAAGGAAGGCTGACTTGCAGCATGTATGGACCGATGATGTGCTAGGTGGAGATGCTGCAGGCTGCTAGCAGCTATCAGTATCCTTTACACCTTCATCCTGGGTCCCAATTGTGACACAAATGCTAAGGCACTGACCCACTCTGACTTCTTCTGCCTAGGACCAGCCACAGGCCCACTGTGCCACTGCTGCTGCTGAGTGTCATTACCGAGCAACCGATCCAACTCCGAAGATGCCCTCCACTTGACTATGAGCAGCAGCACTGCTCAGAACTGGCCTGCATAGTCTTGCCTCTCCCTCTCTCTCTCCGGGCTATTGTAGTGCCACTGCTGCATTCTTGTGCAAGTGCAATGTTCAACACTCCCATGACTCCCAATTGAACTCTTTCCAATTGAAATCATTGCGAGACAGGGGCTCCCTCAATCCAGTATTATCACATATAAGGAACTTGTCCAAACCTTTTTTAAACCCAGCTACACTAACAGCCTTTACTACATCCTCCGGTAACAAATTCCAGAATTTGATTACACGTTGAGTGAAAAAATATTTTCTCTTATTTGTCTTAAATAGTTAACCCTGTAGCTTCATTGCATGTCCCCTAGTCTTTCCATATTCTGATACCGTAAACAATTGATCTACATTTACCCGTTCCACTCCGTTCATTAATTTGTAGACCTCTATCATATCTCCACTCAGCCGTCTCTTTTCCAGGTTAAAGAGCCCTAACCTTTTTAGCCTCTCTTCATAGGAGTATCCTTCCATCCTCTTTACCATTTTGGTGGCTCTTCCCTGTACCTTTTCTAATAATGCTATATCCTTTTTAAGATACGGCGACCAGAATTGCACACGATATTCAAGGTGCGGTTGTACCATGGAACAATACAGAGGCATTATAATATCCTTTGTTTTATTTTCCTTTCCTTTCCTTATGATACCTAGCATTCTATTTGCTCTCTTGGCCGCCGCTGTACACCGGGCGGAGGGTTTTAACATGTTATCCACAATGACTCCTAAATATTTTTCCTGGGTGGTGGTTCCCAATGTGGAACCTTGCATTGTGTAACCATAGTGTGGATTGTTCTTTCCTAGGTGAAGAACTTTGCACTTGTCCACATTAAATTTCATCTGCCATTTGGATGCCCAGTCTTCCAATTTATCAAGATCCTCTTGCAATTTTTCACAATCCTCTTGGGTTTTAACAACTTTAAACAGTTTTGTGTCATCTGCAAATTTGATAACCTCACTAGTTATCCTTTTCCAGGTCATTTATGAATATGTCAGAAAGTAGCGGACCCAGCACAGATCCCTGGGGTACACCACAATGTGGTAGGAGGGAGAGTTAATGGACAGGAGTGAGTGAAGGAAGAGAGTAGAAAGGAAAAACATGGGGTGAAAGCTCTAACTGGTAATCTGCCACTGCTCTGCACCAGCCAGATAGAAAGTGAATAATGGGAACTAGCTGGAGAGCGAGGGAGTGTTCTGATTTATCTATTTCCAGAATAAAAGCCATTTTATATTGTATTATATGTGGAAGAAGTAATGGGTGGGGAAATCAAGGTGGGGTGGGTATTATGGGCCCCTCATTAATTTCTGCCTTGGTTCCCAGCATATCTAACTCTGGCCCTATGCATATGGGTAAGATAAAGAAGAAAACTGAACCAGATAAGAGGGGGACTGAGGATGTGAATCTATCCAATCTCTCCCCCTTCTGGTCTCAGATTTCCCTTTCTATTTCTTCTTCCTTCCACAGTCCTCTTCTCCTTTTCTTCCACTCCCTTCCATACTTCTGTATCCTGTATTTCCAGTCCTCCCATCTCTGATCTTATCCTTTCCCCTCTCCCTCCTCAAGGTCTCCAAACCTTCTCTCTCTATGCTAGTCTTCTCTTAAGAACATAAGAACATAAGATATGCCATACTGGGTCAGACCAAGGTCCATCAAGCCCAGTATCCTGTTTCCAACAGTGGCCAATCTAGGTCATACGTACCTAGCAGTTTCCCCAAAAGACACAGGTTCTGCAATGCTTGTACTAGGTCAAGCAATGATATCCTGGGTCCCTTCTTAATAATGGTTTATGGACCTTTCCTCCAGGAACTTGTCCAAACCTTTTTTAAACCCAGGTAAACTAACAGCCTTTACTACATCCTCCGGTAACAAATTCCAGAGTTTGATTACACGTTGAGTGAAAAAATATTTTCTTTTATTAGTCTTAAATAGTTTACCCTGTAGCTTCATTGCATGTCCCCTAGTCTTTCTATATTCTGATAACGTAAACAGTCGATCTACGTTTACCCGTTCCACTCCATTCATTAATTTATAGACTTCTATCATATCTCCCCTCAGCCATCTCTTTTCCAGGTTAAAGAGCCCTAACCTTTTTAGCCTTTCTTCATAGGAGTGTCCTTCCATCCTCTTTACCATTTTGGTGGCTCTTCTCTGAACCTTTTCTAATAACGCTATATCCTTTTTAAGATACGGCGACCAGAATTGCACACAATATTCAAGGTGTGGTCTCACCATGGAACGGTATAGAGGCATTATAATATCTTTTGATTTATTTTCCATTCCTTTCCTTATGATACCTAGCATTCTATTTGCTCTCTTGGCTGCCGCTGCACACTGGGCCAAGGGTTTTAACATGTTATCCACAATGACACCTAAATCTTTTTCCTGGGGCTTCCTAATGTGGAACCTTGCATCGTGTAACCATAGTTTGGGTTGTTCTTCCCTAGGTGCATAACTTTGCACTTGTCCACATTAAATTTCATCTGCCATTTTGATGCCCAGTCTTCCAATTTATCAAGATCCTCTTGCAATTTTCCACAATCCTCTTGGGTTTTAACAACTTTAAATAGTTTTGTGTCATCTGCAAATTTGATAACCTCACTCGTTATTCCACTTTCCAGGTCATTTATGAATATGTCAAAAAGCAGCGGACCCAGCACAGATCCCTGGGGTACACCACTATTCACCTTTCTCCATTGGGAAAATTGGCCATTTAGCCCAACCCTCGGCTTTCTATCTTTTAACCAGTTCCTGATCCACAGTAGTACACTGCCTCCTATCCCATGACTCTTTAGTTTTGCCAAAAGTCTCTGATGAGGGACCTTGTCAAAGGCTTTCTGAAAGTTCAGATACACTATATCAACTGACTCACCTTTGTCCACCTGTTTATTCACACTTTCAAAAAAACATAACAGATTAGTAAGACAAGATCTTCCTTGTCTAAAGCCATGTTGGCTGTCTCCCATTAGGCCATGACTATCTACATGCTGAGTAATTTTATTCTTTATGATGGTTTCTAACATTTTTCCCGGTACTGACGTGAGGCTCACCGGTCTGTAGTTTCCCGGATCACCCCTCAAACCCTTTTTAAAAATTAGTGTTACATTGGCGATCCGCCAATCTTCAGGTATTAGAGATGATTTTAATGATAGTTCACAGATTACTAATAGCAGGACTGCAATCTCATATTTCAGTTTTTTAACACTCTTGGATGTATACCATCCAGCCCAGGTGATTTGCTACTCTTCAGTTTATCTAATAGTTGTAATACATCTTCCCGATGTATCGATATTTCCTTCAATTCTTCCGCACCTTTAAATACCACTTCAGTCATGGGTAACATCCCTACATCTTCCACAGTAAAGACCGAAGCAAAGAATTCATTCAGTATCTCCGCTATCGCCTTGTTGCCTCTTAGTGCCCCTTTAACTCCTCTATCATCTAATGGTCCAACTGACTCTCTCACAGGTTTTTTGCTACGAATGTACTTGAAAAAATCTTTATTTCGCATTTTTGCTTCCGCAGCAAGCTTCTTCTCAAATTCTCTCTTTGCCTTCTTTATCAATGCCTTGCATTTGACCTGCCAGTGCTTGTGCTGTTTCCAGGTTTCATCGTTTGGCTCTTTTTTCCATTTCCTGAAAGATGCTTTCTTGGCAACAACAGCCTCTCTGACCTCACCTTTAAACCATGCTGGTAGTTTTTTGGACTTCCTTCCACTTTTCTTAAAGCATGGAATACAGCTGGTCTGGGCTTCCAAGATAGTATTTTTCAACAACACCCAAGCTTGATGTAAGTCTTTAACCTTTGCAACTGCTCCTTTTAGTTTTTTCTTAACTATTTTCCTCATTTTATCATAGTCTCCCTTTCGAAAGTTAAAAGGTAGTACTGTGGATTTCCTTACTATCCCTCCTCCACTAATTAAATCAAAGGCGATCATGCTATGATCACTATTGCCAAGTGGCCCCAACACCCTTATCTCTTGCACTAGATCTGGAGTTCCACTTAGGACTAGGTTTAATATGGCTTCCCCTCTGGTCAGTTCATGAACCTGCTGCTCCAAGAAGCAGTCATTTATGTCATCTAGGAACTTTATCTCCCTAGCATGTACTGACGTGACACTGACCCAGTCGATACCGGGGTAATTGAAATCACCCATCACTTTAACTTTTGTTAGCTTCCTTGATTTCTTTGAGCATTTCATCATCCATTTGTTCATTCTGGCCAGGCGGTCGATAGTACACCCCCACTGCCATCGCCTTCCACTTTTTACATGGAATTCCAATCCATAGAGATTCTACAGCAAATTTTGTTTCCTGCAAAACTTTAATCCTTTCTGACTCAATGCCCTCTCTAACATAGAGCGCAACCCCTCCACCAATTTGATCAGCTCTATCATTACGATATAGTTTGTACCCAGGTATTACAGTGTCCCACTGGTTGTCCTCCTTCCACCATATCTCTGATATTCCAATCACATCTAACCTCTCATTTAGTGCTATATATTCTAACTCTCCCATCTTATTTTTTAGACTTCTAGCATTTGCATACAAGCATTTTAGAGGCTGTATGTTATTCATATTAATTTGACTATTGGTAGACATGGGTAATTTGGGATCTTTAAGCTCTGTCTGCTCCATCCTCGAGGGCATTTGGGCTACTTTACTCTTTTTTGGAACCTTTTTGGTAGTATCCTTCAAGTATCTTCACTGCTTCAATGAGTAAGATCTCTTTATCCCCACCCACAAAGCTAACCTCCCACAAAAATGATAAATTACTCAGATGTATGAGTGATCAGAAAACAGTTTTATAAAAAGTTGCATAAAGTTAAATTATTTAGCATGTAGATCTAGGCAGATTTATGCAAATGTGTTGCAGACCGCCACATAATTTCAGAAACATTGATGCAATGTGTCTAAGGCTTGTAGCAGGTGTTGCAGGAATGGGGGGAGTGATTATACATATTTTGCATACGTATGTTAATGTAATCTAGAATGAATAGGACATATATGCAATATGGTAAAACAGTGATCATGATGGAATTTTCTACAGATGAACAACCAAAGCAGCATATTTCATTCTATCTTTTTGATGTGGCAATATTAACAATTCATCTTACCTTCAGCTTATTGCAAGAGGGCTATCTAGTTTATTCTTTCAACTGTAAACTACATAAATCTTGTGATGTTAACATTGTCTTCATTTATTTGATTTGTAATAAATAATTAACAGCTGCTTCTTCAAAGACCTTTTTAGGAAATAAATTTCTGCTGTCTTTTTCTCCATTCAAATATGAATTGTCAGACTTACAGCTCATATTACCCACTGCCAATTAATTAAATTTCTTTTGCATTATGAAAATTTGATAGATAATAAAAGTAGAGTACCTTGCTCCAGGGCTCCTAGTCATCTCTATTCTCTGCAGTGTTGCCTCTTTTTATGAGCAAACAAGTAAGCTGTTTGTTTTTGTCACACTTGAGTGACCAGGGCTTGTATTCTAGGGTTATAGTGTAGGGCAGGGAAAAACTCTCAAGATGCCTCACTCCTTGCAGCTGACCCAAAGACCTCCCACTTCCTCTCACAAACATACAGGCTGATACCGAAAGCTAGCGCGGGCTTTACAAGCCCATAATGCCACATTTTATGATCCTTTAAATGCAGGAAATAGACGTAAACACACATGGAAAACTAGTGCCTAATTAACGCCACACGTATTTAAATATATTTAAATGAATGCTAATTATTTAAATGTATTTAATCAGCTGGGCTAGTATGCAAATCATGGCTACGCCTGATGCAGAGACATGTGTAGAGGATTTTGCAACCAGCCATAGCACCAAAACTTTTACTGCAGAGTCTGCGTAGACAAAAACCTCTAATACGTGCCCCCAATAGTATTTTGAAGGCACTGGGTACTTTCCCTGATGCATAGATCATCCTCTCCTCAGATGATCAGGCATTGGGAAAAGCCCCCGATGACATTAAAATACTGGTGAGGGCCGTGCCTGACAAAAGAGAATCCCTGGTGGCCCAGCAGCCCCATTCCCCCCCCCCCCAACAGTATTTTGATGGCATTGGGGACAATTGTGGCATCAGGAAAAGTCCCTGATGTCATCAAAACACCATCAGGACTGTGCCCTGACAGAAAGTAATCACCTGGTGGTCTAGCGGCCCTTGAACCCCCACTTCTCAACCCAAAGTAAAAGTGAAATCACTGCCAAGTAAAATAAAATCAACCCCCAAGTAAAAAAATAAAATTAAAATTACCTGGTGGTCTAGAGGTTCCTGAAACCCCTCACCCCACACAAAGTAAAAATGAAATCACCCCCAAATAAAAAAAAAATAAAGTTAAAATTACCTGGTGGTCTAGCAGCCCTGAAACCACCCACCCAAATTAAAAATGAAATCACCCCCAAGTAAAAAAAAAAATAAAGTAAAAATTACCTGGTGCTTTAGTGACCCCTAAATCCAAGTCCTCCCATACCAAATAGGCAGGAGCGCTGCCTACACACTGCCACTCTGATCCGCCATCTTGTAAAATAGTGCACCTGGCCCTGTGCGGTGCATCCTGGGATACATCGGGCGAGGTTAGACTGCCATATAAAGTAGAATATGCCTTATATGGCAGTCTAACTCCACACAGTGCATCCCAGGATGCACCATGTGGGGCCAGGCACACCATTTTACAAGATGACGGACAAGAGCAGAAGCGCATAGGCAGTGCTCCTGCATATTTGGTACAGAGGGACTTGGATTTAGGAGCTGCTAGACCACCAGGTAATTTTTACTTGGAAGTAATTTCACTTTTACTTTGGGTTGGGGGGCGGGGGATTCAAGAGTCGCTAGACCACCAGGTAATTTTTAATTTGGTTTTTTTTTACTTGTAGGTGATTTCACTTTTACTTTGGGTGGGGGATTTCAGGGGCCGCTAGACCACCAGGTAATTTTAGCTTTATTTTTTTTTTACTTGGGGATGATTTTATTTTGCTTGGGGGTGATTTAACTTTTACTTTGGGTGGGGGTGGGGGGGTTTCAGGGGCTGCTAGACCACCAGGTAATTTTAGCTTTATTTTTCTTTCTTGGGCGTGATTTTATTTTACTTGGGGTGATTTCACCTTTATTTTGGGTGGGGGTGGGGGGTTTCAGGGGCCTCTAGACCACCAGGTAATTACTTTTTGTCAGGACACCAGCTTCCGACAGTGTTTTGATGGCACTGGGGGCTTTTTTGCAATGCTGCGATCATCCCCGATGCCATCAGAAGACTGTTGGGTAGGGGAAATGGGGCTGCTGGGCCACCAGAGATTCTCTTTTGTCACACACCAGCCCCGGCAGTATGTTGATGGAATCAGGGGCCTTTCGCAATGCTGCGATCATCCCTGATGCCATCAAGCTACTGTCGGGGCTGATATGCAAATTAGCCACGCGGTGCCCAGAGAGCAAGTCAAACTAGCTCAGACTTCTTGCACATATGTGTTTGGCTTGCTCTTCGAGTTTAACACTGCGGTGGCCCATTTGCATGCATACGGTTACTGTGGCGGGCATTTGCATACCCTAGCCTTCCTGTTTCGCATGTTAAAATGTGTGTGTTGTCAGGAACTTAAAAAAATCGATCCAGTGGGAGTCTAGCATCAGCTTTCTGCATCAGCCTGATAGTTTGTATTACTTGCTAGTTTTCTGTCATAATTAGATTGTAAACTTTAAGAAGCATGAACTGTCTATTATATGGGTCTGTAAAGCACTGTACACCTGGTAGCACTATACTACTATTAATAAAACGCGCAATAATAGCAAGTGCAGCTTGTGCAAAGAATCCGATGAAACTGTTCAACACTTGGTCTGTGGCTGCAAAAAGATCTCACAGGCAGATTACTTGGAAAGGCATGATAAAGTTGTGACAGTGATTCACTGGAACCTATGAAAGAAATACAGTTTGTCAGCTGGAAAATATTGGTGGGATCATAAGACAGAGAAAGTAGTTGAGCAACAAGAAGCCGAAGGGCTATGAAACTTTAGGATACAAACAGCCAAGCACCTGACGTTTCAATATCAGATGACAGTAGAGCTGAAGAAAAGCAACTCAAGATGCTAACAAAATACAAAGATTTGCAAATCTAAACTGAGTCACTATGGAGGAAAAAGGCAACAGTAGCACCAATAGTAATCTGTGCCTTTAGTTCAATTCCCAAAGACCTGGAGCACCATCTAAACACATTAGGTATCAATAAAACTTCCAGCCATCAGCTACGAAATGCAGCACTACTTGACACAACCCATATCCTAGGGCTACTACTACTACTATTAATCATTTATATAGTGCTACAAGGCATACACAGCCTTGTACAGACACATATAAAAGACAGTCCCCGCTCATCAGAACTTACAATCTAATCAAGATAGACAGTACTATAGATGAGAACAAGGGTACAGTAGCGAAGGGTAATGAGACAGAAGGAGAACAAAGAATTAAGATCCAAAAGTGCCCTGAAAGAGGTGAGCCTTTAGCATGGATTTGAAAAGAAGGAGAGATGAAACCTGATGTAAAGATATAGGCAATTTGTTCCAGACATAAGGAGCAGCAAGGTAAAAGGATCAAAGTCTGGAATTGGCTGTTGAAGAGAAGGGCATAGAGAGAAGCAAGCCAGAGGAAGAGCAGAGTTCACGAGGAGGGGTGTAGGGAGAGAGAAGAGAGGAGAGGTAGTGAGGAGCAATAGAATGAATACACTTATAGGTCAGAAGTTTATATTTTATACAGAAATGCAAGGGAAGCAGATGAAGTGATTTGAAAAGAGGGGTTGTATGTGTATATTGGGGCTGTGGAAGATTAGCCATACAGCAGAATTTTGAACAGATTGAAGGGGAGAAAGATGACTCAGCAAGGAGGAGGCAGGGCCGGCCCGTCCATTGAGCAAGAATGTTTTTTGCACAGGGCCCTGCACTTCGGGGGGCCCCGCGCAAAGAACATTCTGCTTTTTCTTAATTGAATTTAAAAAAAAAAAAAAAGCTGGCCGCTGCGGCATGGAGTGTCCCACGGGGCTCCCTCTGCCCGGCGGAACTCTCCCGGCGCGGCTGAGCCCCTCTCTGCCGGCTTGCAGATACGCGAAGGGAGAGAGTCTCCCTCGCGCCTTTGTTAAGCCCGCAGGGGCAGATGGGAAATTTCCCATCAGCCCCTGCTTCCCATCAGCCCCTGCGGGCTTAACAGAGACGCGAGGGAGACTCTCGCCCTGCGCGGAGCTGCTCGCCGGCTGAGAGGGGCTCAGCCGCGCCGGGTGAGTTCCGCCGGGCAGAGGGCGCCCCGCGGGACAACCCATGCCGCTGCGGCCAGCTTTTTTTTTTTTTTTTTAATTGCCATGAGCCGAGGGGGGACGGGTAGGACTGTCAATGGGCTAGGGAGGGAGGGAGGAAGGGAGGGAGGGGGTTAAGACTGGCAATGGGCTAGGGAGGGAGGGGGGTTGAGACTGGCAATGGGCTAGGGAGGGAGGGGGGTTGAGACTGGCAATGGGCTGGGGAGGGGGGTTAAGACTGGCAGTGGGCTATGGGGGGGTTAAGACTGGCAGTGGGCTAGGGAGGGGGGGTTAAGACTGGCAATGGGCTGGGGATGGGGGTTAAGACTGGCAGTGGGCTATGGGGGTTAAGACTGGCAATGGGCTAGGGAGGGAGGGAGTTGAGACTGGCAATGGGCTAGGGAGGGAGGGGGGTTGAGACTGGCAATGGGCTGGGGAGGGGGGTTAAGACTGGCAGTGGGCTATGGGGGGGGGTTAAGACTGGCAGTGGGCTAGGGAGGGGGGAGGGAGGGAGGGGGGTTAAGACTGGCAATGGGCTAGGGAGGGAGGGGGGTTGAAACTGGCAATGGGCTAGGGAGGGGGGGTTAAGACTGGCAGTGGGCTATGGGGGGGGTTAAGACTGGCAGTGGGCTAGGGAGGGGGGGTTAAGACTGGCAATGGGCTGGGGAGGGGGTTAAGACTGGCAGTGGGCTATGGGGGGTTTAAGACTGGTAATGGGCTAGGGAGGGAGGGAGGGGGTTGAGACTGGCAATGGGCTAGGGAGGGGGGGGTTTGAGACTGGCAATGGGTTGGGGAGGGGGGTTAAGACTGGCAAGGGGGTGGGGGGGTTATGACTGGCAATGGGCTGGGGTGGGGGGTTAAGACTGGCAGTGGGCTATGGGGGGTTAAGACTGGCAATGGGCTATGGGGGGTTAAGACTGGCAGTGGGCTAGGGAGGGAGGGAGTTAAAACTGGCAATGGGCTAGGGAGGGAGGGAAGGGGTTAAAACTGGCAATGGGCTAGGGAGGGAGGGGGTTAAAACTGGCAATGGGCTAGGGAGGGAGGGAGGGAGGGGGTTAAAACTAGCAATGGGCTAGGGAGGGATGGAGGGGGTTAAAACTGGCAATGGGCTAGGGAGGGAGGGAGGGAGGGGGTTAAAACTGGCAATGGGCTAGGGAGGGAGGGAGGGGCTAGGGAGGAAGGGGGGTTAAAAATGCCAAGGGGATAGGCAGGGAGGGGGGAGGAGAATGCCAATGGCGTAGGGAGGGGGGTTGATACTGCCAATAGGCTGGGGAGGGAGGGGGGTTGAGACTGGCAATGGGCTAGGGAGGGGGGGGGGTTGAGACTGGCAATGGGCTGGGGAGGGGGGTTAAGACTGGCAGTGGGCTATGGGGGGGTTAAGACTGGCAGTGGGCTAGGGAGGGGGGGGTTAAGACTGGCAATGGGCTGGGGAGGGGGGGTTAAGACTGGCAGTGGGCTAGGGGGGGTTAAGACTGGCAATGAGCTATGGGGGGGTTAAGACTGGCAGTGGGCTATGGGGGGGTTAAGACTAGCAATGGGCTGTGGGCTGATGAGGGCTGGCAATGGGCTATGGGGGGGGGTTAAGACTGGTAATGGGCTATGGGGGGGGTTAAGACTGGTAGTGGGCTGATGGGGGGGTTAGGAATGGTAATGGGCGATGGGGGGGGGTTAGGACTGGTAATGGGCTATGGGGGGGGGGTTAGGACTTGAGGTGGGCTGATGTGGTTAGGACTGGTAATGGGCTGTGGGCTGATGGGGGGGGGTTTAGGACTGGCAATGGGCTATGGGGGGCTGACTGGAAATGGGCTGATGGGGGTTAGGACTGGTAATGGGTTATAGGGGGGGCTTAAACTGAAAATGGGGTGATGGGGGTTAAGACTGGAAGTTGATTGACGGGGGGCTAGGACTGGTAATGGGTTGGGGGATTGCTAAGACTGGAAATGGGCTGAGTGGAAGGGGAGACTTGAACTGCAAATAGCTGATGGGGAGGGGGCTTGGAATGGAAATGGGCTGTGAGGGAAGGGAGCTAGGACTGAAAATGGGCTGATGGAACAGCTAGGATAGGACTGGAAATGGGCTGTTGGGGGGAGCTAAGATTGGACATGGGCTGTGGTGGGGGCTTGAATTGAAATGGACTCATGGAGGGGCTAGAACTGGAAGTAGGCTCATGGGGGGGCTTGGACTGGAATTGGGCTGAGTGGAGGGGAGCTATGATTTGACATGGACTGATGGTGGGGCTAGGAAATGACTAGAAATGGGCTGATGGGGGGCTAGGATTGGAAATGAGCTGATGAAGGGACTTGGACTGGAAATGGATGGGGGAGCTAGGACTGGAAATGGGCTGATGGGGGGCTAGGACTGGAAATGGGCTGATGCAGGGACTAGAAGGGAATGGATGCTGGGTGAGACTGGAACTAGAAGGGAACTGATGTTGGGGGAGGATTAGAATGGGATGGGGCTGGGAGATTAAAATGGAGAGGGGAAAAATATTTTGTGTAGGAGGGATGAAAAATCTACAATTGGCCAGGTATTGGGAGAGTAATTGGGGATTGAGGATGGAGGGGTAAAATTTGTGTGGATGAAACAGGAATGAGGAAAGAGCAAAAGGAGAAAGATTAGTATGTTAAAGCAGATGTAGAGAGAGAGAGAATGGAAAAAAAAAACTAGAAGAGAGAAGAAAGGACAAATGGACAGCAGACGATGGAGAGTTAGCAGAAAACATGAAGAAACCAGAAGAAAGTGGCTGGACCAATTGCAACTGAAAAAAAATGCACAAAAGGTAGAAAGATATCTCTTTATTTTGAATTTATTAACTGGAATATGTCAGCTCTGTGAAATGTGCATCATTAACATCTGCGCTTTGTTTGGTACAAGAGGAAATTAATTTATAGTTTTATTTCTACAGTGTTGTTGTACATTCCAAGTTTGGCTTTTGTGGTTCCCAGTTTAATTATTGCCTTCCTGTTATTAAATTGTGATTCCTTGTTTGGTGATGGTCTATGTTCTGCATGTGTAACTGAGCTGAGGTATTCTGTTTATGTAATTCCTATTTGACGTTGCCACTTGTTCTCTTTCCCCAGTATTCTCTGAAATGTATTGGTTTAATATTTGCAGTGTTGCCTTTTGATAGGTAGGGTATGGTGCTTTGTGAGTCCTGGTAATGCTGTCAGGATACGGCGGGTTTGCTATGGGTTCTAAATGGGCAGCGTTTGTAGTAGTTCCTAATGTGCCTGGCGGTTGGCACTGGATTATAGTAATGTAGAAATCTTTTAGTCTTTCTTTATCCATACACTCATTAAGAGACATGTTTACTAAAAGTTAGTGAATGGTAACATTATGCAAATATTTATGCAAATAAGACCACTTATGCAAATGAGGCCCCGCACCGAGTCTCCGCACCCCCCTTGGGCCGCCCCTGGGAGGAGGTTGCAGTAGTCGAGGCGAGAAGTGACTAAGAATGAATAAGTGTTTTTAGTAGTGTGCTCAGAATGGAAGGGACACATTTTGTTAATGTTGTAGAGAAAGCAAAGACAGGTTTTTGCTATCTGCTGGATATGTGTAGAGAAGGAGAGGGAGGAGTCGAATATCACTCCAAGGTTGCAGGCTGAGGAAACAGGAAGCAGAAGGGAGTTATCAACAGAGATAGAAAAGAAAGGAAGGGGAGAAGAGGGTTTAGGGGGAAAATAAGAAATTCAGTTTTGGCCATGATGAATTTCAAATGACAGTGATACATCCAGGCAGTGATGTCAGATAGGCAGGCAGATATACGGACGTGGAGTGTAAGAGAAATATCAGGTGTAGATAGATCTGAGAGTCATCAGCATAAAAATGATATTGAAAGCCATAGAAGGAGATGAGAGCACCAAGGGACTGGGCATAGTGAGAGAAAAGGAGAGGGCCCAGAACAGACTCTTGGAGTACACCAACTGAGAGAGGGATAGCAATAGAGGAGGAACCACAAGAACAGACACTGAAGGAGTGATGTGAGAGATAAGAAGAGAACCAGGGCAGTACAGAGCCCCCAAAACCAATGAAGACAATGTATCAAGGAGAAAGTGATGGTCAACAGTGTCAAAAGCAGCAGAAAGGTCAAGAAGAATGAGGACTGAGTAAAGGCCTTTGGATTTAGCCAGGAACAAGTCACTGGAGACTTTAGTAAGGGCTGTTTCAGTAGAGTACAAGGGACGAAAGCCAGATTGAAATGGATCGTGGAAGTCTTGAGAGAAGAGAAAATCAAGGCAACAGCGGAAAAATGTACATTCAAGAATTTTGGAAATGAAGGGGAGAAGGGAGATGGGTTGATAATTAGAATGAGAAGTAGGGTCAAGTGAAGATTTCTTGAGGAGAGGTGTGACCAGAGCATGTTTGAAGGCTGAAGGAAAAGTTGCAGTAGAGAATGATAGGTTGAGAATGTGTGTGATGGAAAGGATGACAGAGGAGGAGATGGAGTTAAGGAGATAGGTGGGGGATAGGATCAGAGGAACGGGTAGTAAGTTTAGAGAAGGAATGAAGATGAGAGGTTTCCTCTTCAGAGATCTTAGAAAAGGAAGAAAGAGTAGCAGAGATTGTGGGACAAATTTGGTATTGAAGAGGGGGAAGAGGGGATGAAGTTGATCTTGAGGAGAATTGGAGTGTAATCTTGTGGACTTTGTCTTGGAAATATCAGCAAGGATTTGGGCAGAAAGAGAAGGGGAAGTCAGAGGCAGAGGTGCCTTGAGGAGAAAGTAGAGAAGAGATGACGGTGATCAGAGGCAAGAGAATTAGTTAGATGGACATAGTAGTTTTGCTTGGTGAGTGCTATGGCAGATTGGAAGTAAGTAAGTATGAATTTGAAGTGAAGAAGTCAGAAAGGGAGCGGGATTTGAGCCAAATGCACTCAGCTGAACGGGCACAGGAGTGACGGTACCGAGTAGTTGAAGACAGCCAGGGCTGAGGTATATGTTGGATATAGGATACGGGGAGCAAGAGAATTCAGAGCCAAGGCAAGAGCAGTATTATAGGAAACTATAGCCTCATTAACTAAGTTAGAAAATAAAGTGGAGGAGAGAGGTTATAAGACAATAGTGGAGAGAGTTAATGGATTGATAGCATGAAGATTCCTAAAAACACAGGAGGAAACTTGGCGAGATTGAGATGGGGAGTGAGAAGCTAACCAGATGATGGTCAGATAAGGGAAGAGCTGAGTTTCAGAACTTAGAGGGTAAACAATTAGAGAAGAAAACAAGGTCAAGGCAATGGCCATGCTGATGAGTGGGAGCAGAAGAGCAAAGCTGAAGGTTAAATGAGGAGATAAGGGAAAGGAGTTTGGAAGCAAAGGGATCAGAAAGGCTATCAACATGAATGTTAAAGTCACCAAGAATAAGAGAAGGGGAAGAAGAATTGAGAAATAAGGACAGCCATCAGTCAAAGTCAGAGAGAAAGGTAGAGGTGGACTTGTCAGGTGGTCTATAGGTAGCAGCTATGTGGAGAGATAAGAGATTAAAAAGGCAGATGGAGTGGACTTCGAAAGAGGAAAAGGAGTGAGACTGAGAAAGAGGAAGGGTTGAAATTGGCAGAAAGGAGAAAGCAGAAACCCCACACCACTACCGCAGACAGTGGCAGAAGGAGTGTGCGAGAACTGGTAGCCACCGTGAGAGAAGGCAGTGACCAAAGCAGTGTCATCAGGGAGGAGCCAGTTCCAGTAAGAGCTAGAATTTGAAGAGAGTTAGAAATGAAGAGATCATACATAAAGGAGAGTTTATTAGCTATGGAAAGAGCATTCCATAAGGCACAAGAAAAGGGGAGAGAGGAGGAAGAAAGGAGAGAAATATGGATGAGGTTAGAGCATTTGAGTGAGGAGCAGGAGTGAGAGAAAAGACTTGGGGGGGGGGGGGGCAGGGTTAAGATTAATGTCACCAGCTGAAAGAAGGAGAAGGAGGAAAAGAGTGTGAGGCAGAGAGGAGAAGGAATTGCAGAAATGAGGATGAGGTTGTTTAAGAAAGATGGGAGAAGGATGAATGAGGAAGAAAAAGGTGAAGTTCAAGAGTTGAGGAAAGGGAGGAAGACAAGATAGGAGGAGACATGGGAAAGTTTGAGACAGGGTGATAAGGAGGGTGAGATTTGAGTTGAAGATGAGAGGGGAGAAGGTTAGGGAGTGTCAGAAAAAGGAAGAAAAAGGAGTATGAAGCCATAAGAAATGGAGGTGAAAGTCCAACCTAAAATGTGAGGTGATGATGGGGATGGAGAGAGAGGAGAGGGATGAAGGAAAAAATTCAGATAATATGTAAAAGAAATGAGTATCTAATCAAAACATTTAAAAATACTCAGCTTGTAAGATAATGAGATTAAGTAAATAAAATTCTGACTATTTATGGGCAGTCTGTTCTGCTCATGAGTCAAATAGTTGCCTGGTACATATAAATGGTGGGTAAGGTTGTATAAAATACAACTGGGCCTCAGAAAGCAGGTTTATGCACCAGCTAGCAGCCTTTAGTCCATTTTCATGCCCTGCTAGAGTTCTACTCTCAAGCATGATAACTGTCAAGAGAATTCCTCCAGTCTCAAGTGCCAGACCATGTGGTAGGCTTCCTACGCGCCCACATAGAAAGCTGCCAATAGGTTTCAGAACCGAATGCAGGCACAGTGAAGCAAATGAAACAGTCAATAGGATCCATCTCGAATGCAGACAGTAAAACAGTGCGATCTCTTCTTGGCACATATTGAGCGTGGTGGCAGTGGCTGCAGCAAATGGTCTTAATTTTCCGTCTATTACAACTGCTCCTACCAGGCTGCTGGTGTGATCAGGCTGTCAGTCATAAGAACATAAGAACATAAGACATGCCATACTGAGTCAGATCGAGGTCCATCAAGCCCAGTATCCTGTTTCCAACAGTGGCCAATCTAGGTCATACGTACCTAGCAATATCCCCAAAAGACACAGGTTCCACAATGCTTGTACTGGGTCAAGCATTGATATCCTGGGTCCCTTTTTAATAGTGGTTTATGGACCTTTCCTCCAGGAACTTGTCCAAACCTTTTTTAAACCCAGCTATACTAACAGCCCTTACTACATCCTCCGGTAACAGATTCCAGAGTTTGATTACACGTTGAGTGAAAAAATATTTTCTCTTATTTGTCTTAAATAGTTTACCCTGTAGCTTCATTACATGTCCCCTAGTCTTTCTATACTCTGATAGCGTAAACAATTGATCCACGTTTATCCGTTCCACTCCATTCATTAATTTATAGACCTCTATCATATCTCCCCTCAGCAGTCTCTTCTCCAGGCTAAAGACCCCTAACCTTCTTAGCCTCTCTTCATAGGAGTAGCCTTCCATCCCCTTCACCAATTTGGTGGCTCTTCTCTGTACTTTTTCTACGCTATGTCCTTTTTAAGATACGGTGACCAGAATTGCACACAATATTCAAGGTGCGGTCGTACCATGGAGCGATACAGAGGCATTATAACATCCTTTGTTTTATTCTCCATCCCTTTCCTTATGATACCTAGCATTCTATTTGCTTTCTTGGCCGCCGCTGCACACTGGGCGGAGGGTTTTAACATGTTATCCACGATGACTCCTAAATCTTTTTCCTGGGTGGTGGTTTCTAATGTGGAGCCTTGCATCGTGTAACTATAGTGCGGCTCAGGAAAAGGGATAGGGCTCAATACTTAGAAATCCAATCATTAATATGTTGTGTGTGGCAATAATAATAACCATTCCAACACAAAAGCATGAATCCATGTGCACCGAACAAACCCAGTCAAAAAACGTGGATAGCACAGGAAGAATACTTTTATTAAACCACTTTCAGCCAATGGCCCGACACAGGCTGTGTTTCGCTATATCTTCATCAGGGGCTAGGTTTGGCTAAACATATAACATATAAAAACATATTAAATATAAAATCATATACATTTTAACACAATAATTAAAAAAATAAATTAAAAAACCATCTTTAAAAGTAAACAAAGCACCATAAGCAAAGTATACATATAAATCCATTGAAAGATAAATGAAATTATAAATATGTAAACAATGTATGTAAAGGTGATTTCACATAAGAACAAATTAGGACGTACTGCTGTTACTAAATATCCTATAATTTAAAAACATAATTTAATAATATTAAATACTCTAATAAATGAAAAAACGACAAAGCTGTAAAAATAACTTTTTAGACACATAAAATAAACATAACTAATAGAACTATGAACTAATAATTCTATCGATGTATGCATAAAAGGCAGAGATACAAGATCATACAATATATACATAAATAAATTAAATAAATAAATAAATAAATAAATAATTATGCATTACTCAGCACTAAAAAAGGGGAAAAGAAGAAGCGCAATACAAGAAAAAAACTGGAATATCGAATAAACAAAAAGGGGGGCATAACCTTATGTTTATTTAATCACATAAACCTTAACAATCATCTTTAATAGAACCTATTCTGGTGTCTATTCTACTTAAAAACTTCTTGTTACAAAAAAAGGATCCTTTTTAAATGATACATATAGGATCAATAAAAATTATTAAAACTTCCCTTAGCAGCATAAAATGGGGCAATGAGATCAACCATAAACAACTTGTATCAATAAAAAACGTGTTAAACATACCTGTACTGCAAATGCAGCTTGAACTTAACTGAACAAAAATATTTTTCTTATACGAGATCTTTAAACACATTCGCCGTTGTCGATATTGCTATAATCGCCAGGATGTGTACTACAAAAACGGATTCAAAATAGAATGAGATTTTAGCTGACCTAACTAAATATTTTATGTTGTACTGCAAAAAAAAATCACATCATGCCCTAAAATATTGTAACCAGATGTTTGTTTCATTTAAAATGAAGGTGCTGAGATTGCTACAACCACCTGTGTATACCCTACAAGCGTGGATTCAAAGCGCAACAGAAGATCGCTAATGAATCCACTATTTCATATTGCATTATAAAAAACCCTCATGCCCTTGGTGAAGTGGGCAACTATCACTTACGTTAAGAATGGATAAATAGGAAGTTTTTATAAAATATGCTAAGACAAGATCAATAAAAATAAATATGATATAAATACTGGCGTTATTTTCAAGCTGTAAATCCTATAACCCTAAACCAAATGCCCCTCTGTGAAAAATATGGAGTCGCGTATTAAAACCATTCTCAGGTATGCAATAAACATGGTCTATCCCACATGCAAGTTGTGTGTGACAGCTGAGACTAAGTCAATCTTGTATATATATTTTTGATCTACGGCTTTATAATCTTGCAAAACAATACAGATCTAACATCAATCAATCATTAACAACTATCTTAAAGATCTTACCTGCACTCTTCATGTAACTATAGAAAGTATGGACTCTCAAAATTCCAATTACTTGCTAGATGAGTGCTCAAGCCGATTAGACACAAAAACGCCAGCGTCTGCACTGTGGAACAGATAGTTTGAGCGGGAAAGAGGATCTTTACCCGAGATTGACAGGACTATGCAAATATTCTTCAAACGCCATAAAGTGTAAACTTTGGAAAGAACTTTGAAAAAAAGAGGGGGGGGGGAGGTGGGGGGTTATACCGATATCATATTTTATTAAAAAAGGGCTAAAAACATATATAAATATAAATATCTTTGAACTAAATGTGCAAAAATAAACCGATAAGCGTATCAGTATATATGCAAAATTCACCACGACCAAACAAAGGCCAAATTGTCGGTGGCATAAAAGCCACATTGCATTGGCACTAAATAATAGCTAAAAAACTAAACACCCTGATGTCATATGAACCTTACTAGATTATTTTAACTTAACCTATAGTATACATATAGAACTATGATAACATATAGGATATAATTTTATAGAGATAAAAATTTAAAAAAACAAAATTAAAAACAAAAGTAATTAAAAATTATGAGTCAAGAAAAGTAAAATTCAAAGAAAATTAAATTAAAATGTTATTGAAGTAAATCCCTCCACTATGGATGTGTAATCTCATAAGGGAATTAGTGACAACCTAAAGAAAATAAATAAGCTTTTACAGGAATATCGATAAATCAGTTTCCAAATTTAATCCTTTTGGGCATAAAGTATTCAGGGCAAAAATGTATCGCTGTTCTAAACGTAAAATGGTTTTAGTTACATCGCCTCCTCTCCAATTCAACTTCACCTTTTTAATTACAAAAAACTTTAAATCTGATATTTTGTGCTTATAATCTGCTGGTGTGACCAGGCTGTCAGTCTGCGGCTCAGGAAAAGGGAAAGGGCTCAATACTTAGAAATCCAATCATTAATATGTTGTGTGTGGCAATAATAATAACCATGTCATGTGAATGAAAGATTGTTGCCTCAAAAAGCTTACAGTACATATGCAAGAGAGGGAAGAACACATGCAAAATTGCAGTGGTTTCAGTCCTACCTACCCGACTGATCCCAGCAAGTCAAAATTGGAACTGAAACCTCCAACTCTTTCAAACTTCTACAAGGATTTCCTCAAGGCTCCGCTTTATCCTCCTTGCTATTCAACATCTTCATCCAACCCCTGTGCAAAATCATCCAGAATCACAACATCCTCTATCACCTGTATGCCGATGACATCTTAATCTACACACCATTCTCCACCAGCAGCCCCAAGTACTCCATTATCAGCCAATGCCTTGAAGCCGTCATCTAATGGCTCAACGACCACAACATGCACATCAATCCTAACAAAGCAGAAGTCCTTCACATAACCAAGCACCTCACCTTCACCCCTCCATTCACAGTTAACTTGGCCAGACTAACGTTACAAGTAAAGGATCAAGTAAAACATCTTGGCATAATTCTGGACCAACATCTGATCTTCCACCACTACATCAAGCAAGTTACCAAGGCCTCATACTATCGGTTGAGGGCAAACTGACATCTTCAACCCCTACTGGACCACAATGATTTCAGAGACATCTGTCAAGCCCACATCACCCCCATTCTCGACTATGCAAATGTACTATTCCAGGGGCTCCCCAAATCTACATTAATCACCCTGCAGCTCGCTCTGACACAGCAGCCAGATAATCACAGGCACCAGCTCGCGAGCACACATCACTCTCACATTGAAGCAGTTACACTGTCTTCCCTTCCACTTGAGGGTCAAATACAAAGTTGCTTTAACCATCTTCAAGACCATACACCACCTCTCAGTGGACATCTTGTGTCCTCTACTTCAAAAATCCGACAATAAGAAAGCAAGAAAAACAGCCAATCACAACCTCCTTTCAGTACCAGTCTCATTCACTCACTCTAACATCCCCACCGCCAGCAGGACCTTCTCCTTTTATGCACCCACCATCTGGAGCTCCCTCACCCCAGAGATACGATCACTCACAGACCTTGGAGAATTTTGTCGCAAGCTAAAAACCCTCCTCTTTCTGGAACACTTTGGTTCCGACACCTAATCACTCTGAACTCTGTCACAGAAGGCTCTCGTTAGCTCATTTTCCCCTAACATACATGTATTCTTATTATACAATTTTCAATGCATACTTTTACTTCCATTACCAACTGTTATTTAATTCACATTTTCACCTTTGTTAGTATTATTTATTGTAATCTATGTTTTATGTAACGTTACTTGTTCCAGTTGTTCCCTGTGCACCGCTGTGACTGGTAGATACAGCGAAATAAAAAAGTTGCTAGATAAAATAAATAAATAATAGAGGAAGTGAGTTTTATGCTGGCTAGTGGAATACTTTAAACACATAGGACTGAGTTTACTAAAGTGTGTTAGCATGTAAGCATACACCCACAAACACTCATGCGCATTATTTACTGCAAAGCCAATTTTAAGAACTAGGACTTATTTACTAAGAAGTCCTATGAATGATATTAGCGCAGGAGGAGGAGGTGGTAGAGATGTTTGACATTGCAGAAAGACAATGTCAACAAAGTTTACTAGAGGCCCAAAATTGAGAAGATGGCAGGAGTGTGCTGAGTTGTAAAACTGAGATGGAAGTACCAGTGACCTGAGAGAGAGGAGGATATGGAAGATGGTTAGGTCAGTTGCTTTTGTCTTGTCAAAGTTGAAGAAATAAGTGCTAGAGGTGACTGGGGCAATGGGAAATCAGTACTCCTCACTGTATCTAAGACCTTTTTGACTTTCTCTCATTGTGGTTGCATGCCAAGAAAGATAATCAAATGACATTCTTGTATAGGAGAGAGAAAGAATGTTAGAGAGTGCCGCAGGAATTAAGGAGTACTGGAAACACTAGACTATCAGAGGAAGGCACAAAATATTGCTTAGTTTGGATGGGGAAGCTGAATGTTAGAGTAGGAGGGGTGGTGATTTGAGAAAGAGGTTCCTGAAAGCGTGGGGAAGGAGAGGAAAAGAAAGTAGGGGTATGAGAATGGCAGCTCGATTTCTTTGTGGAAGTGGTTAGAAAAGTGTGTCTGAATTTTATAAACAGAAATAAAAGTTAATAAAAAAAAGCAACAAACAAGTATGGTAATACCTTTTTTTTAGACTAGCACTGCATTTCTTGAGCTCTTTTCTGGAGCTAACCCCTTACTTCAGGTCAGAGCAGAAGAGTAAAAGATGACATGTGCCAGAAAATATAAGCGTGTCATAAAAAGCATTTCAATGATAGTCTAAAGGAGAATGGGGAGGGGAAGAATTGGATTGATGATCAGAAGTTGACAGGCAGTAGAATATTATATCTCATAATGAGTTAAAAAGCGCAGATCTTTGCTGAATCCTTTCCTGTTGGTTTCAAAGTGTCTGATCACTTTAACTACAAAATGTTACATTCCTGGATTGTTGTAATTCTTTTTTTGAGTAATCTGATCATTAGATCATTGATGCAATGATTAGGTCTCAAAAAATGCTCTCCTATGGAGATGTCACCTTGGTCTGTCTTGGGGCAATTTCTCCATATAGGTTAGTTTTGCACACACCATGATAGCAATGAACCTCTCTCCTAAGCCAGAGTATATCATCTTGGGCTGATTTGTGGCTTCTGATGTTATGTTTGTGAACTGATACATCTCCAGGAACAAGCAGGAAAGAGTCTTCACATATGGGTACGTCGGTACCGACGGAGCCTGCGCGGGAACGCTCCCCAGCGTCCAATCAGAAAGCTTTTGGGAGCATCCCTCAGCGCCTGCGTGCTGCCTTCCCGCCTTTCCAACTGTCTCTCCTCAGTTTTCGTTTTTCCGCGGAGCCGGCAGGACGTCCTCCTGTCACCGCAGAAACTTTTTTCTTTAATTCTTTAATTCTTGTTTTCTTGTGGTCGCGGCTGTTTCCCCGCCTCCACCGGTACCGCCGGTGGGTTTTTTCTTTTCTTTTTCTCAAACTCAGGGAGAGTTTTTCCCTCAGCTTCTGTCTTAAATTTTTTGGGCCTGTAACTGTGCCTTAACTGTGGAAACACAGTTTTCTTTTCAGACTCCAATAACTGGTGTCTAACCTGTTTGGGTCCTGACCCTTTTCCTCCGGAGCCATTGGGCTACAATTTTATGAGAAGAGATTTTCCATTTCGAGTTTCCCTCGATACCGAGTTCCCTTCCAGTGTCAGGGCACCGATCATTTCTTCTCTACAGGATCAGGTAACCCATAAACAGTCTGTTAAGACTAGCCAATCCTTGAGTGGTAGGTCTCATGCCAAGCATGATGATGACTCCGGCCTTGCCCTCAAGACCCTATTGGCTTTAAAACCCCGGCGGTAGTCTTCGGTCTCCAAAGCCTTTCAGGGGTTTCAGGTTGTTCCTGGGGCTCACCCCTCACAGAACATACCTGAGCCATGCTCGGTGGTGGCATCCGCTTCGAGAGGTACCGATACCCCGGCATCGGCACTGGTGTTGAGTGATCCACTCCTCACCAGGGATCGTCATCTGGCGTTCTCGGTACCTTTGGAACCGATCGATACGTCCCAGATTGACTTTCCAGTATCGGCAGCATCGCCGATACGACCACCGATGCCGGTACCCTCTAGACATGCATCGATAGACTCGCTTCCTTCGATGCCGAGTCTGGAATCGATATCTAGTCTGGAAGACTGGGGACCCACGCGTCTCGGTACTGACGCTTACCGATTCCGGATGCGCGGTATCGAGGATACTCACCAAGAGTTTTTGGTTGCCTCGGTACCGCTTGAGCAGCCTCCGATGACTGCTTTGATGTCGGTATCGCCTCCGATTCTGGCACAGCTACCGGTATCGGTATCGATGCCGGTTCCTGCAGTAACATCGGGACCAACTACTTCCATGCCTTTTTCACTAGGATTGCTTCTTTCTATACCTAGTTTGGAGTCGATACCCGGCATGGACGATGCAGTACTGACTGTCTCAAGTCATAACCGCCAGTACCAGTATCCATCCATTAGGGCTCCTTTTCTGCACCGGTCCGGTGCCCAGGCTAGTTCTTCAACTTTAGCCTGTCCAGGGATTTTTCCCATTGGAGATCCTTCTTTTCAGAAATTTCTCCTTGACATGGCTACATTCCTTGCTATTCCTATCCCTGGCTATGATCCTACACAAGGCTCTTCTGGGGAAAAGGAAAATATAATGCTTCCTTTACATCATTCTTTGCAGGATCTTCTTCTGAGAATATGGGAAACACCTTTAAGGGTTTCCTCACCTTCTACAACAACTGATCTTCTGTATCAGGTGCCCCCCTCTCCAGAAGATGTGAGCTAAATACTAATATTAAAAAAGGGGCATCTGTCATTCTCTTCTTTCTCAGTTTCTATTAGATGCTTGTTTTTTATTTCATTTTTGTGTCAGATTAGGTGGTTGTTGGAAGACTAATATTGGCAGAGCAGGAAATGTACCAGGAGGGAGGAACAGAACATGGTTGAAGTAGGCATGATTCATCAGACATTTCTGTAATAACAGGGAGAGAGCATTATGCTCATATGTGCCCACTTGTCATCAGTTCTTGGGGATGACAGTTGCAGGATTTATCTACAGTGACCAAACCACCTCATGCAAGCTTCTATAAAATGTGGACATTGGATCCAATCTTCTTCTTTAGCTATTCCATTGTTAGGCAAAACCCCTAGGTTGATAGAGTTAAGCAGGGTGAATAATATCCCCTATGACCCCTGCTAGTCCCTTGGCCAAAATATTAGCATTTATTTTGCGGTCAAAATGTATGAGAGAAATTGGCTAATTTGAACAATCAAGGGGATCCTTATTGGGTTTACCCAACACAATAACGAGGGCCTCAAAAAAGGTACCTGAAGCAGAGTTCTTACCTAAGAGCTCTTCATAGAGCTGCAGCAACTTATCTGTCAATATCCCAGAGAATATTTAACAAAATTTGGCCATAAAGTCATCTCCTTCTAGAGCTTTCCTAATGTAAAGCTATTTTATAGACCTCTCTATGACAATTTGGGCGATTTAGTTGAGACACCAGGTTATCATCTAGCTGGGGAATTTGAAGTCACTACATTAGAAATATTTCCCTCTGATTTGTATAAAACTCCAAGTAAATTTCTCAAAAGCATGCAATAATCTCAGCATCATTAGAAAGCATCTCATCCCTTTAATGAATAGTGTAAATGTAATTTTCTCTATGCTTAGCTTTAAGATAATCAGCCTGCATACTACTGGGCTTATTGGCCTTGGCATAATAGTGTCTGTTTTCAAGAAAAATGGACTTTCCACCTTAGGGGAGAGAACAGCATGATATTGAAGTTCTAGCCACACCATATTTTGCACTACTTCCTTATCCTCAGTGAATTAATGCATGAAATCTAGCCTGGCAATTTCTGATTCAAGGCTTTGCAAGTGTCTAAGCTACTGTTTGACTCTAGTTGTTGGATAGCTAATTATAATACTCCTAAGAAAAGGCTTAGAAATATCCCAGGTCATCTCATAGCAGCTCTCCCCTGCCTGATTAAAGCTAGAAAAACTCCTCCATATTCTGGGACTGTAGGTCAATAAAAGCACACTCCTCAAGCAAAGCTGAGTTACATCTCCAGCAAGAGATGGAAACACGTATGGGCATAAGATCCCAAGTGACTGAGACCCAAGCATGATCTGAAAAACAAATAGGCTCAATTACTGTCTCCGTTATGTGACAGAAAAGTCATTTGGAATTTAAATCACTTCTTGAAAGAAAAAGTTAAATCAGACTCAGATGCAAAATTCTCTGTGGGTCAATCAGTCCTATCTCATTAATTAAGTAGCATAACAATTTGTGGGCTTTGGTAGCGTGCCACTGGACCAATGAGTCCATCTAATGGGCCGATGCAGAAAACTGTTGCTAGACCTGCGCTGGATCAATTTTTTTTATGTTCCTGACAATGCACACATTTTAACTTGCGATGCAGGAAGGATAGGGTTTGCAAATGCTCACCGCGGTAACTGTGTGTATGCAAATGAGCCACTGCAGTGTTAAACTGAGAGAGCAAGCCAAACGCATGCGCACAACAAGTATGCTCAAGTTTCACTTGCTCCCTGGGCACTGCGTGGCTAATTTGCATATCAGCCCCGACAAAATTTTGATGGCACTAGGGATGATCGTGGCATTGGGAAAAGCCCCCGATGTCATGAAAATACTGTCAGGGCTGGTGCCCCCACAAAAAAGAATCCCTGGTGGCCCAGCACCCCAGCGACAGTATTTTGATGGCATTGAGGGTGATTGCAGCATCTGGAAAAGCCCCTGATGCCATCAAAACAGTGTTGGGAACCAGTGCCCTATCAAAGTATTCACCTATACCCCCTACCTCCTATCCCCAAGTAAAATAAAATAAAAGTAAAATCCTGGTGGTCTAGCAGCCCTTGAATGCCCCATCTCCCAATCCGAAGTAAAAGTAAAATCACCTCCAAGTAAAATAAAGCCCTAGTTAAATAAAATATAGTAAAAATTACCTGGTGGTCTAGCGGCCTTTGAACCCTCCTCCCCCAACCCAAAATAAAATCACCCCCAAGTAAAATAAAATAAAGCCCAAGTGAAATGAAATAAAATAAAGTAAAAATTACCTGGTGGTCTAGTAGTCCCTAAATCCAACACCCCCCTCCCCCCCTAATCTTAAAATAGGCGGGAGAACTGCGAACTGCCTACATGCTCTCGCTCTGTTCAGTCATCTTGTAAAATGGCTACGCCTGGTCCCACGCAGTGCATCCTGGGATGCACTGGATGAGGTCGGACGTGCCATTTTACAAGATGGTGGACCAGACTGGGAGTATGTAGGCAGCGCTCCCGCCTATTTTAAGGTATTGGGGGGGGGGGGGGTTGGATTTAGGGGCTGCTAGACAACCAGGTAATTGTTTTACTTTATTTTATTTTACTTGTGCTTTATTTTACTTAAGGGTGATTTTACTTTTACTTTGGGTTGGTGAGTGGGGGGTTCAAGAGCTGCTAGACCACCAGGTAATTTTCACTTTATTTTTTTTTTACTTGGGGATGGATGTGGGGGATAGACCACCAGGTGATTACTTTCTGTCGGGGCACCGGCCCTTGACAGTGTTTTGATGGCATCAGGGGCTTTTCCTGATGCTGTAATCATCCCCAATGCCATCAAAATACGAGGGTGGGGAGCGAGGAATGGGGCCGCTGGGCCACCAGGGATTCTTTTTTGTCAGGCATGGTGCGTGACAGTATTTTGATGGCATTGGGGGCTTTTCCCGTTGCCTGATCATCTGGAGAAGATTCAGTATTGGAATTTAGTATTTTTATCTGTTTCCTTGAGAAAATGAATTTAATGGAAGGAAAGGTTTCTGAGAAGAGGAACCTGTTTTAGTTTAAAGGATTATTTAGCAGTGTGGAGAACTGTTAAAGCTGGAATGAGAGGTTCTAAGGTGATTTTGCTGTGGTTCAGACAACTCAGAGTGCTAATAGGTGAATTGAGAGAGAGAGTGGTAGTTGTGCAGGAAATAATTGACTGATAGCAAGTAGTGAAAGTGATGTTTATTGGTTTTCAGAGGTAATGTCTGTTAGAGAAGAAATTGTAAGGAAATGAGTGAATGATCATTGATAGAAAAGTGTGTATATTGGGAATACTTGAGGAAAGAAGGGGAACATTTTTATCTGCAGCATTGCTTTAGTAACTTTTTTATTACTAATTTCTTTTTTATTATA
Organism: Ichthyophis bannanicus; assembly: GCA_033557465.1. Lineage (NCBI taxonomy): Eukaryota > Metazoa > Chordata > Amphibia > Gymnophiona > Ichthyophiidae > Ichthyophis > Ichthyophis bannanicus. The sequence goes on along the minus strand of CM066031.1, from coordinate 760,326,083 downwards.
CAGCTCAGTAAAGAATTTTTGGGAAGTTTAGGGAATAGGATAGGAATAGATCAGGGTAACTAGTGTTAAACAGAAGATATCATCCATCTAGAACTTCCTGAAGATGCCTGAAGTTCCACAGCAAGAAAAGAGTTGAAGAATCCTGGGCCCAACGAGAAAGAAGACTTTATGGATAAGTAAAGTTACTTGATAATTTTGTTTCTATTTGAACTCAAATATTCCTCTTAGAGTTCCTATAACTAAAGATTTATTTTACGGGAAATTGACACACTGACACATTTGAGTGTGAAAAATGTGTTTAATTCATGATGGTTCAGTAAACAAAGAAAACCATTGTTTACAAATTAATGTCTAAGTGATGTAATTGTAGCATTTCCATACACATTTGGGAAAGAAAATATACATACTTACCTGTTATTCAAAAATCTGGAGAATAAAGTTTTACAGTATTTATAGCATCTAAATGCACCAGATATTTTACCTTATTAGTTTATAGATTTCATCCCAGCTGTTCCCCTATAAAATCTAATTCTGAACTGTGCATGGCCGGGCCATGCAGACATCCAGATAATGAACGGAGTCAACTTGCACCTGATTCCGCCACCATGGGAGCTATACGTTCCCGCCGTTGTGGAATCGGGGCACTTGGACGGCCCAGCACGCACAGCATTCTGAGTGGGGAGACATTCAGCAGGCTGCTCATCCCCACTGCTATATGCTCTGGCTGGTATGCTGGTGCCTGGCATCCCGTCACCATGGCATTGGTATGTCCAGCCTGAACGCCCAATGCCTGACCACAGAGAAGGACATTTTCCTCGCTGCCCAACCCTCAGCAGGGGCAGCCAGAGTCGGGATCGTGCAGCGGGACACCTCCAGGTCTTTCTTACTATCTTTAAACCTTTATTTCTTTATTCACCCTGCCATGTACTTCAGAGCACACAACCTCGCAATTGCTTACTGCTCAAGTCCCTACAATCACACCCAATTAAATTGACTACCTAAGCCCTGAAAACCCATTCTCTTCCCAATACAGTTTTTGAATCTGTTGTCTTTCAGTTCTTCTCAAAATCTTAGAGCTCACCTAACTCTGAGTCCCTCCCTGTCCCTCAATCTTATATTTTCAGTACATGTTCTCTTGCCCATTTCCCACTTCCTCAGTACCCTCCCTGTTGTCTTAGTTTCTCCCCTTTCCCAGCATCCATTTATCTTGCCTCTCCCTCTGTTCCCCCAACATATTCCACCAACTTCTCATACCCCTCCCCTGCATGTTCCCTCTCTACCATTATGGACAATACTGCCATTGTCCTGAGCAGCAGCAGAAGGAGCTTCCCATAGTTCATCGGTCAGCCTCTCATTTAACACAGCAGATGCCAGCACTGCAGTCTTCTGGCACTTTTGGTTTGGCAGGCAAACAGAGCCTGATGCTGATCTCATGAGATCAGCATCACTAAATGCAGGCCATGGCACGAGATGCCTGTAGTGCAGGTGTCTGCCACGTTAAATGCTAGACTTGCCCACCATGAGGCATAGAGAGGCTCCTGCTGCTGCTCATGGCTGCCTGAAGAGGTCATAGCACCCTGAACCAACTTTTGCTTTTTCACGCCCTTTTTATTTTCCACTCAATCTCTCCTCCACTCCTTCCCTCCATCCTCCCTATCCCCTCTTTCCCTCATTCCTTTATCCTCCATCTCTTCCTTAATCCATGGTTTATGCATTACTGTGGAAGCAGGCATTCCTGGGAGGTTTCTTTTCTGTATGCGCCTTCCCGCCCAAGTATGATTCTGTCTGCAAGGTCCACCAAATGCACACAGAACAGAAACAGCAGTGTGCTCCACGATGACAGTTCTGCGGCCTACCTCCTTTGAACAGGCAGTGCAAATTCAGAAAGAAGGTAAGCTGCAAAGACAGTCACAGCTCAGCTGCTACCTCTGTTCCATGTGAATGTAGTGGAGCTGGCAGGCAGGTTTATACTTGGGCAGGAAGGTGCATATAGAAAAGAGAACCTCCAGGCCAGGGCCCCTGTGGTCTCTGAGTCATGGCTTATGTAACCTGATGGGTAAAAGACAAAAATAAAATATAAAAGATCACCTGGGAGGCTCCAGGGTGGTGGTGGAGAGGAACATCAGGATTTTAATTTGAAATGAAAGTGCTTCACAGTGCAGGGGAGGGCTGTTGGAAGCCTGACAACATTTTTTTTCTAACATTAATAAAAAATAAATGGGAGTTGTTTCACAACTCCGGAGAGCTGAGGGAAACTGTTGGGAGGTTTGGCAACTCTGCGGAAGTCCCAGGTTGCTTTTTCTCCAGGGTCCAGGGGCCAAATTGGGCTGTAGAAGGAATTGGGAGGCAGCTGCGATGTTCACAGATGTCCCTGAAGTTTGGTTTTGACTGCTGGGAGGCCACTGGCATGCATCTTAACGCAGGAAAGCCACTAAAACACTGAAAGGGGGGTGGGGGCAGGGAAGCCATTGGAGAAGGTATGGATACAAGCACAATTGGTAGTTGATGGTTGAATGTTGAAGTGAATGGATGCATGTCAGTCTGTGTGGTGACAGGGCCCTGTATTTGAGTGAATTATTGAAAGTTTTGAGTGTTATGGTGATTGAGAGAGTGACTGGAGAACAGAATGATTATGGGTAAGTGGTTTTGTCTGATTTCCCTTCATAAGTAAGCTGAGAGTAGTATCTGAATGATATTTATAGGCAGTTAAGAGATACTACTTTCTATATACGGTTAAATGATGATCCAACTATTTCCCTGAAAACCTCTATTGATAATTTGATCTTAATCGCATATGAATGTGGACGCCTTACTGCACAAGAGAAATCATTCCTTATGGTGGATCACCCTATCACTCCCACCATTTACATTAACCCCAAAATACATAAATCATTAAATAATCCTCCTGGACGTCCAATCATATCGGCCATTGGATCCCTAATGGAACCCATCTCAAAAATGATGGATGTATTTTTGAGACCCTTTGTTCTCAAAATGTGGTCCTATGTTCGGGATTCGACGCAAGTTATTAATATAGTATCTTCATTGCAAGATTTTAATCCTGAATGGTTGTTGGTTATGCTCAACATAGAATCGTTGTATACCAACATCCCACAAAAGGAAGCATTGAAATTAGTTGAACAATACCTATGCGATAGACAGGAATGGAGGCGGATCCCTATGGCTTTTCTTTTAGACCTTGCTCGAATTGCATTATGTGAGAATTATTTTTGTTTTCAAGGTCTATTCTATAAGCAGATAAAAGGGGTGGCCATGGGGTCCTCTATGGCCCCCAATATCGTGAACCTGTATGTTTTTAATTTTGAGGAGATGTTTATTAAAGACAATCCGTTTAAAAATAATATGAAATTATGGCTTAGGTATATAGACAATGTCTTTATGCTGTGGGAGGGGTCAATATCCATTTTGGAGGAGTTCAATGTTTGGGACAACACCCTGGATGATAACTTGCGGTTCCAATTGACCTTTGATGATAAAAAGATTTCCTATTTGGATTTACTCATTATAAAGACTGATAGAGAATTCATTACTACACTTTATAAGAAACCGACGGATCGGAATCAGCTGCTTCATTTTCGTAGCTTTCATAATTTATCACTAAAGTATAACCTGCCGGTAGGTCAGTTTTTGAGGATTCACAGGATATGTACCTCAGATCAGGAATTTAAAGAACAAGCGAAGATGATGACTGAAAGATTTCAGGCTAGAGATTATCCGTCAATTACCTTAAAAAAGGCATGTAATAGAGCAATGCATTGCCCACGTAAAGAGTTATTACAGAAACAGAAGAAAGACAATGATGTGGGTATGGTATGCCCATTGCTGTATTCTTATCAGTCGCATCGAGTAGCCAGAATAATTAAAAAGTACTGGCATTTGATCCAAACGATTCCCACATTTCATGATTCAAAAATTACAATAGCATATAAACGTAATGCAAATCTGAAAAATATGCTAGTTCCATCTGCCCTTACAGAGAGAGCTTTTTTATCTCGACACAAAGGTCATTTTCAGTACGGTAATTGTTCCGTGTGTACTCATGTACTTGTAGTTAGAAAACAATATGTTCATCCTGTTAGTGGTCGTGTGTTTCAGTTGGATGACTTCTCTAATTGTTCCACCAGCCATGCCATCTATGTAGTTCAATGTCCCTGTATGAAATTATATGTAGGTAAGACGACTCGCCCCGTTCGCAATCGGATTATTGAACACAGGAGCTGTATTAAAAGAGGAGTAGTAGATAAGCCCCTTGTTTGCCACTGGCAAGAGTTTTCGCACAAGATTTCAGACTTGAAATACTTTGTTATCAAAAAAGTAAAAATTAACTGGAGAGGAGGAGATGTTGATAGAACCATCCGTCGTTTGGAGGAACGATATATCTTTAATCTTAATAGTTTGTCACCTAATGGTTTAAATATGGATAAAGATCTATCAGTATTTCTATGAGGCTACCCCCCACCCCCCTCTATTTCCTTGGTATATGGGGTCATTTTAAACAGTTAAGAATGCACTTTTATGTCCCCGTATACATGTAGGCAGTTTTTAACCTTAAGATTTGTATGGTTTATTTTGGCAATGATGCAGGGTAAGGGCTTTTTGCCGTGAGACATTTAAAGATCATGCTGCAGTGCTTATATGAGGATTGGGTTGTTTAAATGGCTGAGTATTTTTGGTTTATGTTATATAATATAAGTTGTGATTGCACATTAATGTTTATACCCTAGGTAATGCCTTTATGGGTTAAGGTTTTGTCCCCTCACTTTCTTGAGGTTTACGTTGGTAAGAACAAGTAATTGGTGCAGTGTTCTGTTCTACCCCATGCACCGTCACCTTATTTGCATACCGTGGGCAATATCCTAATTCAGTACGCAGACGCCGGCGTTTTTTACTTTCGCTACTGCGCAATCGGCAGAGATCTGTTTGACTGAGGTGTTCGATTAAATAGCAACTTAAAAGTGTGTTACTGGTGTAAAGTTTTAATACAAACACGGGATATGAGAATGAGTAATATAGTGAAGAACTATTATATATATGGATTCATAACAACAATTGAATTACGCTCCAAAGATGTAATAGTTAGGTGATACGGTGCAGTCCCGCCCTTACGAATTACGTTGAATTGTCGGCGTTTATTGCAACTAATGTTTTGAATGAATAATGTTGAGCTTGCTTTTGAAGTACAAAGATTTCTCCAATCTGTTTAATAATTACAACCGAGGGATTTTGTTCTTTATATTATATTGCATCGTCTGGTAGCATCTTTTTAAACAGCAATGTGGTGTCAGATAAGACTATATGAGCGGTGACATGACCTTTTATTTCACTATATAATATCTGTTTTACATACTGCAGACTTTTTGGTTACAGCATAGATGCCGGGTTTTGTTATTATCGTTTGACCAGCATAGATTCATAAGATTGGGGTGGGATACGAGTAGTGACCAACATATCCATAGTCTACGATACATAAAGTTTGTAAACCGTGGTTCTTTCTGCGTGGCTACTTCTTCCACGTTTGATAGAACATGGGGTGAATTAGGACTGGATAATACTTTGCAATGATGAAGTCCTGTATCTTTCCTTCTTTTAGCGGCGGGTCTCCGCCAACCTTTAGAGATATCATTTCTGAATGAATATCATCGTGCTCATAGGTAATAAACTTTAGATGCACATTCTATCCCACTGACTCTTATCCGAATACTAGGTATAGTAAATAATCAAAAGTTACATGATGATGATACACTTATCCATATGTTTTTTTTCTCCTTGTCCCTGATAGTGAGTAGAGCACCATGGAGGCATGATTGTTTATGAAGGTATGCAATATGTGTTTTATTTATTTATTTATTGTTTTTGTATGTTTTAACACCATGTCAGCTTGTCATGATGTCTGAGATGTGGATAACACTTTAAATAGTTTTTGATGATTTAGATGCTTATTTATTTAATTCTGTTTTTATCATTGATGGTTTTTTGTCTGTTCTAAGATGTTTGTCCTAGCATCTTATTGTGCTGTGCTGATCTTTTAATTGATTAATATAATTATTTATTTATTATGATTGATTATAGATGTGTTACATGTATTTTATATGGTATTTATGAATTTATGATTTTAAGCTTTTACAATCATCCTTAGGTATGACGCATCCTTTATGTTTAGCAATATGGTTGTAGTATACTTATTTATTTGTTTGTTTGTTTGTTTATTTAGCCTGCCCCTGAAGAAGGCAACGAAACACGGCCTGTGTCGGGCCATAGGCTTTTACTGCTAATAAAGAATATCCTTCCAATCGCTATCCACGTTTTCTGACTGGGCTTATTGTAGCACATGGGTCTGTGCTTTCCTGTTGGTACTGAGAATGAGAAAAAACAGACTTCAAATCCCACGACGATGATCCTTGTGCTTGTGAGTAAGTCACTTAAGCCTCCATTGCCTTGCGTAGAAATGAAGGGACCCTTTTACTAAAGTGCGCTAAGCAGTTAACGTGCATTTTCATGTGCCGTAGCGGTGGTGCAAGGGCCTGCAGTAACTGTTATCACAGGAACATGATGGTTACCAAACTGATTCATGCGCTAGCTGCCAATTGCTTGTTGGGGTGATGAATAAGTGGGTTAAGGGCAGAGAGCGGGCATGAAGAACACATTGCAGTTAATGCAGGGGACATATATTTATGCTATCAATGTTGCAATTATTGCAGGTGCAACCAATGCCACTTCAATATTTTGTTTACCTGCCAAGAAAACCCAGGAACTGCTGGGTTGCTAGGAGTCAGCATTGACTCGAAGGCACACATTGCTTTGCACTAATTATGCCATCCATTAGGGTGCGCATCTGTACATTAACGGCTGGAAACATTCTGGCCATGCTCTCAACAGGTATCATGGAGGTTTTGCAGTTCATGCTCATGAACTTTAGTGCTAGATGCTTGTTAAGTGCAAAAAGCACTCGGTGAACAGGGCAATATCTATTGTAATGGAATGTAACTTGCCTTGAACTACTGAAAAGCTGTGCTCGAAATCAAAATTCCTCCATACATGGAACTGGAGAAGAGATGCATTGTGGAACCTGTGTGTCTTTTTGGCAACCTGCCAGGTACTTGTGACCTGGATTGGCTACTGTTGGAAACAGGATACTGGGCTTGATGGATGTTGGTCTGAGGCAGTATGGCATTTGTTTTTGTTCATGTGATGTTTAAGAATGCTCAATTAGCTGTTCATAAGCAAAAATTTAATCAATTTAGTCTTATCTCTTCTCTAGTTACAGATTTTCAGATATGTTAAATTTAGCTATTATCAGCCCAGTGAGGGCAGTCTTATTGCTCATGCTGTAGTCAAGTGTTAGTCCACAATGGTTGGGGTAGCAGTGGTTCATGGTTTATTCACTGGGGTCCTGGCAGGACAGTAGTAACAGCCTCACACCAGCGTATACACCCCTACTGAATTGGATGTCTATGGCAGCAGCATATTGACACTGGCCACTAACCTTCACTGTTATTGGAGGGTTAGTGTCCAACATAGGCAGAACACAGGGCCGATCTGTTGCTGTCACTCTCACTGTCACCTACAGCATGCTGGAAACAAGGAGAAAAACATAACACATTAGCAGTTATGTGGACCTGCAACACTGCCAGAAGAGACCATCTCTAACAGTGCAGGTTCAGTGTACCAGGTACTGGGCACCCCTCCTCACCCTCAGAGTGACAGCTGAAACCGCTCTGCAGCAAATCTACTATTATGTGCATGTAACACATACAGCCAGTGCGTCTTACTGTGCTGATATGCTGGATCAGTGCATTCTCCATTGGTTCTTCCGCTGCAGACTGCTGTTTTGCATGTGCAGTGCCTCATGGGTAGTGGAGAGCCCAACCTATACTGGCACAGCAAACAGTTTAACCAGAGATTTTCAGGTTCTACCCATCTATGTAGAGCTGTGTGGAGGTGTAGCCTACTGGTTGGTGCAATGTTTCCATGGTCAGAGGTCCAGAGTTTGATTCCCACTTCTTCATTTTGTGCCTGGGTTCGCTTACCCACCTCGCACAGAACTGGCTCTGCTGTGACCTGCAGACAATCATTCTTCTACATTTCTATGTATTATGGCCACACTTTGAGTAGCCCAACATAGCATTCCTCATCATGGTCATCTGTGAGCATGTCTTTAGTGGCTCTGCTGCAGCACATTGCAGCGAGTCAGTGATGTATATGCAGCAGATGTCTGAGTCAACTGGTATGGGTGCATTTTCTGTTTTGCCATCATTGTAACCTTGTGGTGAAAGTGAATTAAAGTTGACTACTGATTATGCATCAGAAGTAAGTCAGGGGTTAATGAAACCTCAGTTTTGTAGGAAAGAAATGCCCGTGCAATTTTGTGAGAAACATCTTGCATAACTACATCATGTGAAACTTATGAGAGGGAGTCCTGATCACTGTTCCCTCTAAGCTGTGCATGTGTGCGCGCGCACACACCTCGCCGAGCGAGCGCACATACTTAACAACAGAGCACACAAAAATTACGGTTCTGATTCTGATAGAAAACAACACAGACGTCTTAAAATGTAAAAGTTGTGATTGTAATTACTAGAAATTTTCCGCTTCATTTAGTAATCGTCTATTTTCATTTAATTTGATTAAAATCAATGTGGTGTACATACTGTATTCTGACGTGTAATAAAATTTTAAAGTATATAACTCCGAGTGTCGTTATGTGGTGCACAAAAATGTAACCTTCCTTCAAAAGCTGCACAGCTGATATTTTATGTGCACACAGCCTACAGAAAATTAGAGGGAACATTGGTCCTGATACAGGTATGTAGATAAGGAAAAGCTTCTTCCCATAGCAACTGTGCTTCTTCTCATAAAGTGAAGGTCATCTGTCAGAGTTCTGAGCTTCTGAACCATGGGATGGGAGATGCCCCTTCCTTGAGCATTCACAGGCGTCTGGCCAGCGTCTTGATTATGTTTAATGGATAGCTGATCCTATTCTGTGTGTATGTCAACTGATGGAAAATTACTGGTTGCTCTTGCAACAAAATAAAATGGGTGCCTTTTTCAGCCAGGAGAGAAAAAGGAGTTCTCACCTATGGAGAGAACACGTGCACTGCCTAGGATTCTCCTGACTGAGAAGTCTCTCTTGCCTGGCTGAATCCAGAACTTATTCAGTCAAAGTGTGGCATGAGATGAAGTTCATAGCTCTGTTGGTGATGTATCATTTTCTTGTATCTTGCTATTTGTAGATAACATGAAGGTGGGTGATTCACTTGTCTTTTCTAACTAATTATATGTGAATAAGCAAATTACTTGCTTTCAAGTTACCTTTTTTATATTTTATAAATAAACTGCTTATCTTTATTACAAAGTGTGTTAGTCCTTATTTCACGCCCTGATCCAGCAGGACAGACCTCCTAGCTTTACATAAAGAGGATATATCTCGTACATTCAGGCACTTAACACTCATTGCATAGCCATCCCCTGCACTGTTCTGCCATCATTACTTGCTTCATATGGGGCAAACGGGTTCAACTTGCCCCTTTTTATCATGCCACTCTGTCGGGTGTATTGTCTTGCAGTTGCACAGGCTGAGGCACCAATCCCACCCACACAAATAGTGTTTCATGTACTCTATGGCACTGCTACTTTTGGTTCATATACACCAAATGCTTTTGGCCTGTAGGATCCCATACATCCACTCACCACACACATTGCAAACACTCTGCTTGGAAAATCCATGCCACAGCCCTGCACCCACCATTTGAGCATCAGGGAGGATCATGGTGGGACAGCTTACTGGCAGTAAGCTGCCCCACCATGGCCATCAGGGGTCATTTGCAGCAGTTAGCCATATCATGCACACTTTTCTTGTGACTACTCCACATGCACACTCATGGACAATCCTCCCTTTGCTGCCCACATCAGGAACATGCTGCCTCCACCCAGACACTGTCTTAGCCTGTGGCGTGCCACACACTGATAGTACATCTGGATACATGTCCACACCTCACAGACACTATAATGTAGCTTATGGCACGGTGTATGCTTTCAGGAGCATCTAGGACTGCACGCTTGTCACAGCACCCCCTGATGCCACATCCCCTCTGCTAACCCCGCTGCTACCACCATCCACCCATGACACAGCCAATACCCACAATGACCACCATCACTAGGCAGCTGCCGATCTCGCCTAGTCAACAGCATAGGCCTGCTGTATGGTCAAACATACTCATCACACATACTGCCACATTGCCAGGCATCAAGTGAGTCAATTCCATCAACTACCAATTGTGCTTGCATCCATACCTTCTTCAATGGCTTCCCTAACCCCCCCCCCCCCTTTCAGCATTTCCTTTGTTAAGGTGCATGCCAGACACCTTAATGCAGCATGTCCCACTACCACACGGTAAGTGTCCACTACCATTCCTTAATGCCGGAATACCTCTAACATGCACAGCACACAGCGCACGGTAACCCCTTATCGCTGCAATTAATGCACAAAAAATACTGCTGCCTTACCACTGTTTAGTAAACATGCCCCCCAATGTTCCCACTAATTTTCTGTAGGCTGTGTGCGCATAAAATATCAGCTGTGCAGCTTTTGAAGGAAGGTTAAATTTTTGTGCGCCACATAACAACACTCGGAGTTAAATACTTTAAAATTTGACTACACATCAGAATACAGTATGTACACCACATTGATTGCACTAGAAAATATTGTAGAACTTGTGAAAAACTGTAAATACACAACAACTTTTAAATTTTAAGACGTCTGTGTTGTTTTCTATCAGAATCAGAACCGTAATTTTTGTGCGCTCTATTGTAAAGTATGTGTGCTCGCTCGGCGAGATGTGTGCGCGCGCACACGCGCACAGCTTAGAGGGAACAGTGCCCTATGTATATAAATTTGGAGCCATATGGCTCCACATTTTATATACATTCTGCAGCTGAAGAACCAATGGAGACTGCACTGATCGAGCATATCAGCTCAGTAAGACACACTGGCTGTGTGTGCTACATGCACATAACTGCAAGCCGTGCTACAGAGTGGTTTCAGCTGTTAACCTGAGGGTGAGAAGAGGTGGTCAGCATCTGGTCCACTGAACCTGCTCTGTTAGCAATGGTCTGTGTTGTAGTTCCACATTACTGCTAGTGTGTGGTAGATATTATCTGCAGTGTGTTATGCTTTTCTCTATATTTCCAGCATGCTGTAGGTGACAGTGACAGCAACAGCTCGGCCCTGTGTTCTACCCATTTTAGACACTAACCTTCCAGTAACAGTGCATGTTAGTGCCCAGTGTCAATATGCTGCTGTCATGGATAGCCACTGCAGTGGGAGTGTATAGGTTGGCATGGGGCTACTGCTACTGTCCTGCCAGGCCCCCAGTGAGTAGGCCATGCACCACTGCTGCCCCAACCATTGTGGACTAACAAGTGATACATCACAGGCAGTAAAACTGTCCCTGCTGCCCTTCACTGGGCTATGTCAGCCAAGCACAAACCAACTGTGGTTGGTCTGCTGGTCAGCACATACAGCATTATTTATTTAATTAGTTATGTGCTTAATGCGACCACAAGCACCCTGTCTTCAGATACTCAGCATTGACACCCAGCATTTTGCTCAGTGATTGGCTTTCTCAGAGAGAAAATGCATCCACATCACTGGAGCCAGACATTATAATAGCTCTATGTGGATACATAGCTGTGCCGTGGTCACCTTTTGGTCATAGTGAGAGTGCCATCTCTGCATGCCACCTAGGCAATACACATGGCAGACAGGCACAATGGCATCTCAGCCAGTGACCCTACCATTGCGGCAGACACATCGAGGACAATATGTGCTGTTTCAGGTGATACCCACAATCCTCTGCCTCACCTTATTCACATTTTCCAAAATGTCTGAGAAAAACTTGGACAATGTGAGGATCAGCTGCTTGGCCAAATAGAGGCCTCTTTGACCATGGATGTCCTTTTGGTACCCACCTAGGTACCTGTGCCCCTGATTGGCCACTATTGGACAGAGGATAGTGGGTTTGAAGAACCTTGGTCTGACACAGTATGGCAGATATTCAGAACTTATGTTCTTATGCCTCTCTGTGCTACCCGGGCAACTGTCTAGTCTGCCATGTACACCAGTACCCCCCAATGCATGACCACCATGCTAATCTCTGTGCCCCATTTGCACCATCAGCATGGTGTCCTTTCCTACTTGAGCACCATGCTGTTGCTGATAATGGAGCACTTCTATCACTATCTTGGGTTCCCTTGTTACTAATGCTTAAATAGTCTCTCTCCCCTCTACAACCACCCTTTCCATGAGGTTTCTATTGATGATCGTGTTTCCAGCGTTAAAGGGCTTTTTGGGCCATTGCTCAATCAGCGGTACAGGAGCACATGCTGTAACTGCCCACTCCCCACCCAGTTCACGCCCACTCCCTGCCCCATTCACACCCACTCTCAGTCCCCTGTGCCCTTAACACTGCCGATGCCTTTACTGCACCTTAAGGCAGCATTTGTTTGGTGTTAAGGGAGCAAGTGTGCCGATAGCCTGCGTTAACGGCACACATGCTCCCTTACAGTAGTTTAGTAAACATACCCCATAGCAAGACTGTGGAGTCCGTTATTGAATACACAGATACACTACCAAAAAACTGCCTCCAGTTTTGCAACTGATTCCTATAGATTTTGGGGTGCTGAATCCAGGAAAAATAGCCAAAATGTTCCATCACGTCATGTTTTCTTGCAAAATTAGATTTCTTACCCATATAAGGAATGTTCACATAATTTCTTTTTAGCCGACTGCAGTTTATTTTCTTGGCCCAAAATAGAGGTTGTAATGGTTAACTAACTAGAAACACTCCCTCATGATATTTTAGAGTGTTTTGTATTCATTTTATACATTGACAGGACAATTGGGAGGCAGGGGGCTAAATCCAGTACTCGCGCTGGCGCATGTTCTTTCCTGTTCGCCTCGCCTCGTTCGCTCGCTCAAACACGGTGGTTGCGACATGAACGTTCCTGTCAAATTTCAGTTTCTTGCAAGTTCATTATTACCTTTTGTTTGCTCAGTCGTAATCCAGCTTTATTCCGAAGTGGTTCACTACAGTTGTAGTTTGCAGTGCTGTGTATTTGTGATGGCTCACAGAGCCAGAGGTTGCGTCAACTGTCCGAACAGTTTTTGTTTTATTTGTGGGGAATATACCGTGAAAAAGCGGCAGAGGAACATTTCTGCATTTATTAAAAAAGTATATTTTGCCTATTTCGGTTTGAAGTTAGGCGATCAAGACAAACCGTGGGCTCCTCACAAAGTGTGCAAGACATGTGAGGAAGATCTACGCTTATGGATGAAAGGTAAAAAACAAGCATTTCGTTTCGGAATACCTATGATGTGGCGTGAACAAAGAGACCACAGCAGTGACTGCTATTTTTGCTCTTGCATTGTGAAGGGATACAACTTAAAAAATAAGAACGTAATAAGTTACCCCAACCTTCCCTCAGCAATTAGGCCTATGCCTCATAGCAACGAAGTACCTGTGCCTGAACCACCAAAATCTTTGGATCATATTTGTGTGGACGGTTCTGATCATGATGAGACTCATCAGATGGCTTTTCCCGATGAGTCCAGTACTTCCGAGTTTGAAACTGAACCAGATCCGAAACCTGAACTTTTCTCTCAAGCTGAATTGAATGATTTAGTCCGGGATTTAGGACTCCCAAAAGATGCTGCCCAACTGCTAGGTTCTCGGCTTAAACAGAAAAATCTATTGTCACCAGGAACAACTTTTTATTGGTACCGCAACCGCGAAACACAATTTTTGAAGTATTTCAGCAAAGAGGAAGATTTGGTATTTTGCAACGATATATACGGAGTGATGGAAAAGTTTAAACTCAAGTATGATCCTGCTGAATGGCGGCTGTTCATTGATTCGTCAAAAGACAGCATAAAGGGGGGCGGAGCCTGATGTCCAGCGGGTAGGACGCTTTGCGTTGAAGCTCCCGAGAGGCCTACTTAGAATCCTGACTTAATACCTATACAAATTTACTATTTCGCTCCGAGCTGACCGGGGCACCTCGGGGGGGATGGCGGCCCATAAACCAGCGCGCTTGGACTTCGGGTCTCCTTCTTCTTCTCACGGAAAACGCTCCAAAACAGAGGTGTCTTCCCCACAGAAGCGCTTCGAGCCATGCGAGAAGACTTTGGAGTGCTCCAGGACCGACTTGAAAGTCTTTCATTACGGCAGGACAACATGGCGGGGGTCCTCGACTCGCACGAGGTGCGCTTGGGCAAACTGGACAAGGCTGAGCGCCAGATACAGAATCTTCAAAAGGAGTTAGAAGATAGCAATAATCGAGCCCGTCGCAACAATGTGAGGCTCCTCGGAATGCCGGAGGGGGTGGAAGCAGGAGATATAAGAGAATTCTTGCTCAAAACTCTTCCCTCCTTGCTGAAGATCACTTTTCACAGAGAACTGGAAATCGATCGAGCACACCGTGTTCCTGCCCACATGGCGCTCAACCGCACGACCCCCCGGCCTATTATCTTTAGCTTGCTACGATATCAACAAGTGGAACAACTTTTACATGCTGCCCGAGCGAATCATCATTTGGAATTTGAAGGTCGTAAGGTCTCCTTCTTTCCTGATTTGGCAAAGCCTACCGTTGACCGTCGGAAGAAACTCCTTGCTTTTCGCCCTCGACTTCAACAGCTACAGGCTCGCTTTGGCCTGTTGTATCCAGCGAAGCTCCGAGTGACTCTCCACAACCAAACCAGGACGTTCGAAGATCCTGATCTACTATCAACATTTTTAGACTCCAAAGAAGCAGAGCAGATGCGCTGATCCCAAATCTTGGACTCTTATCTGCCGGCTCTATCCGCCATTTTGAAGGGCCCGATGCGGCGGTCATAGCCAAGCACAGAAATAGCCTGGACTTTCTTTCTTTCTCTATATGACTTTTGTTTTTTGGTCTCCTATCCCTTCATGATGTGTGCCTCGGTCGGATTCGGAGCACGCACAGTCCTACAGGTTATGTGTTTTTTCAATTTCGGCCTTCTCTGGGGTTTCTCCCCGCAGACACATGGTCGCCAGTAATTTTGGGGTTTTGCTTCTCCTCTACCGTACTGCGGTTTTCTTTGTTAATGTGGGGCGCTTCATTGTATTATATTAGCTTATTTTTCCTATGTCATGTGTACAGCCAGATACAGTCAGTTTGAGGGACATAGTGAAATTATGTGTGCTATCATGCTCAGAATTTTTAACTTTTCTGAATGGCCTTATGTAAAATCTTATCATTCACCGTCAAAGGTATTAATGGTCCACTCAAAGGAAAGAAAATCCTTAGCTATCTTAGCCATGAGCATGTTGATTTAGTGTTTCTTCAGGAAACGCATTTAAACTCTGCTGAAACACTGAAACTCAATGCTAAGCCTCACATGGTAGCTGCCTATTCTCCCACCGTTTCCAAATGGTACGGGATAGCCATTCTGGTTAGGAAGTCTTTGCACGCTACTGTACCTGATATTAGCGCTGACAAGGAGGGTAGATGGGCCCGTGTACACCTTGAGGTTGGAGATAGTGAATTCACGTGTATTTGCATTATGCCCCGAATGTGGACAACCCTGCTTCCTATGCGAGTATTGCGCAGTTGGCCTTGGCCTCTGCCAATGCTCCATTAATACTTGGTGGTGATTTTACTCAAGTGTTCCCTCAATCTTTTCTTCTCAAACAAGGTGCTCATTGGTTGGAAGATCCAGTACCGAGTAGACCTGTGTGGCTAGATATAGAAGCGGACCTTTGCAAACCGATTCCTCTTACCTTTCTCCCTGGTAGGACTCTCCCATCAGACTCCCACTATCCACCAATGCTTTTAGACACTTTAGGTGCCTTTAATACTCTTATGCAATCTTTAGACTCCCGACTCTGGTCAGTGCAACTTCAGCATCGCCTTCGGAGCACTAGAGGACTCCCGCCATCGGCATTCTCTACATAAGGTTGCTTGGAGACTTTCCGATCTCTCGGTAGTTCACTGGGTGTAGCATCCACTTTTACTAAGCCTTATGTAATGCTATAACTAGAGATACCCCTATAGCGCAGAAAGTATGGGAGAGAGAATTGCATGTGACTTTGACCTCGGAGCAATGGAGCCTTATCTGGAGTAGAGGGACACGGGTTCCCGACCCGCCTCACTCACTCAGACCCTCTTCTTTCTAGCCCACCGGTGTTTTTACACTCCTCACAGATTAGACAAATGGAACACTACTCAGGGCAATGGTTTCTGGACACGTCCTGCGGCCATTGGTTCATTGCCTCATGTTATGCATGAATATCCCGCACTACAGTATTACTGGCGTCGGGTCTGGGGTCGTATTTAGTCTATCTCGCACTCTCAGGAGCCCCTTTCTTGGAGGATAGTGGGACTTCGCCCAGTTGCGGGGATCCCCTCTCTCCCAAAATGGCTTATCTCCTTTCGAACTTTATGCTTGGCATTGCTATTTCCCTAATTAAGTAATACTGGAAAATTAGCTCCCATCTGAGCCCCAATGAATGGTGGAATCATGCTTGTCTTTACAGTAAATATGAACAAATACCTCGTCTGTTCGCTTCCTCCGTTCAGACTCCTTCTCATTGGTCTCAATGGAAGATGCTCAATGACTATGTACATTTTGCTAAATGCTCTCATCTGACTGTCTAACTTTGTATATATCTCTGTCCCATGATCATGCTGTATTGTAGATACTCTTTTGATCGTTTGATGTATAATCACTGTTAATTGGAAGCGCTCACATGCTGATATAATCGGGTAGAGAAGAAGCATCGGGGTGGGGGGTAATGGGTTTACTTTTCCTTATTGTATACTTGTTTTGTCTCTTTTGGTGTGTTGTTTCTTTTGTTTGTTGCAAAATGAAAATAAAAGTTTAAAAAAAAAAAAAAAGACAGCATAAAAGGTGTTCTTCTTCATAATGGCAACACATTCGCTTCAGTTCCTATTGCTCACTCTGTTATTCTCCAAGAAAAATACGAGAATTTGGCCCTGATTCTTCAGAAGATTCGTTATGATGAGCATAAGTGGATGATTTGTGGAGACTTTAAAATTCTATCCATGCTATTAGGGCAGCAATCCGGTTTCACCAAATATCCCTGCTTCCTTTGCTTGTGGGATAGCTGGGCCCGCGACCTACACTGGGGGAAAAAAAACTGGCCAATTCGGGAGTATTTGAGACCCGGTGAGAAAAATGTTCTTCATGAGAGCTTGGTACCTCGTGATAAAATTCTATTACCACCTCTCCACATTAAGTTGGGTCTCATTAAGCAATTCATCAAGTCCCTTCCAAAAGATGGTGAGTGCTTTCGGTACCTTTGCTCAAAGTTCCCCCGACTTTCTGAAGCAAAGCTAAAGGAAGGAGTGTTTGTTGGCCCTGATATAAGGAAACTCATTTCAGATGGAGCATTCGCTGAAACAATGTCTGAGAAGGAAAAAGATGCCTGGGATTCCTTCAAGGATGTTGTTCTCAAATTCTTGGGGAACAGGCGGGATGAGAACTATAAGGATATTGTTGCCAGGTTGCCCAGTGCCTTCAAAGAACAAGGCTGTAACATGAGCCTGAAAGTCCATTTCTTGCACTCCCATGTGAACTACTTTCCCGAAAACTTGGGGGCGTACAGTGAAGAACAAGGTGAAAGGTTTCACCAGGACATCAAGGACGCAGAGAGAAAGTACCAAGGAAGATGGAACACCACTATGATGGCTGATTTCTGCTGGTTGCTGCTGCGGGAAACCCCAGATGAAAAATACGCCAAGCAGCGCACCAAGAGAAGCATTCGGGGGAAGAAGAAACGGGCCCACCAGGAGATTGATTGACCCAAGAATGACTTTAAAAATCTAAACTGTGTTGACAAATATCATGTTTTTACTAAACTTTGAAATAAAAATTTGCTAGTTATTACCACAGTGTCGGATCTCATTTATTAGAATTTTATTTTCACACCATCGGGTGTTTGTCTTCATGTATTGCAATGGTGCGGTTTGCGTTTTCTATTCTTACATACATACCTGTACAACATTTTTTGCACATTTCTTTGCTTTGCTTTGTGTCTAACCTCGCTCTTATATGCTCAATGTTTGTGCACATGTATGTGGCTGTTTTAAGTGCAGACAATTTTGCTACCATCACAGTGTGTTTTGTTGACATTACTCTATTCTTATGTGCTGCCTTGTTACAATTTTCTTTATTCTTATTTGAATAACTACTAAACAATTAGTATAAAGAATTCATCCAAGAAACTTTTATCTCGATGCACTCAATCTGAAACGTTCACCTCAAACTGCTAACCCAATGTAGCAAAAAATCTGTACGTGATGGAGCAAATTGGTTACCAAATTTGGATTCAGCGCACCAAAAAACGTAAAAATCAATCGAAACATTAGAGGCAGTTTAAAAAAAATTTTTTTAGTGTACCTGTGATATTAACACATAGAGAGATGACATATAAAAATAATAGATAAATAAATAAAGCTAACAGGAGATAAATAAATAGAGCAAAATAAAATAAAATGAAGTAAAGCAATGTAGCAGGTATAGAAATCTCATCATATAGATCCGAAATGGATAAATAGAACAGACAGGAAGATGAATTTGAGGGATACAGTGGAGAGAATAAAACATACTTAGCTGTATTCCAGGTAATGCAAACAGTGCAGAACTACTCTTGAAACTTTTCCACATAGGGCCGATGACAGCTGCAACAAAATGACAACACAGATCCAATAAAGTTTAACTGTAGAGGCATCGTAAAACCATTAGTCCCTGTGAAGGTGCTATTGGGAATGAAATGTAGTCACTTCTAATAAAACTTTTGTTAAGTAAAATGTCCCCCTTTTTGAGCTATTTAATAAGGCTAAGAGTGATAGGGATGACATTAAAATTGTTATTGTAAATGGCATAGAGTGTGAAAAGAAGTAATATTTCTTATTTAATAAAATCAAAATGAAAGGAAGATTATTAAAAATGAGTATATAGAGTCCTTAATATGGGAGCAATGGACTCGGTGAGCATTCGAAAAACTAAATTGATAATAAAACTGCCTTACCTGGGGCATACAAGCTCTACTATTAGTGTTATAAGTAGGATGCTGGCAGTGACCATTCACCATTTAAAGCAGGGGATTTGGCACCAAGGATCGTAGTGGTTACCTTAGAAACCAAACAAAACATGCTTGCTAATTTAAAAAACTTGCATCCAGGAGTCATCTTTTACATATAAAAAATGGATCAAAAAATTAAAAGAGGGGGACAATTTGGACGAATTTAAAAAAGAAACTAAAACATCCATATATGGTTGATGGATCTTGAACAGAGCGCAGTAGGTCACATGCTACAAAGTGAAATAGGACCAGTAGACCTTAAAAAAAATCTTATTTGATTATTTGATTTAAAAGATAATACTACCAATCCAATTGAATCCCCACTTGACCAGAATTTATAAGACTAATAAGAGAAAACAACGTGTAATCAAACTCTAGAATTCATTACCAGAAGATGTAGTAAAAGCTGTCAGTGTAGCTAGGCTTAAAAAAGGTTTGGACAAGTTCCTGGAGGAAAGGTCCATAAACCATTATTAAAAAGGACCCATTGCTTTCCCCAGGACAAGCATTGTGGAACCTGTGTACCTTTTTGGGAACCTGCCAGATAATTGTGACCTGGATTTGGCCACTGGTGGAAACAGGATACTGGGCTTGATGGACCTTGGTCTAACCCAGTATGGCATTTCTTATGTTCTTATGGGGAATTGCTGTTTTAAGTGCAACCCACTTTTACTGAAAACTTTTCTGCAGAGAAAGGAAGTCATAGTAAAACATACTAGTCCATTTATCATCCATGAATGAAAACACTCTGAGATTTACATACAATACTATAAGGCCCTCCACAGTTCCAGCTCCTCCTCCACGGGACAGGCTCCCACACCAAGACGCCCTCCACAGATCCGGCTCTCCTTCCAAGGGACAGGCTCCCCCCACGGGACAGGCTCCCGCACCAAGACGCCCTCCACAGATCCGGCTCTCCTTCCAAGGGACAGGCTCCCGCACCAAGACGCCCTCCACAGATCCGGCTCTCCTTCCAAGGGACAGGCTCCCCCACCAAGACGCCCTCCACAGTTACAGCTCCTCCTCCACGGAACAGGCTCCCTCCACGGGACAGGCTCCCGCAACAAGTTCACCACTCACCGATCAGACAACAGACGAAGACTTAAGAAAACAGTCATCACCCTAATAAAACTTCACAAGAGACCAACATGCACGCCACATACTTCCTCCCACTCTACCTACTCGTCACACAACTCCTCCCACCTACCACACACCTCCCCTACCCACAAGCAAACACAACATGGCACACACCAACTACATTGCCATATTTAGAACCACAACACACACACAAAGAGACACTCAGAACTTTCCAGACAAAGCGGACAAAACAGAAACAAAGCAAACTCCCACACGTACACAAAGGAAGCACATGTAACAACAAACCCCGCAACAAAGACAACAACGATTGAGCTCATAAACGCCAGATCCGTCTGCAACAAGATATACACCCTTGTAGACCACATAGAAGAGCGACAGCCCGACGTAATATGCATCACAGAGACATGGTTCAACCCTACCGACAACGTACTACTCAACCAACTGGTACCCGAAAACTACTCAGCGTACAACTGCCCACGCACCCACAAGCGTGGAGGAGGAGTCCTGATAATAGCGAAAACAAACCTAAAGTTCAAGACACAGAACCTCACCGATACACAGCAATGTAACACAATTAGCATCAAGAACAAGAACATTACAATCTGCCTAACCTACAGAGCACCCAGAGCTCCACCCGACGAACTAGCCTTCACACTCGAAGAAGCCTGTGCCATAACATCAAACAACAAACCAGCGCTACTGATTGGTGACTTCAACCTCAAGTCCACCAATGCCAAAGACGCAGAGGCCTTCCTTCAAGCAATGACCGCACTACAATTCACACAGATAATCAATGCACCAACGCATAAACATGGATCATCCCCAGACCTCATCTTCGCATCCAATTACCTAACATCAAGAGACCTAATTTCCCAACCCACCATTACCCCAGTGCCATGGTCTGACCATTACCTAATCGAAACAAAGCTGCGATCACCAGAGGACCAGACAAACGAAAGAGCAAACAGCTCACACACACAAAGACGATTCAAACATTTCGACAGGGACGAATTCATACAGGACACAACACAGCACTCGAACATTACTACAGATGACCTGGAGGAACAAGTTTCCAGTTGGAACAGCATTCTAGCTAACGCCGCCAAAGCAGCTGGTAGTGGGATCAAGAATCCACACCACAACAAGAGACAAAACAAACCATGGTACTCAGCAAAAATACGACAGGAAAAGAGGGAGCTCAGGAAGATTGAACGGAGATGGAGAAAAAACAAAACAACTGCCGACCAGCATCTTTATCTAACAAAGCAAAAACAATACAATACACACATCAACCAATCAAAGATGGAATTCAACACAAACATGATAAATTCCTCCATCAACAAACCCAGGGAGCTTTTCGAAATAGTAAAGATCCTCACAAAAGAGCAAACAACAGAAGGGGAAGTACAAGTTGATCCACAGGAATTTGCCGACCACATCAAAAACAAATTTCACTCCACGGATCGAACAACACATAGGGGCTTGTTTACAAAGCCGTGGTAGCGGGTCGCGGTCGTTATCGGAGCCGCAGCCCCATTGAAATCAATGGGGTCGCGGCTCCGATAATGATCGCGAACCGCTACCGCAGCTTTGTAAACAAGCCCCATAGTGGGAACAACAGGACGGACGTTCAATCCAAAACTTGGGGCACATTCTACACACCCTCAACAGAACAGATATCTCACATCATCTCTACAATCAACACAAGCACTGCTCCTACAGACCCGTGCCCAGTGTCATGGGTCAAAGCCACCAAATCAAGCTTCATCCCCACCATACACAAAATGGTACACAACTCACTCACTCAAGGACTCATGCCAAAGCAACTAAAACTTGCCACAGTAAGACCAATCCCAAAGAAAACAACTCTCGACAAAAAAGATCCAGCAGCATACCGACCAATTTCCAGCATACCCTTCCTCGCAAAAATCATCGAAAAAACGGTTCAACTACAGCTTCAGGAACACATCGACAAACACGAAACACTTGACGACAACCAACACGGATTTCGTCCCAACCATGGAGTCGAAACACTTCTGATATACCTCTTCGACAGCATCCTAAGAATAACTGACAACACCAGGAATGGAATCATAATGATCTTCATCGACATCTCCTCTGCCTTCGACACAGTGGACCACAACACACTCTTGGAAAGACTAAAGAACACTGGTGTACACGGTATCACGCTGAAATGGTTCCAATCATACCTAACCGAAAGACAGCTACAGGTCAAGGTGGGACACAACACCTCCCGACCCATAAATGTCCGACAAGGAGTACCTCAAGGATCCGCACTCTCAGCACTCCTATTTAACATCTACATCCAACCAATATGCAACATCATGAAAGAGAGCAACATTCAATACACAATCTATGCGGATGACATCATGATATACACCCCGATAGCGATCGACAACCCGGACTTCTCTAAAATAACAGACTGCCTTACCCAAATGACGAGTTGGTGTCAAAACAACAACCTCGCAATAAACTACAACAAGACTGAAGCCTTAATCATCACTCGGAACCAAAGCTTCATACACCCAACAAATATAAGGATACAAAGCACCACTATACCAATAAGATCAGAAGTAAGATACCTCGGAGTTACTCTGGACAATAAACTAAACCTCAAGCCACACATAGACAAAACAATCCAAAAAGCCTACTATAGGATGCGAATAATCAGAAGACTGAAACCACTCCTCGCCCCAGATCACTTCCGTACCATCTGTCAGGCACTGATAACACCACTACTGGACTTCTGCAATCCGATATACCTTGGACTACCGAAACAAGCCCTCAAACCACTCCAACTGGCACAAAACACTGCAGCACGAATCATATCCGGAACTACAAGACAAGAGCACATCACACCTATCTTAAAGGACTTACACTGGCTCCCAATCGGTGCACGCATCAGATACAAAACTATCATAAACCTATTCAAGATAAAGCAGCACACATCAGCCAACAGCCTACACGCCCTCATACAACCAGACACCAGCACACGTCCCAGAAGAAAACAAACACACAACCGAGTCAGCACCCCAAGTGAATACAAACATACACGCAAGGACACAACAGACAGAGCAATCTCCATGGCTGCTCCAACAATATGGAACAAACTACCGGACGACCTGAGGGCAACTACTGACCTCAAAGACTTTAGAAAACAGCTTAAAACCATGCTATTCATAGAACACTATGGACACATCACATAACCTCAGAGAATGTACAACAGTACATGATACCACCCAAACAATGGATGTAAGAAAAGTTTTTAGCACCACTGTATATAGACCACCTTGTATATAGCTCAAACCAATCTAGCACACAATACAACACACACTCAACTAAATTTCACCCTCACTGCATGTATAACACACACACTTTACCTGATTGTTTGCTGTGATACCGCCTTGATTATCAAGATAAGACGGTTTAGAAATACTGTTAAATAAATAAAATAAATAAATAAATAAGGCTTTATGAAAATTTAACTATAAACATTACCGAGAGAAAAAGGTTATATGAGGTGTGATCAAAAAGTATCAAGACTTGTTGTGTAGCTATATAACAATATGTCACACCACAATGCTATTAAGCATGCAGTGATCTTGCTGTATGCTCTGCATGTGCAGAGTGTAGTGTGGCTACAGCACACCTGCACTTTTTAAAATCATATGATGTTTGGTATCATGTAAAAGCAGTTTGTCAGATTTACAATGAGTGAAAAAATGGAATAGCGAATTTGATTTAAGTTCTGCCAGAAACTTGGCGACTCATGCAAAGAGACTTATGACAAGTTAAAACAAGTGTATGGTGATGAATGCATGAGTCGTGCTTGAGTTTATGACTGGTACAAACATTTCTAAGAGGGCTGCCAAAGTGTTGACAGTGACAAGTGTTCTGGAAGGCCATCCATGAGCGACAAAGTTGAAGCAGTGCGTGCTGCAATATGCTCAAATCATCAGTTGGATATCAGGGAACTTGCTGGAGACATGGACATCAGTTACAGGTTGGTACAGTCCATTCTTACTTTCAATTTGGGGTTGAGATGTGTGTCTGCAAAATTCGTGCCTAAACTCCAGTCTCCTGACCAAAAAGAAGATCAACTGTCTGCAGCCAGAGAGCTGTTGGAATGTGTTGAAAATGATTCAGATTTCATTAAAGATTATTACGGGTGATAAATCATGGGTTTATGGTTATGACCCAGAAATTAAGGCTCAATCCTCACAATGGAAGACTTCCAGACCCATCAGGTAAGGAGCAATATCAAGGTCATGTTCACGGTTTTCTATGATTACCAGGGTATTGTTCATCATGAGTATTCTCCAAAAGGCCAAACCATCAATAAGGAGTACTATGTCCAAGTTCTGACTCATTTGAGAGATGCAGTTTGTCGCAAGAGGCCAGAGTTGCACAGGAATGGTTTCATCATGACAATGCCACAGCTGACGCATCACATCTTGTCCAACATTTCTTGGCCAAATACCAAATAGAGCAAGTTCATCAGGGGAAGGGGGAAAGAGGGGAAGAGGGGAGGGATGGGGAAAGGGGGAAGAGGGGAGGGATGGGGAAAGGGGGAAGGGAGGAAGGAAGAGGGGGGAGGGGAGGGGAGGAGGGGGAAAGGAGGGGAGGGGGAAGGGAGGGGAAGAGAGGGGGAAGAGAAGTGGAGGGGAAGGGGGAGGTGAGAGGAGGAGGGGGAAGGGGGAGGAAGGGGGGAGGTGAGGGGAAGAGAGGGGGGAAGGGAGGAGGGGAAGAGGAGGGGAGGTGAGGGGAGGAGGGGGGGAAAAGAGGGGAGGAGGGGGGAGGAGTGGGAAGAGGAGGGGGAGGAGGGGGAGAGAGGGGGTGAGGAGGAGGAGGAGGAGGAGGAGGGGGAAGGGGAGAGGAGGGGGAGAAGGGGGAGAGGGAGGGGTGAGGAGGGGGAGGGGGAGGGGGGAGGAGGAGGGGGGAGGGGGAGGGGAGGGGAGGAGGGGGAGGGGGGAGGAGGGGAGGGGGGGGAGAGGGATAGGAGAGGAGGGGAGGGGAAGAAGGGGGAGGGGAGGAGGGGAGGAGGGGGAAGGGAAGGGGGGGAAGGGGAGGGAAAGAGAAGGGGGAGGGGAAAGGGAAGGGGAGGGAAAGAGAAGGGGGAAGGGAGGGGAAGAGGGGGAAGAGGAGGTGGAAGTGGAAGGGGAGGGGGAAGGGAGGAGGGAAGAAGAGAATGGGAGGGGGGAGGGAAGGGAAGGGAAGGGAGGAAGGGGGAAAAAGAGGGGGAGGAGGGGAAGGGGGGAGGAGGGAAAGGGGGAAGGGGAGGAGGGGAAGGGGAAGGGGGAAGGGGGAAGGGAGGAGGGGGAAGGGGGGAAGAAGAGGGGGAAATGGAGGAGGGGGAAGGGGGGAAGAAGAGGGAAAAAGGGCGGAGGGGGAAGGGGGGAAGAAGAGGGGGAAAGGGGGGAGGGGGGAGGGAGGAGGGGGAGGGGAAGGGGGGACGAAGAGGGGGAAAGGGGGAGGGGGAGGGAAGGGAGGAGGGGGAGGGGAAGGGAT
The DNA here is from genome assembly GCA_033557465.1 of Ichthyophis bannanicus. Lineage (NCBI taxonomy): Eukaryota > Metazoa > Chordata > Amphibia > Gymnophiona > Ichthyophiidae > Ichthyophis > Ichthyophis bannanicus. The sequence goes on along the minus strand of CM066031.1, from coordinate 760,300,311 downwards.
GACGAAGAGGGGGAAAGGGGGGAGGGGGGAAGGGGGATGGGGAAAGGGGGGAGGGGGGAAGAAGAGGGGGGAAGAGGGATGGGGAGGGTGGAAGAAGAGGGGGGAAGAAGAGGGGGGAAGGGGGATGGGGAGGGGGGAAGAAGAGGGGGGAAGAGGGATGGGGAGGGGGGAAGAAGAGGGGGGAAGAAGAGGGGGGAAGGGGGATGGGGAGGGGGGAGAAAAGAAGGGGGGGAAAGGGGGGAAGGGGGAGGGGAAGAAGAGGGGGAAAGGGGAGGGGAGGGGGGAAGGGGAGGAGGGGGAAGGGGGAAGAAGAGGGGGAAAGGGGGGAGGGGGAGGGGGGGAGGGGGAGGGGGAAGAAGAGGGGGAAGGGGAGGGGGGAGGGGGAGGGGGAAGGGGGGAAAGGGGAAGGGGGGAAGAAGAGGGGGGAAGGGAAGGGGGAAGGGGGAGGGGGGGAGGCAGGAAGAAGAGGGAAGAGGGGGAGGGAGGGAAAGGGAAAGGGGGAAGAGAAGGGGGAAGGGGAGGAGGAGGGAGAGGGGGGAGGGGGCAGGGAGGGGTAGGAGGGGGAAAGAGGAGGAGGAGGGGGAAGGGGGGAAGGGGGGAAGGGGAAGGGGGGAAGAAGAAGGGGGAAGGGAGGAGGGGGAAGGGAAAAGGGGGAAGAGAAGGGGGAGGGGAGGGGAGGGGAGGGGAGGGGGGAAAGAGGAGGGGGAAGAGGAGGGGGAGAGGGAGGGGGGAGAGGAGGGGGGAGAGGAGGGGAAAGAGAAGGGAGGGGGGAGGGAGGGAGAGGGGAGGAGGGGAGGAGGGGGAGAAGGGGGGGAGGAGGGGGAGGGGAGGGGGGGAGGGAGGTGAGAGGAGGGGGAGGGAGGAGGGGGGGAGGGGGAAGGGGGGAAGGGGGGGAGTGAGGAGGGGGGAGAGGGGGAGGAAGGGGAGGGGGAGGGGGGGAGGGGGGAGGAGAGGGGGGAGGGGAGGAGGGGGGGAGGAGGGGGGGAGGGGGGGGGGGGAAGGGGGAAGGGGGGGAGGGGAGAAGGGGGGGAGGGGGGGAGGGGGGGAGGGGGAAGGGGGAGGGGGAGGAGGGGAGAGAGGGGGGAGGGGGAAGGGGGGGGGGAGGGGGGGGAGGGGGAGGGGGAGGGAGGTGAGAGGAGGGAGGAGAGGAGGGAGGGAGGAGGGAGGAGGGGGGGAAGGGGGGGAGGAGGGGGAGGGGGAGGGAGGTGAGAGGAGGGGGAGGGGGGAAGGGGGGGAGGAGGGGGGAGGGGGGAAGGGGGGCAAGGAGGGGGGAGGGGGGGAGGGGGGAGGGGAGATGGGGAGGGGGAGGGGGGAGGGAGGGAAAGGGGGAGGAGGGGGGGGAGGGGGGAGGGGGAAGGGGGGAGGGGAGATGGGGAGGGGGGAGGGAGGGAAAGGGGGAGGGGGGAGGGGGAGAGGGAGGGAGGAGGGGGGGGGGGAGGGGAAGGGGGAAGGGGGGGAAAGGGGAGGGGGGAAGGGGGAGGGGGAGGGGAGGGGGAAAAGGGGAGGGGGAGGGGGGAGAAAAGGGGGAAAAGGGGGAAGGGAGGGGGGGAAAAAGGGGGAGGGGGGGAAAGGGGAGGGGGGAAAGGGGGAAAAGGGGGAGGGGGAAGATGGGGAGGGGGAGGGGGGGAAAGGGGAGGTGGGGGGAGGAGGAGGGGGGAGATGGAAAGGGGAGAAGAAGGAGAAGAAGGAGGAGGAGGAGGGGGAGGGGGAGGGGGGGAGGGGGAGGAGGGGGGAGGGGAGGGGGAGGGAAAGAGGGAGGGAAAGAGGGAGGGGCAGGGGGAAGGGGGGAGGGGGGAAATGGGAGGGGGAGGGGGGAAGGGGAAAGGGGGGGGGAGGGGGGAAAGGGGGAAAGGGGAGGGGGGGGGGAAAAGGGGGAGGGGGAGGGGGAAAGGGGGAATAGGGGGAGGGGGAGGGGGGAAAGGGGAGGGTGGGGGGAGGAGGAGGAGGAGGAGGAGGAGGAGTAGGAGGAGGGGGGAGGGGGAGGGGGAGGAGAGGGGAGGGGGAGGGGGGGGGGAGGGGGAGGGGGATGGGGGGAAGGAGGAGGGGAGGGGGGGAGGAGGAAAGGGGAGGGAAAGGGGAGGGAGGGAGGGAGGGGGAGGGGGGGGGGGGAGGGGGGAAATGGGAGGAAGGGGGGAGGGGGAGGGGGGGAAATGGGAGGGGGGGAAGGGAGGGGGAGGGGGGAGGAGGGTAGAAAAGAGGGAAAAAGGGGGGGGGGAAAGGGGGGAAAGGGGGAGGGGGAAAGGGGGAGGGGGAAATGGTAGGAGGAGGAGGGGGAGGGGGAGGGGAGGGGGAGGGGGGGGGGGGGGAGGGGGGGAGGGTGGAGGAGGATGGGGGAGGGGGAGGGGGAGGGGAGGGGGAGGGGGAGGGAGGGAAGGGAAGGGGGAGGGGAGGGAAAGGGGGAGGGGGAGATGGAGGGGGAGGGGGAATTGGGGAGGGGAGGGGGGGAAAGGGAGGGGGAGGGGGGGGGGGGAAAGGGGGAGGGGGAGTGGGAGGGGGGAAGGGGGGGAGGGGGAGGGGGGAGGAAGGAGAGAGGCGGAGGGGGAGGGGGAGGAAGGGGGGAGGAGGGGGGAGGAGGGGGAAAGGGGGGGGGATGGGGAGAAAGGGGGAGGGGGGAAAGGGGAGGGGGAGGGGAGGGGGGGGAAGGGGAGGGGGGGAGGGGAGGGGGGAAGGGGAAGGGGGAGGGGGAGGGGGGAAACGGGGGAGGGCGGGAGGGGGAGGGGGGAGTGGGGAAAGGGGGGGAGGAGGGGGAAAGGGGGGAGGGGAAAAAGGGGGAAAAGGGGGAGGGGGAAAGGGGGAGGGGGAGGGGGAGGGGGAGGGGGAGGGGGAGGGGGGAGGGAGGAAGGGGGAGGGGGAGGGGGGAAAGGGGGAGGGCGGGAGGGGGAGGGGGAGGGGGGGAAAGGGGGGAGGAGGGGAGGGGAAAGGGGGGGGAAAGGGGGGAGGGGGAAAAGGGGGAAAGGGGGGAGGGGGAGGGGGAGGGGGAGGGGGGAAGAGGGGGAGGGGGGAAGGGGAAGGGGGAGGGGGGAAGGGGGGGGAGGGGGAGGGGAGAAAGGGGGGAAAGGGAGGTGGGGGAGGAGAGGAGGAGGAGGGAGGGGGGGAGATGGAGGGGGGAGAAGGGGGGGAGGGGGGAGGGAAAGGGGGAGGGAGGGGGAGGGGGGGAGGGAAAGAGGGAGGGGTAAGGGGGGAAATGGGAGGGGGGAGGGGGAGGGGGAGGGGGAGGAAGGAAAGGGGGGGAGGAGGGGGAAAGGGGGGGAGGAGGGGGGAAAGGGGAGGGGGAGGGGGAGGGGAAAAGGGGGGAACAAGGGGAAAGGGGAGGGGAGGGGGAGGGGGAGGGAAAAGGGGGAAAGGGGGGAGGGGGAGGGGGAGGGGGGAAAGGGGGAAAGGGGGAGGGGGAAGAGGGGGAGGGGGGAAAGGGGAGGTGGGGGGGAGGAGGAGGGGGGAGATGGAGGGGGGAGAAGGAGGAGGAGAGGGGGAGGGGAGGAGGGGAGGAGGGGGAGGGAGGGAGGGGGGATGGGGGGATGGAGGGGGAGGGGGGAGTGAAAGGGGAGGGGAGGGAGGGAGGGGGGGGGAGGGGGAGGGGGAAGGGGGAAGGGGGGAAGGGGGGAAGGGGGAGGGGGAGGGGGGAGGGGAAAGGGGGGGAGTGGGGGAGGAGGGAGGGAGGGGGAGGGGGGGAAAATGGGGAGGGAGGGGGAAGGGGGGGAAGGGGGGGAAGGGGGAGGGGGAGGAGGGTGGAAAAGAGGGAAAAGGGGGGGGAAAGGGGGAGGGGGAAAGGGGAGGGGGAGGGGGAAATGGGAGGAGGAGGAGGAGGGGGAGGGGGAGGGGGGAGGGGGAGGGGGAGGGGAGGGGGAGGGGGAGGGGGGGAAGGGGGAGGGGGAGGAGGGGGAGGGGGAGGGGGAAGGGGGAGGGGGAGAGGGGAAAGGGGAGGAGGGAGGGGAGGGGAGGGGAGGGGGGGGAGGGTGGAGGGAGGATGGGGGGAGGGGGGAGGGGGGAGGGGAGGGGGAGGCGGAGGGGAGGGGAGGGGGGAGGGGGGGGGGAGGGGGGGGGAGGAGGATGGGGGGGGGGGGAGGGGAGGGGAGGGGAGGGGGGGAGAGGAGGGGGATGGGGGGGGGGGGAGGGGAGGGGAGGGGGAGGGGAGGGGGGAGGAGGGGGAGGGGGAGGGGGGATGAGGAGGAGGAGGGGGGAGGGGAGGGGGGGAGAGGAGGGGGATGGGGGGGAGGGGAGGGGAGGGGAGGGGGAGAGGGGGAGGGGGAGGAGGAAGATGGGAGGAGGAGGAGGAGGGGGGAGGGGGGAGGAGGAGGAGGGGGGGGGGGAGGAGGAGGAGGGGGGGAGGGGGGGAGGAGGAGGGGGGAGGAGGAGGGTGGAGGGGAGGAGGAGGGAGGAGGGGGGAGGAGGGGGAGGGGGAGGGGGGAGGGGGAGGGGGGAGAGGAGGGGGAGGGGGAGGGGGGGGGGGGTGGTGGGGGGGGGAGGAGGGGGAGGGAGGAGGGGGGAGGGGGGGAAAGGGGGAGAGGAGGGGGGAAGAGGGGGAAAGGGGAGGGGGAGGGGGAAATGGGGGGAGGGGGGAGAGGAGGGGAGGGGGAGGAGGAAGGTGTGAGGAGGAGGAGGGGGGAGGGGGGGAGGAGGGGGAGGAGGAGGAAGGAGGAGGGGGGAGGGGGAGGAGAAGGGGGGAGGGGGGAAGGAGGAGGGGGGAGGAGGGGGGGAGGGGGGGAGGGGGAGGAGGAGGAGGGGGGGGGAGGGGGGGGAGGAGGGGAGGAGGAGGGGGAGGGGAGGGAAAGGGGGGAGGGAGGGGAGGGGGGAGGGGGAGGGGGAAGAGGGGGAGGAGGGGGAGGGAGGCGGGGCGAGGGGGGAAAGGGGGAGAGGAGGGGGGAAGAGGGGGGGAAAGGGCAGGGGGAGTGGGAAATGGGGGGAGGGGGAGGGGGAAAAGGGGGGGGAAGGGAGGGAAAAGGGGATGGGGAGGAAGAGGGGGAGGAGGAAGGTGGGGGGAGGGGGAGAGGGGAAGGGGGAGGGGGGAGGGTGGAGGGGTGGGAGGGGGAGGGGGGAGGAGGAGGAGGTGGTGGAAGGGGAAGTGGACTGGGCAAGGGGAGGGTAGGGGAAGGGGGAGGGGGGAGGGTAGGGGAGGGGATGGGGGAGGTGGGGGGGAGGGGAGAGGGGGACAGGGTCAGGATGGAAAGGAGGTGGTGAGGAGGGGAGGGGGAAGAGGGGCAGGGGGAAGGGGGGAGGAGTGGAGAGGGGGATGTGGAAAGGGGGAGAGGGTCAGGATGGAAAGGAGGTGGTGAGGAGGGTAGGGGTAGAGGGGGAGGGGGAGGAGGGGAGAGGGGAGGGGGAAGTGGAGAGGGGGAGGGGGAGGGGGAGGAAAGAAAGGGGGAGGGGGAGGAGGTGAGGGGGAAGAGGGGAGAGGGGGGAGGGGAGGGGGGGGAAGGGGAGAAGGGAGGGGCAGGAGGGAAGGGGAAGTGGAGGATGGAAAGGGGAGGGGATAGAGGGGAGGGGTTAGAGGGGGAGGAGGGAAGGGAGAGGGGGGAGGATGGAAAGGGAGAAGAGGGGAAGAGGGTAGGGGTAGAGGGGGAAGAGGGGAGGGGAACAGGGGAGAGGAGGAAGAGGAGGAGGGAAGGGGGAAATGGGGAGGGGGGAGGACCGACCGGGGGAGGAGGGGAGGGGAGGGGGAAGAGGGGGGAGTGGAGGAGGGCAGGGGAGGGGGATATGGAGAGGAGGGAAAAGGGGAGGAGGGGAGGGGGAGAGGGGAGAGGGGGAGGGGGGAGGGGGAGGGGGAGAGAGTGAGGAGAAGGGGGAGGAGGGAAGGGGAGAGGGGAGGATGGAAAGGGGGAGGAGGAGGGGGAGGAGGGGGAAGAGAGGAGGGGCAGAGGGGAGGGGTAGAGGGTAAAGAAGGGATGGGGAGGGGGAGGGGGAAAGGGGTATGTGTGGAGGGGGAGAGGGGAGGGGGAGGGGGAGGGGGAGAGGAGATGGTGGAAGAGGGAAAGGGAGGGGGAGGGGGAGAGGAGAGGGGAAAGACGTGGGAAGAGGGAGAAGAGGGAAGGGGAGAGGGTAGGAAGAAGAGGGGAGGGGGAAGAGGGAAGTGGGAGGAGAAGAGAGGTGGAGGGGGAAGAGGGGGGAAAAGGGGAAAAGGGGAAGCAGGAAGGGGGAGAGGGGAGGGAGGAGATGGCAAAGATGGAAGGGGGAGGGGGAAGAGTGGGGGAGGGGGAGGGGGAAGAGGGGAGGGGGAATAGAGGAGAAGAGGGGAGGAGAAAGAGGGGGGAATAGAGGAGGGGTGAAGGGGGTGAGAGGGAGAGGGGGATGGGGAAAAGGAGCGGAGGGGAGAGCGGGAGTGGAGAGGCATTGGGGGAAGAAGGGAAGGGGAGGGGGACAAAGGGAGGCGAGGACAGAAGGGGGAGAGGGGGAGGGGGAAGATGTGAGGGGGAAGAGGAGAAAGAGGGAGGGGGAAGGGGGAGGGGGAGAGGGGGAAGGGCAGAGGAGTGGTGGAGGGAAGGGTGAGGGGGAAAGAGGAGAGGGGGAAGAGGGGCAGGGGAAGAGAGAGGGGGAGGGAAGGGGGGAGAAGGGAGGGGAGGGGGAAGAGGGTAGAGGAGAGAGGAGAGGGGAAGGGGAGGGGAAGGGAAGAGGGGAGGAGGGAAGGGGGAGGGGGAAGGTGAGGGGGAAGGGGGGAGGGGAAAGAGGGGAGAAGGGGAGGAAGGAAGAGCTGCTAACCATGTTAACTGATGTGAATGGGATATTCAGTGACACTAATATGGTTAGTAGCACTGAATATCTGAGGATGTCACTGTTTGGCACCCTGATGCTAAATGGTTAACATTGGGATATTCCAGGGGCATTCTGTGGGTGGCACCAGGGGATAACCAGGTAGTGGCAATATTCAACCCCTGCCTGGTTATCCTTAAACTGCAAATACATGTTAGGCACAGACAAGGCTGTCCTAACATTTGCTGTCAAAGCTACCTAGGTACTGGCTAAATATCTTCACTGCCTGGTTAGCTTCCTGCTAACTAAAAAGTCATGGGATAGGAGGCAGTGTACTATTGTGGATCAGGAACTGGTTAAAAGATAGAAAGCAGAGGGTAGGGCTAAATGGCCAATTTTCCCAATGGAGAAAGGTGAATAGTGGTGTATCCCAGGGATCTGTGCTGGGTCCACTGCTTTTTGACATATTCATAAATGACCTGGAAAAGGGAATAACGAGTGGGGTTATCAAATTTGCAGATGACACAAAACTATTTAAAGTTGTTAAAACCCATGAGGATTGTGGAAAATTGCAAGAGGATCTTGATAAATTGGAAGACTGGGCATCAAAATGGCAGATGAAATTTAATGTGGACAAGTGCAAAGTTATGCACCTAGGGAAGAACAACCCAAACTATGGTTACACAATGCAAGGTTCCATATTAGGAACCACCACCACCACCCAGGAAAAAGATTTAGGCGTCATTGTGGATAACATGCTAAAACCATCGGCCCAGTGTGCAGGGGCGGCCAAGAGAGCAAATAGAATGCTAGGTATCATAAGGAAAGGAATGGAAAATAAAACAAAAGATATTATAATGCCTCTGTATCGTTCCATGGTGAGACCGCACCTTGAATATTGTGTGCAATTCTGGTCGCCGTATTTTAAAAAGGATATAGCGTTATTAGAAAAGGTTCAGAGGGAGGTGTTTGGTTTCTTACTTTTTCCTCTACAACGTTCCTGCCTGGTTGCTGGCGAGCTGCTGCACTTATTGGCTGCAGGTGCTGAGGGCTATAAAGTTCATGGCCCCACTGCGGGATGCGGTCGCGGGTGTCCCTCGGGGGCGTGCCTGAAGGGGCGTGACCAAAGGGGCAGGTCACGCCCCTTTGGCCCCCCTTCGGCCCCCCTTTGGCGCACGTCAGCGTGAGAAGGCTGTCCCTGGTATGGGGAAAAGGAAAAAGAAATACCCACCGACTGTTCAACCAAAGGCGGTTAAGACTGTTGTTCCAATGGATGCTCATGTGAAAGTGAGCGAAGCTTCGGCCTCGGTTTTGATACCAAAGGACGCTGTTGTGAATATTTCGGCAGTGAGTATCCCTTCTTCTATGTCTTCTCTGAGCGAACAGGGTGTAACTCCGCCCATCTCTGAGCTTGAACAATTGCCTGGTGAGACCTCTCCGTTAGATGCTGCGGAGAAGGTTGAACTCGGCTCAGCTTTACTGCCTTCTTCCTTTTTAAGACTTGATTCTAACTCGACGGTAACACCATCTTTGCCAACTGTAATTAATTTTTCCTCTGCTTTTGAATCTCAAGCACCGCCGTTTGATGTTTCCTTGAGAGACATATGGGCTATTGTGTCACGTATGGAATCGGCTCTGGGTGTTTCTTTGAAAAAAGTTTCGGATTTTTCTAAACAGACAATTTTGAAGTTAGCAGATCATGAAGATAGGATTCTATTGCTGGAAAAGCGGTTTGATATACAGGAATCCAAGTCGTTGTCGCAGAAAGACTTTTGTGAAAAACTTTCCTTTGACTCCTCCATTCTACATCGTCAGGATGAGTTTTTGGAAAATTTCTTAAGGTCTTTGAATCTTCGATTCTTGAATTTTCCGAGAACCCATTATTTGTCTCCCATGATTCTTTTACTGAAGTACCTAGGGGAGGTATTATTAATTAATGACGTTGATTCAATTAATGTTTCAAAGCTTTATTATATTCCTCAAGGAAAATTAGATAAGGGAGGGGAGGGAGTAGAGCCGGGGGTCTCTTATGAGCGCCTGGCTTCACCATCTTTAGATATCTCAGAATTTATTGAGTCAGATAGTGATGATATACCTTTTGGTTACTTTTTTAAGGGAGTTGGATAAGGATAAAGTCTTGCATGCATATTTCTTAAAGAAAAATGAAAAATTTTGTGGTCAATCGATTCAAGTGTTTCCTGATGTTTCAAAGGTAACTCAAAAGCGACGTAAGTCTTTTCTGGAGATACGCCCATGGGTCTTGGCTTTGGGGGCATCTTTTTATTTAAAATTTCCATGTAAACGCCATATTGTATATCAGGGGCAAAGATATATATTTCTAGATGTAGGACAATTGATAGTCTTTTTGGACAGTAAAACTTAGATGGATAGATGTTTGTTTCCTTATTTTCTCTCAGCTCATTGATTAGTTAAATGGAGTTTAGTAATTTTCAGGGACTATTTTGCTGTTTTGGTTATGATGTACTGATCACCTCCTTGATGTGGACTAGTGTATGTGTGATGTTTCAGAGCTATATGATGTATGGCTACTTTGCCTGTTGTCTTATTTTCTTCTTTTGTATTTTTGAAAATATTCTATAAATAAAAAAAAAAGAAAAAAAAGTAAAGGTTCAGAGAAGAGCCACCAAAATGGTAAAGGGAATGGAAGGATACTCCTATGAAGAAAGGCTAAAAAGGTTAGGGCTCTTTAACCTGGAAAAGAGATGGCTGAGGGGAGATATGATAGAAGTCTATAAATTAATGAACGGAGTGGAACGGGTAAACGTAGATCGATTGTTTATGTTATCAGAATATAGAAAGACTAGGGGACATGCAATGAAGCTACAGGGTAAACTATTTAAGACTAATAAAAGAAAATTTTTTCACTCAACGTGTAATCAAACTCTGGAATTTGTTACCGGAGGATGTAGTAAAGGCTGTTAGTGTAGCTGGGTTTAAAAAAGGTTTGGACAAGTTCCTGGAGGAAATGTCCATAAATCATTATTAAGAAAGGACCCAGGATATCAATGCTTGACCCAGTACAAGCATTGTGGAACCTGTGTCTTTTGGGGAAACTGCTAGGTACATATGACCTAGATTGGCCACTGTTTGAAACAGGATACTGGGCTTGATGAACCTTGGTCTGACCCAGTATGGCATATCTTATGTTCTTATGTTCTTATGCTTCTCTGGAAAACCTACATATTCAATGCTGGTGGCCATATATGGCTCTAGCATTGAATATCTGGGTTTTGAGTTCATTGGTAGTGGCTAGTGCTGCAATAGCGCTACCCACCGCTGCTGAATATCATGCCCATTTGTTCTTTATTCCAAGACTTACCTGAGGATGAGACCATTGCCTTACAGCCTTCTAGCAGTTTAGCTAGTCAAGGGGTCACCTTTCATGTTATCATACCTAAAACTATTAATTAGACCCTTGCCTTCATGAAGCTCTCAACCTCGCTGGCTGACTCTCCTTCTTGAAAGATGGTAAAGAACCTTACCTTAGGTCTATTTCTGTTTTGTCTACCATGATTAACACTAGTCTAATGTCAGTCTCCGTTCCTTCTATCTGGAAACAGGCAGTTATTTAACATGCTCTTAAAAAATATAACCTTGACCATACCAATCCCTCCAATTTTTGGCCAGTCTCAAGCACAGGCATAAATAGGTCAACCAGAGCTCTGTGACTCTCAGTCTTTTAAGGATTAACAAAAGGGACTACTCCTGCTGGAAAGAAATATGCTCTTGTAAGTATTTACTTCTGGGAAATTCTCTAAATCTTGGGGAAAAGGGAATTCTTTGGGTTAAAGCAGATGAAGCTATGCATTTTAGAATCCAGTGTATTTGTTAGCTCAGTAATGGCCTAGTATCAGCAGAGAGCTTTTCATTTAAATCAAATCAGAGAATAGCTTAGCATAGAAAGTAGAATAGGGTAAATATGCTTTGAGCTGAAAGAAAGAAATTGTTTCCAGAGACCTTTACAATGGGGCCTTCCAGTTAGGAGGCAAAAGCTCTGGGAATTTGTTTTAAATAGGTGTTAAAACCAAGTGACAGATCAAAGGGGCAATTTGAAGGCTCCCTCTATCAAACCAAGGACTGTGTGAATCACCCACAAAATTGTTAACAGATTACCTTAGAAGCGCTGTCTGGGACCTGTGTACAAGCCAACCTTTACTAAGTGTTAATTCCCTCCCACCCAGGCGTAATCTTAGCTTTATAGACTCTTAAAGCTGTTAAACAGGGAGAGGTAGTCAAATTCACTTTCAGATTCAGATATACTCACCAGGAAAATATTAATTAAGGCCTTGAAATTAATTAATCTTGAAGTGAACAAAGCACCTCAAACTTAATTAGTTTAGTTGTATCAGTACAAGTATCCATAGCAACTTTAAGTAAGCAAATTAAATAGCTAAACAAAACCCTAAAACTAAGATGCAGATAGCAGTCCAGCAGCGAGATGGGGGCTATCCAGTCTTTTGCATTGAGAGTCACATGTACAATTTTCTCCCAGTTGGTGAGGGGGCTTACATGTGCACTAGGTGTAAAGAGCTCTTTGTCCTCAGGGAATGAGTCTGATACCTTGAGGCTAGAATAGCAGACTTGGAGGACATAAGGAAGACAGAGACCTACATAAACGAGAACTACAGGGACGGCATCTCAGACTGGCAGCCTTTCAGTTTCCATGGAAGAGAGAGGTCACATGAAAGGAGAGCATCACCTTGGTGTGATAGGATGTATTCCTGCAGCTAGGATCTGTCTGCCCAGAGATGTAAATCCTCTCACTCGGAGGAGGTTTCTCCTGGGCCATGTGCCCATGAGGGAAGGGTTAGGATGGCCGTTATAGTTGGTGATTCAATTATTAGGCATGTAGATAGTTGGGTGCCGAAGAAGAAGGGGGTTTGCTTAAGCACTTGCCTTGTTTAAATTGCTTTAATTTGATTGCATGTTGAGCTGGTAATTTCAGCTCATAAAAACGAGTAAAAAGGAATAGTTACTTTGAGAGGGTTTCCTCATGGTAACAGTTCCGACAAAAATAGTTACTTACTGTGAATAGGGTTCGGGACCAAAAGGTTATAACTGTGTGTTGATTTCTTACTTTTTGGGAGGTTTGTTTGTTAGATTTATCAAAGAATAAAGCACCATTGATGGCATTCCTATTGAAGTATCACAGTAATTGGATGCAGCTGACTGGAAATGATCTGTGTTTATACCAATACTAAAAAATGGTGATCCCACTGACTGTGGAAATTGTCACATAATCACTCTGATCCCACTTCACATAAGTGGTAACAGGGAAGAAGTTACAAACTACAGGCCAGTAAGTTTTCCCTCGGTGACAGTAAAAGTAATGGAGTCGCACCTGAAAGAGTGAATAGTGGACTTCCTCAAAACTAACAGGTTGCACGATCCGAGGCAATATGATTTTGCCAAAGGACGATCTTGCCAAACAAATCTGATTGAGTTCTTTGACTTGGTGACCAGAGAACTAGACCAAGGGCATGCAATGGAGAACATGAGGAAAGATCTACAAAAGCTGGAAGAATGGTCTAATGCTTGGCAGTTAAGATTTAATATGAAGAAGTGAAGTGTCATGAACTTGGGAAGCAGAAATCCAAGGAAATTGTACCCGATAGGGGGCAAGAAGTTGGTGTGCATGGACCAGGAGAAGGACCTTGACGTGATTGTTTGAGGATCTCAAGGTGGCGAAACAGTGCAACAAGGCGGTGGCAAAGTCAGAAGAATGCTGGGTTGCATACAAAGAGGAATTACCAGCAGAAAGGAAGAGATACTAATGGCACTGTGCAAGTCGCCGGTGAGGCCTCACTTGGAATATTGTGTTCAGTTTTGGAGACCGTATCTTGCAAAGGATTCTTCACTGAAAACTGGCACAAAATTGGTTATCCAATGCATACAGTATGAAAGTTTGCTCCCCTGAAAACCTCACTTTATCTGGAAAATAAATATGCCTATATACTGTACATTACTGTGTGCTTATATGCTAGTGAAAGAATTCTCTTTTTAATCCTTGAGCTCCACACTCCTGCTTGTTCATTTTCTTTCAGTATTTTGAATCCAACATTACATTTCTGACTCTGGATTAAACATGGGCCTGGGTTCTGCTCTACTAAAGATGAACAAACACAGTGTTTCATTCTGCACAATTACTGGAGCATTTATATCGCAAGAATAAATACACAGAGACTGGTTTTAATTTGGGGAAATAATATTCTTTAGTACCTCTGTAATGTGTTGCGGTTTGTGCAGATTACTTTGTATCTTGAAATCTCTTGTGAGCTTACACATTATCCCTTTTGTTCTTTTACAGTGAATTAGCACTTACTGACCAAATCAGTCCCTCCATTTGAGCAAGGTTTGCTGAAGTCCTTATGTCATCCTTGACAACCTTGAAGAGCCCTAGCATTTTCAGTACAAACAATTCAGAAGCTATGTGAAAACATAAAATGCTAAACAGAGCATCATTTGCATCTATAACATTTCCTTTCTGTTAAACGTGTCCATTATGAAGTTTCCTCAAGGACAAAGTATTGTGAAGCTGTAAAATGCAAATGACCCTTTTACAAAATCTGTTGTTGCCAAAGGCATAAACTCTGTTAGCTTGTCTTTGTCGCTGCATGGGCTGGTTTGATGATCAGTTTGTTCAGCAGGCAATCTGCATTGTGGGAATGTAGTTATAATTAATTAATTTATTTATTTAGCATTTTTTATATACCGCTTTATCCTGTGGTGAAAGCGGTTTAAATTATAACAGAACATTAATACATTATAACAGGGTGATAAACTTGGAATATGTATAATATAGGGGGATGAACAATATGTTTGTGAGGGAGGATAACAACATGTTGATATATAGTGGGGAATCAACTTGGAGTATTTGGAATAAAGGGTTGAGCAGAGAGAGAGAGGAATAAGGGTGAGGGAGGTCATGGATGTTGCATGTTAGTTGGTTATGTAATGTCCTTGGAGAAGCAGGTTGTAAACAGTTGAGTCTTGAGGTTCTTTCTGAAGGCTAGTAAGTCCTTTGGGGCATGTAGGTGGTCAGGGATTGAGTTCCAAAGGGCCAGTGCGAATAGGGAGAAGGCCCTCTGTGATGTGGTGGAGTTGGTTTTGGAGTATAGTGCTGATGTTCATAATGTGAGGGAGATGGTTTGTCTGTTTCAGTTTTCATGTGTTTTATGTATTAGTGAGTGAAAGTGGATGGCTGATAGGCCATTGATAACTTTAAAGATTGTGATGATGGGTTTATATTTTATGCGTTTGCCAATAGGCAGCCAGTGTAGCTGTATGGGTAGGGAAGTTATGTGTTCAGCTTTGTGGGAGTCGCAGAGGGTGTGGGCTGTGGTATTGAGAACAAGTTGGAGTGGGTGGATTGTTGACTTTGGTAGTCCTTGGAAGATGAGATTACAGTAGTCAAGTTGTGGGAAAACAAGTTCCTGGAGAACTGTGTGAAAGATGTGATGGGTAAGGAGTGGTTTGAGGTGTTGAACTGTCTTGAACTTGTAGTAGATGCTCTTGGTGATATTTCTGATATGGGATGAGAAGGAAAGATGCTGATCCAGGGTAATTCCTAGGTAATGCACGTCATGTTTTACTTGTAATTGGGTTCCATTGATAGTTATAGTGGTAGGTGGGGTGAAACTGCTGTTCCTGGAGATATATAATGCATTTTTTTTAGGTTTATAGACATGTTGTGTTTTGTGAGTCAGTGAGTGATGGGGGTGAAACATATTTTTTTATGTGTTTGATTACTGGGTTAGTTTGGTTAATGGAGCATAAATAATAATGTCATCGGCGTATATGTGGTATAGTATGTTATGTACCTGAATGACTACACAGATTACATAGAAACATAGAAATATGATGACAGACAAAGACCACATGGCCTATCTAGTCTGTCCTGCCATATCAACAACTACAACAGTCCCCTTTTTACCTTTAGAGATCCTCTGTCTTTGTCCTATGCTTTTTTGAATTCAGTTACTGTCCTCATCTCTACCACCTCCACTGGGAGACTATTCCATGGATCCACTACTCTTTCCGTAAAGAAATATTTCAGCATATCACTCCTGAATCTATCTCCCTTCACCCACATCCCATGTCCCCTCGTAGCAGAACTTGCTTTCAATTGAAAGAGGCTCTCTCCCTGAACATTTATGCCACGGAGGTATTTAAACATCTCAATCATACCACCTCTATCCCGCCTTTTCTCTAAGGTGTACATATTAAGATCCCTAAGTCTGTCCTCATATGCCTTATAATGAAGACCACTAATCATTTTAGTAGCCACCCTCTGCACCGACTCCATCCTGTTCACACCCTTTTGAAGGTGTGGTCTCCAGAATTGCACACTATACTCCAAATGAGGTTGCAGCAAAGATTTATACAGAGGCATGATCACCTCCTTTTTTCTGCTAGCCATTCCTCTCCGTATGCACCCAAGCATCCTTTTAGCTTTTGCCGTCGCCTTTTCTACCTTTTTAGCTACTTTAAGATCATCAGACACAACCACGCCTAGGTCCCGCTCTTCTTTAGTGGACAAAAGTACTTCACCCCCTATACTATATTGCTCCCTTGGATTGCTGCAGCCCAAATGCATGACCTTACATTTTTTAACATTAAATCCCAGCTGCCAGATTCTAGACCATTCTTCAAGCTTAGCCAGATCCCTCCTCATGTTATCTAGTGGAGTGGAGTGGCCTAGTGGTTGGGGCAAAGTACTTCAGACTGGAAGGTCAGGGGTTCAAATCCCACTAGAGGACAGCAGCCTTGGGTTGGAAGGACTGGGGTTTCTAGTCCCACAGGTGCTCCTTGTGGTCTTGGCAAAGCCACTTAACCCTCCATAGCCCATGTTCCCTGTAAGATAGTTATCTCCAAGTTATAATGCCCTGTTCAATGTAATTTCAGTTTGTTCAATGTAAACCACACTGATGCAGAGTAGCACGGTATATAAGAGAATGTAAATAAATAAATCTACACCTTCCTGGGTGTCTACTCTATTGCAGATTTTGGTATCATCCGCAAAGAGGCAAACCTTACCCGACAGCCCTTCCGCTATATCACTAACAAAGATGTTAAAAAGAATCGGACCAAGGACAGATCCCTGGGGCACACCACTGGTAACATCTTTTAGGTGTGATGTATACCATATTGCTGCCTCATGTCTCTGGTGGAGCTTAGGTGTGCTTAGTTTTATTGCTATATCGGTTATGGTTTTGTACCAGGTTTGTATGAAGGCACGGAGGTCATCAGGAGTGCTTTGTAGTTGTGGTAGGATCCCTTCCAGGCAGTCTTTCATTTCTAGGTTTTAAAACCTGCGTAATGGAGGTTCTTTGCAGGGTGGTCTCTGGGTCTGTGTAGTGTGGAGTGAGGATGGAGATTATTTTATGATCGGACCAGGGAACCATGTGGATAGTGGGTGGTGAGATGGGAGTGATTTTTGAGGATGGTCTGTGAGAGGCAGATTATTTCAAGGGTATTTCCTCATGGGAAATGTAGGCTCCTGACCCCACATGGTGCATGTTAGCGATGCCTTAATTTATACACCCGCAGGCTGATTATCTGCTGCCATTAAGATTCCAGTGAAGGGCATTTTCAGCAAATCAATTTAATGAATAAGGTTTGCTGTCCTCGGTGGTTACTTGATGGCAGATATTGTACCTGCCTTAATGATTTTTATTGAATCTATCAAGAAAAATGAAAGCAAGATATGGGGACTTCATTTTGTGAGACTGAAAAGAAAAATATAAGAAAGGAAGAGTAAATGAAACAGTAGGGTCAGTTTTAGAGTGGTGGTGGTGGTAAGCCTATTTTTTTAAACCTTGGCTACAGCCTTTAAAAATACTCATTTTCAGTGCTGCTATATGGATAGGCAGCAGTGCTGAATATATGTATAAGGGGGGTCAGCACCACTGGTTATATGCATAGTGGCAGTCCTCTGCTGCTAGCCAAGCAGCTTAATCAAGGACTGCTTTTCTACAGGCCTACATAACCTGCTTATTTATATGCATAGCAGCTGTATAGCTGAGTATTCTGCCCTTATTTTGTCCAACCACTATCCGGAAAGTGCTATAGTGGTTAGAGGGCTTTTCAGCAGCACTCTGGAAAATTCCCCTGAGTCCATGGAAAGGGGATTGTTTCATTTAGAGGGTAATTCTATAATCTTACCTGCAGGCAAAGTGCATTGCAGTATGTGCATTCGAGGCCTACTCTGTAAAGTAAAGCATGCCTGGGCTTTACTTTATAGAATAGGGGTATATGGACATGCCTGAGTCTAGTCGCAGTAGTTATGGTCTGTTCTAGAGTAGGCATAACTGCCTACTTCTAGATCATCATGGTGAGACATGTAAGTCATAGTGTCCTATAACGTTTGCACATGGATGTAAGCCTGGCTGATATTCTGCTCAAGCTCCATTCCTGTACACACTCCAACTGAACATACGCACGATCAACTTTCCTCGAGCACTTACAGAATAGCTGCTGCCCAAAGCGCATGTGTGTCTTTTCATGCATGGAAGTCCATCAGGAGAAAGATTTACGCACATTTCACATGCATAACTCTCTGCACGCCCTATAAAGAATCAGCCCCTCAGTGAAGTCCTTTTGATCTCAGTGGAAACACTGGAGGAAGTTAAAGATGGGAATGGTAACGTGCAGTGAGAAAGGTTTCTAATATAGAGTGGGAACGGTAAAACAAGCAAAGAATCATAAGCACAAATACCACAGTGAGTTTACTTACCTCTCTGGGAGCAAATATGAGCTATGATCTTAGCTGAGATGGAAGTTAATTGGCAGTCGCTCCCAGACTGACAAATCACCAATAAATAGAAGACCCCTAAGAGTGAGTGTACTCCGGCACTTACATAAAAGATTGATGCTTTAGTCATCTGGGAGAGAGACACAAGTAGAATTTAGAAGACGGACAAAAGATAGTATTTACTATACTTATTATGTGTGATAGCCGAGAAAGTGATTCAAAAGAAGAAAGATGTGTTTACTTTATTGGCCACACCAAGGTGTTTGGATAGAATAAATCATAGCAAAATCATAGAAATAATGTGTACGTAAGCATGAAAGCAGGTTAATCTTGAATTTATATGGAATCAAACAGCTATTGCCAGAACAGCAGCTGGAAGTTCAAGGGATGTGGAAATGAAAAGAAGAGTACGACAAGGTTTTCTATTTCCTCCACTTTTATTCAATTTATACAGAGCTTTTTAATCTCGGAAACGCTAGAGAAAGGGAAGACACAAACATCAGTAGAATAAACTCGATAGGCATTCGATATACTGACTCTACAGTACTGCTGGCATCCTGGAAAGTAGACCTGAAAAGTATAATAAATAGGTTATGAGTAACTTATAAGGCTGATAGGATGTGTTTGAACACCAAGAAGTTACATTATGGTAATCAGCAAAATGAATAACACTGCTGTAGAAATATTTGCTGAAGGAATGAAGCCAGAACAAATTAAAGTGCATGCTCTAAGCTTTGCTCAAAGACGTGGCTCATATGAATTAAAGGGTGGGGAGAGTGTCTTTGCCAGAGAATGTGCAATGAGTAATGGTATGTGTTGTGTGTGAGGAGGTAGCTGGGGGTGACTGAGTGATAGAGTAGCAGTGGGAATACTAAAGAAAGTGTGCAAGGAGGCAATTGTGTAGCATAGGGAGAGATCTGTGTGTGTATATATATATATGTATGTAAGGGGTGAACCAGAACTTCCCTACCCCTACTCCCCCTTTCCACCCTTTCCCTCCTTTCATCCCTCTCCTTCCCTTCCCTTCCTCACATCTCTCATATTACCTTTCTGTTTCTTTACACCCTCCTTATCTTATTTTTCCACCCACCCAGCCCAGGGTCACTTGTTCTTCCTGTGCCAGTGGAGGCTGGGTCACTCAATTCTTGTCTGCCACACTGGGGTCAGTTGGACCCTGAAAAAGAGATACCCTCCAGGACGGTCTCCCTGATGCTACAGATATTTCAACAATTGTACTGGCGATTCTCCTCCTTCCTCCCTCATTTCTCCCTGCTTGTAAATCGCCTGCAAGAAATGTTCCTGAGGCTGTCCTCCTCTAAGTCTCTTTGGGTAAAAAAAAAACGAAAAAGAAAAACCTACTGGGAAATCCCTGCTACCCATGTAAAAATGGCGCTGGTTGCGGAGAACCCCTTTTTGGACACCAGGAAGGGAAGGGATTTCTCTATCTGGCACCGTACTTTTAAGAGCAGCATCCTTCCATGTGCATAGGGCTGTTTGAAAATGTGCACGCATTAACAAACCTATGTGCAGGGAGATGGGGAAAGAGAGGCCACCAAAATGGAAGCTGTGAGCTGCAGGATTTCACAACAAGAAGAAAGACTAATAGATGTGTGTGTGTGTGTGTGGGGGGGGGGGGGCAGGCAAGCTTCTCCTGCTCACTACTGTACTTCCATGCCTCTGCTTTGGTATACAGACTGACCATCTGACCCTCAACAATAGACAGTATTGCCTGGTGTGAAACATCCATAACATAGCCAGAAAAAGCACGGAAGGAAAACGAAAGCATCTTGTTCTTGGGAATGTAATGAATTTCTTAAGAGGAACTTAGATTTAAAGCTAGAGAAAATGTTGCTGATTACAAATATTGGTAGGACTTGGAAGTGATATATGAAGTTACACTGGAGGGACTATTACAGGCATAGAAAATGTGGTGTTAATAGAAGAATTCTGAATATTGAGTGGCTAGGCCTGATCTCAAATGGATCTGCAAAAGATTGGGAGAATGATGGGGCAATAGGGTTCTATTTAGGAGCAGTGCATCTTTCGGCAAAGAAGCAATAGATGTATATCAAAGGTGCCTGACATCAGTGCAGAGAAGGGGGATACGCTACCTCTCAACTGCACATTTCAGATGGAGAAACCTCAGCTTTTGGGTACTTTGACTATATTGTACAACAGCAGGAATGATATTTGCAATCTATTAAGATCTTTTCATGTGTTTCATGTTGACATTATATCTCTATTATTTGAATGTTTGACTGTTCCAAGGCTGCATCATTTTATTGTTTTTACTAGGATTTAGTCCACTTATTTCTAAGTTTACTTTGCTATTCTAATTGAGTATTTTGCTGCTATTTGAGCATTTTATTATGGTCCTACTGTTGATTTACACTTGCTGTACACTGCCTTGGATAACTCTTTAAAAAGGCAGCAAATACGTCTGATCCCAAACCTGATCAATAAAAATAGGATAATGTCCTGTAGACAGATCAGCTCAGCAGAGAGATCCTACTATTATGGGGGAAGTTACTAAGTTGCATGAAAAGCAGACCTAACTTGCTATATGGATAAGTGCGGGCACACTCCAGTTAGCAAGATGTTCAGCCAACACTTATCCTGATAACACCATTCAACCCGCCTATTCGGCTGCAGCCCTATCCGGATACTGCCATTGAATATCCCGCTGATATGAAAGTGCCACGGCTGCCCACCATGGCATTTAAATATTGGCTCCTTTTGAAAACTGTCGCCTCAGAGTTTTGACCACGGACTGATTATAGATCAGGAATACAATGTTTTGAAGGAGCCCCTTCCACATTCTCCAGTATTTTGTCAAAGATACATAAATCTTCAGTTTCTCCGTCTGACAGACCGATAGTGGTGAGCATTTGCTTGATTTGTTGTTAACTTTTAACAACCAAGAACCTGACTAATGATTTGCTTCAGCCTGACATCTGAAACATATGAAAGATAATATCCTGATCACTCAGTTCTTCCATTCACTTGGAGGTCAATTTTACTTGGGGCACATCCGGGCTGTCCGACCATCCAAAAAATGGATGGGCCCCAAATACACCCGATTCTGCAACCACGGGAGCTAGACGTTCCCATGGTTGCAGAATTGGGTAGTTAGATGGCCTGTGTGTACCACAATTTCTGAAGCATTGGACATCCATTGCCCTGCATGTCCAGGTGGCCTCTGCTCCTTTTGGACTCCCAGTGCTGTGGCGTCCTGTTGCTATGACACCGGGATGCCCAGCAAGTGCACTGAAGGTCCGACGCCATTCTCAGCCACATTTCACCTCTGTCCGACCTTTATTGTGGTCTGTCAGAGCTATGATGGGCAGAGGAGTACCGCCTGCTGCTGCTCACCTCAATGTGGAGGTCTTCCAGGCCCGATTGCCGTCTTTGGAAGGACTTATTCCACCTCCAAGGTGGAATAAGTTCCGCATCCATCTTGGCTTCGCCGGACGTACAGGGCCATGACTGGAATAGGCCCTGTATGTCCAGGGTCATGGGCTCACCTCTGCTCTGCCTGCTGTGTGTGTGGGAAGCCTGGGGTTTGGAATTCGCTTCCTGTGAATAGCGGGAGCTGGACGTCCAAGTCATGCTATTCACATCTCAGAATGACCCCCAAAGAGTTTATTCTCTAGTAGCAGACTATAAGGCTCACACCTTAGATCTGAAACATTTTTAACAAAAGTAGTTTCCTTTGGATGTGCCATCGGGTGAAATGTTGGAGTAGGTCATTACTCTTGAGGAGGTCCAGTCACTTATCAAGTGCCCGGACTTGATGGCTTTATGGGTTTGCTGTATAAAAAAACTTTCAGGGGCATTGGGGCCCATTTTGTTGAGAGTTTTCAATGCAATTTTAAAGGAGGAGGTCCTGCCATCATCTATGGGGCAAGTGGCCATTGTGGTGGTACCTAAGCCAGGGAGGGACTCGGCTGTGTGTGGGTCATATCACCCATTTCACTATTAAACACTAATGTTAAGATCTTGGTGAAAGTATTGGCTGATCATCTGGGACCGGTGTTGCTGGGGGGGGGGGGGAGGGTGCACCCGAACCAAACTGGGTTCATCGAAGTGCGACAGGCAGTGGATGGGGTGTGGAGAGTGCTCCAACTGGCGTGGTTGGTGAATAGGGAGCAACAGGAGGCTATGCTCCTAACAATAGATGTGAAAAAGGTCTTTGATAGGTTTCACTGGGATTTCCTTTTGGCTGCCTTGAAGCACGTTGGAGTAGGCCCAAATTTTCTGGCTTGGATACAAGGTGTGTATGTGGCCCCTGAAGCTGCTGTTTATGTTAATGGGGGTTACTCTGGGGAGAGGGATGAGGTAGGGGTGTCCTAGTTATGGAGTCTCTGGCCTCTAGGATATGGTCCCTGGGTGACATTTGTGGGATAGTAGTGGGGTCTTCCCAACATAAGATAGCGTTATTTGCAGATGACGTTTTACGATAACCTCCGCAGTTACTTCCCTCCCAGTTTTTTTTAGAGAGATCCGGGAATATGGGGCGCTCTCAGGGTTTAAAGTTAACTTACATAAAACTGAGGCATTATCGCTTACATTGCGACCGCATGTGGTGCAGATCTTGAAAGCCTCCTTTCCCTTTTGGTGGATGAATGGGTCTATCCAGTACCTGGGAGTTCATATCAATGCTGCGCCGATGGGTCTGTATGGAGCTAATTATCTTACATGATTTCGGCAGCTATGGAGGGATCTGGCCTGGTGGAGGGAGGGAGAGTTGACATGGCTAGGTAGAGTTGCTGCCTTGAAAATGAATATCCTCCCGTGGTTGATATATTTGTTTCACACCCTGCTGGTGTGAGTGTTGACTCGGGACTTGCGCCAACTGCAAAATCTGGTGTTTGCATTTGTATGGGGGAGTAGTTGTCCTCGAGTGAGCTGTCAAGTTCTGTATGCGGCTCGTCGAGAGGGCAGATTGGGTTCTTGGATTTGGGGCGTTTTTTATGCTGTGGCCCAATTGCATCAAGTGTTTGAGTGGTGGGCTGGGGCCTGGGATCCTAAACGTTTTAGGGAAGTGGAAAAATATTGGGCAGAGGATGTGGGCTTACATTATTTGCCATGGATGGTTGCCCCCTTCAGGAGGTCGCTGGAGGGAGAACCCATATTTGTGGCACTTGTATTCTCAGTGGCGAGGGGGGAGGCAGAAGATGGCTCCATTGGCGTATTTCTCGGTGCTGGCCCCAGTGAGAGCTACTCCGGAATTCCTACTGGGTTAAGAGGGGGTGTTTAGGAGGTGGGAGCAGTTGGGGTTCAATACCTTTGCCAAATTTCCCCAACCTCCGAGTGAAATAGCACCTGTCCAGTAGAGATTTTTTTGCTCATCTTCAAATCAAGCATTTTTTGAAACAGAAGGTGATTCGGGAGGTCTAGGAAGAAGGCTATGATGACTGGGAAGTTTTGTGGGTGAGTTATGAGAAGAGTAGGGGGCTAATAAAGATTTATCGGGTATTACAGGTGAACTCTCCTCAGAAATTCTTGCATCAATGGAGTGGGAGAAGGATTTGGGAAGAGAGCTTGATGAACAGGAATGGAAGAGAATGAGTGAGAATCTAGTGTGCCAAGCTCTTTCTGTGGCAGTGCGGGAGACCTCCTAAAAGCTACTTTACCAATGGTATTACACCCCAGAGAGGTTGCATAGAATGTACCCTAATACGCCTGAAATTTGTTGGCGGCAATGTGATATGGTGGGTACATTCACTCATGTTTGGTGGGAGTGCCTGGCAGTCCATTTCTATTGGGGGGAGAAAGGAAACCAGATCTCATATATATATATATATATATATAGGCTTCAATCTGGGATTTTGTTTGTTGGGGATTTGGCCTGACAGTGTGTTTAAGAGGTGGGTGCGGCCAATCAGAACATGTATCCAGGCCGCCCGAAGTGAGATTGCTTGGGCCTGGAAGCAACAGCGATTACCGGGAATGGAGCAATGGAAGAATCGTTTGTGCAGAATTGTCCTGATGGAACAACTGACAGAAGTGCGATGCCAACAGCAGGAAGTATTTAATAAAAGATGGAAACTTTTGTTGGACTATTTGAGGGGTTGAGATGCCTTTAGGAGGGGAGGGTGAATGGGAAGGGAGAGAGAGAGGGTTGGGGGGAGGGGAGGAGGGAACTTGGTGGCAGGGAGGTTTTATTAGTGCTGTATAAAGGTAAAATTTGGGTTTGGTACTTGTTGATGGTTGGATGTGTTGGGAATATTGTTATCATACCGAACGCTTAATAAAAATTAAATTTGAAAAAAAAAAGAGGTTTCCTAGATGGTATGTCAGTCATGCTTATAAGCAAGTGTTGCATGCAACTATAGAAGAAGACCTCAAGATCAAGTTTTGTCTCCTTCAGTTTTTGGGCTCTATCCATCATATATAATCGAGCACTAGGCATCTGTAACACCCATTGCAGGTGTATGAGGTTTTTCAACCACACTCCCCCTTTTGGCTTATCAGTGGTTGAAAAGTTTAATCTTTTTTTGTATGGATCTTTAGTGCCTATTGATTTTCCAAATAGAAAAGATCACCCACAGTGTGGTGGTTGTAATATATTTAATTCATGTACTAATACTGATGTGTTTCCTATAAATTTACATGTCTCTAGCACAGTGGATTTCAATGCAGTCCTCTCAAAACACCTACACAGTCAGGTTTTCAGGATAATTATAATCAAAGTGAATTTTATAGAATAGATTTGTTTGCAGTACCTTTATTGTATGCAAATCTCTATCATGCATATTCATCGTGGTTATCCTGAAAATCTAACTGGTGAGGTTTGTCCTGAGGTTTAGGTTGAGCACCCGACTCTAGCACATGTATGTCTGACTGTAATAAAAGCTAAAGTAGCCCAACTGTCTTCAAATAAAGAGCAGAAAGAGTTTAGTATTGCTGTTAACTACAATGAAGGTTGTATATTCAAATATAGCTTGAAATGTCTCTATACAAATGCTAGAAGTCTAAAGGGTAAAATTGAAGAGTTAGAATATATAGCACTAAATGAAGACAGAGAGAGATATAATAGGCATCTTGGAGACCTGGTGGAAGGAGGATAACCAATGGGATCCCAGGATACAAAATATATTGAAATTTTAGAATGGAACAAATTGGTGGAGTGGTGGCATTGAGTCAAACAGAATAAAAGTTCTGCAGGAAATAAAACACACCACTGAAAATTTATGGGCAGAAATGACGTGTGTGAAGGGGAAGAAAATAGTGGTAGGGATTTACTATCATCTGCCTGGACAAAATGATCAGACAAATGATGAAATGTTATCAGAAAGTGGAGTGGAGTGGCCTAGTGGTTGGGGCAAGGTACTTCAGGCCATAAGGTCAGGGGTTCAAATCCCACTAGAGGACAGCAACCTTGGGCCGGAAGGACTGGGGTTTCTAGTCCCACAAGTGCTCCTTGTGGTCTTGGGCAAGCCACTTAACCCTCCATTGCCCATGTTCCCTGTAAAATAGTTATCTTCAAGTAATAATGCCCTGTTCAATGCAATTTCAGTTTGTTCAGTATAAACCACACTGATGCAGAATAGCACAGTATATAAGAGAATGTAAATAATAGGGATGTGTTTTCATTTTAAAACAAAAATGGCAATAGTGCACTCTATTGTGTAATAATGCACACTATTAGAAAAAAATGATACAGAGACACATCAACAGAAAAAATAAAATTCAATATTTTGTCCTTTGGGAGGCTACCAAAATTGACATGGAGAGCATGAGGAAAGATCTACAAAAGCTGGAAGAATGGTCTATTGCTTGGCAGTTAAGATTTACTGTAAGAAGTGCAGTGTCATGCACTTGGGAAGCAGAAATCCAAGGGAAATGTATGCGATAGGGGACGAGAGGTTGGTGTGCACGGACAAGGAGAAGAACCTAGGAATGACTGTTTCTGAGGATCTCAAGGTGGCGAAACAATGTGACAAGGCGGAGGAAAAAGCCTGAAGGATGCTGGGTTGCATACAGAGAGGAATTACCAGTAGAAAGGTAGAGGTACTAATGCCATTACACAAGTCATTAGTGAGCCCTCACTTGAAATATTGTGTTCAGTTTTGGAGACCGTATCTTGCAAAGGATATAGAACGGCTGGAAGGGGTTCAGAGGAAGACGTCCAAAATGATTTGGAACCTGCGTCAGAAGACTTATGAGAATAGACTTGAAAACTGAATATGTACACTCTGGAAGAGAGGAGGGACAGGGGAGCTTTGATTCAGACCTTTAAATACTTAAAGCGTATTAATTAACAAATAAACCTCTTCCAAAGATGGGGAAGCTGTAAAACTAGAGGGCATAATATGAAGCTGCAAGGGGGTAAACTGAAAGGCAATGTCAGGAAATACTTTTTCACTGAAAGGGTGGTGGATGCTTGGAATGCCCTCTCGATGGAATAGGTGGGGACAAATACAGTGACAGAATTCAAAATGGCATGGGACAGACACAGTGGATCCCTTTATAGAAACAGGATAAAATCAAAATAACCTTAACTGTCTCTTATAGCTGAACAAATAAGGGTGACCTACATGGAGCGGTGGGTACACCCCTAAACAAAGGCAGGGGGAGATGTGACTTGCACGCAGCGACAAGTGCACCTACTCTTGCTGCCTTGCTGGGCAGACTAGATGGACCATACGGGTCTTTATCTGCCGTCATTTACTATGTTACTATGACAATACAAAAATAATGGATGATTTCAATTACACCAATATTGATTGGATAAACATCACATCATTGCATGCTGGAACTATTTTAGACTTAGAGACCTTTTACTAAAGGCCGCTATCTTGTTAATGTGTGTTTTAACACAAGGCAACTGGCAGTTGGAAACACTAACACGCAAATATGTCTGCAACTGCATGATAAAATGCTATTAATTGACAAGTGCCAGATGTGACAGAGAAGGGGCAGAGAGTGGGCGTGGAGAGCACATTACTGCCAGCACAAGGGCAATTGCCACATGCTTTGTAGGAGCCGTTAAGTGAAGCCGCCTTGGTGAAGTGCATGTTAGGCAAACCCATCGAAACATGCTGGTCATGCCCCCAACAGTTAACATGGAGGCTTTGCAATGAATGTGTGTTTATTTGGTGTGTTTAATTGCAAATGCTTAGTGAGCTTTAGAAAAAGGCGCCCTTAGTCCCTTGTGGAACATAGAATTTGGTACGAGAGCTGTGTTGTGGCCACCTGGCACTAGGGATCATAATATGATCAAATTTGATTTAATAGCTGGAGTAAGTGCACAAAGGAAATCTACTATGTTAGTATTTAATTTTCTATTCTCAAAAAAGACCACCAAAAAGACAGGTATTGGAATTATACATAATAAATATCAGAGAAACTGTCAAAGGGGGTGAGGACCCTCACTCTCTCAAAAAAGGTATTTCCTTTTAATAGTTTTTATTCATGCAAAATTATTTTATTTGTACTTTTCTTAACAAAAAAGTGCTCAAGGACTAAAGATAATAAGAGAATCCCCTCACGACGTGGCAGGCTTGGAGCCAGATTAATACAGCTCTGCTTCAGGCATTACAAAGATGGATGGTTTGGTTTATATGGGATGTGTTTATAGGTTTGAGGGTCCTCAGAGGAACTTACAATAGAGCTTAGGAGCAACTCTGAATGCGTTCTAGTTTTTAGATGTTTAAATTAGCTAGCAAATGTTTGGTGCCGTCTAACTCACAGCAACAAAAAATAAGTTTGTGATGTTACAATCTCCTCCCACCCCCGAGGAAGCAGTGGCAAAACGCCTTGGATGGCATCACATACAGTGTTGGGAGTGTGGTTAAGTGTCGTCCTCTATTATGGCTTGATAAAGCATGAAGGTTGAAACTGTCAGATAATTGATGAATAGATATAAACTGCTGAAACCACTTGCTCTAGGCAATTAAACAAAATTAATTTAAATTCAATAAAAAGATTAATTGATAATAAAAATAAAGAGGAGTCTTTCAGGATCACTGACGTTTAAACTCCAATCTCAAGCCAAGGTGGTATTGAATTCACAAGGGAGAGTTGATGGTGTTCTGAGATTCTTTCCTCCTCGTATTTTTACCTGTCTTTATGCAACCTTGGAGCTCGTATATTTTTTATGGAATGTTGTCTTGGAGATAGTTTTGGTAGATACAAATCTGAAGGATGTATGTGGGTCCGATTTACATCTGAATTATCAGATATTGAAGGTATACTGACAGAAGGGTGTTGAAGAGGTTGCTGTTAGTATGCCAACTGGTGAGGAGATAGAACGTGATACTGTTGGTGCCATGACCAAGAGCATCACACAGGAAGAGGGGACAACAGAGTGGAAGAATACCACTACCCTTTCATCTTGTCTTCTACCCTCAGTCATTGATCCAGCAACAGCACCAAGAGCAGCAGCAGCCCCTGCCCCCCCCCCCCCCACCAAGGAAATACAGGAGAAGTCTCATAAATCTCGTAAGGTCGGGGCTTCAAATCCCATTAGATGACAGCAACCTTGGGCTGGAAGGACTGGGGTTTCTAGTCCCACAGGTGCTCCTTGTGGTCTTGGGCAAGCCACTTAACCCTCCATAGCCCATGTTCCCTGTAAAATAGTTATCTCCAAGTTATAATGCTGTTCAATGTAATTTCAGTTTGTTCAATGTAAACCGCACTGATGCAAAATAGCGCGGTATATAAGAGAATGTAAATAAATAAAATAAATAAAATCCTCACATGTGTGAAAGCATTTTAAAGTGCTTGATGACTTGCAATATGCAGAATGCAATTACTGTAAAAGCTGGTGGGTAAAATGTAGATGTGGTCTTTATTACAATGCAGATATTTTGCCTCTCGGTGCTTACCTTTAAATTTCAGTGCCACAGAGCTATTTTTATAAAGACAAAACAGGCAACTGTTTTGTCTTTATAAAATAGTCACTGTGTGGCTATTTCACATAGGCATTCTATTATGAAATTATTCCACACATGTATAGCAAAATATTTCTGGAATCCAAAATATTCAAGTGGGAAATCATAAGAAAAAGAATTGACAGGGACAGCAAAAAGACCACAAAATAAGCCCATTAAGGGGGTGTGGGTAGGATCAACCAATGGGAGAATGTATTCAGTTTTAATGGTAGTGTTTTTATCATAAAAAAATAAACTTATACATGCTGCATGCTGAATGTGGAATGTGGAATGCATTGGCAATTCTAAAATGGTGAAACATATAATAATATAAGTTTTATCAGCAGAGCAGTGATACTTTACTAATATTCTGCTGTAAGGCTTAATAGCCATAATTTGGTCAGTATTGATAAACCCACTTTACTAAACTGGGAATATGGAAATAATAGCATTCTTTTGTTAATAGCGAACACATTTTTTACATATTGCATTGTGCAGCTGCATTGAATCTTAAACAATAGAAATTCTCAAGCTGTGAATCACTAGAAACAAATGATTTGCATGGCAATTATCACTTTGAATAATTTGTATTTTAAATATGTTATTTAATGCTCAACTAAAAGGAGGCAAATTGTGGTTTTGATATGTTGTCCTCTAGCATTCTTACAAATGTGTTTTCATTTAATCCTCTTTCTGTTTTCTGGCCTTTGTCTTTAGTACATGGCATAGTATGTAGATCAAGCAATACGAAGATTACGGATAGGACCTCTTTAGAGGTCATATACCAAAAGAGTTTCAAAATGTAGCTGTCAGGGCAGTAGACATGATTTTGTCCCACTTCTGACTCATTTTGAATAAAGTTGTACTAACCATATTGGTCCAGCAGAAAATTTTATTTAACACAGGCTATGTTACCTCCCATTGAGTGGACATGAACAATCACCAAACATGATACACACACATGACCATCTGAGAATGTCAAGCCCGACTGTGCATCTGTAGGAACTGGGACATGCAGGACAGAATTCTCACAATTCCTCAAGCTTTTTAGTAAAGCCTCTATTGAATGCGGAGCCTTTTGTAAAATATGTAGAAAGACATCAGGAAATACAGCGGGCAGCACCACAGACATATATCCCCGATTTGGCAAAGGGGAAGCCACATTAAGGAGGAAAAGGAAGGGCTAGAGACAGACCCGAAGAAAATATCAGGGTCCCTTTAAGCATAGAGCTTCTCCAGCAGTCTTCACTCCCCTTCCCAGCCTCTGGGGTTACAGATATAAGTTAGAGAGGGTTGGAAAGGGAAGGAGGGGGTGTTCTCCAGATACAAAATTGGTTGAAGGTATGGTTTACTAAAATTTGATACAATTCCCTTTGCATCAACAGGGTGGTGTACATAAAAACATTCAAAGGAGGAAAAGAATGTCAATAAAATATAGGAAAGAGAAGGACAAATAGAAACTAGGTTACAGAAAAGGTAAGAGGGGATAGTATAAGAGACAGAAGTCAGGGGTGGGAAGAAAGGTAAGCAAAGTTTTGTGCAGCTGAGGGTGTCAGGTGGAAGGCTAATTGAAACAGGTGGGTCTTAAGACATGATTTGAATTTTGTGTAGAACAGTTCCAACTGAAGGTTAGAGGGTAGAGCATTTCACAGGCTAGGAACAAGAAAGTAGAAAACTGAGTAACAGGTCGATTCATAATGGGTACAGGAGGGGGAGGGAAAATAAAGACGATTAACATGAATGGAACGCAGAAGACATGACGGTGTGTGAAGACTAATGTGTGATGACAGATAAGAAGGTACACTAGTGTGTAGGGTTTTATGAATCATGGTAAGAAGTTTGTATTGGATCCGAAATTGAAGGGGTAGCCAGAGGGAATCTATGAGCAAAAGGGTAACATGGTCGAATTTGAAAGCATGATGCAGTACTCACACACCATGTTTTGGAAGCATGATGCAGTATTCGTATTTTTGAACTGGTAGTTAAGTAAATCAACACCTACAGCATTAAAGTAATCAAGGTGAGATATGACGAGGCAGGAGTAAGGCAGCTATAGAAACATAGAAACATAGAAATATGATGACAGAAAAAGACCACATGGCCTATCTAGTCTGTCCTTCCATATCAACAACTACAACAGTCCCCCTTTTTACCTTTAGAGATCCTCTGTGTTTGTCCCATGCTTTTTTGAATTCAGTTACTGTCCTCATCTCTATCGCCTCCACTGGGAGACTATTCCACGGATCCAGTACTCTTTCCGTAAAGAAATATTTCCGCGTATCACTCCTGAATCTATCTCCCTTCACCCTCATCCCATGTCCCCTCGTAGCAGAACTTGCTTTCAATTGAAAGAGGCTCTCTCCCTGAACATTTATGCCATGGAGGTATTTAAACATCTCAATCATATCACCTCTATCCCGCCTTTCCTCTAAGGTGTACATATTAAGATCCTTCAGTCTGTCCTCATATGCTTTATAATGAAGACCACTAATCATTTTAGTAGCCACCCTCTGCACCGACTCCATCCTGTTCACATCCTTTTGAAGGTGTGGTCTCCAGAATTGCACACTATACTCCAAATGAGGTCGCACCAAAGACTTATACAGAGGCATTATCACCTCCTTTTTTCTGCTAGCCATTCCTCTCCGTATGCACCCAAGCATCCTTTTAGCTTTTGCCGTCGCCTTTTCTACCTTTTTAGCTACTTTAAGATCATCAGACACAACCACGCCTAGGTCCCGCTCTTCTTTAGTGGACAAAAGTACTTCACCCACTATACTATATTGCTCCCTTGGATTGCTGCAGCCCAAATGCATGACCTTACATTTTTTAACATTAAATCCCAGCTGCCAAATTCTAGACAATTCTTCAAGCTTAGCCAGATCCCTCCTCATGTTATCTACACCTTCCTGGGTGTCTACTCTATTGCAGATTTTGGTATCGTCCACAAAGAAGCAAACCTTACCTGACAGCCCTTCCGCTATATCACTAACAAAGTTGTTAAAAAGAATCAGACCAAGGACAGATCCCTGGGGCATACCACTGGTAACATCCCTCTCCTCAGAGTGAGCTCCATTTACCTGGACTCTTTGTCACCTCTCACCCAACCAATTTCTAATCCAAACAGTAACTTTAGGGTCCATCCCTAGGGTGCTCAGTTTGTTTATAAGTCGCCTGTGAGGAACAGTGTCAAAGGCTTTACTGAAATATAAATACATCACATCTAGTGCTCTCCCTCGTTCCAACTCCCTGGTCACCCAGTCAAAGAAATCAATCAGATTTGTCTGAGAAGACCTGCCTCTGGTGAATCCATGCTGCCTCGGATCCTGTAATCCACTGGACTCCAGAAACCTCACTATTTTCTCTTTCAGCAGTGTTTCCAATAATTTACTCACCACCGAAGTTAAACTAACCGGCCTGTAGTTTTCAACCACATCCTTACTTCCGCTTTTGTGTTAAGGCACCACATGAGCCTCTCTCCAGTCCTTTGGCACCACTCCCGACTCCCGAGGCATTGAAAAGGTCAGTCAGTGGAGCTGCTAGAACGTCCCCAAGTTCCCTCAGTATTCTAGGGTGTATTCCATCCCATCCCATTGCTTTGTCTACTTTAAGTTGAGCTAGTTTCTCACAAACACAGTCTTCTGAAAATTGTTCAAGATGTCCCTCGCTTCTGTTCCTATTTGTGGGTGTTTTCTGAGGTCCTGCTCCTGGTTCTTCATCTGTGAACACAGAACAAAAATATTTGTTAAGCAATTCCGGTTTAACCTTATCAGCTTCTACATATTCCTCCCCTGCACCCTTGCGTCTGACAATACCACTTTTGCCCTTCCTCTTCTCACTAATATATCTGAAAAATGTCTTATCCATCCCATTTTATTGCATTGGCTTTTTCCTCCTCCTTTTGCATCTTTGCCTTCTTGACTACTTTATTTATTTATCTGCATTTATATCCCGCTTTTCACCGGGTCAAAGCGGTTGGGGGATACATTTAACACGAGGGGATATGAGACACATACACTAATACTTACAGGGAACATGGGCAATGGAGGGTTAAGTGGCTTGCCCAAGACCACAAGGAGCACCTGTGGGACTAGAAACCCCAGTCCTTCCGGCCCAAGGTTGCTGTCCTCTAGTGGGATTTGAACCACTGACCTTCCGGCCTGTAGTATGTTGCCCCAACCACTAGGCCACTCCTCCCTAGAGGAGTGGCCTAGTGGTTGGGGCAATGTACTATACTTTGCTAGCTTCTCTAAGTGGTTGGGGCAACGTACCACACTTTGCTAGCTTCTCTAAATTTTTCCAAATACAGATGCCTGTCTTCTTCTCTCTGTGATCTCTTGTATTTCATGAACTATGGTAGAGTTGGAAAGAAATGAGCGAATAGAACGAATTTGGTGGAGGGCAAGGAAGGATCATTTCATTACAGCGCTAATCTGTTTTTGGAAAGTAAGAGCACTGTCAAGGATAACACACAGGTATTTGAATGAGGGTACCAATGGGATAGGGGTGCCATCAATTGCGGGGACCACATGTGGAACTGCTGAAGATCTGGTGAGCCTGGTGGCCGAGGTTTTAGAGGGGTTTAACTTCAAGTGATTGGTACTTCTTTTTCAACACCTGAGCCAGAAGGATACATGACTAGGGTTGCCAACTGGCTCCAGATGCGCCCGACAGGCTTGATCCAGTCCTGCGTTTACTCCATTGCATGCAGGGACATGTAGTTCTGATTTCCCCATTGCACTACATAAGAAAAGCAAGACTACAAGTCCCTGCATGCAATGGGGTAAACACAGGACTGGATCAAGCCTGTCGGGCGCATCTGGAGCCACTTGGCAACCCTATACATGACTGATGAGAAGCTTGGTGGTTTGGAACCAACTGAAACAGTCTGCCTCAATAAAACCACTACCACAGGGTACTGATCCTATGGACTTCTCTTTAAGCAGGAGATATACTGGGTGAGTGGCTGAATGAAAGAAATATTAGTTGGATAAAGCTTTTCTGTCTTAGGACAGTTTGTGGAAGGGGAAAACCGAAGAAAGCTAA
Source organism: Ichthyophis bannanicus (assembly GCA_033557465.1). Classification (NCBI taxonomy): domain Eukaryota; kingdom Metazoa; phylum Chordata; class Amphibia; order Gymnophiona; family Ichthyophiidae; genus Ichthyophis; species Ichthyophis bannanicus. The sequence goes on along the minus strand of CM066031.1, from coordinate 760,266,930 downwards.
AATGGTCAGAGCTTGCTTGCCAGTAGAGTTGCCAGTTGGCTCCAGATGCACTCAACAGGCTTGATCCAGTCCTGGGTTTATCCCATGGCATGCATTTCTTAGAGTTCAATAGAGAAATCAAAACTACATATCCCTGCATTCCATGGGGTAAACCCAGGATTGAATGAAGCTTGTCAGAGGCATCTGGAGGCAGTTGGTAGTGGCAGTCCTCTCTATTAAACTTAACTAGCAGAGAGGCAGAGCAGCAAAAGGCTGGTAAAGACTTGCAGTATGCTATTATAAAGATTGTGGTAGAAATGTTGATGGTTATAAAGATTATTCTTTGGTTTTGAGAACTGAAAAGCAAGTGGGAGGAATAATTGTCTCACTGAGATCCTGGGCCAAGTTGAAGTTTTAAAACAGAACCAGAGCCAAGTAGCAGAAGCTACAGTCAGGTAAAAAACCAAAGACTGGATTTGTTTCTTTCTGTTTTCTTAATCCTGAGGAATTCAGGCAAGTGAAGCAAGAGAGAAAGAACTTGGGTGAGTTACATTTGTCTTTTTGTACTTCTGGTGGTTAAAGACTAGAATCCTCACTGGACTGTAGAACTTGGTAAGAAGAATCTTAGATTGAATCCTTTGAACTGGGATAACTGAGAGAAGTGGTAACAATTTTGGAATGAGTAGAGTTGGGTGTCAAGAGGGACTATTTTTATCTTATTTTGTTTAGTTAAAACACTGAGGAAACTTGTGGTGACCAGAGAACTGACAGTGGCCCAATTCAGAAGAAGAACATTTAAAGGGGTAGTGATGTAAACAATATACTCGTTTTACAAGGACTAACTCTGCTCTCCCTTGGATGGACCCATCCACTACCTGTTTTGCTTTTTCTTTCTGTGCCAAAAGCCTTGGTCAGTATTATTAAAGTTTCTTTGTGGTTTAAGCCTGTGTTCTAGTCTCCTCTGTATCTAGTGACTCCATGTGGAGGACCAGTACACCCTAGTGGTAATTAACCTATACTCACAGGGCGCCTCCTTTTGGTGACACTAATCACATACCATCTAGGCTATTACAACCTGTTTCTTGCTAGTCTCCCTCTGAATCATCTCTCTTCCCATTTCAATCTGTTCAACACTCAGCTTCAGCTAATCTTCTGCCAGTGTCGCTATGCTCACATTACTCCTCTTCTCAATTCACTTCATTGGCTCCCTATCCGTTTCCGCATCCAGTTCAAACTTGCCCTACAAATGCCTCCATTCTGCATCTCCTCACTACCTTTCCTCTCTTGGGATCTCCACTCTTCTGGCAGACTCCTTCTATCTGTGCCCTTCTCTGCCACTGCCATCTGCAGACTTCTTTCTTTCTACCTTGCTGTTCTTTATGTCTACAATGAACTGCCCAAGTCAGTGTATCAGGCTCCATCTCTGGCCCTATTCAAATCCAGGACAAAAACTCACCTCTTTGAGGCTGTTTTTGGATCCTGATCCCCTTAGTCTCCTGTTCAACTTCTATATATTTCCTTACCATTCCCCTATATATACTCTAGTCCCCAGTTGTATTGTCTGTGTTGACTAGACTGTAAGCTCTGATGGGCAGGAACTTGCATGTCTCTGTATAGTGCTATGTATATCTTATAGCTCTATACAACTGATATGTAGTAATAGAAGCAGAAGAAAATAAGGCCCACAGGCAACCCATGGCTATACAGTAGTGGCCAAAAAATTAAGGCAGAGTCCAAAATATCAGAATTTTATTAGAAAAGTACATGGTGTTGTCACTTTCATGGTCAAAAGCTTTAAGAACCAAAGATATATATGTCATTTTCAAAGTTTTATTCAGGAAACAATATATGTGTCAATGTATTTGATAGGGTGTCCATGATTTTTCAGCACAGCCTGGATTCTTGTAGGCATACTGTTAACTAGCGTTTTACAGTATGCCGGAGTGATTTCGTTGACCCATACATGCTTGAGTATGTCCTTTAAATCGGCTTCTGAAGTTGGACAGTATGCTGCCACCTCTTTCTTCATAAGATTCCAACAGTTTTCAATTACATTGAGATCCAGAGAGTTTGATGGCCAACTTGGTACAGTTCGATCTTGTTGTCCACGAACCATTTTTTGACTGTTTTTGCAGTGTGGCACGGTGCTGAGTCCTGCTGAAATATAGCTGTGCCAGAAACATTCATGTGTATTTTAACTTTACTATTCAGCACGGATATGTATTTTGCAGCATTTACTCTTTCACCTTTTTCAAAAAATGTGTAGGCCACATTGTCCTTTCGCTGAGCTAAACACCCACCATCGCTCATGGTATGGGGTGGTAACAGTCTTGATCGTGTACTTCGGATTTAGTCTCTCGCCTGCTGGTCGATGGATGTAGTTGTAACCACTCCCACATACTTGTTGAAATGTACTTTCATCTGTGAACATTACCCTCTCCCACCATTCAGCAGATTTGTCTTTCATCTTGCCACAAAACTGTATGCGGGCAGCAATTTGTTTCCTGGTCATCATAGGCTTCTTGTCAGGTCTTCTGGCCACGAGTTTGAATTCATCCACAAGTCGTCATCAGACAGATCTGGCACTTATCTTTATTCCTTGATCATTAGCTAACTGAGCCACACGTTGAGATGAAGTATGTGGACTAGATGTAATAATGCTTTTGAGGAATTGGTCACCTCGTCCAGTAGTTATCCGTCTGCGCCCACATTTCGAACAATGTGTACGGCCACCTGATTTCAGAACATTCCGAACTCCACACCTTGACATATGCAAATGTTTTACAATAGCACATTGCGAATATCCTTCAGCATGGAGTGTGACAACTTGTCCCTTTACAAAGTCATTAATATCACACTTTCTACCCATCTTGATTGTATATTTTACATGTAACTTTCAATCTTTTCCTAACTGTAAAAATTCAAAACTTTATCCAAGAAACCTACTACAGAGTGTAAGTACACTAAAATAGATGCCAGACGCATAGTGTGACTAATCGCCATGCTGATTAAATAAGTAAGCATGTGTGACATCTCCACAGTACATTATTTAAGAATAAATTGTAGAAAAAGATACCTGCCTTAATTTTTTGGCCACTACTGTAATAGAGAAGATTTCTGGCATATTGAAGGTCAGGTGGAAAACTCCTCTACAGCCCAGACAAAGCATGTGACATATTTTACTGACCTGCTCCATGTTCCACACCCTTGCCTTCACCTCGAGGATGCTCGAATCTGAAGGCCCTCTTTTGCAAATTACTGATAGTGGTTCGGAGGGGACACCAGCACAACAGCAGGAACTAACATCCCCACAAGACCATGATTGTGCTGTGGCTGCAAGAAATGAGTTCATAAACAGACATTTCAGGCCCACTGAACATTAGACCTGGATATTCAATGCTGAGGCTTTCTTCTCTCTATGCCCTTTTCTTCTTCTGCAAACCCCAAACTTCAATCTTTTCACCTTGCTACTCCTTATGCATGGAACAAACTTCATCTATCTTTACGTCAAGTCCCCTTGTTTCTCTTGTATTGTTCTGTCCTGATTAGATTGTAAGCTCTACAAGCAGGGACTGTCTTCTTTATATGTTTGTACTGTGTGTATGCCATGTAGTGCTATAGAAATGATTAATAGTAGTAGTAGTGAGGCCATATCTGGGCCCCGACATTGAATATCTGGGTTGCCTGGATGGCCATGAAGCTAACTGGGCAACAGCAATATTCAACCACTGCCCAGTTAGCTTCAGTGGTGAAAGTTAGGCTAGCCTTTACTGTGCCTGACTTTTGCTGTGTTGAAATAACTGGGCAGCGACTCAAAATTGCTGTTACCTGGTTATGGCGTCGGGATGTGCAGTAGTGGCACCTGCAGATATTTAGTGGCACTAGCCATGTTAGTGCCACTGAATATCCCAGATTAATATGGTGAGCAGGTCACCATCCCCGTCAATCTGGTTTCTGCCCAGACCACAGCACAGATGCAATCCTCCTATCCCTGCTCGGTGAAGTTCACCATTCCTTGGATCATGGGAATGTTACTATTGCCGTTTCTTTGGATCTTTCTTCTGCGTTTGATCTTATCAATCTCAATCTGCTTCTCTCTTGCCTGCATGATATTGCTTTCTGAGACATTGTACTATGTCGGTTTGATTCCTTTCTCTCTCACTCTTCTTTGCAGGTTGCCATGGATGCCCTTTCCTCTGCACCCTATCCCCTCACATGTGGCGTCCCTTAAGGTTCTGTTCTAGCCCCTCTTCTTTTTCAACATTTTCTTGGTACCTCTGGCACTCCTAGTACAACAGCTCAGTATCTTTGCCTATTATTATCCGGACGATATCCTGTTGTTTCTTCACATAGACCACCTCTCCCCTGATATATTCCCCCTCAACACTTGTCTCGAACACGTCGCCTCTTAGTTAGGTTCTCACCACCTTAAGCTTAACCCTTCCAAAATAACAGCTACTTGGCTCTCTGGCACACTGACTGCTCTCTCTGTCTCTCCTATACTTAATGGTCACCTGATCGCCCTCATACCCTCCTTTCCATTACCTCGGCGTCCCCCTGGATTCATCCCTATCTTTCCATCAACATAGCTCAACTGTACAATGCTCCTTCTTCTCATTACGCCGTATTTGAGAAGTTTGCTCTGTCTTGCCCACATCTTCCCTGATCGTCCTACTGGTTTCTCTCGTCCTATCCCATTTAGATTATTTTAACTTCATTCTTGCTGGCCTTCCCCAATATGAACTCAAATGTCTTCAACTCCTTAAGAATTATCACTGTCAAATTGCCATTTTATGCATTCCATTCCGATCACATCACCCCCTTACTCATTCATCTACATTGGCTTCCAATTCACTCACCATGGTACACAAGGTTTTCCACTCTGGCACCCTGCAAACCTCTTTCGGCTTATTATTCTCCACACACTGCACCATGCTCTCCACTCGATTTACATGAATCTGCTCCACCTTCCACCCTCTACACAGGCTCACTTTGAATCCACCAGTAATTTTTTATTTGTTCTTTCTCGGTCCCTCCCTATGGAACAGCCTCCCCCCAGATCTCCACTCAGAACTCTCCTTTGCCAAATTCAAAGCACAGCTCAAATCTTATCTGTTCTGCAAAGCTTTTGATCTTCCCCCTTGACCGCTGACCACCTTACCAAATTCAAAGCAGAGCTCAGTTCTCACAACGCTTTTGATCTCCCTCCCTGATTGTTCCCTGTATTTCCCCCTGACTGCTCTTACCTGTTTCCATTTGCGTCTTTCCCTCTTCTCCCTTCCCCCTCTCTCTTCTCCTTTGTCTTTGTGTGCTATTTTACTTTTTCTATATTTTATTGGTGTTTCGTTTTCCTTTCTCAGTATATTATTTTTACCCCATTTTTATTGTAAATTGCTCTGACATTATTTTCTAAGGGAGGTATATCAAATTTTAATAAATGAAATGAAACGGTAACTGTGTTAATCAGTTTCAATATTCGGCCTCTTTCTTTTTTTTTTTTTTTTAATTTACTTTTCAGTATACATAGTCAAACAAAAAAACATAACAAAAACAGGACATATATCATACAGAAATAATAATAAAAAAAGAAAGTAAGACAACTAAATTCCAGCACTAAGCAAGAGATGCCAAGAATAAGATCCCCAAGTGGAATGGGGAATTTAAAAAAGAGAACTTGTAAACAGAAAATGCAAGAATAGAAGTACAGACCCCTCTTAGCATTTTCCTTACTTCAAAACAGAAAGTGAGGTGCAATGATTTGGTGTATACTCAAATTGGCATACATACACATTCAGCCCCATTCTCACGCTCACACATTTTCAGGTATTCTGCAGTCCTAAGAACGGGGATGAATGGTATGTCACAGGCAGAGCTGACCCTACTGAGCAAGAACCTGCCTCAGCACCATGGTATTGGCTGACTGCTTCAGAAAGACAGTTGGATTTCTCCCCCATCAGGCAGCCAAGCTGCAGCCGCAGGAGTAGTTCATCATTACAGGCTTCCCGGTCTGCCTGGCTGCCTGCTCTCATTAACAATGACAATTGTTTCCTGGAAAACCTGCTGTGTCCCTAAAACTTTGTTGATCTGCACTTTTGTTTCCTGCGTAAGTGCAGTTTGGTTTTTGAGCTGTAAAGGAAAGGTAACAGGATCGGAGAGAGGGTAGAGCCAGTGCAAAGATAGGCACTCTAGGCAAAACTTCCTTCTGGTGCTCCCCTCACTGCAGAAAACATGCTTCTTGTGCCCCCCCCCCCCCAACCCCTACCTGCCTCTGTTACACAAACCTTTCTTCTTCTGGCACCTCCCCTTGCTGCTGCCGCACACCTACCTAATGACTACAGCTCGGCACCAAATTCCCCATGGCCAGTATGCATGAGAAAAGGTGCTTAAGAGGGCATCAGATTCCTCTGCAGTAGGGGTTCAGTCTTGAGAGATGGTCTGGGAGACTGATGCACTCTTAAGAACTCTTTATCATGCTGGCTTGTTCTGCCCATTTGCTGCCACCAGGATTCTGGCACTCTAGACAACCACCTAATATGCCTAATGGAAGCACCTGCTCTTGGGGGGGGGGGGGTGTTGATGCCTTGGACTTTTGGCAGCTTTTGTTTGTTTTCTTATTAAGAAGTATTTTCATGGGGGGGGGGGGGGTTGCATAATGGATCACTCTGAGCTGCTGAAGTTTGAGCGGAGGAAGGCAAGTTTATCAATTGTGGTGTGAGGGAGAGATAGGTAATGGCAGAAACAGGCCGATGCAGAAATGCTAGAGTGCCCTTTGTGTGCAGGTAGCGTGACCCATGCACAACTACTGCCCATAAGCGATGGAGAGAAAAGGTTGGCACGCACATTGTCTGCACTGAAAGAAGTGCGCACACAACAGCACCATGTGTATTAAAATGATACCCAAATCAGCTGAGTGTATAGAAATGAGATGCTACTGAAGTTGTCGTGTGATGCACGTAGAAGATCAGAGGGCGGAGAGCAAAGCTCAGGAGCACCATTGTTTATACGCCTCATCGGAGGTGACGTAAACTTCTGCTTCATGTGGGAAAAGATAGTTTTAGCGTGAGTACCTCTGGACAGTCATTTCTTTGGTGCGAAAATCTTTGGCGTGGATCTCGTGCATATAAGAGAAAAGTTTGGCATGAAGGAAAAAATGTATTTTGCTCTTCCCCTTTAGTGGCTTTGCTCTTTTCATGGGCTAGAGCTGCACATGAAAGAAATGGTGAAAACAGAGAACCGAGCAACAGAGACCTAGGGAATGTGCCACATGATGTCATACCACTGCGCTGCCATTAATGCATGAAATCTATGTGGATGCATACAGCATTGATAATAGTGCATCTATTGTCTGTTTGTGTGTCACCCTCTTACCTCCAAAAGTTTGCACATACTTCATTTGCATATACTTCCCTTTCTGCATATCGGCATATAACATTTGTGGGATTTGCGTGCCACAACATCGTGTGCAGGGCTACTAGTGTGCAGCTTCAGTGCCAGCTTTCTGCATTGACCTGGAACTGAGGTTGTTTGCAAGAGAAGTTACAGGAGACAGAGAGAGAGAAAGTGAGGTCTCCTGCAGTGCTGTTGAATAAAAGTCACTCTTTTTTCCTGGTTGGCACCTTTGTAAGGGCTGGAGGGGAAGGAAGGGGGTTTATCACAGCAGTCGAGACACAAATACTGTTCAGAAGTCGCCAGACATTTTTGTTCCTTTTCAGCTTTGTAGAGTTCGGTGCATTCCCACCTTTTCCTGGTTTATGTAAACCGGAAGTCTACGTCCGTGGAGGGGAGGGGGGGGGGAGCTGGAAACAGATACTCATGCAAGCTGGGAACTGTGATGCAGCACCGGTGAGGCTAGATAAGCACTACAATGTGGTTTTAAATCCATTGCTATCACTGCAGCGGCAATGGAGGCGGCAGCAGCAGTAGCAAATATAGAAGGCTCGCCTAGGGCACCTCTCATCCTTTCACTGCCCCTGGCAGCAAGGATATTTGTAAAACTGAAAAGCCTCAAGATGGGGGTCAGCGTTTCTGTGAAAGTTCTCTGGGAAAGCTTTATGAAGCAGGAACTCCCAAAGGAAAGGTTGGAGAAATGTTTGCCCTCTCTTCAGAGCAGAAGATACATTTTAAATTATATATATAGGGCATATCTATCTATCCATCCTGATATACTGCCACCCTTTAAGTTATAAAGCACAGTAACAGTTTAACCCGTTTTGGACAGCTCACATTCTTTCTCTGTTCTGGATGATTTATTAGATTTGTTACACTCAAACAACTATGAAATACCGGCAATAATAAAAAATATTAAAACTTTGCAGAAAATAGAAGTTTCACATAATGTATGTTTTTCATACACTGGTCCAATATAGTATATTGTCCGTCTTCAGAAAAGATAGGATTCGGTTCCAATATTCATTGACATAAGCATACTGTATGATACTATTGAAACTGCAGTTTTCATTTAAAACACTTTATTATGATCTAATATAGTTTGTCAACAGTCCATTCTGATGGCGGAATATGATAAACGTGAAAACACTTCTGATGCAGTGCGTCGATATTGCACCATTGAAACACCTAGAACAGAATGCTTGACAGCAATTAGTTTTGACAACATATTAGCCTAGCGTATGAAAAACATACAAGGCCGATATACGCACCAATAACTCTGACACTAAGTAACTTACAGTTATCTAAACCTATTTTCTAAAGTCTACAAATAGCTGCTATTTTGCAAATAAAGGTATTACAGCATTATAAGCTACTTACTATTTTTTGTGATTTTTTTATGTTGAGCCGCCAGTACCGTCAAAATCATCAAACTTCGAATACCTATTAAACTAACTAGATCTCAGATAAAAAATCTGTATATAACGCTTTTTGACATAACGATAATAGCTAAACATAGTTCCATTGAATTTATAACCATTAATTAGTAAACAGTTGAGTAGTAAGTATGGAAACCTTATGTATGTAAAACATACGCTGGTCCAAAACGGGTTAAAGAAAATGTTAAAAATGCTCATTAGAGTGTGTGATCTCTATCTTCATCAAGCAAAGGGAAAATGTTTATAGAGTAATCAAGTGATAATTGTAAAGTATTAAAAGACCCGTAGCTTGCTTGCTGGTGACACATTTTGAAGTTATTTAAAATATATATGCAAAGCAGTGGCATAAGTTCCAGTGAGGTTCTCCCCAAGCAAAATGTTGCTGAAGGCCTCCCTTTGTCGCGGTGGCCCCCTCCCCATGTAGGGTTCCCTTGTGCGGCGGACCCCCATGCTGCGGCAGCAGTGGCAAACAGACTTTATCATCTTTGCCTTGCTAACTCTCCTCTTCTAAGTTTGCCGCAGGCCTGGAATCTGTTCCCTACCAGGCCAAAGTCTCACAATAACAGCTGCACCGCGGGACTTTGGCCCGGTGGGGAACAGACACTGGGTGTGCAAAGTCTTGCAGTGCGGCTGTTATTGTGAGACTTTAGCCCGATGGAGAACAGCTGCCAGGCCTGCAGAAAACTTACAAGAGCAGAGGCAGGGTGGCAAAGATGATAAAATAAGTTTACCATGCTGCCTTACTACTGCTGTACGGGCTCCCTTTCTGCCTGGAATTTATGCCACTAGTGTAAAGTGTATTTAATGAATACTTATCTCCACTTGTAATGGAAAGCGGGAGCCAGCATTCTCCTGGCAATGAACTTTGAAAAGTGGTGCAACATGAACAGGGAGGAATGCTCTTAATTTAGGATCATCTCTTTAAATGTTACATTTTTTTCAAGTATTGTGGTTGCCCAGTTAGGTTACTCAGATACGTAGAAATAAGGGTCAACAAGTTGTGGGCAAGGCCAGTGCAAGGGTGCTGAGCTCCCTAGGCCAGGGTTCTCCCTATCCAGTCAGGTTTTCAGGTTATCCATAATGAATATGCACGAGAGAGATTTGGATATGATGAAGACGGTGCATGAAAATCTAATGCATATTCATTGTCGATATCCTGAACACCTGACTGGATAGAGGGAGCACCAGGACTGAGTTGAGAAGCACTGTCCTAAGCGAACCTTCACACCTGAGGGGGAAATGCACCACTCTTTCTATTTCTCTGGCATTGTACTGCATGTGGAATCTGGCTTCTTGGGATTTCAGTTTAATTTTTATCTACATATTTCTATTTTTAGTTTGGTCATGTATTCTGTACTTGGTGAGGGTCTATCTGTGCTTAGCATATTGTTAGTACTGAGTATCTGTGCAGGGATCCGTAGTAATCTACCTTGTTCAATTTTCCCAATAAGTGGTGGTTGTGGTGGTCTTATAGGGCCCACTGCAGTATTTACAGTGCTGCCTTTTCCTAGGTAGGTCCTTGTTGGTGCTGTTATGGAATGGTAGATTTGTTCTTTCCTGAGCTACTTTTGTAAAGTTTTGTATTACTCCACATTATGTTGGTTACAAAAGGGGTTTATGGTGCTCTTGATGAGATGAAACCAGAATTGAACTTTTTGTTTTGTATGATGAGTTTGACAGGGAAGTTTCCTAGCTCTGCTCTGGAGGGAAGGACTGACAAATTATACAGGTACACTACCAAAAAACTTCCTCCAGTTTTGCAACTGATTCCTATAGATTTTGGGGTGCTGAATCCAGGAAAAATAGCCAAAATGTTCCATCACGTCACGTTTTCTTGCAAAATTAGATTTCTTACCCATATAAGGAATGTTCACATAATTTCTTTTTAGCCGACTGCAGTTTATTTTCTTGGCCCAAAATAGAGGTTGTAATGGTTAACTAACTAGAAACACTCCCTCATGATATTTTAGAGTGTTTTGTATTCATTTTATACATTAACAGGACAATTGGGAGGCGGGGGGCTAAATCCAGTACTCGCGCTGGCGCATGTTCTTTCCTGTTCGCCTCGCCTCGTTCGCTTCGCTCGCTCAAACACGGTGGTTGCGACATGAACGTTCCTGTCAAATTTCAGTTTCTTGCAAGTTCATTATTACCTTTTGTTTGCTCAGTCGTAATCCAGCTTTATTCCGAAGTGGTTCACTACAGTTGTAGTTTGCAGTGCTGTGTATTTGTGATGGCTCACAGAGCCAGAGGTTACGTCAACTCTCCGGACAGTTTTTGTTTTATTTGTGGGGAATATACCGTGAAAAAGCGGCAGAGGAACATTTCTGCATTTATTAAAAAAGTATATTTCGCCTATTTCGGTTTGAAGTTAGGCGATCAAGACAAACCGTGGGCTCCTCACAAAGTGTGCAAGACATGTGAAGAAGATCTACGCTTATGGATGAAAGGTAAAAACAAGCATTTCGTTTCGGAATACCTATGATGTGGCGTGAACAAAGAGACCACAGCAGTGACTGCTATTTTTGCTCTTGCATTGTGAAGGGATACAATTTAAAAAATAAGAACGTAATAAGTTACCCCAACCTTCCCTCAGCAATTAGGCCTATGCCTCATAGCAACAAAGTACCTGTGCCTGAACCACCAAAATCTTTGGATCATATTTGTGTGGACGGTTCTGATCATGATGAGACTCATCAGATGGCTTTTCCCGATGAGTCCAGTACTTCCGAGTTTGAAACTGAACCAGATCCGAAACCTGAACTTTTCTCTCAAGCTGAATTGAATGATTTAGTCCGGGATTTAGGACTCCCAAAAGATGCTGCCCAACTGCTAGGTTCTCGGCTTAAACAGAAAAATCTATTGTCACCAGGAACAACTTTTTATTGGTACCGCAACCGCGAGACACAATTTTTGAAGTATTTCAGCAAAGAGGAAGATTTGGTATTTTGCAACAATATATACGGAGTGATGGAAAAGTTTAAACTCAAGTATGATCCTGCTGAATGGCGGCTGTTCATTGATTTGTCAAAAGACAGCATAAAAGGTGTTCTTCTTCATAATGGCAACACATTCGCTTCAGTTCCTATTGCTCACTCTGTTATTCTCCAAGAAAAATACGAGAATTTGGCCCTGATTCTTCAGAAGATTCGTTATGATGAGCATAAGTGGATGATTTGTGGAGACTTTAAAATTCTATCCATGCTATTAGGGCAGCAATCCGGTTTCACCAAATATCCCTGCTTCCTTTGCTTGTGGGATAGCCGGGCCTGCGACCTACACTGGGGGAAAAAAGACTGGCCAATTCGGGAGTATTTGAGACCTGGTGAGAAAAATGTTCTTCATGAGAGCTTGGTACCTCGTGATAAAATTCTATTACCACCTCTCCACATTAAGTTGGGTCTCATTAAGCAATTCATCAAGTCCCTTCCAAAAGATGGTGAGTGCTTTCGGTACCTTTGCTCAAAGTTCCCCCGACTTTCTGAAGCAAAGCTAAAGGAAGGAGTGTTTGTTGGCCCTGATATAAGGAAACTCATTTCAGATGGAGCATTCGCTGAAACGATGTCTGAGAAGGAAAAAGAAGCCTGGGATTCCTTCAAGGATGTTGTTCTCAAATTCTTGGGGAACAGGCGGGATGAGAACTATAAGGATATTGTTGCCAGGATGCTCAATGCCTTCAAAGAACAAGGCTGTAACATGAGCCTGAAAGTCCATTTCTTGCACTCCCATGTGAACTACTTTCCCGAAAACTTGGGGGCGTACAGTGAAGAACAAGGTGAAAGGTTTCACCAGGACATCAAGTACGCAGAGAGAAGGTACCAAGGAAGATGGAACACCACTATGGTGGCTGATTTCTGCTGGTTACTGCTGCGGGAAACCCCAGATGAAAAATACGCCAAGCAGCGCACCAAGAGAAGCATTCGGGGGAAGAAGAAACGGGCCCACCAGGAGATTGATTGACCCAAGAATGACTTTAAAATCTAAACTGTGTTGACAAATATCGTGTTTTTACTAAACTTTGAAATAAAAATTTGCTAGTTATTACCACAGTGTCGGATCTCATTTATTAAAATTTTATTTTCACACCATCGGGTGTTTGTCTTCATGTATTGCAATGGTGCGGTTTGCGTTTTCTATTCTTACATACATACCTGTACAACATTTTTTGCACATTTCTTTGCTTTGCTTTGTGTCTAACCTCGCTCTTATATGCTCAATGTTTGTGCACATGTATGTGGCTGTTTTAAGTGCAGACAATTTTGCTACCATCACAGTGTGTTTTGTTGACATTACTCTATTCTTATGTGCTGCCTTGTTACAATTTTCTTTATTCTTATTTGAATAACTACTAAACAATTAGTATAAAGAATTCATCCAAGAAACTTTTATCTCGATCGCACTCAATCTGAAACGTTCACCTCAAACTGCTAACCCAATGTAACAAAAAATCTGTACGTGATGGAGCAAATTGGTTACCAGATTTGGATTCAGCGCACCAAAAAACGTAAATATCAATCGAAACATTAGAGGCAGTTTAAAAAAAAATTTTTTTAGTGTACCTGTGTTATAAGTTAATATTTTGCTTTCTATGGTTTAATTTTATTTTGTGGTCCTCCTTTTATTTGCAAAGCAATACAACATGAATTGGCTTTCAATCTCAGTCACTTGGGTGGTAAATCTCAGTCTTTAGCATGGACCACCCTTGGCATTTTTGGTATGGTCCTCCATTTAGTGTAGAGCACTGTTTCTCAAGCTGGTCCTGGTGTACTCCTTAGCCAGTCTGATTTTCAGGATACTCACAATGAATATTCATGAGATAGATTTGCATGCACTGCATTCATTGCATGCAAATCTATTTCATGCATATTCATTGTGGATATCCTGACAAACAGACTGGCTAAGGGGTATACCAGGATCAGCTTGAGAAATACTAGTGTAGAGTTTTAGTCGCCATACTGGTCTTGGGGAAATCTGGTGTCGTTTCTAGACTGTGATATTTGTTAAAGGACTAACAAAAAAGAGTCTGTAGAAACTCAGCAGGCCTCCTCTTCCAATGTCACTTCTTTACTATTGAAAAAGAGGCATGTGAAGTTTTTGTACTACAGCCTCTGTTTTTGTTTGTCTTGAGCCACCCCTGCAAAAGACTATCTACTGCCTGAGGCGAGAGATGATATGGTACCCCTCCCCCCCTGGCAGCCAAAATGGAGGGGCTTCCTCAGAGCTCTAGTCAGAGAACAGGGGTCCTCTCACTCGAGACACTGGCCAGATAGTTGCTCCAAGAATAGAGAAAGCAACATATTTCTAGCGTATATAACTTTTTTAAAACTTTGCAAAAAATGTAGCAGTTTAATTATGTAGCCCAGAAAATGCAGACTTCTGACACTGTATACTGGACCAGCATGTTATTTAATGTAAACATCTACTCTGCAAAAGACAGGAAATGCAAGGTGAGGACACACCAAGGAGCAAAAAGAAAAAGTGATAACCACAGCGCAGTTTATAAAACCAAAATAAAATTATAATAACTGTGCTGTGGTTCTCGCTTTTTCTTTTTGAGCATATAGTCTGCATCCAAAGAAACCCTTCTATCAGCAATTTGTACAGAGCAGAACTAAGACATTTCTTTTTTTATTTTATAATTATGCATTTTTACATTAATAACCAAGAATATATCTTATACAGAAACTGAGAACTGATTACAAAACACATAATAAGAAAATCATTATCAAGAATTACTTTCAGTCATTCCCACTCCAGCCCACTACCAGGGGAGATCCAAGGTAGGAAACATAAAGCATAAACACAAAGAGTGAAGATAATCAAAAGTAGGTGAAAACAACCGGAATACTGAAAATATCATGACGGATCAGCAGGAAGCACCACCAGGTTCTCCAAGCATCGAGCGTTAAAGAGGGCCAGCAGCTGGGATGGCTCATAAAACACATAGGAACAAGACTGATATTTGACCATACACTTGCATGGGTATTTTGGAAAATAGAGCGCTCCCAGCTGCTGGACTCCAGGGCATAGAATAAGAAATTTTCGTCTCCTTTGTTACGTGTCGCAAGCCAAATCGGGAAACATGTGAACCAAGAAGCCCTTGAACCACAAGTTCCTTTTGCTAAAGAAAATCTTCATTAGGCACTCTTTATCAGATAAGAGAGCCAGGGTAATGAGCAATGTAGCAGGCATTACAGATTCCTCAAGAGTCTTCTAACACAGTTGATATTTTAAGAACATCCTCTTGTATCAACCCTGGAACATCCCCTGAGGTGGCTATTTTCTTAGATGAAGGAATATAGTATAGCTTCACCGCTGGTGGATATGACTCAGCTGCTATTCCCAAGGTGTCTGTCAAATATAGACAAAATATGTCCCTGCCAAACCAGAAAAGCTCTTGAAAATTTACCAATCTCAGGTTTGCTGCCCTGATTGAATTTTCCAATCGCTCCAATTTTTACCTTATTTGCTGAAGAATCCTTCACAAAAGAATCTGAACGCTCTTTCAACATATTAACTTTCATTTCAACAGCAAAGAGTTTTGAATCAAAAGTACCTTTGAAACATTCTCTTCAATGGCAGAGCAATTAATTTGAACCTTCTGTGTAAGAGAAGAGAACTGAGGAACCAGGGCTGCCCAGAGATGCACAACTGCAGTCCATATCGCCTCCAAAGTAAATGACCCTGGATGCTGCAAAGCAAAAACTGAAGAGGAATCCTCAGTCACCATAGTAGTACCCTCCATTCCATTCAGCACTTGTACTGACCCCATAGGACAGCCAACCCTGGTACTTGAGCTCCTGCTGCCTGCACTACGAGTAAGACATGCAAATACTGTTCTGGAGAGGCCAATGCACCCTCCAATGGCGATCCCCAGGGCTTTCCCTCGATGGTTTTTGGAATCAACCTCTTAGCCCCCTTAGCCTTCCGCTTCTTTCTCATAAGGAAAAATTGTGCCATTCACACACACCTATAGACCACCATCTTGGATCTGAGAACTAAAACATTTCAATCAGAACTCAACATACCAAAAATAATTTCTGATTCTGGTGTAATCTCAATAACTGCAATATAAACCCTCACCAGTAAAAGGCATATTGTGAAGAAATACAAAACCTTACAAAAATCTACCATATCATAACAACATCAAATTCCAAAACTCACACAAGGGGCCTGTCTAGAAAAGAGGAGCACCATTAATGTGGCAGTGGGCCATAGAATATCCATAAACCTATTCAGAAAACCAAGCAAGCCAGATTACCTATTCCGATATGCTAACAGAATGCCTGCCTCAGTCACACACTCGGAACACAAACAACACAAACCAAAAACAGATATAAGTAGAAAAAAATTAAACTGAAACCCAAGAAGCCAGACTCTACATCAGTGGCGTAGCCAGGACTGATTTTCTGGTGGGGCCTAGGGTTAATATGGATAGGCGGAAAGCAATATGAATGTTGACACTGCCTTCAGTTATTCTCTCATTCGATTGTTCTACTGCTGCTGATTCAATGGCTCTCATGCCAGAATGGAGGAGCCACAACCCACTCAGATTCCCCCCTAGGCTATACCCTTGCATTCAGAACAACACTAGGAAAATAGAAAGAGATATATGTGCCCATGTACTGTGCAATATAAAGATAGAACATGAAAATTCCAAAGACAGACATATTCCACTCACTAAACTGAAAATAATAAAATCCATTTTTCTACCTTTATTGACTGGCCATTTTATTCCCTAATCATGTTGATATCAGTCTCTGATTTATGCTTTCCTCTCTCTTATCTTAACTTGTTTTCTAGGGTCTCTGGCCCATTTGCCACTTCTCTCCCCTCCAGACTTTTTCACTTTCTTACATCTTTGACACTATATCTTTTTCTTTCAGATTTCTTCCATTTATTTTTCTTTCTATAAACTCAGATTTTGCTACTCCTTCTTACCAGCTAATCCTCAATCGCCTCCTCTTTTTACGGCATCTACCACCTTTCAACCCTTAACATAGACTTCTCACACACCATCTCTCTCCTTCCCAAGCCTCTTATTCCTCAGTCTTTAACGCTCACCTTTCTAGTCTCCTCCCCCATGTCCGACATCTGTCCAGGGCCAGTCCAAGAGTTGGTTGAAGGTATTGGCACCCTAAGCAAACCTTAAGCCTTATTGCTCCTTCCCCCCCCCCCATCCACCTGTCAGAATCTATTGTTTAGCTTTCAATGCCCTATTCTTTGCCACCCTGCGGAAGTTGCCACTTAGTTTGCCTAATGGTTGACTCAGCCCTGCATCCGTCCCCTTCTCTCCTCCTCTATCCAGTGTCTATCCCCTCGCGCTCTCTCTCTCTCTCTCCCCTCCATCCAGTGCCTCATCTCCTTTTTCTTACCTATGTCTATCATTTCACCTCTCTCTATTCCTCCCCCCCCACGTCCACTATATCTCTTTCTTTTCCTTCCCTTGTGTCCAGCATTTCACATCTTTCTCTCCTTAGACCTCCCCATCTAGAATTCCCTCCTATCTTCACTCTCTCCCCCTGTGACCATCATCTCTCTTTCTCTCCCCGTGTCCAAAATCTGTCCTCTCTTTCTCGTCCACCCCTTGTTCAAGCATCTCCCCTATCTCCCCTCCATGTCCAGCATCTATCTTTTCTACCCCTTCTCCCCTAACTTCACTCCATGTCCAGCATTCCCCTATTTCTAGCGTCTGCATTCTATCACATCCTATATCCACCAATTGTCCTCTACATCCCCTACCCCCACCCTGTGCTCACCATCTGCCCCCCACCTCTGACCACCATCTATCCTCTGTCCCCCTCAGCCCATCTCCACCATCTGCCTTCCAGGAACTGGTTAAAAGAAAAAAAGCAGAGAGTAGGGTTAAATGATCAATTTTCTCAATGGAGAAAAGAGAATAGTGGAGTACTCCAGGGATCTGTGCTGGGCCCACTGCTTTTTTAACATATTCATAAATGACCTGGAAATGGGAACAACAAGTGAGGTGATCAAATCTGCAGATGATACAAAATTATTCAAAGTTATCAAAATACAAGAGAATTATGAAAATTTACAAGTTGATCTTGATAAACTGGAAGACTGGACGTCCAAATAGCAGATTAAATTTATGGTTACACGATGCAAGGTTCCACATTAGGAGCCACCATTCAGGAAAAGGATTTAGGCATCATCGTGGATAAACCAGTGTGCAGTGGTGACCAAGAAAGCAAATCGAATACCAGGAATCATAAGGAAAGGAATGGAGAATAAAACCAAGGATATTATAATGCCTCTGTATCTTTCCACCTTGAATATTGCATCCAATTCTGGTCGCTATATCTTATAAAGGATATAGCAAAATTAGAGAAGGTACAGAGAATGGTAAAGGGGATGGAAGGCTACTTCTATGAGGAAAGGCTTAAAAGGTTAGGACTCTTCAACTTGGAAAAGAGGCAGCGAGGGGGATATGATAGAGGTCTATAAATTAATGAATGGAGTGCAATGGGTAAACGTAAATTGGTTGTTTACGCCATCAAAAAGTAGAAAGACTAGAGGACAAAGCTACAATGTAACCCATTTAAGACTGAGAGAAAAATTATGTTCTCTTATTAATGTGTAATCAAACTCTGTAATTTGTTACCAGAGGATGTAGTAAAAGCTGTTAGTTTAGCTGAGTTTACAAAAGTTTGGACAAGTTCCTAGAGGAAAGGTCCATAAACCATTATTAAAGAGGACCCAGGAAATCCAATGCTTACCCTGGGACAAGCATTGTTTATGTTTGTTTATTTTGAGACTTGATATACCGCCCCCCCCATTACATCGGGGCGGTTTACAAAATTATTAGGAGACAAAGGGAAATTAGAAAAGAAAAGGAACTACAAATTTATGTACAGGATAGAAAGAGAAAGTGATAGACGATCATACATACTCGGGGGGGGGGGGGGGAGAAAAGGCTAAGGAAGGGTAGGTGAGTCGGGGAGGGAGATTAAAGGCGGAGGCAAAGAAGTGGGTTTTCAGAAGGGACTGAAATTTAGGGTAGGACTCCTCTAAACGCAGGGCTATTGGAAGGGAGTTCCAAAAGGATGGGCCAAGGTAGAAGAAAGCAGATTGTCTGGTTGATTGCAGGTGGGGCCTGAGTTGGAGAGGGTAGGTGGAGACGGTTAATGTGTACTGAACGCAAACTACGGGAAGGAGTGTGAAAAGTCAGTAGATCCACTAGGTACTGAGGAGTGCGAGTGTAAATAGCGTGGTGTACCAATGTGAGTAATTTGAATCTGATCCGGAAATCTAACGGAAGCCAGTGGAGCTGAGAAAGGAGAGGGGTAATATGATCCCGTGGAGAGGCGTGAAAGATAAGCCAGGCTGCAGTATTTTGAATTAACTGTAGTCAATGGCGCTGGTATTTGGGAACACCAGTAAGAACAAGGTTACAAAAATCTAATCTTGAGATAGCCAGTGAAAGCAGAAGGGTGGTGAGGGCTTGTGGAGAAAGAAACGGTCTGATTGTGGTACCTGTGTACCTTTTTGGGAACCTGCCAGGTACTTGTGACCTGGATTGGCCACTGTTGGAAACAGGATACTGGATTGATAGACTTGGTCTGACCCAGTATGGCATTTCTTATGTTCAGTAGCTGGTTAAATGAATTCCAATCTGGGGGGTCTCATCGTCCAGCACTATATCACAATTTGTTTTGTTGTAACTATCCATTGCTAGTATTACCAGTGCCACAGAAATGTGATCCTCCACTGTCTCATTTAGTTGCTGCTGAGATCGTTGGTTTGTTTTAGTCTGGCACTTCAGCAGAGACCTGTCCATCTTGGGAGATCTGCCAGTAATTAAGCTACTGATAACTTAGTTGTCAGCATCACTGATGCACAGAAGCCCTTGCAGCATAACAAGCCACAAACCAGGAAAGGGAGGAGCCATTATATGTCTTTCATAATTTTAGTTGCCCTTTCCCATTTTTTCCAGTTCTACTAAATCTTTATTTCAGATGAGGAGACCCGAAATGCCCACAATACTTGAGATGCACTTGCAGCATGATCAATAGAGAGGTGCTATTATTCTTCCCAACCCAATAGAAGATAGAGGGACAGATATTTTTCAACCTATCAGTCCGTGTGGGAGCAAAATAACTGAAAATGGAATGGAATGAGATGCAACTTGGCATGTAGGAAAAAACAATAAAAAAGACATGGCGTTCGACTTCCGGTGATGTTACGGAGCGGATGGCTGCAGAGTAGCCGCGCTCCATCCGATTCCCGTAACAAAAGCCAAAAATAGCTACCTCAGCGGAGCAAGGTGGAAGAGAGTTGGGTTATTACCTACGCTATGTCGGCACGAAAGAAACTGGCTAGTTTTCAGTCTGCATATGTAGCGAAAGCGGCGGTGGAAGCAGGGCCGAGTATTGGTGACTTGGAGGAAATGGATGAAATGGAGAGTTCGTCGGAGGAGGAAGGCATGAGCATAAGACAGCGAGATGGGGCAAGTATCCAAAGGTGCCTGCAAAACTTTAAGAAGGAAATGTCAGCGGAAATGAAAGCTATGCGCAATGATATTAAAGAAACTTTATTAACTATACAAAAGGAGATGACTAGTCTGGGTCATCGGGTGGCTGAATTGGAAGAGCACGTGGAGAGTCAAGATGGCGACTTACAGGAAATCATGGCGGAACAGCGCACAGTTAAGTCCCAGCAGGAGGAGATGCAAGAAAAGCTGGAAGAAATTGAAGACGGGGAGAGACGAAGTAATCTTAGAGTGCGAGGGATGCCGGAGACTGACACCTTTAAAAACTGAGCAGGTGATTCAGCGGTTGGGAGCGCATATCTTTGAGTCTGGAGGGGGGAGATGGAGGTCAAGAGGCCCCGGTGGTGGTGGAAAGAGCGCATCGAAGTTTGGGCCCTCGGAGAGAGAAGCAAGGGAGAGATATCATCATAGTATGTCTGAGCAGCTTTCCCCTTAAAGAAAAGCTTTTGAATGTAGCCAGGAAGTATGGCAGGATTGCCTGGGAGAGCTGTGAGGTGGAAATATTTAATGACCTCTCACAGTGTACATTGCTGCGGCGAAGGAATTTGAAAGAAGTCACAACCTATTTGAGGGGAAAAGGGATAAGATATTGCTGGATGTTCCCTTTTGGGTTGCTGGTGACTGTTAATGGGGTGTCACGGAAAGTGAAGCTGGCGGAGGAAGCCTGGACTGTTTTACAGGAATTGGGCTGTGAGAACCTTCCGAGAGCGCCGGGAAGAGATCAGGGGATATCAAACAAAGGTGCTGGGATCAGGGTGCAAGTCTCATCGCAATGGCAGCGAGTAGGAGAAAAAGGAAAGAGATTAAAAAGACTGTCACAGGAGAAGAAAATGGTGCAGACAGAAGAAGAAACCTGAGGCGTACCAGGCAGAGGTACGGAGCTCGTGGAACAACGGATGGCGTAGGGCAGTAGAGCCCAAGGGACACTGGACGTTTAGGGCATGAGGGGGGAATGTCGTTGATGGTGGTGGCGGGGGGAGGGTATTACATGGTTTAAATGATTTTTTGTGTATTCAGGTTGTGATGTTAGGGAGGGGGAGCGGGGCCTGACACTTTCAAAGATGGGGGATGGGCAAGGGGTAATTATTGGTAATGGGATAGGACATGACACACGGAAGACAGAGGAAAGGGAGGGGGCAGGGCAATGGGGGAAAAGGAGGGGGCAATTATATAGAAGGGGGAGGAGGAAGGGGAATGGAGGGGGGAGGGGGAGACACGCTAAGATGGGCGATAGGAGGGGAAGGAGGAAGGGCAGGGAGTCATGTTGCGGATAGGATCCCTAAATGTTAAAGGACTCAATTCCCCTATTAAACGTAGATTGTTGTTTAGGGAGGCATGGCGGAAACAGTGGGATGTGGTGTTAGTGCAGGAGATGCATCTGAGGAGGAAAGATGTGGGGAGGATGAAAAATGAATGGTTTCCAGAGCAATTCTATTTCTTTAACGCGGAGGGAGTAAGAAAGGGGTGTGTGGCTATTCTGGTGAGCAAAGGCAGTGGGGTTCAGGTGACAGGTAGTTTTAAGGATATTGCAGGGAGGACTGTGGGAATAATGGGGAAAATGGGGACAGAGGAATTTACAATAGTGTCGGTTTATGGACCGAATGGGAATCGGGTGGTATTTTGGAGGGAAATGAGAGAGCTGCTGGATAAAGAAAGTCAGGGGAAGCTGGTTATGGGGGGGGGGGGGGACTTTAATATACTGTAGTTCTAAACCCAGAGATGGATAAAGATTTGGGCAGGATATGGGGGGAATAGAAGGGGGTTGAAACAGCTAATGAAACAATTTGATTTGGTGGATATATGGAGGGAATTTATACCCATTGAAGAGGGAATACACGTTTTATTCCGTACCTCATCAGAGTTGGAGTAGATTAGATATGATGCTCATAGATAAGGAATGGATGTTTGGAGTTAAACAAGGGGTTATAGAACCAATAGTGTGGTCCAGATCATGGGGCGGTGGAGGTAGTTTTGGAGGGAAGTAGGGGTAAAATTTTGGAGACTGAATGAAAGCTTGCTCAAGTGCAAGGAGGTGGTGGCTGACATTTGAAAGACCATATGGGAGTATTTAGTATTAAATGATAATGGGGGGGGGGGGTACGGGATGTAACATTGTGGGAGGGTCTGAAAGCATGTGGGAGGTTTATTATGTGGGTAGTAAAGAAGAAAGAAAGTAGAGAGCAAAAGGAAGAGGAGTTGAAGCAAAGGCTGAAGGAGGCAGAGAGGGAATACCAAAGGACAGGGTCAAAGAGGGAGAGGGGAGAGGTAGAAAAAGTGAGGGGGGAGTTGCAAGCGTTAAAGGTGGAAGAAGTAGCATGGGAAATGCGACAAGCAAGACAGGTATATTATGAATTTGGAAACAGACCAGGGCGTTTGTTGGCCAGGAAATTGAGGCAGAGGAAATTGGCATCGATGATACATCAAATTCGGGGGGGGGGGGGGGCTGAAGGGGAGTTATACAGGGAAGAAAAGGAGATTAGGGAACGCTATGCAATATTATCAGGAATTGTATAAGCGGGAAGGGGAAATTGAGGTGGAGCAAATTCAACAGTATTTGGAGAAGAAAAATTTACCGGAGATCCCAGAAGTAGCGCAGGAAGATTTAGAGGCGCGAATTAAGGGGGAGGAAGTAGAGCAGGCAGTTAGAAGGTTGGTGGGGGGGGGGGGGGGAGGCACCAGGCTTAGATGGGCTGACCGGAAGCTTTTACAAAATTTGGGGGAGAGCTTAAGAAGGTGATGGGTAGGGTTTTCAATGGGATGTTGGAGGAAGGGGGGGGGGGGATTTGACCCCAGATATGTTGACAGCAGGAATAACCATTCTGCCTAAGCCAGGAAAGGATCCCCTAAACTGTAGCTCTTATAGACCAATTTCCTTGTTGAATGTAGATGTTAAGATTCTAGCAAAGATTCTGGCGGGGAGGCTGGCACATTGGCTGCCCGGAATAATATGGGATGACCAGTCAGGGTTTATAATCGGCAGGCATGCAGCGGATAATATTAGGAGGGCGCTAGGTGTTGTGTGGGAGGGGAGACGGGGAGAAAGACTTGATATTAATGTCAATTGACGCTGAAAAGGCGTTTGACAGAGTACATTGGGAATTTTTGATGGCAGTTTTGATGAAAGTGGGATGTGGGCCAAATTTTAGTACATGTATGCGGGACTGAGGGCTTGGGTTAAAATCGATGGGAGTTACACAGGAGCTTTTGGATTAGGGAGGGGGACGCGGCAGGGATACCCAATGTCACCTTTGCTATTTGCTTTGGTAGTGGAGCCACTAGCGGAGAGGATAAGGGGGAATGATAGGATGTTGGGGCTGGATAAGGGGGGGGGGGGGTTAGCCACAAAATCTCGTTATATGTGGATGACATTTTACTATATATCTGTCAGCCGCAGCTGTCACTCCCTGAAGTAATGAAGGAAATAGAGAGGTACGGGAAGGTCTCCAAGTTCAAAATGAACATGGATAAGACGGAGGTTCTGAAGGTAAAGATGGCGGAGGGAATAGAAGAGCAGCTTAGAAGGGAGTATCCGTTGAGATGGGTAAATACATCTTTGAGCTACTTGGGGGTACAAATTGCGGACAAATATGAGGATTTATATAAGGTTAACTATCCGAGGGTTTTGGGTGAGATTCATAGGGATTTAGAGGGGTGGATGCGATATGAAAAATCCTGGTTAGGCAGGATTGCGGGAGTTAAAATGAATATTCTGCCACGCTTGTTATATGTGTTTCAGGTTTTGCCAGTAGGGATACCTGAGGGAGTGCTAAGGGTATTGCAGATGAAGGTATTTCAATACATCTGGAAAAAGAAACCGCCGAGGGTAGCGAGGGAGGTAATATATGCAGCCAAAGAGGAAGGGGGTCTGGGGGTACCTAATTTTAAGGATTATTATAGAGCAGCTCAGGTGAGTCATGTAATGGACTGGCGAAGTAGCCATGGAGTGAAACCTGGAGTGGCACTAGAAAAGTTGAGGGTAACGGGAGGACAGCTAGAAGAGTGGTTATGGGATACCAGGAAAGATATGAAAGCTATGGGGATGGGTACACCGATGATGCGCCAGGTAGCGGGGAGTGGGACAGAGCACGAGCAGAGGATATCAAAAGGAGAGGTAGTGGGTTTTCCCTGACGACACCATGGGGCGGGGGTTGGAAAGCCTTTGCGCCAGGGTGGGAGGGGGGAAAGTTTGAGGAATGGAAGTGGAAGGGATTGAAGTGCTTCTATCAATTAGTAGAGGATGGAGAGATTCAGAAATTTGAGAAGATACGGGAAGAGTATGGATTGGAGGAGAAGGATAGATTTGCATACATACAGGCAGTCAGTTTTTGAGAAAAGGTTTATGTAGAGATGGGTTAGGGAGAGAAATATCTGGGCTGGAGGCCATGTGGTTTAGGAAAAAGGGTTCAAAGGGGTTGATATCAGGGTTGTATAAAGAGATACGGGGACAGAAATGGGGAAAGTTTAGGTATATGGTAGGAATGGGATGCAGAGCTGGGGGGTACGATGACATTAAAGGAATGGAGAAAGGTATGGGATCAGGTGAGAAAAGCACCCTGGTCGAGTAGCATTCGAGAGAACTGGTTATAAAATTATCTTTAGATGGTACTATACACCGGAAAGGCTACACCGGATATACTCCGTGGTATCTCCATTATGCTGGAGGGAGTTTGGGGAGGAAGGTACTTTTTGGCATATTTGGTGGGTGTGTGGGAAGGTTCAGGCATATTGGAAAGGGATTCAATAGTGGATTTGGGAGAATTTAGGGGAGGTGGTGGAGATGGGCCCGGGGATAGCACTGCTATCATGGTGGGGGGAGGATGGTCAAAAAGGTGGGGGGCAGATGATCATGGCATGCTTAAGTGCAGCTAGATGTGAGATAGCTGCTGCATGGAAACAGAGAGAGGTACCCACAGTGTTGGAATTTGAAGGGCGCTTGAGGCACATTGTCTTAATGGAAAAGCTAATGGCGGCCAGAAGGCAGAAGGTGGATACGTTTGAAGTGGATTGGGGGGATTTATGGTGTGTTTTGGGGGTGGGGGAGGAAAAGGGGGGGAGGGAAGTGGGTGATGGGGAGGGGGCGGTTAGAGGTTTGTGAGGGGGGATAGGTGGAAGGTTTATATTGTTGTTTAAACTGTGGGACAGTCAGGGGCTGTTAGGATGTGGTTCGAGAGTTCTAACATCTCAGAGCTGTAAGTTAAGTAAAATACAATAATTAAAGAATGAGGGATACATAATTGTTAATTTCTTAAAACCTTTATTGTAAGTGATTATTATCTTCAAAGGTGGTTGTAAGTTTAAATAAAATACGTTGTTGGAAGAGAGGGGGGTATAGGGGGGGAAGTGATTACCATAGATGCTAGTATTTAAGTATGGGGTTAACGTTTCGTCTATCTGTTCTATGTATCAGATTGTAGTGTGGACTTTTGGATATAATAAAAAAAAAAAAACATAAAAAAAACCCATGGCATTCAAAAATGGGCCAAATTTGACTAGGGATTCTAGAGAAAGAAGGTCCTTACCCCCCCCCCCCCAAAAAAAAGTCCCAATACATTTTATGAGATAAGGAGTTCCAGCGTCTGGAGCATATATGATACAGTGAAACAAAGATGTTAAGGGAATGCCTCCTTTCAAACTGTTTCTTCCTGTTCTCTACTCTCCCCATCCCACAAAGTGCTACTGCCAAACACTACCCCAACTGCCCCATGTCAGAAAGTAGAACCCACAACTACCCACCATTCGGCAAACTTCCCCATCCCAAAAACTACCCACCCATAACTTCCCTACCATTCCCAAAACTAAACCCTCACAACTGCCCTGCCACCCTGCAAACAGACTCCACCCCCAAAACCTTCCCCTGTGTAAGTGCCCCACTATCCCACAAATTGTTCAACACTGTAAACCTACTCTTTGCAATTGCCCCACCACCTTGCAAACTCTCACATCCCCCAAAATTGCCATCTATAACTGTCCCACCACCTCACAAACAACCCCATTTTCATAAAGCACCATCTGCAACTGCCTTGCCCCCTAAAACTACCCCCTGGAACTGTTCTGTCATACTACAAACTGCCACTAGCCCCAAAACTATGCCCCTTCTGCAACTGTCCTACCACCCCATAGCTTCTATGTCCAGAAACTACCCCCCTGAAGCAGTACCACTACCCATAAACTGTTTCTTCTCCAAAGCTATCCCCCACACAAATTGCCCCACCATACCAGCTACCCCCCCCCCCCTCACAGGCACAACACATACAAAGCACACACAGAACACACAACAGAGATATATACACAGATTACAAATAAATTCCTTAGCTAGGATGTACTGCATTTTGATGTTCAGATATATATTTTAACATAAGAACATAAGATATGCCATACTGGGTCAGACCAAGGCTCATCAAGCCCAGTATCCTGTTTCCAACAGTGGCCAATCTAGGTCATACGTACCTAGCAGTTTCCCCAAAAGACACAGGTTCCGCAATGCTTGTACTGGGTCAAGCATTGATATCCTGGGTCCCTTCTTAATAATGGTTTATGGACCTTTCCTCCAGGAACTTGTCCAAACCTTTTTTAAACCCAGCTACACTAACAGCCTTTACTACATCCTCAGGTAACAAATTCCAGAGTTTGATTACACGTTGAGTGAAAAAATATTTTCTTTTATTAGTCTTAAATAGTTTACCCTGTAGCTTCATTGCATGTCCCCTAGTCTTTCTATATTCTGATAATGTAAACAATCGATCTACGTTTACCCGTTTCACTCCGTTCATTAATTTATAGACTTCTATCATATCTCCCCTCAGCCGTCTCTTTTCCAGGTTAAAGAGCCCTAACCTTTTTAGCCTTTCCTCATAAGAGTATCCTTCCATCCCCTTTACCATTTTGGTGGCTCTTCTCTGAACCTTTTCTAATAACGCTATATCCTTTTTAAGATACAGTGACCAGAATTGCACACAATATTCGAAGGTGCAGTCTCACCATGGAACGGTATAGAGGCATTATAATATCTTTTGTTTTATTTTCCATTCCTTTCCTTATGATACCTAGCATTCTATTTGCTCTCTTGGCTGCCGCTGCACACTGGGCCGAGGGTTTTGTTTTTTTTTTATTCATTATTTTTACATTTTCCAACACATACACAAAAACACAACAGACAAACTAAAACCATACAAAATACTAATACACTCTTAATCAAGGGATGCCCAAAAACACGACACCCTTGCATATCCATCTTCCCCCCCCTTACCTCCCCCCCCCCCGACACCTTGCAAGCCCATTCCGCCCCTTTCCCCATTCAGCAGCCTCCAACGTTCGAATATCTATCTAGAGCAGACCATTTATCATCACCCCCCTGTTTGCCCCTAGAGGCGTAAAAATGATCATAAGCCTTCTCATATCGGCTATGCAGACAGACTAAATTCCACCAGTATACCCAGCTTAACTTCGCTGGGTCCTTCCATCTCATAAGTATGACTTTTATAGCGATGGCCAACATAAAATTCAGTATAAAGGAATTGTCCTTCTTCAGGTTAGGTATCTCAGCAGCCTCTCTTAGCACAACAATCTTCCAAGATAATGGATAAGTAAAGCGCAGCACCTGTTGAATCCTCTTCCATACAGCCCCCCAATATGCAAGGTGATACAGTCCAAAGTCATATGTCGCAACGTGCCGGCCTCCTTATGACAATTCCAACAGTAGGGAGACGCACCAGCACTCCACTTAGCCACTCTAATCGGTGTCAAAAAGGCTCTGTGCGCAAAAAAAAACATGGATTGAGTGAGAGAGGCTGAGCGAGAGGGCCGTACTAAAGACCCCCAGTGAGCAAAGCAGAGGTCCGTAGGAAGTTGGTCATCCAGCTCTTCTTCCCATGTTTGACGAAGCCCAGTAAGCTGCAATGGCATCCTACTCCGAAGGAATCCATAGATGCTAGACACCCGGCCCTTCCGCTCAACTAATTCTCCAATGAACTCCTCCAGACCCCATTTATCTGATACCATGGCAGGTTTTTTTATCTTTTGTCCCACGCAGTGTTGCAACTGCAGCCATTGAAAGAAACATGCAGGTGGCAGATTATATTCCTCCTGAAGCATTTGAAAATCCTTCCACTTATCATGCCGAAACAACAGCCCCAATCGCCATATTCCGCAGTGCTGCCAAACTTTCCAAGAGACCACCCGCTTATTTATTCGAAAGTCCGAATTATTTCACAGGGGCATTCTACTAGAAATAGGGTTGTCTCTCCCGAGACTCAACGACAGATCATGAAACGCCTTCTGCGTAGATAAAAAAACTCGGCCTAATTTTGGGGTCTCCGTCATATACATCCCCATGCATAAGTTCAAAGGCACCGGAGAGGCCAAGCGCTCTTCTACTTCCAACCAAATGGGTCTCTGGGTATCGTCAACTTCCCCTGTCCAAAGGGCCCCTTGACTCAAGATCGCCGCCCGATGATACAGAAGGAAGTCCGGAGATTGTACCCCACCCGCTTCTTTGGGTGCCTTCAGCTTCTTCAACGCGATTCTCGGGGTCTTGCCATTCCACAGAAAGCGGGTCAGGATCCTCTCTAATTCCTTATATAACGACTCTGGGAAAAATATTGGAATCATTCCCAGAATATAGGTTAGCTTCGGTACCAACACCATCTTGAGAGAATCCAATCTTCCCCACCAGCTGAGGTGAAGAGGGGACCATTTCATTGTAAAAAGACGTGCTGTTTCTTTCATACGTTCCCCATTTATTTTGAGAATTTCCTCAATGTGACTACCAATTTGCATACCTAAGTATTTGCTCGTCGACGATTCCCACTGAAATCCAAGCTGCTGTACCATCGACTGATTCCCGTATTTATTTAGGGGAAACGCTACTGATTTCGTCCAGTTGACTTTATAGCCAGAGAGGGTAGCATATCTTCCTATTTGGTGTAATACCGGTGAAATGGATTCCGGCGTAAGGAACAGCAGCAGATCATCGGCATAAGCTGAAGCCTTCACCTGAAGGTCAGCAATGGCTACTCCTTTTATTTCAATTGCCTGTCGCAATCTAAGCAGCAAGGGTTCCAACACCAGGTTAAAAAGCAAGGGTGACATAGGGCATCCTTGCCTTGTACCTCGGGACAATGATAAAGGTTGAGACAGCACCCCATTGGCCAGAATCCGAGCTGCCGGCTTGGCGTACAGAAGCTGTACCATTCGGATGAAGGAGGGAGGAAAATTAAACCATTCCAGCACTAGGAACATAAAGGACCACTCCACCCTGTCAAAAGCCTTCTCTGCATCCAGTGATAGGCCGATGTATGGGGAGTCCTGGCCATTTGTAACCTCCAGGATATTACAGAGCAGCCTTGCGTTATCCGAAGTGGATCTTCCTGCTACAAAACCACATTGATCCGGATGTATCTGCACTTCCATAACCTTCTTAAGGCGGGCAGCAAGAATAGATGAGTACAACTTGTAGTCAGCATTAAGGAGAGAGATAGGTCTATAATTTCCCACTTTCCTCAGGTCCCTCCCGGGTTTGGGCAACACAATTATTGTGGCATCCGTGAAGGCCCCAGCTTGGCAATCTATCTCTTGCAGTTGGTGGTAAAAGAATACCAGCTGCGGCCCGAGTTCTGTCACCAGCAGCTTATAAAACTCAACGGGAATACCATCTGGGCCCGCTGCTTTCCCATTTTCCATTGCGGCAAGAGCCATCTTCAGCTCTTCCACTCGAATCGGTGCGCCCAAGGCAGCCTGCTGTTCCGGTAAGAGACAGGGATGAGCGATCGGATCCAGGAAACACCTCGCCTCAGCTTTCTGACACATTCCCTCAGATGCATAAAGTTGGCGGTAAAACTCAGAGAAAGCATCTGAGATTTCTTGATCCTTGTAAAGAGGACCTACGTGCTCATCCTCTATTACCGCAATGCGAGCTTTTTCTTCCCGTGGCTTAAGTTGTGAAGCCAACACTTTCCCTGCTTTATTTGCCTCCACATGATATCGCACTTGTGTGGGATAAACAGCTTTTTCCACTTCAGAGCTGAGAGCCGTGTTATAAGCATATCGCAGCTTTTGCAACTGAGTCAGGACCCTAGTACTGAATTGCCTTTGTAAAATCCTCTCTCCAGCCCTTATCTGTTGATCCAGGGCCTTCACCTCAGCTCGAGTAGCCCTACGCTGAGCAATCACATAACTCGTAATCTGAGCTCTCATTGATGCTTTAAAAGCTTCCCACCAAGCCCATACTGGAGTATCACTGACCCGATTATTGTCAAAATATTCGTTCAAGGATTCCCGAAGATATGTTTTAAATGCCTCATCGGTTAACAGGTATCTGGGAAAAAACCACGTCGCCTTCTTACAGGAATCAGCTGCAAGATCAAAATCCACCACTACAGCTGCATGATCCGAAACATTCATGCTGAGGATTCCCGATGTACCCATACTCGGGACCAGCTCTTGAGATACCAAAAAGTAATCTATTCTTGAATGTGAGCCATGCGGAGACGAAAAAAAAGTGTAGTCAGCTTCAGTAGGATGATGCAGCCTCCAGATATCCTCCAGCCCAAAGGAATCCATTATGGAATGCAATACTTCCAAGGCTCTATCTTTTTTCTCGGCCGGCAAGGCTTCCGATCAAGTAGAGGATCAAGAGCTAGATTGAAATCTCCCCCTATAATTAGGGGATAACTAGCATATTCCTGAAGAGCTGCTGCTAATCTCTGAAAAAAGGAAGGGTTGTCATTGTTAGGAGCATATACAGTAAAGACACACACCTGTCGACCTTCAATGAGACAATGCACCCCAGCCCATCTGCCTTCCGTGTCAGCCCGTGAAGATAGAGCCTGAAACTTAAGCGACTTCCGGATCAGAATTGCCACTCCGTTCTTTTTCAGGCATGCCGGGGCATGGGCTGCAAGACTATATTTACCTAGTGCAAGCTTTTGTGTTTCACCGGTCGACAGATGCGTCTCTTGTAAAAAAATTACATCAGCACTTTGCCTCTGACAATAAAGTAATATCTTCTTACGCTTTATCGGGTGAGATATCCCTTTAACATTCAAGGATAGGCATCTAACCACCCCCATGTTGGTCATGTGAAACCATTCTCTGCTCCTTCTGGTCTGCCCCCCTTGTTCCCCCAATTTACAATGGCGGCTGCGCGGAGAGTACTAGAACTAAGCTTGCAAGGTGTCAACTGTGTCCCCAATGAGAGTAAAATACTGGGTGAGCAAACACAAAAACAGGTGGCCCTCGAAAACCAACATCCCCCCCCAACCAAAGCCCATTACAACACTTGCTTCTCTCGAGAAACGTTACTTTCTTAAGCATTCAGTACTAACTAGCTATGACAAAAATTACAGCATCCGCTACTATAAATGCTAATCCCTTATCAACTTGTAAGCCAACCCCCCCCGCATCCAAACATACAGTCATATCTCCCCTATACAACCCCAGAGAAAGATCATATACAGTATATCATAGTATAGGGATACATTAAAGTATAGCATGCCCCCCCTCCCTCCTACTACTCCACCAAACCATCTCAACCAACACACAATAGCGATAATAGGAGAGGAAACCATTTCCCTTTTTCCAATTAGATACTTAGTTTCCCCATAACACAGTGCATTTACCCTTTTTAAATATCTGGTTACACACACATAGTACAAGCAGCCCCCATCAAGGGGCAGCCCGGTATACTACTGGTTTCACTGGAGAACCTAGAATTAAGTTACAGTCACTTTCTAGGCTCTCTACCCCAAAGAAAGACCTTCAGCCAGAAAAGGATGGCTACCGCATCTGTAAAGCCTCTTGCTCTTCAATATAGCGAGCCGCCACCGCCGGAACATCAAAGGATTTTGTCTGGTTGTTAAGAGTCACTTTTAGACGCGCGGGGTAAAATAACCCATATCTGGCTTGCAGCTGTTGAAGCCGGGGACGGAGGGCAAGAAACTGTTTCCTCTTCTCCACGGTCCCTCTACAGAAATCTGGGAAGAATAGAACCTTGTGCCCCTCAAAATCAACTGCCCGCAAAGATTTAGAGGCCTCCAGGATCTGCACTGCGTGATGATACCTCAGCAGGCAGAAAATAATCGGCCGCGGGCCTCGTGCATGTAAATTTGGTTGCGCAGGAATCCTATGTGCCCGTTCAATTTCCATGGGGCCAGACAACTTCAAATGCAGCAGCGAGGGTAAAGTTCTTAATAGAAACGATATCATGTCAGATCCCTCTGCTCCCTCCGGTACTCCTAGCATACGCACATTATTTCTCCGATTTCTGTTCGCAACATCTTCCATGCTCATTTCCAACTTCTCCATCTTTCTTTCCAACCGATCCACACGTGCAAGCTTTTCTTCGTGCGCAGCGACCGACACCCCCATGGAATCCATCCTATTGGTAAGCCGCTCCATTTGTGCTCTAATATCCTGCATTTCACCTTGCACTTTCCCCAATGCCTCTCCATTTGCCATCACCAACTCCTTCACTGAGCGCATCTCTCCCAGTAGCTCTCTCATCAGCTCCTCCGACTCCCGGGTAGCTGCCATCTTGTGCGGAGATAGGGGATCTGCCTTTGCCCGCTTGGAACCCGAATTGCTCCCGGGCACGAAATCCAATTTTGCGGGTTTAAGGTTAGCCATTTCTTCCTAAATAAGCCAAATTACTAAGATCCTCCACTTCCCTCCGTTTAATCTCCGTTTCTCTCAGGATACGTGCCGGGGTCCGGGGAGCTAAGTTCTCAAGCAGCCATCTCGTCCTCACGCAGGCTCCGCCTCTGGGCCGAGGGTTTTAACATGTTATCCACAATGACGCCTAAATCTTTTTCCTGGGTGGTGGTTCCTAATGTGGAACCTTGCATTGTGTAACCATACTTTGGGTTGTTCTTCCCTAGGTGCATAACTTTACACTTGTCCACATTAAATGTCATCTGCCATTTTGATGCCCAGTCTTCCAATTTATCAAGATCCTCTTGCAATTTTCCACAATCCTCTTGGGTTTTAGCAACTTTAAATAGTTTTGTGTCATCTGCAAATTTGATAACCTCACTCGTTATTCCACTTTCCAGGTCATTTATGAATATGTCAAAAAGCAGCGGACCCAGCACAGATCCCTGGGGTACACCACTATTCACCTTTCTCCATTGGGAAAATTGGCCATTCAACCCAACCCTCTGCTTTCTATCTTTTAACCAGTTCCTGATCCACAGTAGTACACTGCCTCCTATCCCATGACTCTTTAGTTTTGCCAAAGGTCTCTGATGAGGGACCTTGTCAAAGGCTTTCTGAAAGTCCAGATAAACTATATCAACCGACTCACCTTTGTCCACCTGTTTATTCACACTTTCAAAAAAACATAACAGATTAGTAAAACAAGATCTTCCTTGTCTAAAGCCATGTTGGCTGTCTCCCATTAGGCCATGACTATCTACATGCTGAGTAATTTTATTCTTTATGATGGTTTCTACCATTTTTCCCGGTACTGACGTGAGGCTCACCGGTCTGTAGTTTCCCGGATCACCCCTGGAACCCTTTTTAAAAATTAGTGTTACATTGGCGATCCTCCAATCTTCAGGTATTAGAGATGATTTTAATGATAGTTCACAGATTACTAATAGCAGGTCTGCAATCTCATATTTCAGTTCTTTCAGCACCCTTGGATATATACCATCCGACCCAGGTGATTTGCTACTCTTCAGTTTATCTAATAGTTGTAATACATCTTCCCGATGTATCGATATTTCCTTCAATTCTTCTGCACCTTTAAATACCACTTCAGTCATGGGTAACATCCCTACATCTTCCTCATTAAAGACCGAAGCAAAGAATTCATTCAGTCTCTCTGCTATCGCCTTGTCGCC
This sequence comes from Ichthyophis bannanicus, assembly GCA_033557465.1. NCBI lineage: Eukaryota > Metazoa > Chordata > Amphibia > Gymnophiona > Ichthyophiidae > Ichthyophis > Ichthyophis bannanicus. The sequence goes on along the minus strand of CM066031.1, from coordinate 760,232,779 downwards.
TCTTAGTGCCCCTTTAACTCCTCTGTCATCTAATGGTCCAACCGACTCTCTCACAGGTTTTTTGCTATGAATGTACTTGAAAAAATCTTTATTTCGCGTTTTTGCTTCCGCAGCAAGCTTCTTCTCAAATTCTCCCTTTGCCTTCTTTATCAATGCCTTGCATTTGACCTGCCAGTGCTTGTGCTGTTTCCAGGTTTCGTCGTTTGGCTCTTTTTTCCATTTCCTGAAAGATACTTTTTTGGCAACAACAGCCTCTCTGACCTCACCTTTAAACCATGCTGGCAGTTTTTTGGACTTCTTTCCACTTTTCTTAAAGCGTGGAATACAGCTGTTCTGGGCTTCCAAGATAGTATTTTTCAACAACATCCAAGCTTGATGTAAGTCTTTAACCTTTGCAACTGCTCCTTTTAGTTTTCTCTTAACTATTTTCCTCATTTTATCATAGTCTCCCTTTCGAAAGTTAAAAGTTAGTACTGTGGATTTCCGTACTATCCCTCCTCCACTAATTAAATCAAAGGCGATCATGCTTTGATCACTATTGCCAAGTGCCTCCAACACACTTATCTCTTGCACTAGATCTGGTGTTCCACTAAGGACTAGGTATAATATGGCTTCCCTTCTGGTTGGTTCATGAACCTGCTGCTCCAAGAAGCAGTCATTTATGTCATCTAGGAACTTTATCTCCCTAGCATGTCCTGCCGTGACACTGGCCCAGTCGATACCGGGGTAATTGAAATCACCCATTATTATTACTGCGCTGTAACTTTTGTTAGCTTCCTTGATTTCTTTGAGCATTTCATCATCCATTTGTTCATTCTGGCCAGGCGGTCGATAGTACACCCCCACTGCCATCGCCTTCCCCTTTTTACATGGAATTTCAATCCATAGAGATTCTACAGCAAATTTTGTTTCCTGCAAAACTTTAATCCTTTCTGACTCAATGCCCTCTCTAACATAGAGCGCAACCCCTCCATCAATTTGATCAGCTCTATCATTACGATATTTTATTTTATTTGTTATTTCTACTGTGAAACCTTCTGATGGAATTGTACTGCTTTCTTATTGATTGCTATGTGTACTGTCAATTAATATTGGTTTCCATCAGAAGGGATAGGTTAAGGCATTTCCAAACTAGGAACATACCAAGGAGGTTATTCTGAGCCATGAATAGCAGGGATGGACGGCCCGAGAGGGGGGAGGAGGCACTGGATTTACTTTTTGCATTAATGTTTGAAATCTAGAAGAATGGCTAACAGGTTTATCTGCTAAAAACTCTATCTACAGATCTCCAGTCCTCTCCTGTGTGAGTGCACCTGCCCTTTCTGCTAGTAGAGGAGAATGTAGGTAGGATCTAGCCAATGGGAAAGTTGTGGTGTCTGAACACTGGAAGGCAGCCTGGTCACAGAAAGGGAGGTAGTGAGCTGGGGGAAGTTCCTGTGCTGTAGAAATCAAGTTTCTGCATATTATGGGCAGTAGAAAAGAAACGAAGCTCCCCCCCCCCCTAAAAACAATGCCCAGGCATTTAGAATGTAATTTTTTAAAGGATTTTCACATGAGTATAGGCCTCTTAAAAGATTACTCCCAAATAAAAATAAACCAGTGGACGCTAAGCAGTGTTTGACACACACTCATGCTAATCTTCATGGGGAAGCACAAGGCAAAATCAGCTAAGCAGCTCCTGGCTAGCTGTGAACCTACTGCTGACATACCTAAGGGTCCTCTGGATGTTTATCTTTGTGGTCGTGAGGAGCTGCAGCTGACTTCTGAAGGAGGGCTGTTAAGGCCGACTGTGGGACGCTGGAGTGTGAGGGCTTGGTGTCTTCATCGGGAGCACATCTCATAGCACCCCCCCCCCCCCCGTGGTAAAATGTCCTCTGAAGGTTTTTGAGACTGCCATGACTCCAGAGAGTTGAATTCCACCTGACACTTTCCTTTTATGTGTGCCGTTTGGTTCTTGGCAGAAGACTTCAGGAAGTGACGTGGAGAGTATATAGCCCTTCTGGGTCAGTGTGCTGACATCATTGCCTCAGAGAAGTTGAAGTTCTGTGAGGTTCGGGACCCGGTGGTGGGGCAGAAGAGAATGGCTGAGCAGGAGATGCTACTGGAAGAGTATCATTGGATTTATTCTTGCCACGTCCCAACCAGATTACTCTAGAGTCTATTTGGAATGCAATTAAATAGCTGGGGGAAGCTTTTATTGCCCCAAGTGAAACATTGAGTACTCAAGTTCAAGTCATTCAAGTTCACTGTTCCAGAAATGCCACTGAGACTTCTAAACTGCAAATATCTCTTAACGATGTTTCTATTCAGGTTGAGAAAGTTGAGAATGTGTAGAGGAAGTGGTGAAAGATTCTACTTACCTTAAGGCTAAACGTGAACATTTGGAGAGCTTCTCTTGGCTGGCGAATTTACATCTAATTAATTTTCCAAAATCACAATATATTTCAGCTAAGGAAATCTTCAAGAATTATTTGGTGGAGGTTTTGGGCATTCCGCTTAAAACTCATCCTCTGATTACCAAAGTTTATTATCTGACTCGGGACAAGAAAGTTCCTTCTCGGCTGTATAGGACTGACCCGCAACAATTTGATGAACTTTATATTTCCACTATATTGGAGGGTTCAGTGTCTGATAATGTGGTTCCTGCTATGTAACATAGTAATATAGTAGATGACGACAGATAAAGACGAGCATGGTCCATCTAGTCTGCCCAGTAAGATGGCAAGAGTAGGTGCAGGCCACCCCTCCCCACGCCTTTGTTTAGGGGTGAACCCACCACTCCATGTAGGACACCCCTATCTGTTGAGACGTTAGATGGTTCAGAAGTTATATGTTTCAGTTTATTTTGTTTTTATCCTGTTACTGTAAAGGGATCCACTGTGTTTGTCCCATGTCATTTTGAATTCCCGTCACCGTGTTTGCCCCCACCACTTCCATCGGGAGGGCATTCCAAGCATCTACCACCTTTTCAGTGAAAAAATATTTCCTGACATTGCCTTTCAATTTACCACCTTGCAGTTTCATGTTATGCCCTCTAGTTTTACAGCTTCCCCGTCTTTGGAAGAGGTTTGTTTGTTGTTCATGTCTCTTTAAGTATTTAAAGGTCTGAATCACATCTCCCCTGTCCCTCCTCTCCTCCAAAGTGTACATATTTAGGTCTTCAAGTCTCTTCTCATAAGGCTTCTGACGCAGGCTCCAAATCATTTTGGTCGCCGTCCTCTGAACAGTTTCCAGTCTTTTTACATCTTTTGCAAGATATGGTCTCCAAAACTGAACACAGTATTCCAAGTGAGGCCTCACCAGTGACTTGTACAGTGGCATAAGTACTTCTTCCTTTCTGCTGGTAATCCCTCTTTGTATGCTGCCCAACATCCTCCTGGCTTTTGCCACCGCCTTGTCACACTGTTTTGCCACCTTGAGATCATCAGAGATAATCACACCAAGGTCTTTCTCCTGAACCATGCACACCAACCTCTTGCCCCTTATCGCATACATTTCCCTTGGATTTCTGCTACCCAAGTGCATGACACTGCCCTTTTCTGCATTAAATCATAGTTGCCAAGCATTAGACCATTCTTCCAGCTTTGTAGATCTTTCCTCATGTTAACCATTCCCTCGGGGCAGTCCTCTCTGTTGCAAATTTTTGTGTCATCTGCAAAAAGATAGACTTTTCCATTCAGTCCTTAAGCAATATCACTCACAAATTGAACAGTGCCGGGCCCAGGACCAAACCCTGGGGCACCCCGCTAATCACCTTTCTTTTATCCGAGTGAGCTGCATGTACCATCACCTTCTGTTGTCTGTCAGTCAACCAATTTCTAATCCAGTTTACCATCTTGGGACCCATCCCCAAGCTACAGAGTTTATTGACAAGCCTCCTATGAGGAACAGTATCAAAGGCTTTGCTGAAATCCAGGTAGATGACATCCATTGCATGCCCCTGATCTAGTTCCTTGGTCACCCAGTCAAAGAACTCAATCAGATTTGTTTGGCAAGACCGTCCTTCGGTAAAACCATGTTGCCTCAGATCTTGCAAACTGTTGGTTTTTGAGAGAGTTCACTATTCGCTCTTTCAGGAGCGCCTCCATTACTTTTCCCCCCACCGAGGTAAGGCTCACGGGCCTGTAGTTTGACACTTCTTCCCTGTCACCACTTTTGTGTAGAGGTATGACATCAGCCATTCTCCAGTCCTGAGGAACCTCTCCTGTTTCCAAGGATCTGTTGAAGACATCCTTTAACGGTCCTGCAAGAACCTCTCTGAGCTCTTTCAGTATCCTGGGATGTATCCCATCTGGTCCCATGGCTTTGTCCACTTTCAGTTTAGCAAGTTTTTCTAATACCTCATCTTCTGTGAATGGTGTGGTATCTACTTCATTCCCATTTCTATATTTGGGAGTCACAGCTGGTCCATCTCCAGGATTTTCTTTAGTAAAAACAGAGCAGAAGTATTTATTTAGCAATTTCGCTTTTTCAATGTCACTTTCCACGAGTCCTTTCCCAGCACTTCTGAGTCCTGCAATTCCAACTCTGATCTTCTTCCTTTCCCGAATATACCTGAAGAAAGTTTTGTCGCCACCCTTAACATCTTTAGCCATCTTTTCCTCTACCTTTGATTTTGCTTTCCTTAGTTCTCTTTTTGACTCTTTGAGTTTGATCCTGTATTCACTTCTGTGTTCTTCTGTTTGCAAGCTTTTGAATTTTGCGAAAGCTGTGTTTTTTGCCTTTATTTGAGCAGCCACTTCTTTGGAAAACCAAATAGGTTTCCTTCTCCTCTTGTTTTTATTTACTTTTCTTACATATTTATCTGTTGTCCCTTGTATTGCCACCTTTAGTTTAGTCCATTGCAATTCCACTTCCCTTATCTACTTCCACCCCGTCATCTCCTCCTTTAGGTACTCGGCCATTTTATTGAAGTCAGTGTGTTTGAAGTTTAGGACTTTGAGCTTGCTATGATTGGCCTGTACCATGGCTTTTATCTCAAACCAAACCATGTGATGATCATTGTTGCTCACAGGGGCACTCATGCAGACATTCGACACACTATCACTGTTGGTGAGCAATAAATCCAGCATTGAGCTTTCCCTGGTTGGTTCCATCAACATTTGTCTAAGTAATGCATCTTGGAGAGCATCCACAATTTTTTTGCTTCTTTCCAGATGTGCAGAAGGAGTAATCCAATCCACATCAGGCAGATTAAAGTCACCCAATATGATCACTTCCCCCTTTGTGTCTATCTTGGCAATATCTATAATCAATTCGTTATCTCTCTCTTCAGTTTGAGTCGGAGGTCTGTAGACTACAGCAGTATGGATGACAGTGCCATCTCCTCTTTCCAATGCAATCCAGAGCACTTCTTCTTTTCCCCATGTCCCCTGCATTTCCGTAGCTTTAATATTACTTTTGACATACAAGGCTACTCCTCCTTTTCCATTTTCTCTGTCCCTTCTGAATAGATTATAGCCAGCTATGGCTATATCCCAATCATGCAATTCATTAAACCATGTTTCTGTAATGGCCACAATGTCCAAATCCATTTCCACCATTAGGGCTTCCAGGTCCAGAACTTTGTTGGCTAAGCTTCGAGCATTTGTGCTCATTGCTTTACAGCATTTACCTGGCTTGTGTGTATTTTGCATTGATTTTGTTTTGCCCACTTCTTCCCACTTGTTTTTGATGTGTGGTTTAAAAGTGTGGCTGTTTCTGATGTTATTCTGCTTTTGCAGGGGGTGGCTTGAAGATCTTGACCTTCCACATCCGTCACCCCCTTTTCCTAGTTTAAATGCATATCCACATACTGCCTGAATTTTTCACTTAGGATTCTTTTCCCTGCGACAGAGAGATGTAGTACATCAGCACAGTATAGTCTCTTGTTGACCCATCTGTTTCCCCAGTCGCCAATAAATCTGAATCCTTCTTGTTTGCACCAGAACTGGAGCCATGTATTAAAGCTGTTAATGCGATGCAGCCTTTTTGTCCCCTTACCAAGAACAGGTAGAACTGCTGAGAATGCAACAGTGTTAACAATGGGCTTGAGTTTCTCTCCCAGAGATTGGAAGTCCTTTTGGACTGTAGAGGCACTGTATCTAGCCAGGTCATTTGTGCCCAAGTGGATAACAACATCAGGTTTGGCGTGTTGGCTTTTTTCGCTAAGTACTTCAACAACTTGGTTTGTATTCCTGCTGGCTGAAGAGCCTGATAGGCACATGACTATCTTCTCTCTTTTAAATTGTGTTCCCAAGTTGGTGCCTCTAATGATGGAATCTCCAAGTAGTTGTAGTTTTCTGTTTGGTGAGGTTTTCTTCATATTTGGTGCTTTAGCAGGAGATTGAGCATTGTCTGACTCATTTAAGGGCCCTTCAGTTTCTTTGGATTGGGCATCCTCATTAGCCAAGGCAGAGAAGGCATTGTGCAGGGATATCTCTTGATGTGTAGGATGTCTCTGCGTTACAGGTCGCAATCTACCAGAACCCACTGTGATCCATTTGTTCCTGGGGTGTCTGATTCTTTGTGGGAGAGGTGGTGGATTTTGTTCAGTTTGTATCCTAGAAGAGGTGTGCTTCATTGCAGCCTGTTCCTCCCTCAGTAGAGCCACTTCTTTATGCATGGCAGCTAGGTCTTTCCTTAGTAGAGTCAGTTCTTCATGCATGGCAGCTGACTTGAGGCACATAGGACAAGCTCTTAGGCTCCAAATTAGTCGTCTTGGAATGAAACTACCGCAGTTATTGTACTGAATACACGACATGTTGATTAAGCAGTCCCAGAAGAGAAAGAAGAAAAGATGAAGAAGATGTGGGCTTTAACCCAAGTTAGGAAGGATAGATGGCACGTATGTGACCACTATATAGGCAATGTAGCCCCTGGGGTGAGGGGTAGGGTGGGCGGGAACCTAAGTGTCTCTGGCCAGTAGGCTGTTCCTGAATTGTATAAGGACAAAAATCACCTTTCGGGAGAGCTCTGGAGAGCACTGCTCTTCTCAAGGAACATAAGGCAATCTGAGCAAGCCCACGTGCAGGAAATGGAGGTCTACACAATGCCTCAGCAGGGGGGAGGGGTAGTCACTCAGGTAGACTAAGAGGAAAAAAGTTTAAACACTATGGCAATGGAGTAGGTAAGGGAACCCACCAATAAGGACAAAGAGAGAAATAAATATGGGGAGATAGACAGACCAATAGAATTCACAATTTGGCAGCAAATTCAGCAAAAATCACCTTTCGGGAGAGCTCTGGAGAGCACTGCTCTTCTCAAGGAACAGAAGGCAATCTGTGTTTTACAAATATACAAGTGCAATCAACCATCACTTAGAGGAAACGGCAAATTTAGCAAAAATCACCTTTCGGGAGAGCTCAATTTGCTTTGTCTTCGGATAGAGACTGGTTCCTTAGAATATTTTTTAGGAAGAAGAGTGTTAGATTCTGGGGTTTTCTGATGTGGGCATTTCCTGACCTGATTCGAGAGACCCAATGCTGTAGGAAGGAGTTTCTTCACCTCCGGCCTAGGGTCTTCTCAGCTTGGAGCATTATTTTTCTTAAAATACCCCTGCAAATGTTTTTCTGTGCCCTTCCCAGTTCTTGTCCTTAAATGCTCACCTGGTTTCTACTTCTCCTGAAGCGGAGCCCATACTTTGATTGTTTATTTAGTTGGCTGTTTCTAAATGCTGCTTATTTCCTTCAAGTTTGGCTTATATGTTTGTTCCTCTATTGGAAATTCCCCTAGTATCATGGGCTAGGGAGGGGGCTGGATGTTTCTTAATTTTCCTCTTAAATGTTATATCATCATTTTTTTTCCCTGTTGGTTTATTTCACCTAGTATCCATTGTTTCCTCTAAGTGATGGTTTATTGCACTTGTATATTTGTAAAATGTATAAATAATAATAAAATAAAAAAAAATAATTACCCTAGGAGTTATGAATGCCATAGTATCCATCTGTAGACATGTTCTGGAGTTGAGTTTCGGTGGAGAGTGGGTGGCATCATCACTTACACATATAGATCTTAAGCCAAACATATTTTGTAAATAAGTTGTCAATTCACTATTCAGAGTTAACTTATCTGTGATGAGCAGTTGGAGGACTAGACTATCTAGCAGAAAAGTGGTAGTTCCATAGTTTCTGCTAATGAATAGATTGATCTGCGAGGTCACCCAACATCGAAAAATTGTCTGGAATGCTGCTCCATCTAGGGACCATTTATGAGTGTACAGAACTCTGCTGAGCTTGTCAGCTATATAGTCCTGAACCCTAAGAACATAAGCAGCTGCTTGTTGTTGTTAAGTGCCATTAAGACCCTCTGCATAGTTGTCCAAAACTTGGTTTGGTCTTCAGTCAGACGACTCATTTTTGACAGAGTGGCACCCATAGCTGTTGTTGTTGTATCGATCCATCTCATTGTTGGCCTTCGTCTTTTTTGAATTGACCTTCTACCTTGCCAAGCATGATGTCTTTCTCTAATGATCTCTCTCTTTGCCGGATGTGTCCGAAGTATGAAAGTTGAAATTTTGTTATCTGAGCTTCTAAAGAAAACTTAGGTTTGATCTCCTCTAGTAGTACTGACTGGTTTGCTCTTCAGGCAGTGCATGGTACGCGTGGTACGCATGGTATTAGTTATCAGCACCATAATTCAAAGGCATCAAGTTTCTAGGTCCTCCATAGCAATGCATTGACTGCTTGTTTCTTTATTGATAGTTGATCCAAGGAGGTTAAAGTTGTCCACTATTTCAATTTCTTCTCCATCAACGATTAACTTATTGATTTTTGCCAGTTGTCAGGATCTTTATCTTCTTTACATTAAGATGCAGGTTCATTTTCAGACTATGTTCCTTGATCTTGAGAAGCAAATGTTTCAGATCGTCTTCACTTTCAGCCAGTAATGCGGTATCATTAGCATAGCGAAGGTGGTTGATGAGTCTTCCACCAATCTTCACACCTTGGTTGTCTTCCTACAGTCCTGCTTATCTGATGATGTTTTCTGCATATAAATTAAACAGGTAGGGGAAAGGTATGCAGCCTTGTCGTACACCTTTGCGGATTTTAAACCATTCGGTTTCTTCTTGTTCCGTTTTGATCTCTTGATTCTTGATCAATGTAAAGGTTGTGCAAGAGAGTGATCAGTTGTTCCGGTATGCCCAGAATTTCTCATGGTGTACACAGTCAAAAGCCTTGCTGTAGTCAATAAAATAGAATTCTTAAACAAAATGGATAAGCTTAAAAATTCACAATCTTTATTTAGGTTAAGAAGATTCAAAGCTTTCAAAAAAGAACAGTTCCTAAAAGAAACACTACCTTACCTTAATTTAAATGAACTTGATCTGAACAAGCAAGTTAATTGGTACAATACCATCAACACAGCAGCGAAAACTAACTTAGTCAGAAATCCGAATAACAAAAGACTTCACGCACCTTGGTACTCCAATAGCATACGCCACGCTAAAAGAGAATTAAGAAAGCTAGAACGCCATTGGAGACGTTCCAAATCGCCCACCTCACAGAACTCATATTCTACACAGCAAATTAAATACAACAATCTTATCAATGAAGCAAAACGAGAATATCACACTAACACAATCATGAGAACTTTCAACAAACCCAGAGAACTATTCGAGATAGTAAAAAAACTTACCAATGAACCCAGCCCTGACATAGACATACAAGTCAACCCTCAAATATATGCAAATTTTCTTCAGGAGAAAATAGGCCTTACACCGCCTCAAAAACTCACAGGAACCATTATTCTTACCATACCCGTCACAAGTTGGGATAGGTTCCACATTCCTTCAACCAAGCAAATTTCAGACATCATCTCTTCTCTCAACACAAGTACCGCACCCACTGATCCTTGCCCAGTCCCATGGATCAAAGCAACCAAGCAAAACTATATCAATTTCTTACACAACCTTGTTAACAACTCCCTAACTCAAGGAATAATGCCAGAACAACTAAAATTAGCCACAATAAGGCCTATCCCCAAGAAAACTAACCTAGGGAAGAGCAATCCAGCAGCATACAGGCCAATCTCCAGCATACCTCTCCTAGCTAAAATCATCGAAAAAAACAGTCCAACTACAACTCCAGGACCACATTGACGAACATGCCCCGCTCGACATTCACCAACATGGCTTCCGCCCTAACCATGGAGTCGAAACCTTACTGCTCTATCTGTTCAATGACATCATCCACACCATAGACAATTACAATCAAGGAACATTATTGATTTTTATAGATATATCAGCGGCCTTCGACACAGTGGACCACAGTATCCTACTAACCAGACTCCAGAGCATTGGCATTACCGGCACTGTCCTAAGTTGGTTTAAATCTTACTTAAATGATAGGCAGTACAAGGTAAAAATTAATAACATCACCTCTCTACCCACTAAGATTAAACAAGGTGTTCCCCAAGGTTCTGCGCTTTCGTCTCTTCTATTTAACATATTTATCCAGCCAATCTGCAACATCATGGTTACCCATCAAATAGATTATACTATTTATGCTGATGACATAATGATTTACACGACAGTCAACCTTAACAGCCCCGATTATAGCAAGATTACGAACTGCCTCGACAACATGTCTGCCTGGCTTACGCTCAATAACCTGGCCATGAACCATAACAAGACAGAGGCTCTCATCATTACTCGAAACTCTGACTTCAGCCCCCCACCTTTTATTAAATTTAAAAATACAACAATACCTTTAAAGGACGAAGTAAGATACCTCGGAGTAACCCTTGACAAGCGACTCAACCTTCAATCTCACGTCAGAAAAACTGTTAGAAGCGCTTACTACAGAATGAAAATAATTAGACGCCTGAAGCCCCTTCTCTCCCAACAACATTTCCGCTCAGTCTGTCAGGCTCTAATAACTCCAATTCTTGACTTCTGTAACCCTATTTACAACGGAATCCCGAAACACTCACTCAAGCCACTTCAGATGGCTCAGAACACAGCTGCCAGAATAATCGCCGGCTCTTCAACTCAAGCCCACATCACCCCAATCCTTAAAGAACTCCACTGGCTCCCAATAAGCCTCCGTATCAGATACAAGTTGGTCATCAATATATTTAAAAATCAGACATAAGACTTCAGCAATCAGTCTCCAAGCCCTCTTATTCCCTAACACCAGCAAAAGACGTAGAAGGAAAACCACAGCTGACACCCTCAGCACCCCAAGTAGCTACACTAAAGTCTGTAAACTCACCTCACAAAGAGCTCTTTCCTTATCGGCCCCTCTAATATGGAACTCTCTCCCCCCCGACCTACGATCAATTGAGGAACTGAAGGAATTCCGAAAACAACTAAAGTTTGTTCTTTTCATTGAGCACTACGGCTATGACACCTAACCAACTCATATTAATTGTAACCTCTCTATATTGTGTTTTTTGTAATAGTTCACCATGTTATGTATCCCATCTTTCACTTCCCTTGCCTATGTTTAGCCTTTGTATGTCTTTGTAACCGCTTTGATTTAAGGAAAAGGCGGTATAAAAAACCTGTTAAATAATAAATAATAAATAAATAAATAAATATAGATATCATCCATTTTGGTTTTCTTTAGTTTTTTCAAGGATCCATTTCACATCTGCGATGATGTCTCTCATTCCTCGCCCTTTCCTGAACCCTGCTTGCGCTTCAGGCAGTTCTTGTTCCAGGTACGGTTCTAGTCTGCTGAGTAATCTTGAGTAGAATCTTGCTTGCATGTGGGATCAGAGTAATTGTGTGATAATTTCCACAGGCTGTTGGTCCACTTGATCGTTATGGTATAATGACTCTGTATATTCTTTCCACCTTTTCTTGATCTTCTCAGCATCATTCAACATGGATCCTTGAGAATCTTGTAACATTCCAATTCGAGGCTGTTATTTTTTCTTTATCTCTAATAGCTTTAGGAAAGCCAATCTTGTTTTTCCTCTAACAGTTTCTGCTTCTATTTCCTTGCATGTGTCATTCTAGTACTTCTCCTTGTCTTGTCTTGCTGCAGGTTGGAAATCTCTGAATTCTACAATTGCCTCTCTTTCTCCTCTGACTTTAGCTTCTCTGCATTTTTGGGCAATTTTCAGAGTTTCTTCGGTCATCCATTTTGGCTGTTTTTGCTTTCTCACCTTTTGTAGAGAGTTCATACTTTCCTCCAACACGACCTTCTTGATGTTGTTGTTAAGTGCCGTCGATGTTGTTAAGTGCCGTCGAGTCTGAGTCGACTCATGGCGACCCTCTGGATAGCTATCCTAAATTGTGTTCGGTCTTCAGTCAGGCGGCTCATTGTTGACAGACTGGTACCCGTCGCTGCTGTTATTGTATCGATCCATCTCATTGCTGGCCTTCCTCTTTTGCGTTGACCTTCTATCTTGCCAAGCATAATGTCTTTCTCTAATGATCTCTCTCTTCGCATGATGTGTCCAAAGTATGAAAGTCAAAGTCTTGTCATCTGAGCTTCTAAAGAAAGCTTAGGTTTGATCTCCTCTAGTACCGACTGGTTTGTTCTTCGGGCAGTCCATGGTATACACAGTATTCACCACCAGCACCATAATTCAAAGGCATCAATTTTCTTCCTGTCTATCTTTTTCACTGTCCAGCTTTCACATACATATGATGTTATTGAAAATACCATGGCTTGAATAAGTCGAATCTTTGTATGGAGAGAGACATCTCTGCTCTTGAGAATCTTATCTAGGTCTTTCATAGCCATTCTGCCAAGAGCAATGCGTCGTCTGATTTCTTGACTGCTTGTTGTTTCTTTATTGATAGTTGATCCAAGTAGGTTAAAGTTATTCACAATTTCAATTTCTTCTCCTTCAACAATGAACCTGTTGATTATGCCAGTTGTCATGATCTTTGTCTTCTTTACATTAAGGTGCAGGCCCATTTTGAGACTATGTTCTTTGATTGTGAGAAGCAAATGTTTCAGATCATCTTCACTTTCAGCCAGTAATGTGGTATCATCAGCATAGCGAAGGTTGTTGATGAGTCTTCCACCAATCTTCACACCTCTGTTGTCTTCATACAATCCTGCTTCTCTGATGATTTGTTCTGCATATAAATTAAACAGGTAGGGGGAAAGTATGCAGCCTTGTCTTACACCTTTGCTTATTTTAAACCATTCAGTTTCTCCTTGTTCCGTTCGAACTGTTGCTTCTTGATCAATGTACAGATTGCGCAAGAGAACGATCAGGTGTTCTGGTATACCCATGCTTCTTAATGTGGCCCAGAGTTTCTCATGGTTTACACAGTCAAAAGCCTTGCTATAGTCGATAAAGCACAAATAGATATCCTTTTGGTATTCTTTAGTCTTTTCAAGGATCCATCTCACATCCGCAATGATGTCTCTCGTTCCTCGCCCTTTCCTGAACCCTGCTTGCACTTCAGGTAGTTCTTGTTCCAGGTATGGTTGTAGTCTCTTTTGAATAATCTTCAGTAGAATCTTGCTGGCATGTGGGATCAGAGCGATTGTGCGATAATTTCCACAGTCAGTTGGATCACCTTTCTTTAGTATTGGTATAAACACAGATCTTTTCCAGTCAGTTGGCCATGATGTTGTCTTCCATATTTCTTGGCAGAGCCTTGTGAGTACGGTAACAGCTGCATCAGATGGCTGAAATATTTCTATGGGAATGCTATCAATGCCTGGTGCTTTGTTCTTTGATAAGGCTTTCAATGCTGCTTCAACTTCTTCTTTCATCACCAATGGTTCCCGATCATAAGGTACAGATTGAAACAGCTGTTGGTCCACTTGATCTTTATCATATAAAAACTCTGTATATTCCTTCCACCTTTTCTTGATCTTCTCAGCATCATTCAACATAGAACCTTGAGCATCTTGTAACATTCCAATTCGAGGCTGGAACTTTTTCTTTAACAATCGTAGCTTTAGGAAAGCCGATCTTTTTCTTCCTCTAATAGTTTCTGCTTCTATTTCCTTGCAAGTGTCATTGTAGTACTTTTCCTTGTCCTGTCTTGCTGCACATTCGAAATCTCTGTTGAGTTCTGCGATTGTCTTTCTTTCTCCTCTGGCTTTAGCTTCTCTGCGTTTCTGGGCAATTTTCAGAGTTTCTTCCGTCATCCATTTTGGCCGTTTTTGCTTTTTCACCTTTTGTAGAGACTTCTCGCTTTCTTCCAACACAACCTTCTTGATGTCATTCCATAACTCTTCCGGAGGTCTGTCATTTGTATCTAAAGCAGCAAATCGATTTTGCAGGCAGTCTTTAAATTCCAGTGGTATATTCTCAAGGTCATATTTTGCTGCATTCATGAGTGGTTTGCTCTTTTTCAACTTTAGCTTGAGTTTGCATACTAGTAGTTGATGATCTGCACGACAGTCAGCTCCAGGTTTTGTCTTTGATGTTACAGAGCTTTTCCATCGTTGACTTCCACAATAATCAATTTGATTTTTATATAATCCATTCGGTGAAGTCCATGTGTACAGTCGCCGCTTGTGTTGCTGGAAGAAGGTGTTTGAGATGAATAGATCATTGGTCTTGCAGAATTCTATCAGTCTTTCTCCAGCTTCATTTCTGTTGCCAAGTCCATATTTTCCAACTACTTTGCCTTCTTCTTTGTTGCCAACTTTTGCGTTCCAGTCACCCATGACTATCAGGATATCCTGTTTGCATGTTCTGTCAATTTCAGCTTGTACTTGTTCATAGAACTCTTCAATGTCATTCTTTTCTGTAGCTGTTGTTGGGGCAAATACTTGAATTATAGTTGTGTTGATAGGCAATCCTCGTAGACGAATAGAGATTAAGCGTTCGCTGACTGCATTGTATTTCATTACAGTTCTTGCAAGTTTCTTCTTTATTATAAATGCAACACCATTTCTTCTTTGTCTTTCATTTCCAGCATAGTAGACCATGTGATCATCTGATGCAAAGTGCCCCATGCCAGTCCATTTCAGTTCACTGACATCCAACAGATCAAGTTGTACACGTTCCATTTCATTCTTGACCACCTCCAACTTCCCTTGGTTCATGCTTCGTACGTTCCATGTTCCAATGTGTAAGACATCTTTACAGCTTCTGACTCTCATTTCATGCACAGCTACATCAGCAGTCAGACTTCCCGAGGGCTTTGATCCAACCACATCATAAATGCTGTCTTTACTCTGAAAAGTCTTCAGCTCTTCCCCAGTAGCTAGTTGAGTGCTTTCCGACCTGAGGGGGTCTCATCTTCCAGCACTATAGCACAATTTGTTTTGTTGTAACTATCCATTGGGTTTTCATGGCAAGATACAGAAGTAGATTGCCGGGCCTTTCTTCCGCGCAGTTTAAGTTTGGTGGTGTTGCCGTTGTCACAAAAATGTGATCCTCCACCGTCAACACTGTCCCATTCTGCTGCTGCCCAGATGGGTGGTTTGTCTTGGTCTGGCACCTCAGCTGAGACCTGTCCATCTTGGGAGACCCTGCCAGTAGTTAAACTACCGGTAGTTTAGCTCTCAGCATCACTGATGCACGCAAGCCCTCACAGCACGACAAGCTGCAAACCAAGTGAGAGGACCTTCTTGATATCATCCCATAATTCTTCTGGAGCACTGTCATTTGTATCTAAAGCAGCAAAACAATTCTGTAGATAGTCTTTAAATGCCAGTGGTATATTCTCAAGATCTTATTTTGCTACATTGATGAGTGGTTTGCTCTTTTTCAACTTTAGTTTGAGTTTGCATACTAGTAGCTGGTGATCTGTACCATAGTCGGCTCCAAGTTTTGTCTTTGATGTGTTAGATTACATCATTGACTTCCACAGATGTAGTCAATTTGATTTTTGTACAATCCATTGGGTGAAATCCATGTGTACAGTCACTGCTTGTGTTGCTGGAAGAAGGTGTTTGAGATGAATAGATCGTTGGTCTTGCAGAATTCTATCAGTCTTTCTCTAGCTTCATTTCTGTTGCCCAGTTCATATTTTCCAAACACTCTGCCTTCTTCTTTGTTGCCAACCTTTGCATTCTAGTCACCCATGACTACAAGGCTATCTTGTTTGTATGTTCTGTCAATTTCAGCTTGTACTTGTTCATAGAACTCATCATCTTCATTCTCTTCTGCAGCTATTGTTGGGGCATATATTTGCATTATAGTTCTGTTTGATAGGCATTCCTTGTAGGTGAATAGAAATTAAGCATTCACTGATTGCATTGTATTTTTTCATTACAGTTCTTGCAAGTTTCTTCTTAATTATAAGTGCAACACCATTTCTTCTTTGTCTTTCATTTCCAGCATAGTAGACCATGTGATCATCAGATGCAAGGTGCCTGATGTCAGTCAATTTCAGTCGGCTGACACCCAACAGATCAAGTTGTACACATTCCATTTCATTCTTGACCACCTCCAACTTCCCTTGTTTCATGCTTCGTACGTTCCATTTGAGACATCTTTGCAGCTTCTGATGCTCATTTCATGTGCAGCTTCTAGGTGGATACTATTGGCTATGACAAATTTCTAAATGGAATGAAATATGCTTATAAATGCACTTGAGACAGAGTTCACAGCCATACCCCCTTCTTGAGAGACAACTGAATGAAGGAAACAGTGTTCACTTTATAACTTTCTTTGCAGAGAAAAAAGTTGGTCTATGAGATCTAGGATGAAATACAATGCAATCAGTGACTGCTTAATTTTTATTTGTCTACAAGGAATGCCCATCAACACAACTATAATACAAGTATATGCCCCAATAATAGCTGCAGAATGAAGATGAGGATGAAGATGAGTTCTTAACTGTTTGAGAATTAGGAAGGAGCAGGAGAAGGTAGATCTTTTCAAGGAAAGGAAATTGTTTGAGCCTTAAGGAAATTAGCATTTTAGAGGATGATTGGATGACATGTGACATCCCAGTGAACAGCGCTTCTTCATTAAGCCAACTGTCTAGGTAGTATTTTGCTGGCATTGGCAAAGAAAGAACAACTCTGTGTATTCCCTCATGTTTTCAATAGTGGTCAAACACCATGATTTTCAAAGCACCACACTGGTCTTGAGAACTAATTTCCTCTTCTAAAGGGAGACATGCAGACTCCAGATATTTCCAAGGTCAGTCACTCAGGACAATCACCTTCCCCCTTCCTCATTTTTCAAACCTGCCAGATGCATCCAGTGTGCAATACATCTTATACCTGAAAGCCCTCTTCCTTCACTGCTTTAATCATGTTCATCACACCATCCATTACAACGAAACCAAGAAACAAGGTGCTCTCTCTGTGTCCTATTTGCCAGTCCTTTAGCTTTGCCTTAATTATGCTAAGATATGGGTCCAGTTATGGCTATCATACATCACCTTGATGTATAGCATTGCCCACTGGTACCCTCCTCATATTGCCCCCCCCTTATACCTTCGGCCTGTTCCTGCCTTGTCCAGCTGCCACCCATCTGCTGCCAGAGAGAATTAGTCATGTGTAACATTCTGACTAGCTTAGATATCCCTGATCAAATGCATGCTACTACTCTCTATCTTTGCCAGCTCTGCCTGCAGCTACCCATGCAACTGATTATACAGGCTGGGGAGCACCTCCTACCAAAATGTGTCCTGCAGGGCACTTGGTAATCAGGAGATAAGAGATGCAGTAGCCTCTTAAGCCTCATGTTCTTAACCTCTTACACAGGCTAGTTATCCAGGATTATCATTTCCTCATGTTACCACCTTCAGTGCTGCCTGCCACTTGCCCTGCAACAGTACTGTAAAACACCACCACATATCCTCCATGCTGGCTTGTTTTGATGCACACTGAGGCTGGTGGAATGCTGCCTGACTGGGGGAAGAAGACTGGAGCTCTGCTTGGAAAATTAATTTCCTTTTTCACTAGTTTGTCCACCACTTCTATTTCCACTGCTGGATCAAGTCCCCAACCTAGAATCAGTGTCCTCCCTTGTAATGAGCTGGAAAAAGTGATGTTTCTGCAAATGATGCTACATAATACTGTTAGAGGGAACCTGATGGGCCATCTTACTATTAATCTGCTTTTTACAGTAATTGCATTCTGTATACCATAGGTCCCAAGCACATTAAAATGTCTCTAGACATCTGAGATTTTCTAAGACTTCACCTCTACTTCCTTTAGGGTGGCTGCTGCTATTGTTGCTAGTGGTGGTGCTGCTGCTAGATCTGGGGCTAAGGATAAAGGCGAGGATGAAGGGCCTGCAGTATCCTTCCCACTCTCTATCTCCTCTATTTATGGAATGCTCTTTGTCTTGATACTGCCGGTATCATTTCCTGCCTCCTCATGACTTAGAACATGAACAAGACCCTCTTCAGCCATTAAAACTTTCAATATTTGATTCTGATGGAAATCCCACCCATGACAAAATCCCAAGATTCCATATACTTTTCATCAAGGAATAAGGTGCACCTGCTGCTATACTTAGTGGTCTTTACCTGCTCCTTCTCTCCGGTCCTCCACCCCACCCCCCTTCAGTCTCAACTTCTCTTTACCCCTCTGTGGAGATGGGACTAGACACCTGTCCTTCACAGTTGCACTGGAAGCTAAAGCTTTTTCTAGTCTTTTCTTAAATAAACCTCTCTTTAGCTTTGTTGATAGACTAGAGGAGGCCTTAGGCATGACTGGAAAGAACCAGTCTCTTTCTTGTAACACTGCTGCTCTCCCTCCTTTTCTTCTTTTCTTGTATAGAAATTTGATTTTTCACACATACCCTTCCCAAGCATTATGACACAGACTAGATTGTCATCTCCATTAAACAGGGACTGTCTCTTTTACAGTGTTCTTTCACCCAGTAGTACTTTGAAACTTGGAAGTAGTATAACCCCACATATGATTTCTGCTGTCACTATCCTACTCACCAAGTCAGTGGTTCCCAAATCTTTCCTGGGGACTCCCCAGAAAGTCAGGTTTTCAGGATATCAACAATGAATATGAAGGAGGTAGATTTGCATGCAGTGAAGTGCAGATGTGCAAATCTCTCTCATGACTATTCATAGTAGATATCCTGAAAACCCGGCTATCTGGGGAATCCTCAGGACTGGTTTGGGAGCCACTGCACTAACAAAAAGGAGATTTTGATCAACATAGAGTCCTTTCTCAAAGCTAGATGAGCTTTGAAAATAAAATAACATTCCAATTATGACTTTAGTTAATTACTTTATTTCTAGTGAATTAATGACTATAGGATCTGTGGTACAGAAGCATTAAATTAAATTAATTTCATTAAATTCTGTATAACCGATAAGTGAGAGAAATTGTTACAAAGAAATCATTTTTATCTATCTTGGATTCTGAGAGCAAATAGATGCAGTAAGCTGCCCTCCTGCCCCCCCCCCCCCACCTTCCACAGTTCCACATTTTTGTGCCTGCCTGATGTCTGCAGTGCATACTTTCTACTAATGCTCACAAACAAGGAAACTAGGCGTTTGTAAGACTCTCACTTTCCTAATCCCCCCTCATAAAAACTCTCCTTCCAAAAGTAGCTAGCACAGCAACGCTCAATCTTCAGAAGACATATTCAGACAGCAGCACTTAAATGCTTAAAACAGAGAGGGACTCTGCTGCCTGTCAGGTTTTTCCCTTTTTCTTTTCTGCTCCTGCTATTTTTCATACAAAGTATTAAGTCCTGCAGCCCCAGCACCAGAACCCATTCTGCATTCACTCAGTCACATACAAAATGGATCACTTGGACTTGGAGCTGGGCTGTGTTCTTCCATTACGTTACCCCTCTTCTCCTCCTTTTACATTGGCTACCACTTAACTTTTGCTTTACCTATAAACTTCTTATCCTCACTTATAAGGCACGTCATACCGGTACCCCCCGATATCTAGCAGACTCCATTTACCTGCAGCCCTTACCCCGTCTTCTCTGTTTAGCACGCGTAAATTGCCTCTTCCTTCCACCCCCATCCCGGACTCACCACTTCACCTTTTTCTTCCTAGCCCCAGCCCTCTGGAACTCCCTTCCCCTTGCCCTGCGTACAGAACTATCTTT
The DNA here is from genome assembly GCA_033557465.1 of Ichthyophis bannanicus. Classification (NCBI taxonomy): domain Eukaryota; kingdom Metazoa; phylum Chordata; class Amphibia; order Gymnophiona; family Ichthyophiidae; genus Ichthyophis; species Ichthyophis bannanicus. The sequence continues at coordinate 760,212,877 of CM066031.1, read as the reverse complement.
CAGCCGCTTCAAGGGATTATTCAAGACACACATTTTCCAACAGGCATTCAACCTCCCAGACCCCGACATCTCACTCTCCCGTTAGTCCCCTTTCCTGTCAGCTCCTTTGTCTCCTCGACTATTGTTGCTCTATCCTGCACTCTCCCTCTTTCCTGTCAAACCATTGGTGTTCCTTTCCGTTTTCTCTGATGTTTTTATTGTACACCGCCCTGATGCACATGCTTGGGCAGTATATCGAGCAATGTAATAAAGATAAAGATCATCACCTATGAGATTTAGATAACTCAGGCAGGGACAGGTTTCCTTGTCAAAGATTCCCAATGTGATTGGTTGAAGTGCCTCATGCTTCTTGCTGGTATTCCTATCTTTCACCCTTCCAGAGTGACTCCAGTGGGTCTGGCTGCACATATGTGCCATGATAAAAACAAAGGAACTGAAACTAACCAAAAATGCTGTGATTCATCATGTTTTACCTTTAGCTGCAAAACGAATGACCATCTCTACTATCTATGATCACTTGCACCTGATTTATCTGCAGGTAGGATTTTGCTGGAAAAAGACATATGTGCATCTGAAATTGCAATACACACTCATGCATTTCCATGGTGAAAACCTTTGAATGCTCCTATTAAAAACATAAGCAATGCCATACTGGGTCAGATCAAGGGTCCATCAAACCCAGTATCCGGTTTCTAACATTGGCCAATCCAGGTCACAAGCAGTACCTGGCAGGTTCCCTAAAGGTAGAAAGGCAGCATGGAATCTATCACAAAGGTAAGCCGTGGATTTCCCAAGTCCAATTTAATAATGGTTTATGGGCTTTTCATCCAGAAACTTGTCCAAACCTCTTTTAAATACTACTACCCCAACAGCTTTAACTACATCCTCTGCCAATGAATTCCAGAGTTTGATTACATGTTGAGTGGAAAAATACTTTTTCCAATTAATCTAAAATATGCTACATTATAGCTTCATTGTATGCTCTTTTCTCCATTCTACTCTATTCATTATTTTATAGACCTCTATCATATCTCTTCTAAGCCATCTTTTTTCCAAGCTGAAAGGCTCTTTTAAGCTTTTTCTCATTTGTGTAGCCTTCAATCCCCTTTATCATTTTGGTCACTTTTCTCTGTACCTTTTCTAATTCCGCCATATTCTTTATTTTAGATACAGTGACTAGAACTGCATGCAATATTCAAGGTGCAGTTGCACCATGGAGCGATATACTGTAGAAGTATTATAATCTCCTTGGTTTTCTTCTCCATTCCTTTCTTTATGATTCCTAGCATTTTCTTTGCTTTCTTATCCTCTGCTGTACTCTGAGGCAGAGGGTTTCGAGTATTGTCCACAATGACGGCTAGATCTTTTTCCTGGATGTTGATTCCTAATGTGAAACCTTGTATCATGTAACCATAGTTTGGGTTGTTCTTTACTAAATTTCCTCTCTTATCTCTCCCTACACCCCTCCTCGGGAACTCTGCTCTTCTGGCAAATTGCTTCTATCTGTGCCCTTCTCTTCTATTGCTAACTCCAGACTTTGCTCCTTTCACCTTGCTGCTCCTTATGCCTAGAATAAATTTACCTGAGTCTGTACATCAGGTGCCTTCTTTGACCCTTTTCAAATCCAAGCTAAAAACTCACATCTTCGCTGCAGCTTTCGGATGTTGACTCATCTGATCTCCTTTGTGTTTCCTTACCATTCCCACTGGAGGTATCCCATGTCTACAGCTACTGTGTTGTCTGTCTTGACTAGACTGTAAGCTCTGATGAGCAGGGACTGTCTTTTGCATATATCTGTGCAGTGCTGCATATATGTTGTAGCATTATGCAAATGTTCAGTAGTAGAAGTAATAGTAGTAGTAGTAAGTGCATAATTTTGCCCTTGCCGACATTAAATTTCATCTTCTATATGGATGCCCAATTCTCCCATTTTCTCAAGGTCCTCTTGCGATTTTTCACAATCCTCTTGCGATTTAACAACTTTCAATAATTTTATATCCAGGACATTTATTAATATGTTAAAAAGCAGCAGGTCCAGCACATATCCCTAGGGAACTCTACTATTCACCTTTTTCCACTGAGAAAATTGGCCATTTAACCCTACTCTCTGTTTTCTATCTTTTAACCAGTTCCTGATCCACAATAATACACTGCCTCCTATCCCATGGCTCTTTAATTTCCTCAAGAGTCTCTCATGAAGGACCTTATCAAAGGCTTTCTGAAAATCCAGATACACTACATCAACTGGATCACCTTTATTTACCTTTTAACACCTTGAAAAAATATACCAGATTAGTGAGACAAGACGTTGCTTGGCAAGATCTATGTTAGCTTGGTCCCATTAAACCATGGATTTCTAAATGTTCAGTAATTTTGTTCTTTATAATCTTTTCTACCATTTTGCACAGCAGTCTGTAGTTTCCCGGATCACCACTGGAATTCTTTTTAAAAACTGGCGTTACGTTGGCCATTCTCTAAACTTCAAATATTATAGATGGTTTTAATGATAGTTTATAGATTTCTAATAGTATATCTGAGATTTCATGTTTGAGTTCTTTCAGTACCATCCAGCACCAGGTGATTTGCTACTCTTTATCAAATTGCTGTATGCATCTTTCTGGTTTATCAAGATTTAGCATAGTAACATAGGATGGTCCATTTAGTCTTGGCTAGAGTGGTTATAACTGCAGCTCTGTGTAGGTCACCACCTCTCTATATCTGTGTTTAGGGTTGTGTCTGCTGCTCTGTGCAGGTCAGCTCCCCTCTATTAAAGGATATTTAAATTTGCCTTGATTTCATCCTCTTTCTATAAAGGGATCTACTGTGTCTGCCCCATGCCATTTTGAATTCAGTCACTGAATTTGCCCCTACCACCTCCATCGGGAGGGCATTCCATGCATCCACCACCCTTTCAGTGAAAAAGTATTTCCTGATATTGCTTTTAAGTTTACTGCCTTGTAGCTTCATCATATGCCCTCTTGTTTTACAGCTTCCCCTTCTTTGAAAAAGGTTGGCTTGTTCATTGATACCCTTTAAGTATTTAAAAGTCTATATCATATCCCCCCTGTCCCTCCTTTCCTCTAGCGTATACATATTTAGGGCTTCATGTTTCTTCTCATATGTCTTCTGGTGCAGGCTCTAAATCATTTTTGCTTCAATTCCTTCGATACATCACTTTTAAATATCATTTATGGCATGGTTTCCTACAACTTCTTCAGTAAAGAGCAAAACAAAGAATTCATTGTCCTCTCTAGTGCCCCTTGTATCCCTTTATCATCTAATGGTCCAACTAATTCTCTCACAGGTGTTTTGCTGTGAATCTACTTTTGCTTCCATGGCAAGATTCTTTTCAAATTCTCTCTTTGCTTGCCTTATCAATTTCCTTACATTTAACTTGCCGATGCTTATGTTGGTTCCTGTTTTCACCATTTGACTCCTTTTTCCATTTTCTGAAAGATTCTTTCTTGGCTACAGCAGAATCTCTGACCTTACCTTTAAACCATGCAGGCTGTCATTTGACCTTCCTTCCAACTTTCTTAAAGCATGGAATACATCTGGTCGGGTCTTCCAAGATAGTATTTTTAAATAACGCACATGCCTGATGTATACTCTTAACCTTCGCAGTTGCTCCTTTTAATTTTTTCTTAACCATTTTCCTCATTTTATCATAGTCTCCTTTTTGAAAGTTAAATGCTCGTGTAATGGATTTCCTTGCTATCCTTACTCCATTTATTAAATTAAATGCCATCATGTTATGATCACTATTACCAAGCAGCCTCAACACCATTACTTCTCGCACGAGATTCTACTTTCCATTAATGACTAGGTCTAAAATAGCTTCCCCTTATGTCAGTTCTTGAATCAGCCGCTCCATGCAGCAGTCATTTATTTAATCTGATGAGACTTTGACCCAGTTGATATTGAGTATAATTGAAATCTCGCATTATTACTGTGTTATAAACTGTTAGTTTCCCATTTCAACGTTTGTTTTTTGTTCATATTAATAGTCTGGCTATTGGATAACAGGGGTAATTTGGAATCTTTCAACTCTGTCTGCTCTTTACATAAAATCATCTGGATTACTTTTACTTTTATTGGAACCGGAATGCCCTAACTTCCCTGCTTTACTAGTATCCTTCAAAGATACATCATTCCGAACCATGCGCTCTTGGGCGACTGTCAGCGTTCCCCCATTATCTAGTTTAAAAGCTGCTCTCTCTCCTTTTTAAAGGTTAATGCCAGCAGCCTGGCTCTACCCTGATTAAGGTGGAGTCCATCCTTTGAGAAAAGCCTCCCTCCTTTCCCCAGAATGTTGCCCAGTTCCAAAACAAATCCCAAACCTTCTTCCTTGCACCATTGTCTCTACCCATGCATTCATACTCTGGAGGTCTGTCTGTTTCTTGGGTCCTGTGCATGGAACAAGAACCATTTCTGAGAATGCTACCTTGGAAGTTCTTGATGTCAACTTTCTTTCTAAAAGGCTAAATTTGGCTTCCAGAATCTCCCTCCCACGTTTTCCTGTCATTAATACCAATATATATCAAGACAGCAGGCTCCTCCCCAGCACTATCTAAAACCTTATCTAGGTGGCATATGAGGTCCAACATCTTCGCACCAGGCAGGCAAGTTATCACAAGTGATCCTCACGTCGACCAGTCACCCAGCTACCTACATGCCTAGATATCCTATGCAAAATGGAGCTTCGTATTCACTGTTACCACCTCAACAGAAAATGCCGCTTTAGCTTTTATTTACGCACTGTATTCATAACATTTCACCAAAACAAAAATGATTAGCACAGCATTAATACCAGTCATGTCTGTGGCCAGGAAAAAACACTATGTCCTGATCATTTAGTAGCTGACAGCGTCTATTTATTTTCTTTTTTTAACAAGCTTATCAAGTATCTTTACAGGACAAGTTCTTAATCAATTATTATTTAAAGTGTTAAGTTTGTAAGAGTTAAATTTGATTTGCCATCATGCTATTTATCTAAGCACTGAAACCTCATTTCATAGTTTCTGAATACCAGGCTAAGATGAGTCTACACTATCACATTAACCTCTGAGGCATGTAATAAATCATTAGATGATTACACATCAGATAACAAATAATGTGTTGAATTTAATTCTGTGCTCTATACACAGAAATTGTAATATACTTGAAGGCAAATTTTAGATAGGACATGGAGAGGAGAATTAAGACATCCAGGTTAGATTGTAGAAAATGTCTACAGTATTTTACAAGAAAATATGTGTAGGGGCCTTCATCATGATATCTGCCCATGTCCAGTAGAAGTAGTAAATGTAAAAAACTGCACATGAAGGAAAAACATTCAGAGATGCCCCACATTTGCATGAGAGAAGTTTTTTCAAATTGCTGCTCCAATCTCCACACACACACCCCAATCCAATAGAACAAGTTCACACACGATCATCCATCCTTGACACCCCCCTCTTGGCATCCTATCACCCCTGAGATACCTCCTACCATCTGATTCCCCCCAACCTGACCACCTCTCACATCTAGTCCCCCATATGATGACCCACCCCTGGCATCCAAATCCCCCATCTGAGCCCCACGGCATAAAGAAACACTTGAAGATCCCCTGGAAGACTCCACCACTCCCCCCACCCCACGACTCCTGATCCCCCTCCTCCAAATCTTTCTGGGGCCCATGGTGTCTAGTGGAACAGGAACAATTTCCAGTTACCGCTACATTTCTTTGACCTGGTTTCAAAATGGTGCTCATGATTCCCAGTGGTAATCTCTCAGTACTACTCTAGGAGTCAGGCTGTCAAATAAGGACATTTTAATGAACGTTTTCATTATCTCCATGGGTCAGCTGCAGCTTTCTGAAATCACAGTCTGTGCAAATGCTTCTACTGACACGTGGAGATGCTTTTAAAATAAAGGCTATAAGATTCGTACAGCACTTTTACTTAAAGTGCTCTACAGCTAAATTAATGTCAGGCAACAAGAGGGGACAGAGATTTTCTGAGCTTTATTAAATTATTTCTATATGGAAAATTTCAGAAGGCAAAATATGGTAATTATGTTTCACTGAAAAGATAATTGGAGTCTTTGGAGTCTTATATCTTCCAAAAGACCAGGGGTAGCGCTACGATTAGGCAGAGTGAGGCAGTCACCTAAGACGGCAAAAGTTTTGGGCGTGGCAAAAATGCCCCCAAACATCCCAGCGATGACAGCAGAGGGGAGGGGGGAAATGCTGCTGCCGCTCCTGCCTCAGATTCAGTGAGAAGCAGCTGCAGCGGTAGGCTGAGAGGTCATGAAGGGAAAAAAAAAGAAGCACAGGGTCTCTGTGAAACCAGCAGGCTTGAAAGCACTGCTGGTTCTGCTCCCTTCTTATATCTGAAGGGGTTGAGACAGACAGGATCTTCCATGAGCGCTGGAGTCATGAAGGCCCCACTCTTTTATTTTGTACTTGCCGCTTTTGCTGCAGAGGTTGAGAGAGATGGCAGAAGTGACCTAGGTAGGAATGGAGAAGTGATCAAGATGTCAGCATGGGGAGAAGGCAGGAGACAGATGCTGGACATTGCAGGGAGTATAGAGGGCAGGTGTTGGGCAGGGAATGGAGTAGGGTATAGATTCTGGTCACCAAGGGTAGGAGTGGGAGAGATGGAGGGCAGATGATGGGATGGGGTTAAAGGGCAGATGAACATAAGAACATAAATGCCATACTTGGTCAGACCAAAGTCCTTCAAGTCCAGTATCCTATTTCCAACAGTAGCCAATCCAGGTCACAGTTTCTCAGAAAGGTACACAGGTTCCACAGTGCTTGTCCCAAGGTAAGCAGTGGATTTCCCAGGACCTCTTTAATAATGGTTTATGGATCTTTCCTCCAGGAACTTGCCCAAACCTTTTTTAAACACAACTACACTAACAGCTTTTACTGCATCCTCCAGTAACAAATTCAAGAGTTTGATTATACATTGAGTGAAAGACAATTTTCTCTTATTAGTCTTAAATGGGTTACATTATAGCTTCATTGTGTGTCCCCTAGTCTTTCTACGTCTTGATGGCATAAACAACCGACCTACGTGTTCTCGTTCCACTCCATTCATTAATTTATATACTTCTATCATATCTCTCCTCAGCCATCTCGTTTCCAAGTTGAAGTGCCCTAATCTTTTAAGCCTTTCCCTCATAGGGTTATCCTTCAATCCCCTTTACCATTTTGGTGGCTTTTCTCTGTACTTTTTCTAATTTTGCTTTATCCTTTTTAAGATATGTCGACCAGAATTATACACAATATTCAAGGTGCGGTCGCGCCATGGAATAATTCAGAGGTATTATAATATCCTTGGTTTTAATCTCCATTCCTTTCTTTATGATTCCTAGTACTCTATTTCCTTTCTTGGCTGCTACTGCACACTGGGTGGAGGGTTTCAACGTATTATCCACAATGATGACTAAATCTTTTTCCTGGGTTGTGCTTCCTAATGTGGAATTATGTAACCATAGTTTGGGTTATTCTTTCCTAGGGCTTGTCTACATTAAATTTCATCTACTATTGGGATGTCCAGTCTTCCAGTTTATTAAAGTTTTTGGGAGAGCAACGGTATAGAAGTATATATTAGAATAGAACAAAATAGAAAATTTTATGTCATCTGCAAATTTGATCACCTCATTCGTTCTTCCTATTTCCAGGTTATTTATGAATATGTTAAAAGGCAGCAGGCCCAGCGCAGATCCCTGGGGAACTCCATTATTCACCTTTCTCCGTTTAAAAACGTTTCCATTTATCCCTATACTTTGCTTTCTATTTTTTAACCAATTCCTGATCCACAATACTACACTGCCTCTTATCCCATGACTTTTTAGTTTTGCCAAAATTCTCTCATGAGGGACCTTGTCAAAGGCCTTCTGAAAATCCAGATACACTGTATCAAACTGCTCACCTTTATCTACCTGTTTATTCACACCTTCAAAAAAAAAAATAACAGATTAGTGAGACAAGAAATTCCTTGGCTAAATCCATTTTGGCTTTCTCCCAATAAACCCTCACTACATGTTCGGTAATTTTATTCTTTATAATGGTTTCTACCATTTTGCCTGGTACTGATGTCAGGCTCACCATTCTGTAGTTTCCAAGATCACTTCTGGAACCTTTTTTAAAAATTGGCATTACAATGGCCATTCTCTAATCATCAGGTACTACAGATGATTTTAGTGATAATTCATAGATTACTAATTGTAGGTCTGCAATCTCATATTTCAGTTCTTTAACGCACTCGGATGTATACCATCTGGTCCAGGTGATACTCTTCAGTTTATCAAATAGTTGTAATACATCTTCTGGGTTTATCGATATTCCTTTCAATTCTTCCAATATAGTACCTTTATATATCATTTCAGGCATGGGTATCTTCCCTACATCATCTTCAGTAAAGATCAAAGTGAAGAATTCATTCAGCCTTTCTGCTATGGTCTTGTCCTAACTTAACACCCCTTTTAACCCTCTATCATCCAGTGGTCCAACTAACTCTCTTGAAGGTATTTTGCTATGAATATACTTGAAAACGTTATTATGCATTTTTACTTCCATTGCAAGATTCTTTTCAAATTCTCTCTTTGCCTGCCTTATCAGCGCCTTGCATCTAACTTGCAAATGCTTATGTTGTTTCTCATTTTTGTCATTTGACTCCTTTTTCTATTTCCTGAAAGATGCTTTTTTGACAACAGCCTCTCTGACCTCACCTTTAAACCATGCTGGAACATTTTTGGCCTTCCTTCCACTTTTCTTAATCATAGAATACCATACATCTGGTCTGGGGTTCAAAGATAGTATTTATAAACAATGCCCATGCTTTGTGTAAATCTTTAACCTTTGCAATTATTTTCCTCATTTTATCATAGTCTCCCTTTTGAAAGTTAAAATGTGGTACTGTGGATTTCCTTGCCATCCTCCTTCCATGTATTAAATTAAATGCGGTCATGCTATGATCACTATTGCCAAGTGGACCCAAAACACTTATCTCTTGCACCAGATCCTGTGTTCCACTAAGGACTAGGTTCAAAACAGCTTCCTCTCTTGTCAGTTCATGAACCTGCTGTGACATTGACCCTGTTGATAGCAGGGTAATTGAAATCGCCCTTTATTAATGTGTTGTAACTTTTGTCAGCTTCCTTGATTTCTTTCAGCATTTCATCATCGATCTGTTCATTCTGCCAGGTGGTCGGTAGTACACCCCCACTGCCATTCTATAATGTATTTTGTTTCCTGCAAAACTGAATCACATAGGATTAAAATGTCCTCTCTAACACAGAGTGCGACCCTTCTACCTATTTGATCTTTCTTTTCGTTGTGATATAGTTTGTACTCAGTTATTACAGTGTCCCATTGGTTGTTCTCCTTCCACCAGGTCTTTGAGATGCCAATCATATATTACCTTTCATTTTATGGTATATATTCTAACTCTCCCATCTTATTTTTTAGACTTCTAACATTTGCATACAGGCATTTTAGAGGTTGTATTTTATTCATATATTTTTTTTTAAATTTTTATTTATATTTTCTGCACAACAACCAACAAAACAAACACAGCCAGTACACGAAAATAAGAAAATAAAAGAAACACCCCATAACACATACAACTATCAGTAATAATAGCCCACCAGCACCATAGCTACATAGACCAAATAACCCCTACCTCCCCTCCCCACCCCTATGTGGTGTATAAATAAGGCCTTAAACAAATAAGCGCAACAGTCATGCTCCCCCCGCAGGACGCTCCCCCCGCAGGACACTCCCTAAAGGTACAGAGGCAAAATATGTCTGCTATGTGCTTACTTCCGCTGCATTTACAAAATCTCTCAGAGCTTTCCACTTGCTCCCAAGGGACACTGTCACCTTCACGCCCCTCCTGGGTAATGGTTCATAATAACTGTAAAGGCACACCTTATTCCACCAGGCTAGCCAGTTGAGCTCATAAGTACACTTCCAATGCAAGACAATTTCATGTATTGCTATCCCCAGCATAAAATTGAACAAAAAGTAATTTTCCCTAGACAATGAGGGGATATCCACACTAGAACAGAACCCCACAATCTCCCAGGTAAGGGTCCCGCAAAACCCCAAGACCACTTGCATCTGCTTCCATACCCGCCTCCAAAAGATCTGTACACAAGGGCATTCAAAAACTACATGGACAAAGGTACCTATGCTCCCCAAGCATGACCAACACTGACTGCTGGCCTTCTTGTCCCATTTAGCCACCCTAACGGGAGTGCAGAAAGCCCTGTGAGCAAAGAAGAAAAGAGACTGCGTTATAGTTGCCGACCTTGCTACCCGCACTTGTTTTGCCCAAAATTTCCTTCATCCTACTGGGGAAGGGGCAGTACCCACATCATATGCCCATACCCTGTGCAGGCCTACCCCCTGGGAGAGGGAACCCCGATGCAATTGCTTGTAATAAAAGGAAGCCACCCCCGCTGATTGCACAGCCTCACGTATCACATTTTTAAGCCCTGTCTCTTCCATTAAGCAGGCAACTTAGACTTCTGAACACAGTGCTTAAGCTATTAGATAAACTGAAGAGTAGCAAATCACCTGGGCCAGATGGTATACATCCAAGGGTGTTGAAAGAACTGAAATATGAGATTGCAGACCTGCTATTAGTAATCTGTGAACTATCATTAAAATCATCTCTAATACCTGAAGAATGGAGGATCGCCAATGTAACACCAATTTTTAAAAAGGGTTCCAGGAGTGATCCGGGAAACTACAGACCGGTGAGCCTCACGTCAGTACCGGGAAAAATGGTAGAAACCATCATAAAGAATAAAATTACTCAGCATGTAGATAGTCATGGCCTAATGGGAGACAGCCAACATGGCTTTAGACAAGGAAGATCTTGTCTTACTAATCTGTTATGTTTTTTTGAAAGTGTGAATAAACAGGTGGACAAAGGTGAGTCGGTTGATATATTGTATCTGGACTTTCAGAAAGCCTTTGACAAAGTCCCTCATCAGAGACTTTTGGCAAAACTAAAGAGTCATGGGATAGGAGGCAGTGTACTACTGTGGATCAGGAACTAGTTAAAAGATAGAAAGCAGAGGGTTGGGCTGAATGGCCAATTTTCCCAATGGAGAAAGGTGAATAGTGGTGTACCCCAGGGATCTGTGCTGGGTCCGCTGCTTTTTGACATATTCATAAATGACCTGGAAAGTGGAATAACGAGTGAGGTTATCAAATTTGCAGATGACACAAAACTATTTAAAGTTGTTAAAACCCAAGAGGATTGTGGAAAATTGTAAGAGGATCTTGATAAATTGGAAGACTGGGCATCAAAATGGCAGATGACATTTAATGTGGACAAGTGCAAAGTTATGCACCTAGGGAAGAACAACCCAAACTATGGTTACACAATGCAAGGTTCCACATTAGGAACCACCACCCAGGAAAAAGATTAGGCGTCATTGTGGATAACATGTTAAAACCCTCGGCCCAGTGTGTAGCGGCGGCCAAGAGAGCAAATAGAATGCTAGGTATCATAAGGAAAGGAATGGAAAATAAAACAAAAGATATTATAATGCCTCTATATCGTTCCATGGTGAGACTGCACCTTGAATATTGTGTGCAATTCTGGTCGCTGTATCTTAAAAAGGATATAGAGTTATTAGAAAAGGTTCAGAGAAGAGCCACCAAAATGGTAAAGGGGATGGAAGGATACTCCTATGAAGAAAGGCTAAAAAGGTTAGGGCTCTTTAACCTGGAAAAGAGACGGCTGAGGGGAGATATGATAGAAGTCTATAAATTAATGAACGGAGTGGAACGGGTAAACGTAGATCGATTGTTTACCTTATCAGAATATAGAAAGACTAGGGGACATGCAATGAAGCTACAGGGTAAACTATTTTAAGATTAATAAAAGAAAATATTTTTTCACTCAACGTGTAATCAAACTCTGGAATTTGTTACCGAAGGATGTAGTAAAGGCTGTTAGTGTAGATGGGTTTAAAAAAGGTTTGGACAAGTTCCTGGAGGAAAGGTCCATAAACCATTATTAAGAAGGGACCCAGGATATCAATGCTTGACCCAATACAAGCATTGCGGAACCTGTGTCTTTTGGAGAAACTGCTAGGTACGTATGACCTAGATTGGCCACTGTTGGAAACAGGATACTGGGCTTGATGGACCTTGGTCTGACCCAGTATGGCATATCTTATGTTCTTATGTTCATCCACTGAAAATACAGCACCCCTGGAAGATTAAATTAAGTCTGCAATCTCTCAAACAATTTCTACCGTCCTTTAAAGACTAATTGGCCTATAGTCCAGATGCCTCTGGAAAACCATTGCCGCCATGCAACTGTCTTATGTTGGATCTTAAAAAGAGGGTTGTACCATAAAGGAAGATGACTAGAAAGCCGATCATTGCATACCTCGGCCAAGACCAAGAAAGCACGAAGCGTGTCCACAATCATCAAGGGGCAAGCCCTACTCTGTGGGAGCAACCCCTAACCAGACCGGACTCCGCTCCGATCTCAACTCACACCATCTAGAACCCTGCTTCATCAAGAATGCCCTATGATAAGACATAAAATCCGGAAAACTTACCCCTCCCTCGTCCTTACTTAGCTTAAGCTTCCTCAAGGCAATGCGTGGTACCTTACCCTTCCACAAAAAATGAGACAGCTCCCTTTCTATTTGCTGATACGTGTGAGGCGGCAAGAAGCAGGGAAGCATTTCCAAGACATAATTTATTCTAGGAACAATAGTCATCTTAATTGTCTCCAATCTGCCCCACCATGACAGGACCAACGGAGACCAATTAGTAGTCATAGCCCGAACCTTTGTCAGCAATAAGGAGGCATTAACACGGACTGTTTCTTCCATGGGGTAACAGTAATGCACTCCTAAATACTTAACTGTTTTAGACTCCCAGACAAAAGGAAATGCCTGCATATCCTCTTTGTGAACCAACGGGTTCAACGGGAAAGCGACAGACTTAGACCAGTTTATTTTATATCCAGACAGATGAGAGTATTGGTCAATAAGCTCCAGCACGCAAGAAACAGACGCCGGGGAAACAAATAAGAGAAGGTCGTCCGCATAAGCCGAAAGCTTAATTTCCGACCTAGCGAGCAGTGCCCCCTGTATCCTAGGACATTGCCTTAGAATAAGTGCCAAAGGCTCCAGGGCTAAGTTAAAGAGCACTGGGGAGAGGGGGCAACCCTGCCGGGTGCCCCGACCCAACTCGACGTCCTGCGACTGCAAATCATTCACACAAAACTTGGCCACTGGCTTAGCGTACATTATCCTCAGCAGCTGAAGAAAACCCTCCCCTATTCCAAACCACTTAAGGGCAGAGAACAAAAAAGGCCACTCCAAGCGGTCAAACGCTTTCTCAGCATCCAGGGACAACCCCACCAAGGGGCGACTCGCCGCCTCTCCTTGAACCAGAATATGACACAAAAGCCTAGCGTTATCAGCGGTCGACCTACCCCCCACAAAACCACACTGATCTGGGTGCACAAGGAGGGGAACCACCTTGGACAAACGCTGCGTTAGTATCGTAGCATAGATTTTGTAGTCCGCATTGAGTAGCGAAATCGGGCGATAGTTACCCACCATTAAAGGATCCCTTCCAGTCTTCTCCAAAACTATTATATTAGCGGCAGCAAAGGAACCCACCTGAGGAGACACCTCCACTAACGGTTGGAAGTACAGCAGCAAAGGGGCAGCTATCTCTTTGGCAAAAACTTTAAAAAACTCTATGGGCAGCCCATCTGGGCCAGCCGCCTTACCAGTCGCTAAGGCATCAATGGCTAGGTGAATCTCAGTGATAGAAATCGGACAGTCCAACTCCACCCTGTCCTCCTCGCTCAACGTTGGCCTGTGTACTCCAGCTACCAACCGATCAAAAGCCAACTGCGAGAACTCAATTTCAGACGTATATAACTGAGGATAGAAGGTTCGAAAAGCCTCAGCTATCTCCGGATCCTTTGTTAATACCATTTGCCCCAGAGGGTCTCTCAGAGCTGCAATACGTCCAACAGCCTTACGGCCCTGAAGGACATGCGCCAACAAACGTCCCGCCTTATTCCCCTCCCAGTAATAAGCCCCCCCCCTGCATTTTGATACTCTGTGAAGCGGCACGTGTAAGCAATATATATTATATTTAGACCTCAACCTCTGCAAACGCAGAAGGATACTTGGATCAGCACGCTTAACTAAAACCCGCTCCCCAGCCTTGATCTGTGATTGCAACTCAGCCAGCAGCACCTTTCTCCGTCTGGCCCTCAAAATACCAGAGCTCGTGATAGTAGCCTGCAGAAAAGCTTTTAAACCCTCCCACCAAGCCCAAGCAGAGGTATCCTGAGGGGAATTAAACCTAAGATACTCAGTAATTACATCTCGGATTCTCTGAGAAAAGTCCTCATCTCCCAAAAGGGACCTGTCAAAGGACCATCTGGAGGGATTTAAGGACGTCGTCTCATCATAAATCACCAAAGAAACAGCAGCATGATCTGAAACATGCGCAGAGTGAATATATGATGATACCACATTAGGAGTCAAAGTCTTAGAGACCAATAGAAAGTCTATCCGTGAAAGAGTCTTATGTGGAGGCGAAAAATAGGTAAAATCCTGCTCACCAAAATGCTGAACCCTCCAGATATCGACCAACCCAGCCTCTCGAATTACAGACAACAGAGCTGTCTGCACCCTAGAGGCTCCAGAAGTCCTGGAAGGCTTCCTGTCAACAATAGAATCCAGTACCAAATTAAAATCCCCTCCCAGAATTATCGATTTCCCCATAGAAACACAGACCTCCCCAGCAAGGGCCTTAAAAATTCTGGGCAGTCTACATTGGAGGTATAAACATTAATTAAAACCAATTCCAGGGCCCCAACCTTAATTATAGCCTTGGCCCATCTCCCTTCTATATCAGAACAGACCTGAGGACTCCCCAAAACCAAGGAGCTCTTGGCCAAGATAGCCACCCCACAGCACTTGCGAATAGCCGCAGAATATGCCACCAGCGTATAGGGTTTTATGCTTAGCTTCAGAGACTCCTTGGCATTCAAATGGGTCTCTTGCAGAAATAAAATATCGGCCCCCTCCTGCTTTCCATACATTATGATCTTTTTCCTTTTCACACAGGGTGGAGTGGAGGAGTAGCTTAGTGGTTAGAACACTGCCTTGGTAACTAAGCAACCAGGGTTCGATTCCCACTAGCACTCCTTGTGGCCTTGGGCAAGTCACTTAACCCTCCATTGCCTCAGAAGAAAGGCCTGGCAATCTACTTCCGGTGACACTGCCAAGAAAACCCAGGAGCTTCAGGGTCGCCGGGAGTCAGGACTGACTCGAAGGCACACATTGCATTTTGCATTGATCCCTTTCACATTTAGAGAAAGAACTCTAAAGGACACCCCCTTAGC
Organism: Ichthyophis bannanicus; assembly: GCA_033557465.1. Lineage (NCBI taxonomy): Eukaryota > Metazoa > Chordata > Amphibia > Gymnophiona > Ichthyophiidae > Ichthyophis > Ichthyophis bannanicus. The sequence continues at coordinate 760,197,470 of CM066031.1, read as the reverse complement.
CATAGCTAAATCTAGGAAAAACTAGCAAGGATATCTTACACCAGAGCCCCTTCCACCATGCAGCCACGCTGTTCAGAATTAGCCTCACTCCACCAAATTTCATCCCCCCCAAGGAGTGCCATACTGCTACGCTTAGGAAACCCACACACCCATTAACTGCAATCAACGGCCCCAATCCCCACCACCCAGTGGGCATGATCCTTTTAACAGGCCACATAGGGGTACATCTTCCTCTATCCTGAACTGGCAACCCTGATAAGAGAAGGGCAGGCACAGAGGGAAAACAAAATACATCAAAGTCGCTACCCACATCTCAAATATAAACCACACCCTTTACTCAAAACATATACCACTATTCCAACACAGTACAAACCCAACCACTTGCACACATAACTCTCTGCAACAAACACTAAGCATCAGTTGTATTCTCAGTCCAGACCATCCAGGAACTTCAGCCCAAAAGCCGGCCCGACTCTTCCTCACTCTCACACCCCAGAATACAATCCATGTTTCAGCGCATCATTGAAAGTTCTTTGTCCTCCAGGTATAAATGCAGCGCCTCGGGTTCATCAAAAGTTCTAGTCTGATTATGAAGAGTCACACGCATTCGCGCAGGATACAGGAGCTCATATCGCGCCTGAAGCTGTTGTAGGCAAGGCCTCAAAGCTAGGAAACGCTTCTTCCGAGCAACAGTGCTCTTGGCAAAATCTGGAAAGAAGAAAAGTCGATGACCTTCATACTCCGCGGAGGGGCGCAATCGAGCAGCCTCCATTATTTGAGCCACTTGCAGGAATCTAAGAACCCTAACGTTAATTTGCCTCGGCCGCTTGATGCTGGGTTGAGGCTGAGAGGGGACCCGATGGACCCGATCAATTTCAAACGGCATTACAAAAGTAAGATTAAGCGCCGCAGGAATCATCTTTTGTAGGAAAGCAACCATGTCCTTCCCTTCAGCACCCGTACGTTGTTCAATGGCTCAAAGCAACCAAGCATAACTTCCTCAGTTATATACACAATATCGTATCCATATCCCTATCTCAAGGAATAATACCCGAACAACTTAAACTAGCCTCAATAAGGCCTATCCTCAAAAAAACAAACCTGGATAAGAACAATCCAGCGGCTTATAGGCCAATCTCTAGCATACCATTCCTAGCCAAAGTAATAGAAAAAGCAGTACAGCTACAACTCCAAGACCATGTTGACGACCATGCCCCACTCGATCTACATCAACATGGCTTTCGCCCCAACCATGGAGTTGAAACACTGCTGCTATATCTGTTCAATGATATCACCCAGACCATAGACAATTACAGGCAAGGATCTTTATTGATCTTCTTAGATATTTCAGCGGCTTTCGACACAGTTGACCACACTATCCTCCTATCAAGATTGGAAAGTATCGGTATCTCTGGTACTGTCCTTAGTTGGTTTAACTCTTATTTAACAAACAGGCAGTTTCAGGTTAAAATTGGAAACAACACTTCACAGCCTACAAATATCAAGCAAGGAGTACCTCAGGGATCTGTGCTTTCTTCCCTTCTATTCAACATTTTTATTCAGCCAATTTGTCAAATTATGGCAGCACATCAAATAAGTTATACGATTTATGCAGATGACATCATGATTTATACACCGATTGATCTCATTAACCCCGACTACAGCAAGATCACAAATTGCCTTGACAACATGTCTTCCTGGCTCACATGCAATAACCTTGCCTTAAACTACAATAAAACAGAGGCGCTTATTGTCACTCGAAACACCGACTTCAACCCCCCACCTTTCATTAAATACAACAACATTACAATACCAGTTAAGGATGAAGTTAGATATCTTGGAATTACCCTCGATAAAGGTCTAACCCTCCAGTCACACATCAGAAAAACTGTGAGGTCTGCATACTACAGAATGAAAGTGATTAGACGCCTCAAGCCCTTACTCTCATATGACCACTTCCGGTCTGTCTGCCAAGCCTTAATAACTCCTATTCTGGACTTTTGTAATCCTATCTACTACGGTCTTTCAAAACACTCACTTAAACCTCTTCAGATGGCTCAGAACACGGCAGCCAGAATTATTGCTGGCTCAGCATCTCAAGATCACATTACCCCTACTCTCAAAGAGCTCCACTGGCTTCCAATAAGCCAGCGCGTCAAATACAAGATGGTAATTAATATATTCAAGATCAGACATAAATGCTCTGCTTTTAGCCTTCATAACCTCTTACTCCAGAATAACAACAGGCCAAGACGAATAACTACATCAAACACCCTCAGCACCCCAAGTAGTTTCAGAAAAGCGTGTAAATGTACTACACAAAGAGCAATTTCCTTATCGGCCCCACTTATATGGAACTCTCTCCCTCCCGATGTGCGATCCATGGATGATTTAAAGGAGTTCAGAAAACAACTGAAATTTGTACTCTTCACTGAGTACTATGGCACAGACATCTAACAGTCTCTATTATTATAGCCTGCATGTAACTTGTTTTACTGTAACGGTTCCTTGATGTTGCGTATCCCAATTTTACCTTCACTCTTTAGTTTAGTCAGTGTATGCCCCCCTGTCTCTGTTCTCCCTTCTTGTGTCTGGTAACCGCTTTGATTTAAGGAAAAGGCGGTATAGAAAACCTGTTAAATAAATAAATAAATAAATAAATAAATATTGTTGCTGTCCTCCAAGTCCCTTTGCAGCATACGAATTTCCTTTGCATGCTTATCCACCATGCGCAGCCGCTCCTCATGGGCCGCTACCATCTGCTCAATTTTATCCTGCCGAATGGAGATGTTTTCCATGCTACTCCGCAGCGCACCCAGTTCGTCTTTTACCGTGCCCAAAGACTCACCATTAGCCACAACCAGCTCTCGTATTCCACGCACCTCCACGAGCAGTTCCTGAAAAGCATCAGTGCCTTCCCGGGCAGCGGTCATCTTTTGCGGCGATAAAGGGTCCGACTTCGAGCCCTTTGCACCGCTACCTTGCACCCCTGCAAACTCCAGTCGGGTCGGCTTAGAGCCCGCCATAGCACCCCAGCGAGCACTAATAAAGTGAAGCTGTGTGCGACACTGTGGGCAGCGACAGGCCCAGATTAACAGGGATTCCCCCCCGGAGCTCAGCTCTATACGTCTGCCCTGCTCGACATCAGGCTCCGCCCCCCGTATTTTATTCATATTAATCTGGTTATCAGTTGATAAGGGTAATTTGGAATCATTCAGCTCTGTACTTAAGGGCATCTGGGTTACGTTTATCTTTATTGGAACCTCTGTCAGGATGCCCTAACTTCCCTCTTTTGCTAGTATCCTTCAAGGATACATCCTTCTGAAGCATGCACTCTTGGGTGACTGTTGGAAGACCGGGGAAGAGCTGAAGATTAATCAGAGTAAAGCCAATGTTTTTGATGTGGTTGGATCAAAGCCTTTGGGACGTCTGACTGCTGATGTAGCTGCACATGATATGAGAGTCAGAAGTTGCAAATATCTCTTATATATTGAAGCACTGAACATACGAAACATGAACCAAGGGAAGTTGAAGGTAGTCAAAAATGCACTGGAACATTTATTTATTTATTTAAAGCTTTTCTATACCGCACTCTTTAAAATCAGTGCGGTTTACAACTAACATTTCTTTGTACAAAGCAGGACAGACCTGCTTTGTACTTACTTTGAACAGATATTGCAACTTGGATTTAGAACTGGGGTAACTATATACAAGCTGAGCAAGGTGTCGCTGAGCTGTTGTAGTGACATGGCATGCTCTAATAACTATGTACAGGATTGTCAGTTATTTTACAATTTAGATAGTTGGGCTGATAAGTGCGGTTGCCTCAACTTGATTAGGGTGTGCTGGTGGTGTTGTCAAGGTGGGTGGGGGTATGGTGGGTGGAGTTTTATCGTTGGGATGTGAGTAATGTAGAAGAAAAAGGTGGTGTTTTAATGCCTTCCTGAATTGGGTGAGGTCAATGATTGCTCGGATAGTGGTTGGGAGGTCATTCCAGCAAGTGGGTGCGTAGAACGCAAAGGCTGTGTTGTTTGTTGCCTGAGAGCATTTTGTTATTTCATTGGGGATTACTAGTGTGTTGGTAGCGAAGGTCCTTCTGGATCTGTTTGGAGGAGTGGGGTGGAGGAGGCCCGTTAGGAGGAGGATATTTTGTTGATGGCCTTGAAGGTCAGCAGTACTACTTTGTAGGTGAGCCAGCAGTTGATCGGCAGCCAGTGTAGGTCTTTTAAGATTGGGGTTATGTGGTCTCTTCTGGAGTCCCCATGTAGGAAGCAGGCAGCAGCGTTCATTGCCAGCTGTAGTGGGTTCAATGTGTTCTTGGGGAGACCGTGCAGGATGGCATTGGCTTAGTCGAAGTGGGGGGTTACAAGTGCTTGGAAAATTGTTCGGAAGTCATCTGGCTGTAGCAAGGGTCGGAGATGCCGACTTGTATGGATCTTGTAGTAGATTGTCGAGGTGCCAGTCTAGCGTGATGCCCAGATAGCGGATGGTGGGTTTGCTTGGGAGCTCGGCGTCTCTCACCTTTATTGATGCGGGAGGGGAAAGGCTTTATTTCTAGTGATGAATAGTACATCTGTTTTTTTCAGTTGTTCCTGAGATTCTGTGAATGGAGCCAGTCAGTGACCGCATCAAAGCATCTAACTAATGTCGAGAAGTCAGGTTGGTCGATGGCGAATGGGGTGAAAAGCAGTACATTGTCCGCATATATTAGGCAGGAGATATTGAAGGAGCGGATGATTGCACATATGGGCTGCATATATATATTGAACAGGAGGGCAGAGAGTGAGGAGCCCTGGGGAACACCTTGTCTTTGTTGAAAAGGCTCGGAGGTCTTGGAGCCCGTTCGTACCTGCTGCCATCTGTCTGTTAGGTATGACATGCACCAGCTCCAGGCTGAGCCCTGGATTCCCTTCTCATGGGGACGTGTCAGGAGCTGCTCATGGTTGATGGAATTGAATGCAGAGGCGATGTCCAAGAAGATAAGAGCATACCCTCTTCAGATGATGTCAATCCCTGTGATTAAGGTATTGAATAGCACGGTGAGTAGCGCCTCAATGCCATGAGATTCTCTAAAGCCGTGCTGGCATGGGTCTAGAGGGGCAGTGGTCTTGATGTGGTGCTGGATTTGACATTGGACGACCTTCTCAATTATCTTGGCTAGCAGGGGGATGCTTGAGATTGGTCGATGGGATTCCGCCTTCTGGGGGTTCAATTTGTTGTTTTTTAGAAGGGGCCAAATGGGCGTCTGAGGCTTGTTGAGAAGGACAGGTCCATGATCTTGGCTAGGACTGTGCTGAGTTCCATGCGCAGCGATCTTATCCAGAATGCTGGGCAGGGGTCGTTTAGAGCAGTGGTGGTGTTGATAGCCTCAATGATGTTCTCGATGCATCTCTCGGATGGTGGTGTGAGTGAGGTGAGTGGCATTAGTCGGTGTGGGTTGTGACTGGGTGTCGGTTTTGTTGCTGTGTTGACATTGCTGGTTTTGGCTTGTAAGTAGTCTGCAAATTCCTAAGGGTGTAGTAGACTTGGTTGGGGGGGGGGGGGGTGGCGAAGGTTCTTTCATCAGGGACTTCACTATGTTGAAGAGGTCCTGAGGTTTGTTTAGAGAGTTGCAGGAGTTCAGAGTGGCGTTCTTTCATTTTCTCTGATATTGCTTTTCGGTATACTTTTAAGTGGGATGTGTAGGCTGACTGGTCGACTGGAGACCAGGAGCGTCACCATCTTCTTTCTAGCTTCCTGTACAACTTGATTTGTTTAGTGTCAGCAAACTGAAATGGACTGGCATAAAGCACTTTGAATGTGATGATCACATGGTATATTATGCAAGGGAATAAAAAAGACAAAGAAGAAATGGTATTGCATTTATAATTGAGAAGAAACCTGCAAGAACTCTAATGACATACAATGAATCAGTGAACACCTTATTTGGAATGGCAGTTGGAATGTTCATCTACCTGGTGCTTAAATTGGTATAGCCGCAGGCCTGCTACGTGGCTGAATGGAATCCTAAAGCCACCTTGCCTTACTCGGTTTCATTGGGAAAAAAGATAACAGGGGTTACAAATGTACTTTTCAGATGTGTTTCACTCACTGTGGATCAAGGCTTATGTAGTTTATCAGTGGAAATTAAGTCTTATGAAACATATCTTCTATATTCGCTGCCCCTGGTTATCCATGAAGCCAAGACAAAAGTCACAGAATTTAGCCTTTGCTGCAACTCCGTCCATTTCCGGTGAAGTTATAGGAAACCGGTAGGTTAGATGCAGGAAGAGGGAACTGGCAGAAGGGTATGGCTACACATAGAAGAGGCTTCATTTTCCCTCCCACTTCCTGCATATGGATTCTTGGTCCTCCATTGCCTTACACTGAATGCCTTCCCATCGGCAGATCCTTTATCTTGTTCCTCATGCCTCTCTACCCATACCTGATTCTACCCTCCTTCCCTCTTACTGTCAAGGGAAGGACAATAGTGCCTCATGCTGAATCTACCTTCTTCTGGCGTCTGGCTTAGACTCACTTTGCAACATGTGACATTGTACATATCTATGGGGCCCCATGTAGTTCAAACTATGGGGCTCTTTTACTGAAGGGCGTTAGGTTTTTGCATTAACACACATTCATTTTAGTGCTAAATGAGCATTAAGTGCAAAGCCTCCAAGGTAACTGTCAGGGGCATGGGCAACATATTCCCAGCAATTAATGCATGGGTGCATACCCTAATGTATAGTACTACAACTGCGGGTGCACACAACTCCACCTATTGAGGTGGTGTTAGTTGTGCCCACGCTAACTACAACATTGACAGCACACAATATATCCCCCTCTGCTAACTGCAATTTGCCATTCAAGCCCACTCTCCACCCCCCAACCCACCAATTCACCAACTCAATATGTGACTGGCAGTTACATGCGAATCAGTATACAGTAACAGTCATACCTCCAGGTAAAAGTTGCCGCACACAAAAACTCACATTAACTGTTTAGCACACTTCAGTAAAAGGTTCCCTATGAGTCCTGCCCGGGAGACAGACATACTGTACCTTGAAGACAGAGCAGTGCAAGGGTATTTGGCATCCTAGGTAAACGTTTAGCACTGTGCCTCCCAGTTTATTAGGGGTATGTGTTCATTAGTGTGCATTTGGTTCGTTAGTGTGCCTTAAAAAATGGATGCACACTAAATTGGTCTAAAGTGCACTAATTGATGTAAAGTGGGATTTTTGAAAGGGAGTCCAAGTGTAATCTGGGACGTCCAGGGCAGAACATGCAGAAAAACACAGAGGACGTCTGTTTTTGCCCGATTTTGGAAACATAGGCACACCTGACATGGACGCCTGCTATGAAATCATGGGATTGGGACATCCATCTCAAGTAAGATTGCATAGAGGAACATCCAGTGGCATGGCAAAATGAAAACATAAGCCCCCATTCCTGTCAGTGTTCACTGCCAAATTGTTAAATAAAGGGGATCTAAGTGTACCTCCTTCTCAATAAACTCCAGATGTTTGCCTGACAAAACAAGCACTTTTCTGATGCCTATTCATGCCTGGAGGAGTGGAGGAGTAGCCTAGTGGTAGAGCAACCACCTAGTACCCAGAAGATCAAGGGTTCAATTCCCACTGACACTCCTTGTGATCTTGGGCAAGTCACTTAATCCTCCATTGCCTCGGAAGAAAAGGCTGGCAATCTACTTTTGGTGATACATTGCCAAGAAAACCAGAGGTAGCTGGGTCGCTATGAGTCAACACTGACTTGATGGCACTAAAAACCCCCCAAAAATTCATGCCTGGAACAGGTATAACTTTTGACATAATTTGGGACATCCAGGACATTTTTGAAATAGTGTGAGAATGTCAAAGTCCTTAGGCTTGACCCAGCCATGCCTACAACATGCCCCCATTCCAACTTGGATGTCCTCACAATGGGGACTTCCCCAGACTCGGCTTCTAAAATGACTCCAGGAACATCCACATGCTTTGGACATCTCTATGCCCATTTTCAGACCTTGAAAGCCTGAATAAGGTTTCTAAAATAACCCCATTAGTGTGTTTTAATTCAGTCAGTTAACATGTGTTAAATCAATTTGGCGTACATTAAAAATTTCCTATTAAAATGAATGTGTGAAACTAACCAAACTAAAACCCCCAAATCAAGAAAAATTCAGAAACAACATGAAAATTGAGTTTTTCTTGCCTTTGTACATCACTATTAATTATCTCTCAGGCCTCTAATCCACCCAACTCCCCAAGAGTTTTGATAACTAAATTGAATAATCACGATCACACAAATACCTCCCATCCTAGAAAGTTCCTATAAAAGTGCATAATTGGAATCATACTTTTAGGTATTAAACTTTATGTATCTAAACAAAGAAGATGACAAAGTGGTTGAAAAATATGAACTTGGCAACAGAAATGAAGCAGCAGAAAGACTGATAGAATTCTGCAAGACCAACAGTATAGTCATTTCAAACACCTTCTTCCAGCAACACAAGCGGTGACTGTACATAAGGACTTTACCCAATGTATTGTACAAAAATCAAATTGACTACATCTGTGTAAGTCAATGATGGGGAAAAGCTCTTTAATATCAACAAAGACAAAATCTGGAGCTGACTGTGGTACAGATCACCAAGTACTAGTATGTAAACACAAGCTAAAGTTGAAAAAGAGCAATCCACTCATGAATGTAGCAAAATATGACATTGAGAATATAATGCCAGAATTTAAAGACTGCCTGCAAAAACAATTTGCTGCTTTAGATACAAATGAGAGAGCTCCAAAAGCGTTATGGGATAACATCAAGAAGGTTGTGGTGGAAGAAAGTAAGAAGTCTCTACAAAAGATGAAAAATCAAAAATGGCCAAAATGAATGACCGAAGAAACTCTGAAGATTGCCCAGAAATGCAGAGAAGCTAAAGACAGAGGAGTAAGAGAGGCAATATCATGAGTCAGATTTCCAACTTGCAGCAAGACAAGAAAGGAGAAGTACTACAATGACGCATGCTAGGAAATAGGATCAAAAACTATTAGAGGAAGAACAAGATTGGATTTCCTAAAGGTATAAGAGTTGAAGAAGAAATTCCATCATCAAATTGGAATGCTACAAGATGCTCAAGGATACATGTTGAATAATGATGAGAAGATCAAGAATATACAGTCATTATGCTATAATGATCAAGTGGACCAACAGCTGTTTCAAACTGTACCTTATGATTGGGAACCATTGGTGATGAAAGAAGAAGTCCATAGCAGCATTGAAAGCCTTATCAAAGAACAAAGCCCTGGTTGTTGATGGCATACCCATTGAAGCATTACAGCAATCAGATGAAGCTGTTACTAAACTTACAAGGCTCTGCCAGGAAATTTAGAAGACAACTTCATGGCCAACTGACTGGAAAAGATCTGTGTTTATACCAATACTAAAGAAAGGTGATCCAACTTGACTGGAAATTATTGCAGAATCTTTCTGATCCCACATACCAGCAAGATTCTATTCAAGATCATTCAGCAAGGACTACAACCATATTTGGAGCAAGAACTGCTTGAAATGCAAGCAAGGTTCAGGAAAGGGCGAAGAACGAGAGACATCATTGTGGATGTGAGATGGATCCTTGAAAAAACAAAAGAATACCAAAAGGAGATATCTATATTGACTACAGCAAGGCTTTTAACTGTGTAAACCATGAGAAAGTCTGGGCCAGTTTTAAGAAGCATGGGTATACGAGAACACCTGATAGTTCTCTTGCACAACCTTTACATTGATCAAAAAGCAACAGTTCGAATGGAACAAGGAGAAACAGAATGTTTGAAAATCAGCAAAGGTGTACAACAAGGCTGCATACTTTCCCCCTATCTGTTTAATTTATATGCAGAACAAATCATCAGAGAAGCAGGACTGTTTGAAGACAACCAATGTGTGAAGATATGTGGAAGACTTAGCAACCTTCGCTATGCTGATGATACCACATTACTAGCTGAAAGAGGATGATCTGAAGCATTTGCTTTTCAAGATCAAGGAACATAGTCTTAAAATGGGTCTGCACCTTAATGTATAGAAGACAAAGATCCTGACAACTGGCAAAATCAATAAGTTCATCATTGATGGAGAGGAAATTGAAATAGTTGACAACTTTAACCTACTTGGATCAACTATCAACAAAGAAATGACAAGTAGTCAAGAAATTCAGCAATGCATTGTTCTTGGCAGAATGGCTATGAAGGACCTAGACAAGATTCTCAAGAGCAGAGATGTCTCTCTCCATACAAAGATTCAACTTGTTCAAGCCATGGTATTTTCAGTAATGTCATATGGATGCAAAAGTTGGACAGTGAAAAAGATAGACGGGAAGAAAATCTATGCCTTTGAATTATGATGCTGGTGATGAATACTGTGTATACCATGGGCTGCCTGAAGAACAAACCAGTCATTACTAGAGGAGATAAAGCCTAAGCTTTCTTTAGAAGCTCAGAAGACAAGACTTCAACTTTCATACTTTGAACCAAGGGTGGCCCAAGGGGGGTGCGGGGCCTCATTTGCATAAATATTTGCATAATGCTACCATACACTAACTTTTAGTAAACATGCCTCTTAATGAGCGTATGGATAAAGAAAGACTAAAAGATTTCTACATTACTATAATTCAGTTCCAACCACCAGGCACATTAGGAACTACTACAAACACTGCCCATTTAGAACCAATAGCCATCCCACCGTATCATAACAGCACTACCAGGACTCATAAAGCACCAGACCCTACCTATCAAAAGGCAACACTGCAAATATTAAACCAATACATTTCAGAGAATAACAATACATGACCTACTGGGGAAAGAGAACAAGTGGCAATGTCAAATAGGAATTACATAAACAGAATACCTCAGCTCAGTTACACATGCAGAATATAGACCATCACCAAACAAGGAATCACAATTTAGAAACAGGAAGACAATAATTAAACTGGGAACCCCAAAAGCCAAACTTAGAATGTACAACAACACTGTAGAAATAAAACTATAAATTAATTTCCTGTTGTACTAAATAAAGCTCAGATGTTAATGATTCACATTTCACAGAGCTGACATATTCCAGTTAATAAATTCAAAATAAAGAGAGATTTTTCTACCTTTTGTGCATTTTTTTTCAGTTGCAATTGCTCCAGCCACTTTCTTCTGGTTAGTTTGTGACTTCTGCTAACTCCATCATCTGCTGTCCATTTGTCCTTTCTTCTCCCCTAGTTTTTGTTTCCATTTTCTCTCTACATCTGCTTTAACATACTAATCTTTCTCCTTTTGCTCTTTCCTCATTCCTATTTCATCCACTCAAATTTTACCCCTCCATCCTCAATCCCCACTTACTCTCCCAATACCCGGCCAATTGAAGATTTTTCTTCCCTCCCACATAAAATATTTTTCCCCTCTCCATTTCACTCTCCCAGCCCCATCCCATTCTAATCCTCCCCCAATGTCTGCTCCCTTCTAGTTCCAGCCCCACCCAGCATCTGCTCCCTTCTAGTCCCCACATCAGCCCATTTCCAGTCCTAGCCCCCCATCAGCCCATTTCCAGTCCTATCCTAGCCCCACCATCAGCCCATTTCCAGTCCTAGCTCCTCCATCTATTTCCAGTCCTATCCGAGTCCCTCCATCAACTCATTTCCAATCCCAGCCCCCCATCAGCCGATTTCTAGTCCTTTCCTAGCCCCACCATCAGCCCATGTCAAATTCTAGCTGCCCTCCACTCAGCCCATTTCCAATACAAGCCTCCAATGAGCCTACTTCCAGTTCTAGCCCCTCTATGAGTCCATTTCATTCCAAGCCCCCACGACAGCCCATTTCCAATCTCAGCACCCCCAACAGTCCATTTCCAGTCCTAACCTAGCACCTCCATCAGCCCATTTCCTGTCCTAGCTCCCCCCCTCACAGCCCATTTCCATTCCAAGCCCCCCTCCCCCTCCCCATCAGCTATTTGCAGTTCAAGTCCCCCTTCCACTCAGCCCATTACCAGTCCTAGCCCCACCATAGCCCATTACCAGTCCTAAGCCCCAATCAGACCACTTCCAGTCCTAACCCCCCATCACCCCATTTTCAGTTTTAGCCCCCCATAGCCCATTACCAGTCCTAACCCCCCATCAGCCCATTTCCAGTCCTAGCTCCCTCCCCTCACAGCCCATTTCCAATCTCAGCACCCCCAATAGCCCTTTTCCAGTCCAGTCCTTGCCCCCCCATCAGCCCATTTCCAGTCTTAGCCCCCCCCCATAGCCCATTACCAGTCCTAACCCCCCATCAGCCCACCTCCAGTCCTACCCCCATCAGCCCATTTCCAGCCCTAGCCCCCCATAACCCATTGCCAGTCCTAACCCCCCTCCCCCCCATCAGCCCAGGGAAACTTTAAAAGAAAAAACTAACTTGCTGCTGCTGCTGCCGCTGCCGCCCTGGCAGCGGCAGAATCAAGTGTCTCCCGCGGGGCCCCCGCCTGCCCAACAGAGCCCTCCCTCCTGTCCGGCAGAGCCCTCCCTTGATCACTCTCCTTGGCGCGGCTTTCAGAGCCGCAAAGGGAGGGTTTCCCTCTCGCGGTTCTGTTAAGCGGGCCGGGGCTGATGGAAAACAGGAAATGCCTGTTCCCATCAGCCCCAGCGGGCTTAACAGAGCCGCGAGAGGGAAAGAGTCCCCTTCACAGCTCTGAAAACTGCGTAATAAGTGTAAAAGAGGGGCTGGGAAAATAAAAAAAATAAATAGCACAACTATTCTATTTACTGAGTACTACTGTCAAGTGTACTAAGGCATAAAAAACGTCGTGTGACGTTTTTTACTGTATAGTCATTACTTTTATAGCAACCAACAAGTGGTCCATGTATCTGAAAGGCATTTGAAAAAACAAATTGGACTAAACCAAAGCGGTCACTACGTGTGATCTCTCCGTGAATTCTCTGGACCCTTGATGTTACATTTTGGACTGACTTCAGATTTGGGTATTGTCACCCAGCAGACCTGGTTGAGAGAAAGGAAAGTGTTTTAAATGAAGAAAAAAATACATATAAGCCGCAATATCTGGAGGAACCAGGTAGAGGGAGCCAGAGGGACTCCAGAGTCACTGTGGAACCACGCCCCACTGAGCATGATGTAATGCCAGCCAGCTTCCAATCCAGGAACACAGAAGGACTTCTTAAGGAGGCTGTGGAAGCCAGGAAGCAGAACAGCGAGAGCGGTGGGAGCAAGAGCGGTGGCAGCAAGGGCAAGAGCGTTTGGAGCGGCAAGAGTGGAGGAAGTGGCAGCAGATGGAAAGGCAGCTGTGAAGACAGTTGGAGAGACGGCTGGAGAAGAAACAGCAAGAGTAAATGTGGCAGGACAGAGTGCAGCAGGAAGCAAGGCAAGACAGAAGGAAAAAGGTTGGAATGCAAACCTGAATATTCCCTTGCCAAAAGATCATCTAAAGTGGAAGGTGATTGTCTGAGAGCTAAGGAGGAACCTGGGAAGGTCTCAGCTCACAGAGAGGTGAAAGCTGTTTGTCCACAGTGGCCAAGGCATTACTGCAGTTGTTGTCCAGAATCCACAGGGTCACAGCAGGAAGCCCTAAGCCATGCTAAACAGGCCAGCCAAAGGAGAGACTGGTGTACGCCTCAACCTTCGCGTGAATCCAAGAAGCCAAGTGCCCAAGGTAAAGCTTTTATTGAGGCAAGCTATAGAAAAAGCTTATATGATAAGAAAAGCTTGAATGATAAATGTTTGTATTAGACTGCCACAAAAGCTACAAGGAGAGAGGATTTTCCTCCTTATAAAATAGCACAGAGCCGATGCCCTAAGAGTAACCCAGAACATTGGGCTGTGCTGGAAAGGCTATACAAAGAGCCTGAGTATACCATACCTGAACCCAGGGACTCAGAGTCCGAGGCGTCCACCTATGAGCCAATGCAAGTGGACCTGGCAAGTGAGACTTCAGATAGCGAAATGGATTGTACATACTGTACCAGTGGAAGCCTGGAGTCTTTGCCAGACTTGTAAGGTGTAGGAGTTATTGCCTAGAAGATTACTGTTTGAATGAACCCCAGCGCTACTGTGAAAATAACAGTTTTTCTTTAAGCTTTTTGTTTTACTTTTTCTTTCCTGAATGAAGGACATTTGCGTTTGTTGTTGTTAGCCAATCCTTTGAACCCTTGCGTAAAGGGAAATAAAGCCTTTATTTTCCCACCACTTGTGCATGTGATTCTTTGGAGATTAGGCCCAGGAAACAAATAGGGCCAAGAGCCAACTGGCGTCAGGATTACTGGCCAATCTCCTCCCCACATTTTTTATGTCCGAGCGCTGCCTACACGCCAGGGTAGTGCTCGCGACAGTATGTGATTAATTTCTGACAGCGTTACAGGTTTAATGCTACTAGTTCTTAATAACATGCATTTACGTCTTTTAACTTATTTCTTCCCTTCCCTTTAAAAGATACAAACCATCTCTCACTTGTCATGCAAGCTTTCTCAAGCATATGCTAGTGTTTCAGGTTTAGTCCAATTTGTTTTTTCAAATGCCTTTCAGATACATGGACCACATGTTAGTTGATATAAAAGTAAAGACTATACAGTAAAAAACGTCCCATGACGTTTTTTCTGCCTTAGTACACTTGATAGTAGTACTCAGTAAATAGAATAGTTGCAATATATATATTTTTTTAATTTTCCCAGCCCCTCTTTTACACTGATTTCTGATTTATGGTTCAATATTCACGTTTTACTGTCTATGGCACGGTAGGCTGTTTGTCTTTTTGCATTCAATAATGTGTGTTTCCTGTCATGCGCTTTTCCTAATACTCTTAAATTAATAAATATGACTTAGCTTGATCACTTCATATTAGTTCATTTTAGTCCTAGTAGTAATATGTCATGTTTTTACATTTTGTCACCTTTCCATCTTTTTATATGAAGAAGTTTCAGCATTTTTAATTTACACGATTGTTTCTGTAACATACACCTCCCCCTTTCATTATTCATTATTTATTTGTATTATAGTTTCATTAATACACATTTATCAAATTGCTCCCATCTGGCTCTGGGATATAATCATTCTACTATGTCTTATATGATTTTAGCTTTCCAGCACTGACTGAAGTCTTTTTAAAGACAACACACACACACTGTGCCTTTGTAAGTATATCTTCCTTGTCTCTGTACACTTGTTCTCAACTTTTTTGTGAGTTTCTAATACATTTGAACTTACTAGAATAATTTCAACTTTTTTTATATGTACTTTATGTATTATTTTATGTTTTTCATATTTATAATTAGTATTATTTAATTATTGTTTAATACATAGATGTGTTTATCATCTGGTCATTTTATTTGATATATTGTTTACATTATTTAATAGTCTGTATCTTAATAATTGTATTTGCATTTGTGTGTGTATATTTTTTTTTTAAATTTTTTACATTATACATTTTCGAAGAAGTAATTTTATTTTGGATATTTATGTATTTTTATTTCTTCAAGATGCGTACCCCCTGAAGAAGGCACATCACTGAAACGCGTTGGGGTTTGTTTCAAATAAATAATAGCCCCAGTGACCTCACCTGACCCTCGCCTCCTGTGTTTACTATCTGTGTTTGTACAGCACTGTATATGCCTTGTAGGGTTTTATAAATATTTAATAGTAGTAGTACTGTATGTTTAGTAAAGGTTAATGGTGAAATGCTGCAGTGGCCCATAGAAATGAATGGGCAGTGGAAACACTTAATGTGTATTAACTTTATTTAACATGCCCCTTGGAGTGCTCAGTTCCACTGAAGGAGACCTGAGAACTGAACTACCAGAATTTTCTTTTGCTAGTGGGAGGAGCTGATGGTAAAAGAAAGACGAAAGCAATACCAAGAGAATGAAGTAGGCAGGAGAGAATTAAGTAGGTGCTAAATGATACCAACCAAATGGAAGAAATACTTCTCAAATAATTACTGTATCTCACATCATAACCTGTGGGATGTGCTCAAATAACTCCAGCTTAATCTAGAGTCAGTTATAAAACAGATGCGAATGGCTTTCTACAACACTATTAACTACAAAAAAGAAATGAACCTTGGCATCTTAAGTAAATATGACATGATTTATCTGTGGTTTAAATCATTTTTTGTCATAGGAAGAAAAGGGCACTCAAAAAGTACTAATGTGAAAAAATAATGACGACTGTTGGAATGCTTGTGATTTTTTTTCTCTGGTTTCTGACATCCTTTTATCAGGCACCACTGTTGGGGGGGGGGGGGGGGTGTAGAACCAGAATTGCTTGTCACTAGATTATAATTCCCTTGACCATTTTTGACTTTTATATTGTTTGCTTTGAGTTATTACTTTTTCTTCTAGGATGTTTGCAATATCAGTTTTCCAATTAACTCAGAGGCTGAAAATATAGAGAATGAAGAAATTGTGGGATTTCTGCTCTGCGTAGTTTGAGACTTTTTCTAAAGTTAGATATTGCTGATATGCTTCTCTGCAGTAGCTGGACTTATTAGGACAATGCATGCTCTCTTTATTAAACCATTATGTAATATTTGACATTAAATAAAGACTATATTTTCTAATGTGTTCTTTGCACAATGGAGGCCCTCTTTTCCCTTTAAAAGAAAGGAATAAAAGTTTCCCCAAGGTGTTCTTCAAAAGCCTTCTTTAAAAAGAAGTTGGCTAGCTATATTTTTAATATTCTTAATGTTCTTGGATCTTTCTTTGAGAAGTTTCTTTATGTAAAAGGTCAGAACTTGGAGGTGATACACTGATTTCATTTTCTGTGCTTTAGAGTTGAAAATCACCCAGTAGTGCAACATTTATTTATTTATTTATTTTATTTAGTGTACATTTGTATCCCGCTGCTTCCATAACTGATATTGGTCCTTTGTTGTAAACCTTGTAGCACTTGGGAAAAAAAAGTCCAGTAGGAATGATAGTAGGGCCAATGCCATGGCTCAAGTCCTATTGCAGAGATGTGAGGGATCTTTGTTCAGATCTTTTGCCCATTGAGACGCTGAGTTCAGATCCAAGGAGCATGCTTGGTACCACTAAGGTAGCCTTTCCTTAAGGACTAGTGCTCAGGGTGTCCTCTAGGAAAGGTCTGGGACAGTGAGGAGTCCATGGAGTTATCTGTCTGGGTGTGAAGTGTTTATTTTCAGAACCTATAGAATCTCTTCTCAAATAATAGTCCTGCTCTGTACAGGTAGATACTAGTCACTGGGCACTGTCCACTTGTGCTTCCCCAGTAAGGTTAGCTCTGAATACCAAAGTTCCTTTAGTGACAATTCCCCTCTCTGTGCCACTTGCAACACAACAGAGTCATTGACATTTAATTATCCCTCATGTTAAGTGACTTTTTGCTAATGTATGGCCACCAGGGCTTCTTGATCCACTCAAGGGGCCATGGACAAACTTGTGTGGATGGCCCCCTTTTATTTTTTCCCTTTTCGGCACCACCCTCAATTTCCTACTTGACAGACAACCCCCCCCCCCCCCCTCCAGCCCCTGTTAATCTGATGCTGTTGGCTCATTGCTGCAGCTTCCCTCTTCATTGGCAGCTGATAAGAGGATAGCTGCGAACTCTGTCCTCCTGCAGACCCCCTGAAGGCTGATGATGCAAGCACCCCTCTACTTAATGGCTGGTGTAGACTGATGCAAGTGTGCACAAGGTTTTTCTTCCTTCTCGTTTATGCATGCTGGTATGAGCCTGGTGTTAACACAATTTTTTTTTATGGACAAGGTCGATACAAGAAGACAGGAACTTTAGGTGAACTTTAAAACTTGTGCTCCTCCAATTAACATTTAGACTCCCAGAGCAATCCTGTAAAACACATGTAATTTGACATCATGAGATCAATATTCAGAAACCCTTATATGGTCAGCAGGGCTGCTCATCATTTAAGGTCTTGTTGAAAATATATCCTGACCAATATGTGATCAAATTCTGGCTGTATAAATTCTAGCCATATAATGAGAGGTCAATCAGCAAAAATATCCCCAGTTCAGTGATACATATACAATCTAAATAACAAAATCACCAAACCCCAGAATTTATCTTAACCAAGACCTCAGAAATTTTTTTGTCAGATATCACTGCAGCAAAGTATAGATTTTTGAGCAATACTTCCAAGCGGTTCAATCCATTTTATTAACAAGAAAAAATTATTTTTTAAAAAGACTTAGCTCAGTCCAATCATGCTTTAGAAATCCTTGCACGACGTGCACGTTTCGGGAGTGCTTCCCTGTATCAAGTGCTCTCTTCACATAATTTAATAACCGTCATGAAACGCCGGGACCTAACCCAGCTGATTCTTAAAGGGTAAATATGCCTCATTCATTGGCTCTCAAGCCTTTCAATCAAAACCAAAACCCCTGACAAGTGGGGTGGCCTTTGCTGTCTCTATTGGTGGTTTTGGTTTTGATTGAAAGGCTTGAGAGCCAATGAATGAGGCATATTTACCCTTTAAGAATCAGCTGGGTTAGGTCCCGGCGTTTCATGACGGTTATTAAATTATGTGAAGAGAGCACTTGATACAGGGAAGCACTCCCGAAACGTGCACGTCGTGCAAGGATTTCTAAAGCATGATTGGACTGAGCTAAGTCTTTTTAAAAAATAATTTTTTCTTGTTAATAAAATGGATTGAACCGCTTGGAAGTATTGCTGAAAAATCTATACTTTGCTGCGGTGATATCCGACAAAAAATTTCTGAGGTCTTGGTTAAGATAAATTCTGGGGTTTGTTTGGTGATTTTGGATATAATGAGAGGTGGCATTTTATCTTGGTTGAGTGTATTCAGCCACTGAATGGGTCAATGTATTTGGCCTGCGGAAATAGCTGGCCTAATTTTAAATGGTGAAGCTATCCATTTAAAATTATGTTAGCATATTCAACCACCCTTATAAATTCATAGGATGGCTGACTACCTACCCCCACTACATATAAATGTTCAACCCTGTAGACATCTATAATAAGCATGTATTTCAGAAATTACATCAGTGTCTGAATGTCTAATTTGGGATTTTTCAGGATAAATTGCAAAAAAGTACATTGCTTAGCTTAAGAAGTCAAGAAGCCACATATTTTTGCCCACTTTATAGAGACAGGCGTCTTTATATAATGTTAGTACAAATCTAGCAGCAATAGCATTGAGTTTGAAGGCGCGGACATTATGCATGTTCCAGAGCAGACACAAATGTCCATCCCATAGAATATGCAAGGACATATGTAGATTAATATATGTTATAATTAACAAGCATGCTCTGCATGGACTGCATCCCAACAACACCGATAATAAAAGTACACATTTATATAGGTTGGGCAGGTAGACATGAACCTGGAAATGGGGCTGCCTAAAAAGATGCTGTGAAGACACTCTCCTCCTGGTTGGGAAGCTGCATAAATTGTTCCCAACCTAGGGCTAAAGGAGAGGACACACGACTACGTCTACTGAAGCATTTTAATTGATGAGCCTCATATCCTAGAAAGGTAAGAGCCTACAAGGAGTTGAATTCGGGGAGTACACTGTAGCCTTCTAGGAGGGAGGGCAGGAAGAATAACAGGAAGGAAGAGGCCGATATTCAATGGTAATGACCAGCACACTTAAAGCAGCTGGCCGTCACCGCTTTAAATTAAGATTGGATTTCAATGCCGGGGTCATCAAGCCACCGGCATTGAATATACGGTGTGCCCAGTTAGTATTATAGCTAACCGGGCAGTGATGATATTCAGCTGCTGCCTGGTTAGCTAAACCGCTTAGTTAGCCCAGTATCTTATGTGCCTAACTAGCTGGTTTAAATTAACCAGACCATGGCTGAACACTGTTGCTGGCTGGTTGACTTCAGTGCCGTCCCAGGATCATCCCTGGAACACCTCGGTGCTATATCATTAGCAATGGGTTGTGCTCCGGGTTTAAGAGGGGACAGGGTCAGCACGACATTAGGCAAACTAGGCTACTGTCTAGCGTTCCAATGGTCTGGGGTACCCCATTGCCGCCACTGCCACCCATCTCTGGGACCTGCAGTGGTGGCAATGGTCACAAACCTCCCTGCAGTGCTTACCTTCAACCCATGGTGCTGCAAGGCTGCTTCCATTCCGCCCCGGTCAAGGCCCTTGGCTGTCTTCCTGTTTGCATCGGGCCTCGACAGCAGCAGAAGCCTGTATAGCGCCATATACTGTATACAGTATAGCGCCATATCTGTGTTTTTATTTATTTATCGCACAGTATTGAGACAAGTCTGAATGTCCCTGACTCAGGCAACTGTTCCCCGAAATACAGCTGTGTCAGGCATTATTAAAGATTTGCTCTCTACTTTACTTTATTGCACCTGCCCTTTTCTTTCCTGAATCTCCTTGTGGGGTGTTCCTTCGTTGCTTTATGTGTTGTCATTCCAGCCAACTTATTGTCCAGACAAAATTTAATCACTGACAGAGGCAGAGTTGGAGACGTTCTGAAGGAGTAGTTCAAATGAGCCTCAAAGCACTGAATATCAATGCTATCTTGCTAAACTTAACTAGACAACACTGGTTCCCCAGCCGAGGCTCTTCTACAGTTAAATAGAGAAACATATCTGGTTAACTTTGTCACTCACTGTTCTACTGAACAAGATTCCTGTGAAGCTGCAAGGCAGTCTTCTTCCCATGCTGCTGCCAGTAGGGGGAGCTGCTGTGATATCAGACCTTCAATCATTTATTTATCAAGTTATTTTATACCGCTTTTATCATTTTAGTCCAAGCTCCCCAAATTTCGAAAGCAGCTGAAGACCCATCTGTTTCTTGAACACTTTAAATCTATAACATAGACTTACACAGCCCATTCACGCCCACAGACCTCTTGATACCCACAATCACAATAAAAACCTAATACAATCACCTGCACTACACCTCTCACACAGACCAATGTAAATAAGTTAAGTTTATTGTATATGGTTTATGTTCCTCCTATTCGATGTTCATTGAGTTGATTGTAAACCATTTTGACCTGATGAAAAGCGGTATAAAAGCACAGCCAAATTAAAAAAAAAAAAAAAAAAAGTAAAATAAATTTTAAAAAGTGGTTTACATTGTAACTTTAAACTTGGGAATGTACATTAAACAGATTGATAACTTGGATTTTTCTAAGGCAATGGAGGGTTATGTGACTATCAGGTCACAAGGAGAGCTAGTGGGAATTTGATACCTGGTCTCTTGGTTCCCAAGCCCGTGCTCTAACCATCAGGCTACTCCTCCACTCCATTTGTGAAGCAACCACACAAGAGGAGCCAAAAGGCGAACGCATTCCCAGAGCAAAACAATTTATTTGTGTAAATATGAGTGCAACTATAAAATGTGAACAGAGGGCATTAAAGCATGCGACAAAGCATATCTGAGAGGTTAAAGGAATGTCCACATCGATGTGTCTACAGGTGTTGCTTCATCATCTACCCCAACTGGCCCCAACCAACACTAAAGTGAAAACTAAGGCGATAACAAAAGTAATTAAAGTCCCATGTTGATTTTCCAAACAAAAACGTTTTGAGAGTGAGTATGTTTCACACACCCAGGGTAAGTTCTTTTTAAGTTAAATTGAATTATTTTTGCTTATATTTTAGATTTGCTTGAGGTTTGCAGCCTCTGAAGTAGGCAGGTAGACTGTCGAAACATTGTGGTGCCAGCATCGCAAGGTATCAGGCGTTTGGGCATTGTTACATAGACTGGAATTTAACCAAGTATCCTCAGCAGGTGAATAGATACTGTGCAGTTGGAATAGACTTTGGATTTCAAATCGAAGACTTCTTGGACCTAGAATTATTATTCACTTTATTTGTTAGGAAAATCGACATGGGAAATTAAGGATATGTTTACTAAACCGTCCTAATGTTACCGTGCTAGTTGCAGTGATAATGTGAAGAATGCCATATAAGGAGTGGGCGTTCCAGTCCTAAGGTAGCAAGAATCTGTATCGTGCGATAGTGGGTGCCGTGGCATGTTAACGCGCGTTAACCCCAGTACCCTCATAAGGCGCCCCATAGGTCACATTATAAAGTGCCCTGTCTGCCAAGGCACCCTACAATGTGCCCTATAGGGCGCCTTACAGGGCGCCTATGAGGCACCTTAGGCTACAGCACTGTGAGGGTGTTTCTGCTGGCAGCACTGATTTAAATTAAAAGAAAATGCCTCAGACAGCCTTTTTAGATTACACCACTGCGGGATCGAACCCATGACCTCTGCCTCCACAGTCATTGAAGTAACCAGTAGGCTACATCTCTATAGCTACTACCACACTGCTGGCTGGCTACAGAAAGACTGCAGGTCACCACACAAACTGTCTGATGTGGTTACCAGGATAGGGTAAACCCACCCATACCCATGATGCACTGCACATGCAGATCAGCAGTCTACAGCTGATCACATAATGGGGTATGCACCCCCACAGCACCTAGGCCTGGTAAGGGGAACTGACCATGTCTGTTACTGGCACAGAGTAGCTACAGACCTTGACATTGTATGGGTCCTGTGCTCACCCTGAGGGTGAGGTGGGGCACCCAGCACCAGGTCCGCAGCACCTGGCTTGGCTGAGATAGGCTATGCTTCAGGTCCCCATCAGTGCCAGCGTGTGATAGGCAGTCCTTGCAGACACACCTAGGATACACCTGTGTCCATCTGTATTTACCAGTTACATCTAGCCCTTGTGGACTATGATGCACCCAGAATAGTGTGGGTACCATGGTCACATGTTATAGGTGAAGGGGGTGTTTGGACCTAAAAGCGGATTATGTAGCACCACCCAACCCACCCTCTGTGGCTCAGGGTGGGGGGAACAGGATCTCCTACCAACAGATCCACATGGTAGATCTCTACAATGGTGGCAGTAGAGAGGACCATCAACCCCAGGCCTGCTGGAGAACAGGCACCCTACAAGAGAGTCAATGCCGATCTGTACGCATCACATAAGGCAATGGCGGACAGGCAGAATGCTGGAGAAGTCTGCTGCCCTCCACCGCTATCTGACATTCACCAGCAGAGAGCACAGTCAGTCTCCCCCCGCTGCACCCTGCAAGGTGTTCCAGCCATACACATGCTAACTGCAGACAGTCTGCTAGCTAGTACATAGTGCATGTTCCTGGAGGAACTGTGTGCACCCAAAAATGGGATGTGAGCACACACACCAAGCAGGTATGTCAGTGATTGGGCCCCAGAAAAGAGAACCCATAAATATCACTTGAGAGAAATGCTGCATAGCACTATGGGGGAACGTAGCCATGCCATGGTCACTGCTCAGTCAAGGTGAGAGTGACCTCCCAGCAGGACATGCTGTGGCCACCCTGTCCATGCAGGTGGTGGTCGGGCAGTACAATGTCCCAGCCATTGCCCTATGCCCTGTGCAGATGCATCCTGCCCAGGCCACCCTGTCCGGGCCATGCCCACAGTACCTTGCTCCTCATTATGCACATTGACAGGCTAACACTGGAAACAGTGCAAGCAGTGTGGGCTCAGTAAAGTGTGGGCAGCCACAGCACACTGGATAGACATACACACACTCCCACACCTATGCCAGCATTGTGCAAATATGGAGGTTTGTGGCAGCCCTGGCCGCCTCACCAGTCCTGGGCACAGTGCGGGCATTGCTATTGTATACAATACTGTTGGGGTCACTCCCCAGGGTGGTAAACACTGTCAGAAGCAATAACTGAAACACACTCCACAGATATCAGAAAGGTTGCTATGATGAATCTCTGTCAACAAATTGTGTTTAACTTAGGATTTGTTAGCTGACATTAATCATAGCAACCTTTTGATATATGTGGAACGTGTTCCCAAGTTTAGGACGGCATTGCTAAAGTATGCAGGTGCCAGTATTGGGAGATGCTGCTCCGCGCAGGGCCCAACAGCCTGACTTTCCATGAGGCTTTGGATAGTGGAGCCTGTGGGTGTGGGTGTGGGTGTTTCTGCCCGTTGGCTGCTGCTCTAGGGCAGAGATTCCCAACTCTGGTCCTGGTGGGCCAAACACTGTTCAGATTTTCATGCTGTCCCTAATGAATATGCATGAGATACATTTGCATACAATGGGGGCGATGCATACAAATGCAGCACAGACATATTTATTAGGGACAGCATGAAACCTGAATGTTGTTTGGCCCTCCAGGACTGCAGTTGGGAAACTCTGCTCTAGGAATTGCACATGTTTCTGGTGTCTCTGCTCTGTAGGGTAAAATATAGGCATTTTGGGCATGTTTAATTTATCTGCAATAAAGGTTCCGTCTTTATTACCATGGTTTAGTACTGGGTGAAATATGGGGACAAGGTTGGCAGCAGCCACAGCTGGGGCTTGAACTTGTGACCTTCTACCCCTGTACACACTGGCTGTGTGTACTGTACCAAACTGTTGCCACAGGGGCAGATCATTCCCTAGGGATACCATGACTGTTCATCAGACAAACCTTGTCTGTTGCAGTGCACGGCACCCACCTAAATGGGGCTTGGCCGTGATCTGCTGTGGGCAGATGCCACTGCCCCCTCCGCCACCAGCATCCCTCTGCCACCATGCTGACATGCCCTTATGCTGGTGGTGCTGGTGGTGTGCAGTCTCAGGCCATCCAGTGTGCCAGTAGGCAGCTGCCTATGGTGTGGGTTCTCGAGTAGGGGTGCCTACATGGACATGCACGCTTCCCCCCGGCACCGCCTGCCAATGCTATGTGCCCTGGGGGGTACCTGCTGGGTAATATCTCATGTGACACTATGGAACACACACTCGTGCCCATATTGGTCCCTCGTCAGTTGCTGTCTTGCTGCTTTACAGTTTTGGCATTCCTATGTGCCACATTGGCATCTGCCTAGTCTGCACTGTGCCCCTGCTGGACCACAGCATGTGCCACCTGCAGCCCCCTGTATCCCATTTACAGCATCAGTACAGTTGCCCTTTCCTACGTGCCCATTCTGCTGTTGCTGCACATGTGCATGCCCTAACAAACCTACCCAGTATAAATGACAAAAACCCTGATCACTGCTATTTCAATGTGGGATCATTCACTTTCTAGGGGGACAGAGCATAGACCCTTCCAAACATGATATCTTCCTTTTTACACTTTGTCAGTAGTGTTGCTTTATGTTTATCATTAATATCACTATTGGCCAGCTTGGTTATTGGGATTTCAGATGTGGTTCTGGTCATTTTATATGTTTATATAGTAACATACTAAGTGACGGCAGATAAAGACCAGCATGGTCCATCTAGTCTGCCCAGCAAGATGGCAAGAGTAGGTGCACCTGTCGCTCTGTGCAGGCCACCCCTCCCCATGTCTTTGTTTAGGGGTGAACCCACCACTCCATGTAGGACACCCCTATTTGTTGAGACATTAGATGGTTCAGAAGTTAGATGGTACCATTTATTTTGTTTTTATCCTGTTGCTGTAAAGGGTTTATTTGCCTTTTTGGTTCCTGCACATGTATCACTACTATCACTTTTCTAGGTTTCCCTGCCTTTGCTGTACATTGCTGACTGAAATGGTTTCTCTCTCCTGCAAATGTGCCTCTAACGCGAGGGTTTCACTGGCGTTAGTGTTCAGACCCGGATTTCACAGTGTTAGTGTGCCTGGAGCCTCTCCCTGCCCACTCTCCGCCCATTGACCCCTATCTACGCCCTCTGGGAGGCCTTACTCCACCCTTCAGAGCCGGATTTCATAGCGTTAGTGTGCCTTAACGCCGCTGCCGATGTTATCGCGCGATACGTCGCCGCTGCGATGTTAAGACGGTTTAGTAAACATACCCCTATGTATTTTTGTTATCGCCTAAGTTTTCATTTTGGTGTAAGTTGGGGGATAGATGATGAACAGTATCTGTGTAAGCACTGAGAGTTATTGAACATCAATGTGGACGTTTCTTTAACCTCTCAGATATGCTTTGTCTCGAGCTTTGATACCCTATCTGTTTACTAATTATAGTTGCACTGATATTTATACAAATAGAATTGTTTTGGCCTGGGGAGTGTGTTTGATTTTTTTTTTGTTCAGCTTGTGTCGTTGTATATATTTTTGTGCGGAACTAGTTTGATCCTTTTTTTCTGCTAATATTTCGGTCATGAGGGGCAAGCAGTGTGATCTTGCAGTACCTCTCGCTACCAGCAGGGGCACAGATAGCCCACTCTGGTACAGCTTTGTGAGAACACTGCTGCTGCATATGCTGAAGAAAACTGAGCACAAGTAGAGAATGGCAGAAAAGCAAGGTCAAAAATGGTTTGTATCTGATTTCTAAACCCTCTGCAACTCGCCAACATTTCTATAAGAAATGAGCAACACGTTTCTATGTATCACCTGGACCTCTTCAGATTTCTAGCAGATCTACCAGACCCTGAAGTAGATCTTAGGAAATTCAAGGTATTTTTATTCAAATAAGTAGAACCACTTCAGATTTTCAACAGATCTACTGGAAAAAAATTCTGTTGAACTTCCTAGTGGATCTAGTAAAAATGTATACTTGAACCAGGCTGCAACATGCCTGGTTCAATTTTGACTGAGAGCAATTCACCTCTCTCTTCTGGAGAATAAGTAGGGTTTGAAGTACAACAAGAAGGGTTAATGAGCAGTCTGGATGGCCGTTGTGATCTCTATTTGCTGTCAAGCTCATTATTTCTACATTTCAGAGTTCCTACTAAATTGCAGGATACAACAGCATTAGTCATATATGAAGTTTTTCCAGTTATAAAAAGTCAGCATAAAGAAGAAAAGGAAAAGCAAGTAGAAGGATATAAAAATGAGTTAGATGAATAAAATATAATAAGTACAAGGAGTACCAAGGAATGTGCCATGACTAATCCTGACATAACTCGGTGATCATGCACAAATGTTGATGAAGCTACTTTGTGTAACTTAATCATCTGTCTCTCCATCAATCTGTTCAAAATTCAGCTGCATGGCTAATCTTCTGCCCATGTCACTATGCTCATGTAACCCTTTTTCTCAAATCATTTCATTGGCTTCCTGTCTGTTCAAGCTTTTCCTGCAGACTACAAATTCATTGTGCGGCTCCTCACTACCTCGCCTCTCTTATATCTCCTTACACCCCTCCCTGGCAACTCCCCTCATCAAGCAAATCACTTTTATCTCTGCCTATCTCTTCTACTGCCAACTCCAGGCTCCGTTCCTTCCACCTTGCTTCACTGTATGCCTGGAATAGACTATCCGAGTCAGTACGTCAGGTTCTATCCCTGGTCCTCTTCAAATCCAGACTAAAAACTCATCTCCTGCCTACATTCATGTGTGTTTTAATCAGACCCCTAGTCCCCTGCTCGATCTGTTTGTCTTAACGGATTATAAGCTTCATGGAGCAGAGACTTTCTCATATGTGCATTGTGCTGGGTACTCCTAGTGGTGCTATATAAATGATAAGTTGTAGTAATTTTGCAATAATGAATTCCTTTCAAAAATAGTACATATGGTGTAGGAGGATATTGTGCAAGGGAAGTTGCGCTACATGAAAAAGGAAAAAGAGAATGTATAATAAGCTATAAAAATAGCATGTTATTTTTTAGAATAAAAGCCTTACTATTTAGGTAAGAGTTGATAATATAGGTAATAGTACTCACTGAAGTACTTGAAGCAGTAAGTTGTAAATGAGCGTATTTTTTTCAAAGGACTCTGGCTTAAAACCTTTTGTCGTGCCTCAAATGCTGTGTGCGCTAACCTGATTGCAGCACAAAACAATAGTAATTTCATGTTAAGTGGTCATGCATAGAGATGGGCAACATATTTTTCAGTCTTGACACAATTCTTCAATACTGCTTATGAAAAAAATACTGTACTTGGGAAAACTTGAGCACACTACTAAACTGCTTTTTGTGCCAGTGTTTCTTCATATAGATAGACGTGGCATTTTTGTTTCAGTATAAAAATATTCTCTGCAAATAAACTTTGACTTAAAAGCATCAGGCTCAGTCTCTGCCTGCTCCTCGGGACTGAAAAACATGATATCACAGCACCTCTCCCAAACAGCAGCAATGTGGACGGAGTACTCCTGCATAGCTTTGTGGGAACATTGCTGACAAACTGCCACAAAATGTTAGGATAAGGTTAATGAGTAATTTGATGCACTAGGTTAAAAGGCAACTTAAACTAGGGGTGTGCATGGGAAAACGTTTCAGTTGGATTTGTTTTAGTATCGTTCGGCCATTTGGATCAGCTTTTGGATTCAGAATTATTTGTTTTGTTTCCATGAAAGTCAGTGGGACATGCAGCTTTGCTCTCTAACAGTGGGGCTTTATATCCATGTTTAAATTAAATTGACTTTTGCAGGCTTAAATCTTCCACAGAGGTAAAAAGACATCAATTCATCAAGAGTGCCATGAAGACACTGTCAAAAATAGAAAAATCACTCCAATATCAACAAACGTGTTATTAACTGCCAAAATAGTGTAGTCACTCTTTGAACATGCAAATCAGGTCGACGTTATCACATCAAGAGCTCTTCAAACGTTTCGCGGGACTGCCCGCTGCTTCAGGGGAATCTATAAAAACACATACAAACCACACAAACAAAACACAACCTTTAATACACAGCAACACACTGAAAAAGTACTCTATAAAAATTAAAAAGACCACCACTCCTACCGTTTACCTGCCAGCTGAACTTCAACTGCGCCGAACAGAAAAAAACCACTCATGCGCGCTGCACAAAACCTAAGACCTTTAAACAAGCATGCTTAATGACGTCAGAGGAAATCCCCTGTGTCAATCAACCCGAATTAAAAGGCCAAAATGTAACCCGGTCCCCAACCCGACTCATACACATACAGCCCAATCAATCCGCAGATTTAAACCGTTCGGAGCTACTGTGCCTAAACGAAAAATCCAACTTTGCTCACGCCACAAAAGCGTCTGTTCCCGGCTCATCCCGTTCCGCCCACACAAAACCTTCTCCACACAAAAACATACAATGTCATTGAAAGAATGCTGAAACTCAGAAAAATGGGCCACGAGAGGCGCTGCCAAAACACCGCAGCGGAGCCTGCTTTTATGTTCCAACAGCCGTTTACGAAAAGGCCGACAAGTGCTACCAATATAAAGAAGCTGACACGGGCACCGGATCGCGTAAATCACAAATGCAGAATCACAAGTAGTGACATCACGCAACTTATACTGTGTACCCCGATAATCAAAAACAGAAACTGTGCATGAAACCTCACAGACAGCACAATGCCCACAAGGAGCATGACCACCCATCACCTCACTTCGTCGTAAAGGGGAATTCAGTATCTCACGAATATTGCGTTGACGCCGCCACACACATCTAACAGTATGATTTTCCAACCCAGGGACAGTACGGACAACAGGAAGATGTTTTTTGACTATACGCTGAATGCTGAAACTTAAAGGTGAGTACTTAGAAATAAAATTCACGGAAGTGCTATCCACATCAACCGGCTTCACCTTGGGAGTTAGCAAAAGGGACCGATTGTTGAATAAAGCCCGTTTATATGCATCACCCACTATTTTTTTGGGGTATCCCCGGGCCTGAAAACCATCCATTAATATCCGGGACTTGTTCTTAAAATCTACCAGATTGGAACAATTCCGCCGATAGCGGATGAACTGGGAAAAAGGCAAGCTATTTCTTAAAGCCAGGGGGTGAGCACTAGAGTAGTGCAGGAGAGTGTTCCTGTCGGTGGGCTTCCTATAAACAGAAGTTCCCCATCCCTGGACACCCTTGCTGACCTCAACGTCCAGAAACACAATCTTATGGAAACTATGGGTACTGGTGAAACTGATATGCTCGTCACATGCATTGAGCCACTGAACAAAGCTCAGAAAGGCCTCAGTAGTGCCCCCCTAAAGTAAAAAGACATCATCAATGTACCGATGCCAAGACAAAATATGAACTGAAAGGGGGGATCTCCCCAGCCACCGTGCCTCAAACCGGGCCATATACAAATTGGCCACGGAAGGAGCGCACGTGGCACCCATGGCGACCCCAGCTTTTTGATGGTATAATAACCCCTCAAACTGAAAATAATTCTCAAAAATGGCTAACCGAGCCAAACGCTTAACAAAGCTGATCATAGCAATATCCAGGTCACCACGCCGGACAAGGCAGTCCTCAACAACCTCCACCGCCGCGGCCTGGGGAATGGATGTGTATAATGAAACTACATCTAAGGTGGCTAGCAAAACATCCCCTGACCCGGCCAAATCAGCGTGTTCATGTAAGATGTTGAGAAAATGCATGGTGTCACGAACATAGGCGGGGATCTGCAGCAACATAGGTCTTAAAAATGAATCAAAAAATGTTGATAAGGGCTCTAACACCGTGCCCCTAGTGGACACGATGGGACGTCCCAGAGGCTGTTGCAAACACTTGTGTACCTTAGGTAAAAGATAAAACTTAGCTAAGCCAGGACTACGAGGGTTCAGAAAAGCAAACTCTTTTTTTGAAATCAATTTAGACAAAAACGCCGAAGTAGTTATCTCTGAAATAGATTTCTGTAACTCAGCAGTAGGGTCTACCAATAACTTCTCATAGGTGACAGCATCAGAAAGTTGCTTAAAAGCCTCTCGTAAATAATCAGCCCTCCCCCAAATCACCCCCCTTATCAGCAGAACGGATAACAATATCTGGATTTGATCTTAAATCAGCCAAGGCTGTATTTTCAGCGGGAGTCAAGGTGGATAACTGTCTGCGATGGGACTGTTCTAATTTCGCAACATCATGAAGAACAAGCTGTTTAAAAATCAACAAACCCGGGGGTAACTGCCCCGGCGGTGACCAAGAAGACTTCAAAGGTAAGGTAACCCGGGGGGGACCCACAGTTACCGGACTAAAGGACACTTCTTGAGAATTTGCAAAAAAGAATTTCAAATGCAATTTACGAATAAGCCCCTCCAGCTCCACACGGAACTGGAAGGCATCAAAATAGATTTTCGGCACGAAGGATAATCCTTTCTCCAAAACCTGAAGTTGAGGGCCAGTCAGTGAGGTAAATGTTAAATTAATGACCAGGGAGGGTGCCACAACGGCAGGGGCAGATGCCACAAGACAGTCACCTACTGCCCCCCTGCTCGACCTTTGGCCCGACCCCGGGATCCGCCACTCCTGTTGTGAGTCCCGCTCGAGTCCAAAAAAGCCCTATGGGAGGCTTTACCAGAATCACCAGTCGATGAATCTTCTGAAGAGTACTCAAAATCGACCCGTTTCCGTTGTCTTCTTCGCATGCGTCGGTTGGGATTGAGCCACGGGTATACGTAGCCCGTCGTGTAATCGTCGTAATCGCGCTTCAGTTTCTTAGCCTTGGCTGTCTTAACTTCCTCACGCAATGTTGTAAGCTGTTTAGCGATCTCATCAGAGTGTGATTGAAAACTTGCCGCAGAGTCTTTAGATTTAAGTTCAGTCAACAGATCTTCCACCTCCTTGATCTGTGC
This sequence comes from Ichthyophis bannanicus, assembly GCA_033557465.1. Taxonomy (NCBI): domain Eukaryota; kingdom Metazoa; phylum Chordata; class Amphibia; order Gymnophiona; family Ichthyophiidae; genus Ichthyophis; species Ichthyophis bannanicus. The sequence continues at coordinate 760,166,116 of CM066031.1, read as the reverse complement.
TTCTAGGCTGGTTTTAGCCGCATCAATCACAAGGACCATCAGATCCAGCGAACATTTATTTAAGATGCAGTTCCATTTGCTCATAAACACAGGATCGGAGGCAAATAATCGGGGCTCCTTGTAGATCCGGAGACCACGGGGAATGTGCTGTCGACGAACATATTCCAACAAGGACAGACGATGCAGCTCAGAGCGCACAATGCGTTTCTGTAAATTCAGCACAAGGTCCCAACTGGCAGAATCACTGGCAGGAACACCCTCAGACACAGACCCCTCCAAACAAAACGGGGTCTGTTCCTTGCACAGCTGAAAAATGTGGTCACTGGAAAAACTAAAAATCTCCTTCCAAGAGGAGACCTGACCATCCATGATTAGTAACCCAAAACGTAGTCGGTCAAGACTCACGGAGTGAAAAATGCCAAAAATAGAAAAATCACTCCAATATCAACAAACGTGTTATTAACTGCCAAAATAGTGTAGTCACTCTTTGAACATGCAAATCAGGTCGACGTTATCACATCAAGAGCTCTTCAAACGTACCGATGCCAAGACAAAATATGAACTGAAAGGGGGGATCTCCCCAGCCACCGTGCCTCAAACCGGGCCATATACAAATTGGCCACGGAAGGAGCGCACGTGGCACCCGTTGCGGTGTTTTGGCAGCGCCTCTCGTGGCCCATTTTTCTGAGTTTCAGCATTCTTTCAATGACATTGTATGTTTTTGTGTGGAGAAGGTTTTGTGTGGGCGGAACGGGATGAGCCGGGAACAGACGCTTTTGTGGCGTGAGCAAAGTTGGATTTTTCGTTTAGGCACAGTAGCTCCGAACGGTTTAAATCTGCGGATTGATTGGGCTGTATGTGTATGAGTCGGGTTGGGGGCCGGGTTACATTTTGGCCTTTTAATTCGGGTTGATTGACACAGGGGATTTCCTCTGACGTCATTAAGCATGCTTGTTTAAAGGTCTTAGGTTTTGTGCAGCGCGCATGAGTGGTTTTTTCTGTTCGGCGCAGTTGAAGTTCAGCTGGCAGGTAAACGGTAGGAGTGGTGGTCTTTTTAATTTTTATAGAGTACTTTTTCAGTGTGTTGCTGCGTATTAAAGGTTGTGTTTTGTTTGTGTGGTTTGTATGTGTTTTTATAGATTCCCCTGAAGCAGCGGGCAGTCCCGCGAAACGTTTGAAGAGCTCTTGATGTGATAACGTCGACCTGATTTGCATGTTCAAAGAGTGACTACACTATTTTGGCAGTTAATAACACGTTTGTTGATATTGGAGTGATTTTTCTATTTTTGGCATTTTTCACTCCGTGAGTCTTGACCGACTACGTTTTGGGTTACCAATCATGAAGACACTGTGGCATCAAATGGGGGCAAAGGGGACTAACAATTGAATGAAGACTTCAAGACACCATAAGATAGGAAAAGATACAAAATCATTGGAAGGAAGACCCCAAAGAATTGAGAGAGCAAAGCAGAACCAGTATTCGTAGGGAAAACCCAAAGCACCGAGAGAGGGGGCAAAGTAGCATCAGCATTGGAATGAAGACCCCAAAACACCAGAAAAGATATAAAGTGACACTAACATTTATATGAAGACGCCAAATCCTCTGGGCAGGGTGGCAAAGAAGTACCATCAGGGTTAGCTTAGAGTCAGAATTTGTGGGGAAATGAGCTCGGGGATACATGAAGAGAGAATTTAATGGCAAAAGTTATTAACCGAGGCAGCCGGACCCGGTGCTTCAGGCCCCACAAACCTCCATCACCTTCGCCCCCCCCCTCATCACCCCCTCATCCACCCAACCCCCCCCCACTACAAACCACTCCACACCAAATGCTCTTGGAATATAACTGGTTGCAACTTTATTAACCTTTTAACAATTTAACAATACATTGGAATCATAAACCTTTACAATCCAATTAGCGAAGCAATGCCTCACCAGCCATACAATTAGCAAAGTGACCTTGCCACCGCTACTGCTGAAGACCAGCCCACGGCAAGCTTCCTACCCCCTTTCCACGACTTCACCATGCTATTAGCAAAGGTCGGCCAGGGTTTGTCCGGGTCGGGGGCACCCCACCCCCGCCCAAGTATAACCTGAGGCTCTGGACCCCCGAAACCTCCGGGATCCCGCCCCCTCCAAAGCTGCAACAACCCTTTTCCTTTTACCCCCATCCCTTTTATGGGTGGGTGGGCGGGAAGCTGGCACCCGGAGCCTCCGCTGCCGAGAATGAAGGAGCAGAGGCTGCCGGCCCGACTCCTCCCCCCCATGCTCGCTGTGCCTTTTTTCCATTGGCTCCCCCGCGATCACATTCGCGGGGAGCCAATGAATTTGAATCCTCCTCTTCCCGCCCGGGCGACCTAAGCCATGGCCACGTGCCCGGTTACGATCGGCCCCGGGGACCCTGCCCGTGGCCTTGCATTAACCAAGGCAGACGGACCCGGTGCTTCAGGCCCCACAAACCTCCATCATCTTACCCCCCCATCACCCCCCCAACCACAAACCACTCCACACCAAATGCTCTTGGAACATAACTGGTCGCAGCTTTATTAACCTTTTAACAATTTAACAATACTTTGGAATCGTAAACCTTTACAATCCAATTAGCAGAGCAATGCCTCACCAGCCATACAATTAGCAAAGTGACCTTGACACCACTACTGACGAAGACCTGCCCACAGCAAGCTTCCTACCCCCTTTCCCCGACTACGCCATGCTATTAGCAAAAGTCGGCCAGGGTTTGTCCGGGTTGGGGGCACCCCACCCCCGCCCAAGTATAACCTGAGGCTCCAGACCCTGGAAACCTCCGGGATCCTGCCACCGGCACAGGTGACATCCCTGTCCCTGCGCCGCCCCCCCCCCCATCACCAAGCTGCGACCAGCGAGCATCCTGCAGAAGCATATATTCCAAGGCCTCTTGCCAGTCATTCAGGAGCAAATCCAAACCAACTGGGGATAAATGTACTCCATCACTCCTATAGAGCCCCGCACAACTGATCTCTACCCAGGAATGCATGATTTGGTAACCCCCCCTGCTCGCAGACCCAACAGCCAATCTGGCAATTAATTTTCATCAGACCCCGTGACCAACGCCGTTGGTTCCAGCAAGCAGGCCTTGGAATAATGTCTGACCACATTAATATCACATCCTGAAACATTCTCAGAACCACTGCCAAATCCTCCTTCATTGCTCTTATCAGCTGCTTGCATGTCCATGAGATAAGGTCGTTGCCCCCCCAAGTGTAAAATCATCACTGCCAGTTTTTACCTTATTCTCTCGTGGTACCATAGCAAAGGCATTAGCTGGGTCCAGCAAAGACCGCGCTCGCCCAGCCATGAAACAGACACCATCGCAGGATCGATACCCAGATTAGGGCCCATCAGCCTTGTCTCTGCTCGCTGTCCCGCCCAGTAGACGAAGAAGTGACCAATCAACCAACATCCCAAAGGTTTCAGTCCCCCATCTGCAAGAGAAATTAACAGTTAGAATCCCATACCCTGCCACCCCCCTCACCTTCTCTAAGTCGCACATAGCCCCAAAATGCCTGAGAATGCCATCTGCCAATGCTTTGTTTGTCCTGCTCGGGCAATCCTGCCACCGCCGCACTAGTTGGTGCGTCAATGCGGAAAGAGTGTGTCACAAACAAACACGGGTCCTTGCCTACATGTCGCAGCACCATCCTCAGCACTGCAGAAACTTGAATGCGCGTCAACACCCGTGCGCCCTCATGAATAAAGAGACCTCCTTCCCACGTGGGATGCACCTGCAGGTACCGCCTCAAGGCCGCCACCGGGCATGTCACCAAGCCCACACTCTCCCTCAATCCTCTGCCTTACGGGTCTGTCTTGGATTTTGCTAGTAAGACTCTAGCTGCCCCACCTCCACACGCACGTGGTGTCACTGCATACTGCCCTCGATCCCAGGCCTACTGGAATTCGATACCAACTCCCCTATCCAGAAGGCACCAAAAAAGGCAAGGCAAAAAACTGCCCGGAACAGGGTGACTTCATACTGTGATGCTGCCACACTTGGTAAGGCAGCACAGAGTCTCACCAGCAAGTCATGTGTAATCAGCCGCAGAGGGTCCTGAGGCATCGTCCTTGCCCGCTCCCACCCTTGAAGCAGCCTACAGGCTAAGAATCCCCCAGAGGACGAGCCCCAACCCACAGCTCTCACAAAAAAGTTAAACCCAGCCAAGTGAGTACACACCAAAGATCTGGAGAACCAGTTGCTTTTGGCCTCAAGTATATACTGACCCATCAATTGATCAGACACCCCACCTGGCTGCCATCCCCGAGCAACCAAATATTCGACCACCTTGTCACACCCTCGTTGGTATGCTGACCATGTCCCCACCGACACCGAACTCCGCAGTAAATTCAGCATCTCCCTTGGCCAATGCTCCATAATTTCTCCGGGACCATGGATCCTTTTGTGTTCACTTCTGGAGCCAGCGTCTGAAACTGCTCCCACTTGAAATGAGAAAGAACATCAGCAATCTCGTTAGTACAACCTGGGATATGTCGGGACTTTACTGACACATTCAACTGCAAACATGCTAACACCACTTCCCTCATTAGCTCCACTACCCGCAAACATCTTGGAGAATAGTGATTGACCACGCTGACCATTGCCGCATTATTGCACCACCACACTACCCTACGGTTGTGAAACCTATCCGGCCACAACTCCAATGCTACCAAAATAGGAAACAGCTCCAGGAAGGTTATGTTGGTGGTTATATTTGTTTCATGCCATAACTGCGGTCATCTATCAGCACACCAGGCACCACTGAAATAAATTCCTAAACCAATCCCCCTGCCGCATCTGTATATAGCTGCAAATCCTAACTTGATACCTCCGCCTCCATCAGAACCGAGGTCCCGTTAAAGTCTCACAAAAATCTTTTCCAGATCTGAAAATCCGCCCACATCACTTCAGAGACTCTAATACGGTGATGCAGTTTTCGCACACCAGCTATTGAAGACGCCAGCTACCGCAAAAATACCCTGCCCATCGGTATAACCCTGCACGTGAAATTCAAAGAGCCTATTAACGCCTGCATCTCTCGTAATGTTATCTTAGATGAAGCCAATATGTTAGCGACCAAAACCCACAATCTGGCTACCTTTTCTAGAGGCAGGCGAGCCACCATCTCCACTGAGTCTAATTCCACTCCTAAAAAGGTTATCCTCATCGCCGGGCCCTCTGTCTTACCTGCCGCCAATGGCACACCCAGTTCTCACGATAGCTCCACAAAACCTTCTAATAGCCCCTGACACTCCTCTGACTGAGCCGCACCGATGAACAAAAAGTCATCCAAGTAATGCACCACCTTTGCACAGCCCACCTTCCATACTAGCACCCACTGCTGGAAGGTGCTGAACTTCTCAAAGTAGGCGCAAGAAACTGAACAGCCCATAGGCATGCATTTATCAAAATTAAATCCCTCCTCAAAACGGAAACCCAGCAAATGAAAAGCGGACGGGTGCACTGGCAATAAACGAAAAGCAGATTTGATATCCACTTTGGCCATTAACACCTTGTGACCCGCTTTTCTAACCAACTCCGCTGCCCGATCCAACGAAGCATACCGCACCGTACACAACTCCTGTGGGATATGGTCATTTACTGATGCTCCCAGCGGAAAAGACAAATTATGAATTAGCCTGAACTTCCCCTGCTCTTTTTTAGGTACAATTCCCAATGGTGAAACCACAAGGTCCGGGAAAGGTGGCTCTTTAAACGGGTCCGTGATTCTGCCCAAATTCAAATCCACCATTAGCTTATCCTTGACTATGGTTGCAAAACGCCGCACCAAAGGTGAATTCCGCACTTTAGATGATGTCACTTCACCCTGAACTGGAATAACAAAGCCAAACTGAAAACCAAACTGTAGAACATCCTTATCACCCCGCTTCAGGTACTGCCGAAGCCAGTACCGCAGTGCATCCAACCGTATTGGGGTCGGGGCGCGGTCGCCTACCTCATTATTACTCGGGGGCCGACCCAGGGGCAACAGCGGCCCCTTTTTTAATGCATCTTGAAGCAGAGTGTCCTCCGCTACAAACTGAGCAGACATGCCTGAATTTACAGTCAGGAAACAGGCAGGAGGACTTATTGAACCTCCAGCATACATCCCCGACACCGCTTGCCCCTGATTTCTGCTGCAGCAAGACCCCTCCCGCCCGAAAGGAATGGCCTGCCCCCACAGTGCCTACCGTCCCTCCTCTCCCCCCACCCCCTAAACCCGCCCTGGCTGACATTTGCGTCAGCCAAAGGCTAATATCCTGCGTGCCCCAGGACAATAATTTGTTCTCCTCCATTTTGTCCCTAAACTTTTAATCATAATTTAACCACGCCCATCCTTCATGAGTTTGCGACGCCTCCAAGATTGAATCCTCATACGCTAGTAGCATACCGTAATGCTCGGGTGAGTGATCACCCCAAACGCTTGCTAAGCGCAGAAAAGATCGCATCCAATTTACTACATTACGCGATATTTTCTTGATTCGGCCCCCCTTTTCGTCGTCTTTTTTCTTTTTCTTGCTCTCCCCTAACCGCTTCCTGGCTTCCAACAGCCGAAATATATCTATATAGTGCCGTTTTCTGATCTTGCGGCGCAGCGTCTTCGGAACTCCCTCCAATAACTCAGAAAACGAGACTACGGTAGGGGCTCCGCTCCCCAATCTGGCCCCTGCCATGCCACTGCTGCTTGCCCTCTGCCGCTCCACTTCAACCCCAGCTGACGATGACGAAGCGCCCGAGGAGGAGGACGAGGACGAATCCGAGCTATGATGCCGCCAACAAGAACGCCGCCTCTTCTTGCGTGATTTACCCCCCTTTTCATCACGCGCATCACTCCTCTGCAACACCTCTCCCTGGTCCGCCTGCAACTCACCTGCCGCCAGGCTATCTGATGCTGATGTTGCTGCTGTTGCCCAGTCTCTACCTGGCAGACCTCCTCGCTTTGCTGTGCCAGCTCATCTCGCCTCACATTGGTCGCCTCTGCTGCGAAACTCTGCCTCTGCCTCTCCCCTGTCCAAATTTGCCGCTATTCCTTGGCCTCTCCCTCCCTGCCTCACCGAAGGCTGATTCATTGCCTGCACCTGTGGAGACACAAAAGGAAAAACAGGTGGGGGGGGGGGAACCGTCGGCCCCTAACCACTCCGCTCTAGATGGACCTTGCCCCCCCCCAAGCTAATGTTCCCATGCAGCTGGTCCCCCTACTGGCACATAGCCCCCCTGCACCACCATCAAGCCTGCAGGAGAGGAGATACCTTGCCCCTCTTGTCCCCAACTTGGATGCATCACTCCCCACTGCCTTTGTTCCCCCAGCTGCCTTCCACATGCCACTGAGTTGTCGACTGCCACCTCCCCACTGCTAACCACCATTCCCCCACTACTCCTGATAGAATCCACCTCTGCTACCACCTCACTCCTGCTCTGTGGACCACTTGTCTTCATACCACTCCGTGGAGACCCCAACCCACCCCTGCGTGGGCCCTCTGGTCCCTGAGCCTGTGCCCTGACCCCCCGCAACTGCGCTCCACCCTTACCTGCCTTCCGTACTACTCAGGACCCCCACACCCCCTACCAGGCCTCTGAGCACTTGTGGGACCTCTACTTCTGGCCCCGAGACCTCGCAGCCCCCTCTCAATTGCATAACTCCCCGCCTCCTCCCTATTCTCTCTCCCCATGCTTCCATCCCCTTGTCCCTCAAAATCCACCCTTGAAGGTGTGGCACGGTGTCCCGCAGCCCTGCACGCCCTGCCCTGCCCTCCCCTCCCCTCCAAACTGACCCAGCCGTCCTCTGCATGGTGGCATCTGGTTCTCCTATTTCCTTTATTTATAATTTTAACAATTTTTTTTTTAATGGAAGTGATTCACCCCCCCTAATATACTGACCCCCCAGGCCCCAACTATTGCCCAAGAATTATCCACTCCCCAGACTACCCCCCACTGAACTTTTCCTTTTTTTTTCTTTTTACATAGCAACCTTTAGGGCCTAACAATGGCACAGTTTCTAGGTATTGATACAAATCTACTACAGGGTCGTTTCTAGCTCTAGGAATGCAGGTATTGAAACATTTCTATCATCAGAACATAAGAGAATAAGGAAAGATTTATGTATTCATGAAAACTTCTTATTAAGAAGTTTATAACAGCTTTCTCAGACTTTTACAGATTTTTAGTTCTTACTAAGATGGGGGTTGGAATCAGGGCCTAACCTACAGGCCTTTCATATTTGCAGACTATTATAGGCCATAGCCTGCCACATTATCACCACAGCTCTCTTCCCAGCTCCGTCTGCCGCACGACCCCAGGCCTGCTCTTCCCGATACCAGCAGCACACCAAACCAGCACCCGGAGCCTCCACCGCCAAGTATGAAGAAGCAGAGGCTGCCGGCCCGACTCCTCCCTCCCACGCTCGCTGTGCCTTTTTTCCATTGACTCCCCTGCGATGGCATTCACGGGGAGCCAATGAATTTGAATCCTCCTCTTCCCGCCCGGGTGACCTAAGCCGTGGCCATGCGCAGGGTCCCCACACCGGGCCGCGCTCCCGGTTACGATCAGCCGCCGTGACCCTGCCCGCGGCCTTGCATTTTCTGTCATACTGGCAGAAAGGACTTAGGACCCTTATTTTGAAAGGAAGATTGAAATGCTGCTTGAAATTTCATCTCTACAATTCCTGTCACAAAGGGAACTTCCTGATTGCTGTAGCTTTCCTGCTGCTACTAAGAGTACAGGAACGAGTCTCCAGCCTTGCACTAGCATATCACCAGAAACAAGTTCTAGCGAGTGGTGTTTGTCGAAATAATGGAGTATGCCATTGTTAGAAATATGGCCTAGTAGCTTTCCTGTACTGATGACTATCTGACAGTAAATGAATTCTGCAGAATACTGATCGTCAATTGCTGAAAAATGCCCTCATATCTAATTTTTGACAGGATCCCCTCTCTGCATCCTTGAAGTTTGCTGCTGCTAGAACTAAAGATGAAGATGGAAAAGGAAGTAAAAAGGCAGTGGCTTTCTCCACACGGAGTCCAGCGGATTACAGGATCCGAGGCAGCATGGATTCACCAGAGGCAGGTCTTGTCAGACAAATCTGATTGATTTCTTTGACTGGGTGACCAGGGAGTTGGACCGAGGGAGAGCCCTAGATGTGGTGTATTTAGATTTCAGTAAAGCCTTTGACACCATTCCTCACAGGCAAACAAACTGAGCACCCTAGGGATGGACCCTAAAGTTACTGCTTGGGTTAGAAATTGCTTGGGTGGAAGGCAACAAAGAGTACAAGTAAATGGAGCTCACTCTGAGGAGAAGGATGTTATCAGTGGTTTGCCCCACTTACAATAATAACCTGTCTGCAGAGGGGTAGGATTTATAGGGCGATATTTTATAATTTGAAAGGATTTAAAACACTCACGAAAACCCAGTGGTCTAATTGGACTACCAACGGTAAACCCCCCACATTGAATTGTAAAATGGAAGGAGACGATACCTTATAAATGAAAGAAGAAACAATTCAGACTGTGGCAGTGCTCATATAGCCTACATTAGTGTTGAAAAATACATGGCGTTTAAATAGTCACCTATGTTTCACAATACGAGATAATATCATGCTATTCTATCAAACACGTACTGATAGGAGGTCAGTGGTGACCCGACTATAATCAAGTAATAACTGGTTCAAAATCAATATCTAAATTGTTAATTTGGTATAGCTTTGGTAGTGGCAATGAAATACCTAAATAATATATTTATGAAAACCTTTTGTGCGTTGCCTCTGGTCATCGCAGGGCTATGGACCAAAATGATTGTGCCATTGATGGACCATGTATACTCGTTTAACTGCAGTGAATACAACCATCATCTTTGTATTAATAATGCTAAATGGGGCTAGCAATGATAGGTCCCATAGCAATTATGTACATAAAAAGGGATGAAAAGACTATTCCCACCAAAGTCAAACGGCACCCTTAGTATACTAAAAAATGTATTGTTTTTAGCTATACCTTCAGCATGCAATAATTTTATTAGTTTATGCTGATAAGAAATTAATATCCTTTGGTGAGCCATATTAAAAATACTGATGCACCTATACAGATATTAAACCATTCACAAACATACCTCATCGCCAGTATGTGAAATTCAGAGGATGGAAAACTGTGTGAACCAGAATTTTGACTGCGCAAGAATGTTGATGTCATGCTGACGTTAGATTCTTGTGATGGTATGCAAACAAACTGATGATAACTCTATCATGATATGATCTTAATTATGATTTAGGAAGTGTGAACGTCTTAAAAAGACGATATACAAGATTGAAGTAGAGAGGTACCCATGTTAAAAGTAATATAATATAATAGAGACCTTGACCTCGCAGCAAGTGATGTGGAGAGAGTGAGGACTGGAAATGGCTGATTGGGGGGGGGGGGGGCTTGAACTGGAAATGGGCTAATGGGGAGCTAGGATAGAACTGGAAATGGGCTGATGGGAGGCTAAGATAGGACTGGAAATGGCTGCTGGGGGGGCTAAGATTGGAAATGGGCTGATTGGGGGCTTGGACTGGAAATGGGCTGATGGGGGGCTAAGACTTGAAATGGGCTGATGAGGGGGCTGGGCTAGGACTGGAAATGAGCTGATTGGAGGGGCTTGGAATGGAGATGGGCTGATGGTGGGCTAAGACCTGAAATGGGCTGATGGTGGGCTAAGACTTGAAATGGACTGATGGGGGCTAGGATAGGACTGGAAATGGCTGATAGAGAGCTAGGATTGTAACTGGGCTGATGGGGGGCTTGGACTGGAAATGGACTGATAAGGGGGGCTAGGATAGAACTGGATATGGCTGATGGGGGGATAGGATTGGAAATGGGCTAAGGAGGCTATGACTGGAAATGGGCTGATGGGGGGGTTAGGACTGGAAATGGGCTGATGCGGGGGGATGAGAGAATGAGACTAGAAGGACACAGATGCTGGATGGGGCTGGAACTAGAAGGGAGCTGATATTCAGGGAGGACTAGAGGGGGATGGGATGGGGATGGGGGAGTGAAGATGGAGAGGGGAAAGATATTTTGTGTGGGAGAGAAGAAAAATCTACGATAGGCCGGGTAATGGGAGAGTAAGGGATTGAGGATGAAAAAGGAATAAAGAAAGAAATGGATGAAAGAGAAAAAGGAGAAAGATCAGTATGTTAAAGCAGATGTAAAGAGAGAATGGAAAAAACTAGAAGAGAGATAAAAGGACAAATGGACAGCAGACAATGGAGAGTTAGCAGAGGACACAAAAAAAAAAAACCAGAAGAAAGTGACTGGGGCAGTTGCGATGGAAAAATAAAATGCCCAAACAACAAAAAGGTAGAAAAATATTTTATTTTAGATTTATTAACTGGAAAATATCAGTTCTGGGAAATCTGCATCACTAGTGTCTTTGCGAAATTAATTTATAGTTTTATTTCTCCAGTGTTGTACATTCCAAGTTTGGCTTTTTTGAGTTCCCAGTTTAATTTTTGTCTTCATATTTCTAAATTGTGATCCCTTGTTCTATGTTTGCTGCTGTCTATGTTTTGCATATGTTACCAAGCTTCAGTATTCTGTTCTTGTAGTTTCTATGTGACAGTGCCACTTGTTCTCATTCCTCAGGAGGAGATGTATTGGTATTCTCTGAGATGTATTGATTTAATATTTGCAGTGTTGCCTTTTGATAGGTAGGATTTGGTGCTTTGTGAGTCCTGGTAGTGCTGTTACGATACGGCGGGTTTGCATTGAGCTCTAAATGAGCAGGGTTTAAAGTACTTCCTGGCAGTTGGCAATGGATTATAGTAATGCAGAAATCATGTAATCTTTCTTTATTCTCAATTCCCATGCAAATGGTATTCAGACACTCATTAAAAGGCATGTTTAAAAGTTAATGCGCATTCACAAATGTTAATGTGCGCCAAGGGCAGGAACATCCATCTATTTCTATTGGCACAGTGGCACTTACTGTAAGACACATTAATATTTAGTAAACATGCCCCTAAGTCATTAAAATGAAATAAATTACATTTATGCAAATGAGGGCCAGTGGATTATGCAAATGAGGCCCCATAATGAATCTCTGCACATGGCCCCGCACCACCCTTGTGTGGCCCCTGTTCACACGTAAATCTAGGAGGCCCCTTATAAGGTGTAAATCTGTGCATGTACTCAGCAGCTGTTCAGTGTGCAATTTGCCACACACTGAATGGCCACTGATGACAGGGGGACATTTGAATGTGGTGGTTGTGTGATATGTGCAATCATTTGTCCCTGCCAAAAATTATATATTGGAAAGACTGAAAAACAAAACGCGAGGATCATTGAGCATTCTTCTGCCGTTTTGAGTCAAGTAGTTTCAGAATCTCTGGGTAATCATTGGCTACAGCAAGAAGAACATACAATTGAACAGTTAATTGTAGAGAAATGCTCATTGTGAACAACAAAGCATACACAAGTGGCAAACTATTTCTCCGAATGGCCTGAATGTGGAGATTGAGTGGAAGTGGTTCATCTAAATTAACTGGCCTTTTCTTTCATTGACATTGGGGAGTGGTATATAGTTATCACATTCACATTCACATGCATATGAGCAGAGAACTAGATCAAGGGCATACAATGGATGTGATCTACTTAGATTTCAGCAAAGCTTTTGATACTGTTCCTCACAGGAGGCTTATCAATAAACTGAAGAGCCTGGGGATGGGTCCCAAGCTGGTGAAATGGATCAGAAATTGGTTGACGACACACAACAGAAGGTGATGATAAACGGAACTCGATTGGATGAAAGGAAGGCGATTAGCGGTGTGCCCCAGGAATTGGCCATTGTATTTGTGAGTGATATTGGTGAAGGACTGAATGGAAAAGTCTGTCTTTTTGCAGATGACACAAACATTTGCAACAGAGTGGACTCCCCTGAGAGAGTGGATAACATGAGGAAAGATCTACAAAAGCTGGGAGGATGGTCTAATGCTTAGCAGTTAATATTTAATGTGAAGAAGTGCAGTGCCATGCACTTGGGAAGCAGAAATCCAAGGAAATTGTATGTCATAGGGGGCGAGAGGTTGGTGTGCATGGACTAGGTGAAGGACCTTAGAGTGATTGCTTCTGAGGAGCACAAGGTAGGGAAACAGTGTGACAAGGCGGTGGTCAAAGCCAGAAGGATGCTAGGCTGCATACAGAAAGGAATTACCAGCAGAAAGGAGGAGGTACTAATGCCACTGTACAAGTTGCTGGCGAGGCCTCACTTGGAATATTGCGTTCAGTTTTGGAGACCATATCTTGCAAAGGATATAAAAAGACTGGAAACGATCCAGAGGAAGGCAACCAAAATGATTTAGAGCCTGTGCCAGAAGACGTATGAGAAGAGACTTGAAGATCTAAATATGTACACGCTATACGAGAGGAGGAACATATGATACAGACATTTAAATACTTATTTATTTAGACAGTTTTGTATACCGCCTTATCCTTCATTCAAAGCGGTCACAACACAATTGGGAGATACATTTAACACACGGGGATATGAGACACATACACTAATACTTACAGGGAACATGGGCAATGGAGGGTTAAGTGGCTTGCCCAAGACCACAAGGAGCATCTGTGGGACTAGAAACCCCAGTCCTTCCGGCCCAAGGTTGCTGTTCTCTAGTGGGATTTGAACCCCCGACCTTCTGGCCTGAAGTACCTTGCCCCAACCTCTAGGCTACTCCTCTCTCTTAAGGAATATTAATGAACAAACAACCCTTTTCAAAGATGGGGAAGCTGTAAAACTAGAGGGCATAACATGAAGCTGCAAGGGAATCAACTGGAAGGCAACGTCAGGAAATACTTTTTCACTGAAAGGGTGGTGGATGCTTGGAATGCCCTCCCGATGGAAGTGGTGGGAGCAAATGCAGTGACAGAATTCAAAATGGCATGAGACAGACACAGTGGATTCTTTTATAGAAACAGGATAAAATCAAAATAAACTTAAATATCTCTTATATCTCAACAAATAGGGATGGTCTGCATAGAGCTGTGGGTAGACCTCTAAAGAAGGGCATAAAGAGGGGTGACTTGCACAAACCAGCAGGTGCACCTACTCTTGCCACCTTGCTGAGCAGGCTAATGGACAATGCTGGTCTTTATCTGTCGTCATATACCATGTTAAATAAATACTAGGTTAAACAAATACATAAATAAATGTTACTATGTTACACATCAGGGATTTTTCGAGGAAGGCTGGGGGGCTGAAAGTGTAAGGAGTCTTTGGTGGGCTGATGGGTAAATGGGGTGACTTTGGGAGGTGGTCCTTGACTGAGGTCTGGAGGAAGTCTTATGGGATTTGGGGGGGGGCCTTCATTGGGGGGAAGGGGTTCTGTGCATTATTTCTCAGACACAGCCCCTTTAAGAAAGGCTCCCTGGGGCGTTAGGCCATGTGTAAGCATTCTGATACTCCTGGAAGGAAAATGAATGAAGCTTGTGAGGTTGTACGCAAGTCCTGTTATTCATTTACTGCAGAAATCACTAACCTGCAGTACTGAATTACTGCAGGTTAGTGTTGCTCAAGGTAAATTGTTTAGCTTATCAGGGCCAGTGTTTGGGGGTGGCTAACAGGGCAATTACTCCGGGCCTCATGACACATGGGCTCTAAGTCTGCCTTCAGCTAAAAGAGGCATAGTTTGTAGATGGGCTTAGGGGTCCACTCACCAATTTCTGCCCTTTGCCTCTGCATGTCTAACACCGGGCCTTCTCCTAATATAGGTAACATGCCATTTACATGTGCAAATTGCTTTAAAATTGCCCTCAGTATTAATGTTAAGCATTATTTTTAGAAGGTAATGTGAATTGAATCATAAATTGTGGCAGAATAATGGTATCCTACTTTAACAAATGGACATTAATTTTAAAACAGGGAATCTAGGTTTAGAGGTCAAGAAGTTGTCTTGTCTTACTAATCTGTTATATTTTTTTGAAGGTGTGAATAAAGAGGTGAATAAAAAGGTAGATAAAGGTGGGCAGGTTGATATAGTGTATCTCAATTTTTCAGAAAGCTTTTGACAAAGTCCCTCATGTGAGACTCTTGGCAAAATTAAAAAGTCATGGGATAGGAGGCAGTGTAGTATTGTGGATCAGGAACTGTTTAAAAGATAGAAAACATAGAGTAGGGCTAAATGACCAATTTTATCAATGGAGAAAGGTGAATAGTGGAGTACCCCAGGGATCTGTGCTGGGTCCGCTGCTTTTTAACATATTTGTAAATGACCTGGAAATGGGAATAATGAGTGAGGTGATCAAATTTGCAGATGACACAAAATCATTCAAAGCTGTTAAAACACATGAGGATTATAAAAAAATTGTAAGAGCACCTTGATAAATTGGAAGACTGGATGCCCAAACGGCAGATGAAATTTAATGTGGACAAGTGCAAAGTTATGCACTTAGGGAAGAACAACCCAAACTGCTGCTACACGATGCAAGGTACCACCTTAGAAACCACCACTCAGGAAATGGATTTAGGCATCATGGTGGATAATACATTGAAACCCTCCGCCAGTGTGCAGTGATGACCAAGAAAGAAAATAGAATGTTAGGAATCAAAAGGAAAGGAATGGAGAATAAAACAAAGAATACTATAATGCCTCTGTATTGTTCCATGGCACAACCACACCTTGAATATTATGTGCAATTCTGATCATCATATCTTAAAAAGGATATAACAGAACTATAAAAGATACAGAGAAAAGCCACCAACATGGTAAAGGGGATGTAAGGATACCCCTGTGAGGGAAGGTTTAAAAGTGTAGTGCTCTTTGATTTGACAAAAAAAAAAATGGCTGAAGGGAGATATGATAAAGGTCTTCTATAAAAATAGATTGAATAGGGGAAAATAATTTTTTATGCAACACGTAATTGAACTCTGGAATTGGTTACTGGAGGATGTAATAAAAGCTGTTAGTGTAGCTGGGTTTAGAGAAGTTCCTGGAAAAAAGTCCATAAGCCATTATTAAAGAGGACTAGGGAAATCCACTGCTTATCCCTGGGATAAGTAGCATGGAATCTGTGTACCTTTTTTGGAAACTTGACAGGTCCTTGTGACCTGCATTGGTTGCTGTTGTGAACAGGATACTGTGCTTGAAGGACCCTTGTTTTGGCCCAGTATGGCATATTTTATGTTCTTATGACTATTTTCAACCAATTTTATAAAGAGACTTAGGGGCCCTTTTACTCAAGAGCAGGTGTAAATGTATGTGCATAGATATACAAGTACACACATTGTTTCATGCATTTTACAGTCAACATACGAACTTTGCTATTCTATCCATACTCCAACCACACTGCGCTTCCCGCAGTGCCTACAGGAAAAGTACGTGTTCAGGTCAATGTGTGGCTTTTTAAGATTTTCTAAAATCCATTTAACTCATATATAGTGCCATATACATGCTAAAATGACTTTATTTTATTTATTTATTTAGCTGTGCTTTTATACTACTTTTCACCGGGGTCAAAGCGGTTTACAAACAACTCAAAGATACAATAGAACAATGAACGAGATTACAATGAACATAGTGTGTAAACATTAATTATATACCAATAACTTAACTATTTACAATTATTTGAATTTGAAGAGGAGTATGGATTGGTGGGGTTAAGTTAGGGGGCCATAGTGTTCAGTAAATATATGAGTCTTCAATTGCTTCCTGAATGCTTTGATGCTCCTGCTGGTGACAGAGAGGGAGTTCCATAAGGTTGGTGCATATAGTTCAAATGCCCTTGAGCAGGCCTGCTGGGTGCTCTTGGTTTTTGAGTAAGGGACACTCAGGGTGTTGCTGTTGGATTGTTGGCTGGCTCTGCTTGGTTGGAAGGGGTTAGAGGAGACCGAGGAGGTGGAAAGAGGAGAGGCAGATAGTGCTTTGTGGGTTGTCATCAGTGTTTTGTATTTGGTGAGGCTGTTGAGGAGGAGCCAGTGAAGTTGCTTGAGGATGGGGGTGATGTGTTCTTGCCTTGGGGCTGCCAGTAGGGTGCAAGCGGCGGTGTGAAGGACTGTTTGTAGTGGGAGGTTGGTTGAATGTGGGAGTCCTTGATAGAGTTACAGTAGTCGAGGATAAGGAGGATTGCTGATTGGAGTGCTGTTCTGAAGTTGGGAGGGTCTAGAGGATATGGCAGAGGTGTTGAAGTGTGTGGATCTTGTAGAAGATTGAGTTTACCATATTTTTTATTTGTTGCTTAAAAGTGTGATTGTGGTCTAGAGTTATACTGAGATATTTCATTACTTGCTGTACTTTGATCTGAGAATTGTTCAGAGTAATGGATTCCGGGGGAGCAAATGTGGTATCCCTAGTGATGAAGAGGGCTTCAGTTTTCTTTTAGCTGATGGAGTGGTGGTAGCTTTTGAGCCATTGTGAAACTTTAGAGAAGCAGTGCTGTAGCTTTGCATATATGGGTTGACTGGTATGGAAGGGAGTGTAGATCAGGATGTTGTCAGCACATAGTTGGTAGTGTAGGTTGTGAGATTTGATTATTGAGCAGAGTGGTTGAAGATATATGTTAAAGAGAAGGGCAGAGAAGGTGGAGCCTTGTGGGATGCCTTGAGATTGGATAAATGGAGTGGAGAAGGTGTCTCCCATCTTGATTTTTTGCTGGCAGTTAGACAGGAAGAACTGGAACCAGTTCAACACAGTATTCTGAATTCCAATGGATTGGAGACATTGAAGATGGATGAGGTGGTTTACTGAGTCAAATGCAGCTGAGATGTCGAGAAAAACTAACCTTGTTGTGCAGACTGGATGCCTTGGATAAGTGTGTTTAGAAAAGAGAGGAGGAGGGTTTCAACTCGTAGTTGGGGTGGAAGTCATGTTGTTGGGGGTCAAGTGGAGCATGAATTTCAATATGGTCTTGGAGTTGTTGGCATAGCAGTTTTTCTATAATTTTGGCCTTGAAGGGGAGGCTGGTGATGGGCCTGTAGTAGGTAGGGTCCGATGGGTCGAGGTTGGGTTTTTTGAGTATTGGACAGATTGAGGCAGATTTGAGGCTGGCAGGCATAAGACCTTGGGTGAGAGATGCTTGAGTAAATTTAGTGATGAGAAGACTGAGCTCTGTTTTTGTTGCCTTGATCCAGGTGACTGGGCATGTTTATGTTTATTTAAAACTTAATGTACCGCCTATAACAAGCACTTCTAGGTGGTTTACAATCAAAAATTAAAAGCTGCAGAGAAAAGGAAAGGAATGCCATTTAAAAATCAAAGTAGGACAGGAAGAGTAAAAGCATAAGGAGAAAGAAGTAACTTGTGCATCATCGAGGAGGAGGAGAAAGGGGTGAGGAGGAAGGTTGAATGCTAGACAGAAGAGGTGGGTTTTTAATTTAGCCTTGAAAGACTTAAATGAGAGTTCTAGACGGAGGGTGGAGCGAAGCGAGTTCCAGAGTCTTGGGCCCAGGAAAAAGAAGGCAGATGAGCGAGTAGATTCCAAGTGTGCTTGTGAGGGGGAGGGGAGGGACATACGGTTAACATGTATAGACCTGAGTGAACGATGAGACGTGTGCAGATGAACCTGGTCGGCAAGGTAAAGGGGAGTGCCTGTGTGAATTGATCTGTGAACAAAGATGAGAAACTTATATTGGATACAAAATGAAACAGGGAGCCAGTGTAAACGAAGGAGGAGGGGAGTGATGTGATCAAAACGGGAAGCATGAGTCAAGATACGTGCAGCAGTATTTTGGACGTTGAAGACGGGCGAGCTGGGACTGGGGAAGACCTGCCAAGGAGACATTACAATAGTCGAGACGAGACATGACAAGAGAGAGAAGCAAGGCAGTCCGAGAGGAGGGGGAAAGGAAAGGACAAACAGCACGTAGTTGTTTTAAAGAGAAAAAGGAACGCTGAACAACCGAAGAAATGTGCTCCTTAAAAGAGAGAGAAGAATCAAGGATGACACCCAAATACCGAAGAGAAGAAACAAGCGGAATGGGCTGGGAAGACAGTAATGGAGCAGAGATGGGGGAGGGGCTCCCAAAAGTAAACCAGATAGAAGAAGTCTTAGAAGGGTTGATATGTAAGAAATTAGATGAAAACCAAGAAGCTACGGCAGAGAGACAGGTGTTCAGGGGAGTGATATCAGGGGTGTGAGAATCTGTGTGATGGAGGAATATATTGTCTGCATAGTAATACCATGCTGTTGAACCAGAAGGGCAAGGGGGACAAGGAAAACTTTAAATAGGAGGGGAGCGAGTACAGATCCCTGTGGGACACCACAGGGAAGAGGAGTGGGGGAAGAGGAAGATGACCCAGAGACAACTGAGAAAGACCGACAGGAGAGAAAGGAACAAAACCATTGAAGTACCGTGCCGGAAAGACCAGCATCCCGAAGACGTGCTAGAAGAGTGCGATGATCTACCAGATCGAAAGCAACAGAAAGATCAAGAGAAACAGTGAGAATGAAAAGACCATAATCGTGAGCAGAATGTAGTTCGTTGAGAAGAGAAAGAAGAACAGATTCAGTGCTTTGACCAGGACGGAAACCAGATTGATATGGGTGAAGAGTGAGGGAAGCTTCAAGGTGGGAGGAAAGTTGGGAGAAGACCAATTTTTCGAGAAGGTTAGAAAGGAAAGGGAGAAGGTGTTGAGTAAGGAGATGATGGCTTCAATATGGTTTGTCCTTATGGGGTGGAAGGATGACCAGGGAGTTACGGTGGTTGATGACTTTGGTGGAGGGAGATCTTTTAGCTGAGGTTGACATTGTAGTTGGTTGTAGAAGTCTGCAAGCTTTTAAGGGTTGATTATATTTCCTTGAATAGGCTTGGTAGGGAGTTTAGTTAGTTATCCACAATGTTAAAAAGTTCTCGTGGACGGTTGAAAAATGAGTTGATTAGCTTGGAGTGGTATTATTTTTTTGCACTGTCTGATGTCCTGTATTTGTCTAGTAGATTCATGTAGTGGATGCAGTTGGTGGGGTATTTGGTTTTCTGCCATTTTCGCTGTAGTTTCTGTAGGTGGGTTTTGCTTCTCTGAAGTTCTGATGTGTACCATGGGGTTTTAGGTATTTTGTTGAGCTTTTGATATGTGTTGGTTGGCGCTGCTGCAGCTGTCTGGATGGTATTGTTTCATAAATCTTGGAATGCTTCGGAGTCATTAGCGCTGTCAAGAGGAGGGAGTATGTTGTTGAGAAAGTCTTCTTTATTGAAAGTTTTGAATCTTTTCTTTGTTGGTTTAAAAGGGGTTTGAGAAGGACTGAAGCGGGAAGGGAGACTGAAGTTGATGAGGTAATGGTCGGACCAGGGAACAGGTTGTATTTGTGTAGAGGGTATGGGGAGGGGAAGGGGGTGCAATTGTTGATGAAAATCATGTCGAGGATGTTGTCTTTGTTGTGGGTGGGGGTGTGAATTATCTATTCAAAGTTGATGGCTTTCATAGCATCTAGGAAGGTGGTTTTGGTGGAGGGACGGTAAGTTGAAGTCTCCTAATAGAATGGTGGTTTTGTTAGACTTGGTAGTCATGAGCATATGTTCCAGGATATTGGTTAGGTCAGAGGCAGGGGAGGTTGGTGGCCGATAGACAAGGCATAATGAGATGTGCTTATTCGTGATGGTTAGAGTGTCTGATTTGCTTGTGCTATAGAGATCTTGGATGCTGAAGTTGTGTTGGAGTTTGGAGAAGATCAACTGTTTCAACACAATAACCGACTGGCTTCTCAATCAGAACATGAGAATAAATTTCAAGAAAACCGAAGTACTCATAGCCACAAGAAACAAGCAATTTGCTCCGCCAACCACCCTCACAGTAAGAGATGCAGAACTCCCAATCAAGACCTCCATAAAGTACCTCGGTGTGATACTCGATCAACAACTCAATCTTAAAGAACACATAAAGAAAACAGTAAGGTCAATTTACTACAAACTAAAAACACTGCGCCACCTGAAACCAATGATGGAGACCAAGGACTTCCGTACAGTCTTCCAAGCAATAGTCACACCACATTTTGACTATGCGAATATCATCCTTCATGGCCTCCCCAAGAATACTCTAAATCCACTTCAACTGGCGATGAACGCGGCAGCCCGCATCTTATCTGGAGCTTCTATAAGGGATCATATAACACCAATTCTGATCGATCTGCACTGGCTCCCGATAAACTGCAGAATAACATACAAAACCCTCCTCATCACATTCAAAGCTATTAATAAATTATCTCCTGCATCGATCTCAAACCTCATCACCCTCACACCAAACAACAGACCCAGGAGACTAGTAGCAGAAAACACACTAGTTACTCCTAGCATCTCCACAAAATGGACACAACAAACTACTAACAGAGCTTTTGTGTCCTATGCTCCCAAATGCTGGAACAAACTACCTCCAAATATCAGATCAATCAGGGATATCACCCAATTTAGAAAGTCCATCAAGCACTACTTATTCACTCTGCACTTCAGGCTACCATACACCCAATAGAACCGGCCCCCACCTCACTCAGATAACTCCTACACATAACAACAACCCAGAACAAAAAATCAAAACGTAATAACACTGTATTCTTGTCAAACTCAAATTTTGATGTAACCTATCTAATGTATATATAATTATGTATAATTATGTAGATAGTTATCCCCAGTTTACACCCAGTTTATCCTCCCTGTTATCTGTAAACCTAGATCAGTCATGTATTGACAGGTATGTTGTTGTTCAATGTAAACCGCACTGATGATGAATAGTGCGGTATATAAAAAATGTTAAATAAATAAATAAAATAAATAAATAAAGATGAGCACTCTGCCTCCATGATGTTGAGATAGAGGGCAGTGATGTACTTGGTAACCTTGGGGAGGGGGGAGGTGGTTCAATAGGACTGCGTCTGCTTCATGTGTCCAGGTCTCTGTTATGCACAGGATGTCTAAATCTTTGCTTGTGGTGAGATCTCTAATTGGTTGGATCTTTTTCTTGATTGAACGGGCATTTATAAGAGCTCAGTTAAGTATATGTGTAGAGTGAGAGGAGAAAGAGTATGTACTTGTTGAGTGCGGAAAGGTGGGAATGTGTATTAGGTGGGGTGTTTTTCTTGGTCGTGTGAATGAATAAGGAAGGGAGGATAAAGAGTAGGGGAGGCATGGGGAGATGATGAAAAGACTGTGGGGGGAGTAGGTAGGCATTTGAGGTTAAGGTTAGCACAATGAGGACTAGGAGAGCATAAAGAGTCACATATATGGAGGGCATAGAGATGCTGTGTGTTGGTACCTTGTTCAGGTGGGTGGTTGAGGGTGATTCAGAGTGGTCCTGTTCTGTTGGTGTCCTCATAGCTGTTGGAGTGGAATGATTGGGTGGTGCTGGCTGAAGGGTGTATTGTCAGGTGGTTTCTACCATATCAAGTGGTTTGTGGTCTTGTGGTCCAGTTTATTGGAATATGATTGTTTCTGGTGGTGTCTTGCTGGGAGCTGTTGCTGGGCTGTCAGGGGATGACGCCTGTTTGGAGGCACAGTTGGTGTTACTATCATGAGGTGCTGGGAAGCAGTTGTTTTAATTGTTGCACAGCTTATTGTCATTTCATAACTACCAAAATGCTATAGCGAGAGAGAAGCCTGTCATGGGCACTGATATTTTAATGATACCAATGTTAAATGATTAGAAACAAAGTTTGTGAGGGAATCCCTCAATCCTAAAACACGTACAGTGTATGACAATTGAATGGGAACTGTTTCTCTATTAAAAAGTGATTCTCTGACTGGCTGACAGCACAGCTGATCAGTAGCAAATCATAAGTGAACATTGTCTTAACAGTAAATTGCTGCGCTTTGTTTTCACTGAGCAGATTCCATCTTCTCCAGATTTTGTTTAACTTTTTTTTTTAATTGGCAGGAGTCCGTGTTGGTGCAAAGGTATGAGGTGCCCTAGGGGAACCTTGTTCCCAGTGCTGCCCCTGCTCCACCCCGTGCCCATTGCCATCACTGCTGCCCCTCTCTAGGATGTACAATGGCAGCAATACATTTAAAAAAACACTGTGGCACTGGCATTACCTTCTGTTCCTGTGCCGCAATGCCACTCGCCCTTCTGCCGCCACTCCTATTCCGCTTCCTTCCTCTTAAAAGAAGTGGGATTGCAGGGAGGTGGAAGCATGGATAGTATTGCAGCGCCAAAACGGAAGGTAACTCTGGTGCTATGGTGCCTTTTTAAATGTATCACCACCGCTGCATGTCCTAGAGAGGGCAACAGTGTTAGCAATGGGTGCCCCCTGGCAAATTGGTACTCTAGTCAGTCGCCTAGTTCACCTAATGGTCACGTCAACCGTGGCAGTAGTAAGGCTTGTACTGGACTTTCAGGAGCTAGCAACTTTCTAACTGCTTTGATATTGGTTATTTTTTTCTTTGCTATAAGCTTATTTGAAAAACATACCAAGTATATCTTCAGTATAAATAATACATTTGAAATTTTCTATTTGTCAGCATATAGTACTAATGAATAAAAACGTAATATGCAGTACTAGCGCAGGTCTATAGTAAATAAAGTGAATTGCAGGAAAAAAAATCAAATATTAATATGAAATTCACATATTTGTACCAAAAATGAATAAAACATATGTTCTTTCTGCTGTAGATGTTTCCTGGGCTCGTTGCCCACTGTGTAGCTCTCCTCTCTCCCATTCTCTGAATAAATCAGCTTGTGAGCTGCAGTAGTTTTTTGGCAGGTTGCTAGTTTCCCTGTGCTAACCAAAGATGAGAAAGATCCTCCTGAAAGGCCAATTAAGAAGTGCAACATGGCTCTTATCGCTTGCGTCAATGTCCCTAGGCTGTCAACAAGAACTTAATGAGGAAGCGTATCAGAAATCCAGGAAAAAGCTATGGTCTGTACTAATGAGGGAGACACCACTGGCCGTTTCATTTTTATCAATTAGGCTTCTGTGTGGCACTGTTCCTTCATCCGTGCTGTCCCTTCTTTTCTCCTTCAGTTTCAGCCCAGGCCACGGATTTTGTAAGCAGTTTGAGTTAACCTGCTATGTAATGTGAAGTCTAGTTACCGTTCTTTTGACAATAGTTCCTTCACTGCGGTTCCCTTTATTATAGAGATGTAGTTTGAGGATATCAGTGCTGAATTAATTCATCCTAGCCATTGAAAAGGCAAGTTATATAATGTTGTTAGATTAGAAAGACTTTAGCAGTGGATCGAGTCAATACCTGAGAGGTCTTCTGTTTATGAATGATGATAGTACAGTTTGCTGGTGTTTCCATTCAGGTACTGTGAAAAAAAAATTGGGATTATATTATCCTTTTTTCTTAAGCCTAATATTTTTGCTGGTTTTATCACTTGATTATCTTGGAAACTCAGAGACCTCAAAACTCTGGTCCATGAGAGGCATGTTGCTTTTCAGAATGCACAAAGGAATACTCATGAGAGATATATGCATGCATCACTTTACTTCAGCATTTCCCAACTTTTGTTCTGTTATGGCACATTAGATACTAAGTTTCCTTTATTGCAGTTTACAACCACCTTTCCTCTTCCCCTCTCCCCACCTGGTATCATAAATTTCCTGGCATTATCACTTCATTTACCATGGGGGTCATTCCAAACAGCTATTAGCAGGGATATACAGACGGTTTGGATGTACATCCCCCACTAATTGTTATTAGCCGATTAGGCCCCCTAATCTCCCTGCATGTACAGGGCCAATGTGTGGGGAGCTCTGGACAGGGGTGGGAGGGGGCAGCGACAGGGTGGAGACTGGGCAGTGTGGAGGCAGGCCCACAATTCTGGATGTATAGGGCCTATCCAGGTCATGGCCCTGTACCTCCGGCTTGGGGGAGATGGCCGGGGAACTTATTCTACCTTGGAGGTGGAATAAGTCCCCCCAACGTTGGTGGCCAGCACTGGAGGAACCCCCCCCCCCCCCCGAACAAGTGAGCCGGGGTAGGAGGAGCCCTGCTGCCCTATCCCGGCAGTGGCAGGCCCCTAAGGGGGTCGAGTGGCGGGGAAAATCAATTTCTGTGTATTGTGGGGGCTCGGGGCTCCTGCATGATGTCTGGTGCCATGGCGATGGGATGCCGCAGAACTGGGGCTCCAGTTGGAGTATAGGGAGGGTTAGCCGGACATGCCCCGATCAGACCCTGGCATCGGCACCATTTTTCCTTTTCTCCCAGCCACTGGCATTAGCAATCTCCCTTCCCTCTCCTTCTACCCCCTTAGCATCAGCCCCTCCTCTCCCATCCCTCTGGTATCACCAACTTTTATTCCATTTCCTTCTCTTTCCCCCCCCCCCCACTTTGATATTAGAACCATTTTCCATTCCCTCTCCTCCCACACCTTTGCCATCACACCATCTTTCCTCTCCCCCCCCCCCCCCCTCGCTTTGGCTCTTTCGATGGCCTCAAGAGAAATAAGTCAAAGAGTGCTCCTTACCTGCTGCTGCTTCCTCCTTTGCCATATTCCTCCTGAAGTCAGAACCATGCAGGGTTCTGTAGTCTTGCAAGATCTACTGGCATCACCAGCTTCCAGCTTCAAAAGCAAAGCTGGCAGAGGAGTAGGGAGGTAGCAGCAGGTAATGACGCCCCTGCCAGAGGAAGACGATAGAACAGTGGACTGGGCAAATGAGGGAGAAAGACTGCCAAGAGCAGCGACAGCTTTCATTCCCAGTGGTCTTGCTTGTACAGGAGACCAAAGATATTAGATACAGTTGCTCAGAAGTACATGGTTCAGAGTAAGGCATTTAAAAAAAAATACTGTCAAAATGCTAACGTTAGAAAATCCCAATAGAGAAATTGTGGCAAAGGATAAAATAGCCTGAATGTGTTTAAATAAAGAACAAAAACAAGTGATTCCAAATAACCCCATCAAATGCTAGGCAGATTATAAATGCAAATAAATAGTTTACCTTAAATTGTGTGTATGAAGATTACAGAAGTCAAAAGAATAATTTGGAGAGCAGGAATATATGGAACAAAGGGGCTTGTTTACTAAAGTGCGGTAGCCGGTAGCACAGGGTTTAGTTTGGTGTTAATTTGTGTTTTGGCCATGTGTTAGCCAGGTGGGGTTTGGGCGGAGCTTTGGCAGAGATTGGGCAGTTTCAGCTGCATGCTAGTGGTGCTTCTGAGCCAGAAAGATGCTGCTAGCATGGGTGCAACTACTGCCAGTCTTCTACCGGCTGGTAGCTGCACCTGCTGTGCCAGCATGTTGCCAACACACAGTATGGGCATGCTTCCCACAGAGAATAATGCCCTGGCACCTTCCCAACATGTTCCATGGGCCAGGAACCATTTTGGAGAGAACTAGGCAGTCATCTAGGGAGTCTGCCTTGGCTAGAATACGACTAATCCTGACAGCTACAGAAACCCAAAGAGCCTGCAGCACCAACAGAGTCCTGCAGGGTGAAGTGGCACAAGTATGCTTCCGGTACCCGCTGTCAGCATTGGCACCTGCACAAGATCATTGCAGCTGTGCTGCTGTACTACTGCTCTGGGAATGGTGGGAATAAGTCTGAAAATGTCTCTAGGGACCCCAAGACATCTGCATTCGCCCACACACAACAGAGGCTGAGTTGTGCCTGTGGACCCAAGCCCCCATGCCATCAGCTGTTGCAGTGCAGATGACTTCTGAAGCCAGAGTGCAGACAGATGACAAGGGGAGTTCCTCTGCTACACCAACAGCCCCCCCCCTCCTTCTTCCCACATGGTATTGCTGTAGTTGGGGGAAGGCATGCTAGGACAACCTCAAATGAGTGAACAGCCAGATTTGGTGAGGGGTTTGAAGTTAGGCCCTCAGCTCAGTGATACAGCCTTATCTGGGCCACATAGCCAGGGCTGGAGACAGCTGAAGACATTTTAGAGGTGGAGCATGTATATGAGGTGATGCAAATAATGGCAAATGGACTTGCAAATCATTGCATATTCTGACCATCACCTTCCCTGCATGGAGGTCCACATAGTGCTATGTATATGTACCTGGGGGCTATGCTGCTGCAATGGGCTCTGTTCCTGGGGGGCCATGGTCCTTCACTCCAACCATAGAAGGACATGTCTGAGGTCTACTGGCTCATGTGCAGGTGCAATATACCTACATTTCTATCACTGAACATTGGTTTGCTTGGTTGTAGGTCCTTGATCAGTGTGGTTGCCTGTGGTATGTCTGCAGAGCTCTCTCCAAGGTGGGAGTATAGGTGTACACTGGTCTGTCTCCAATCCCTTGGTTGGTCAAGAGGTTGTATCTGTGCAATGTGGAGTCCTTTGTTGGCAGGTAGCCAAGCTATGAGTTCCCCACATCTGTGTGGTTATTGCTGATCTGCAGAGCCCCCGCCCCCTCGCCCCGCCCCGCCCCGTCCCGTCCCGCCCCCCCCCTCCCCCTCCTTTTCTCACATGGAATATTATGCCAGACATCTAAGGGTAGTGACAGAGGTATGGTAACCTGTCCTCTTCAACCTAGATAATCAGGCACCCTGAGTGCGTCAGGGTGAGACAGGTTCATGTGCTTGTTCCACATGAATGGCACTGTTGACACCTAGCCTGCACCTATGCAGGACCCCCTGATCCTTTAGATATACAGTAGCATTTGCCCCCATATCCCACAGAAAGATTCACAGCAGGGTCTCTCTTCATTTGTTTGCTTTCCTAATTTGCATTCCATGTCCCCCTTGTACTTAGGCACATCCTGCTACACAACTCATAGCCAATTTCCAAGTCTACCCTCTCTATCTGGTCCTGGTCACTTCTTACATGCCCTGTTTGTGGGGTTGAGGATCATGCATTGCTGTCTGATTTCTCTGCATGGGTTTTGCTGACTACCAGCGGCCATTACATAGCATTGGTAGTAAGCATATATAGAGCGCACGCCTTAGCAATATGCATGTGCTCTGGCTGCACATTGGCTATGATCATGCTACTTTTGAAACTACAGTCAAACCTCGGTTTTCATTTGCCCCGGTTTTCATACGCTTCGGTTTTCAACGTCTTTTTTGACTGAGATTTTGTCCCGGTTCTCATACATCGCTTCGGTTTTCAACGTCTTTTTTGACTGAGATTTTGTCCCGGTTCTCATACATCGCTTCGGTTTTCAACGTCTTTTTTGACTGAGATTTTGTCCCGGTTCTCGTACATCGCCTCGGTTTTCGTAAAGTACAGTACTGTAAATACATACACTCTCGCGCTGCACACCGGTCTGTATACACTGCCGGAACGCCCGCCCGGTCCCTGCAGCACTGCCCCCCGGACTCACCGATCGCCAGCGTGATGAGAAGCGAAAGCCAGCTGAGCACGTAAATGAAACACATCCTCGAGCCTGGTCAGAGTCAGAGAGGCAAGGATTGCGCAGAGAGGAAGGCCCCGATCTCATCCACCGCCTGCCCGTTCTCTGGAGCGCCCCCTCAGGCTCGGAGGTAGCAGGGAAGAAAAGCTGTCAATGTAAGCAGGAGATGTTGCATGAATGTGGGAGGCAGTTCTTTCTCTTGCAGGGTACGTCTCAAGCTATATCATTAAGATTTTCTGCCATTCTGAAGCATTGAGCAGATAATGTAAAGGTATTTTAATGGGCTGAATCCAATGTGATTCCGAAGAGAGCTGGGCACAGCAGCTTGTCAGGGGTGGCTAAGGCCAGATGTTAACATACTGTACTGTACAGTACTGAACTTAGCTTGCTTTCAGTGATGTTAAATGTTCATTTATCCATTTCATTAGTCATTTATATTTATTTCTCATTGTTTTATGTATGTAAAAATATAGTTATTCTCTATAAAATGTATTTTTTGTGAATATTTTTGGGTGTCTGGAACGGATTAATTGGATTTACATTATTTCTTATGGGAAATATTGCTTCAGTTTTCATACGTTTCGGTTTTAGTCAGACTTTTTGGAACGGATTAATCATGAAAACCGAGGTTTGACTGTAGAGTGGCAGTCCTTCCCTACTGCACCCACGGCCCGCTGCTTCTAGCATAGCTGCTCTACCTCCAGCATGCTAAATTTGCATGCTAACCAAACATTAGCCCCATGCTACCTGCAGTACTTTAGTAAACATGCCCCTAACACCTCCATTTGTTAACACTTAGCATGTGATAATAGTGTTGTCATACTCTGCCAGAAAGCTCATTTATGCACTTTCTGAGATCTGTCAGGTACTTGTGACCCAGATTAGTTTCTGTCAGAGAAAGGATGCTGGGCTTGATGGACCTTCATCTGAATCAGCATGGCTTATCTTATCTTTAAATATAATTTTTGCAGCATACTCTAGTTTGTGGTCAGTTTCCATAGTTGGTTATCTTGAAAATCAGTCCTGTTTGAGAATCTTGACGCACAAATATTCTAGCAGCAGTCTGGGTGCTGAAGAAATTTTTGCATGTTGTGACAACTTTATTGGGCTAATACAAATGTAATCCCCTCTATAAGATCACTCAAAATATTATAAATTTGAACTAGATCTTATTGTGTAGTCTATTTATTGATTGTTTTTTCCTTTTTGTATATATGTACTGTGATAAGGAAGCTTATCATAGTTCAGGAAGGAGCTATAATAGAGGTGAATTGGCTCTGAACAAGCAACCTGTCTTTTCTGGTAGAAATAATAAAACAATGTTTCCATAAAAGACTACCAGTCCCAGAATGCACCAGGTTTCCAACAGCCACTAGAAGAGCTGAAGTGGGGAAACGTGTGTTCAATCAGGAGAGCTATGAGGTAATCCCCAAGCACTCATCTCCAAGGGCAGGGCTTGATTCAGCACAGCTGCGCTGTGCTAGGGTGGAGCAGCCCTCTAAACAGGTTAAAAGTAAAGCTTATTCTACACATCAGGATCATCTTTTTCATGATCATCATCATCAGCAGGAGCAGAGGCAGCAGAAGCCAGAGCTCAAGGACAGAGAGAGCAAGAAACACTTTGGAAGAAAGAAGAGAGAAGCATCTGGGAGGTCTAAAGGAGTCCATAGCAGTACGTGTGCTGGGAGGCATTCCAGAGGCAAGCATACTCCATTGGACTGGAGGAAACCAGAGGAGTGGGGTTGCAGAGCCAGGAATCCCCGGACGGGACCTGTGAGGGTGACGGCTGCATTTGGAAGGGGCCCTAAGACCAGTGCAAGAAGGTATGTGAAGAGAGACCCAGTGTCCAGGGATCTTGATTGGAAGGCTGGACATCAAAACTGGACTACATACTGGCCAGGATATTTGGAGAGGAACCCTAACAGCAATGGAAGCTCAGGTATGAACACTGATCTATGCCCTAGCTTTTCACTTGGAAGACAGCAGGGAGACAAGTATTGTCCTGAGAGTGCTCCATTAAGAAATTCCTCTGTGCCAATCCATGATATTGATTCTATGATAGTTGAAGAAGGAGGAGATATTGTAAATGAACAGTGTGAATACATGGATTGCTCTCTGTCTAAACTTCTGTGGTAATATACTTTTACAAAATACAACAACCATCACAAAGAAATATAAACTTGTTCTTTGATCTACTCATAAAAGCTTTTGAGCAGGATTTGAGCCACGTTTAAAAAGTAAACCAGCCAAGAGGTTTGCAGCTGGTTAATTGTTAGCAATTGAGCCTTGCTTAATTACCTGTGAGCTCTGAAGAGACACTTCTGGGTGTGTGTGAAAATACCAGAAGTTAGCCTTGAAAAAAGAACAGTTTTTCATTACTTTGTGGGTTTTGTTTGTTTTTGAAGCACTGCTAAAAAGATATTAGCAGGAGCCCACAGAAAAGACCTTTCTGTTCCCATCAAGGTCTTTATGATTTGATTTGATTGCTTAAGAAGTTCAGTTGTTGTTTTTCCTGATTTGTTTTTCTAAGTATAATACTGAAAGCAAGTATCCTTTTTGTGCTACCAAGCAAATCTGTGATGGGAGAAATAACCCCATAAATAAAATATATCTTCTTTGCTTTACACTCGAGCAAGCACAACTAATTTATTTGTGAACGGCTGATTCTGGTATGAATGGACTACATTTCCCACAATCCTTTGCAAGTCATATTAATATTTGCCTTTGCCAAGACTCTGGACATTCTCACCCAGCGCCCTCGTTTACAGTACATAGACTGCTCTTTTTTTAAAATATATACTATATTTAATAATAACTATTTAGGACCATCAAGGGACTTTCTGGAATCATCGAGCCAGAGTACCAAACATTCTTTCCCTCAGCTGAGCAGTCTCTAGCTTCAGCACAGCACTGTAGTAAAATGCATTTGCTCTTCCAGACCCATGTGGACACCCTCCACAGTAACATGACCAGCCTCTCAGGAGAGGTGGCAAATCTGCACCAGTGAGTTGTCCAAATGAACCCTTCCACTGATTGACTGAATGCTGCTGCTACCAATGACTTTCAGAGCCGAATGCTGCAGTGACTAATCTGACTGATTTATTTGCAGAATGATTACCTCCAGCACCTATGCAGACTGCAAAATCACTTGGAGGTCATGAAAGCAGCAGCCAATCTTCTGGTGGGCTAATTCTAGCTCCCTCAGGGAGTCAACCAAACCAGAGAGGATGTGGACGACCCAGAAAATACCAGCGATGACACATGTGAGAACACATGGACTGTTGTTGACAGTTGGCCACATGGCTGGTGCAAGGTATTGGGCACCCACGGCAAACCATCAGCTTGATGATCACCCCCTGATTTTGAATATTGCTCTCAACAGTCATGATCATCTGAACATCACCATTCCAATAACAATCCTGTGGCAATGTATCGTTGGACATCAACATTTTAAATATTATACTTTGAATTGTATATATGTATGTGCCTTCTCTTCCTGCAGTTTCTGTAAAAGAATGTGCTGCTGGCTCTTTGACTCTGTGTGTCTGTCATATTTCATAGTATTGCTTTGACAGCTGCTGCCCTAGGCAACCACTTAGCCTTGCATAATGGTTGGGCCAGTTCTGGCTGTCGAGTGTAAATGTTACATCAGAGGTTCCCAACTCCAGTCCTGGAGGGACAAACACCATTCAGGGTTTTAGTCTATCCCTAATGAATATGCATGAGATACATTTGAATACAATGGGGGCAGTGAATGCAAATGCATCTCATGCATATTTATTAGGGACAGCCTGAAAACCTGAATGGTGTTTGGCCCTCCAGGACTGGAGTTGGGAACTTCTGTGTTACATGCTATGCTATAATAAAACTCATTAGCATTGACTGAGGTCACTGTGAGGCCAATGTCTCATGGGGGTGGGAGGTTCTGTGGCACATGGGTCAAAGCTGTAGAGCAAGATGCATTAGAAAAGTGGTCATAATGTTGGCAGATAGCAAATGCCATGCCCTATATATGCTGTCATGGTCCTCCATTGCACGTCATACACAACTAGTTAACGTGCACTCTGATAGTGCATGACAGTGTTCAGGCATTTGGGTCTTTATATAGCACTGATATTGTCCTGATTTGATACATGCAACATTGTATATTAATGACCCTTCGAACCACCATAATGGGTGTTGGAAACATGGATAAACATATGCATTCTATAATGAGGGGCTGAGTATCCCCATGCACATACTATGAAATCTGACAGCCACTCTATAGAATGTACCAGTGGTGATGTCACACACCAATAAGGCTGCGAATATGCTGAGAATGCCTTTGACCTAATCATGCCCTTTCTCCAACCACAGCTGAGTGTCCCCGCATGGCATTGTACATGGCCATCATGTTTAAGAAGTGAAGAAGAATGTTTCCCCTCATGACTAGCGTCAGGGCAGGCAGTGAGGAGAGGCCATGGACACCAACAGCATGGACAATTGCAAAACTGCACCTCCTGAAATTTAGCTTTATATGGACACATTGCAAAGGAGAAACAGAGAAACATGATGGCAGAAAAGACCACATGGCCTATCTAGTCTGCCCTTTTATATCAACTATTACAATACTCCCCTCTTTTCCTTTAGAGATCCTCTGTGTTTGTCCCATGCTTTTTTGAATTCAGATACTGCCCTCATCTCTACCACCTCCACTGGGAAACTACTCCACGCATTTACCACTCTTTCTGTAAATCATTGTGGAGAGATTAGGCAGACACATAGGGTTAATTAACAAAGTCACCCATGTGAGAAAGGGGGTGCCTTACCCATACTGGACCATCTGACCATGGCCAGGGATGCTGTGAGTGGTCTCCATATACAGCTGCATCTTCAATACAGCCTCCATCAGTTATTCCATTTCAGGCTACTGAATGCTCTGTTCTACCTCAATGCTATTCATTTATTGTGGGAGAATGTACTCAGATACAGCTACTGCACCATCCAACAGGGAGTGGGAGCTTCTCCAGATCCTCTTAATCCATCCATCAACTTCCTCAGAAATCAGCTAAGTCCTAGGATGGTTCATGAGGGAGGACCTCTGGGGATACCATATTGTCCTCCTCTGCTTCTAGGACCAAGCCATAGTTTGCTCAGGTGGTACAGTGGAGTGGGCAGTATAGGGATCAGAGTGAAACATGTCCTTGTGTGGTGACAATACCAATTATGACTCTGTTTCCAGAAAAAACATTGGAGAAAGGCAGGCAGTGGGTGGATGCAGCTTTGCTGGTTCAACCAGACCATGTATTCTGCAATTACTTCCTCTCAAGCTACCTTGCCACCTACAGATGGGGA
Organism: Ichthyophis bannanicus; assembly: GCA_033557465.1. NCBI lineage: Eukaryota > Metazoa > Chordata > Amphibia > Gymnophiona > Ichthyophiidae > Ichthyophis > Ichthyophis bannanicus. Next base: position 760,132,567 of record CM066031.1, on the reverse strand, counting down.
AATGGATGTCAGCACAGGGTACCTTAGTATAAATGCTGAGCTATAGCTTGAATGGATGTGTGTATAGTGCAAGCTGAGATGATTTATCATCAGCTGCCCCAAGTGAGCAACGGTGGGCCCCTGTGTGATACCACTGTGCTCCCATGGTTACACGGAGGTCCAGCAGCCATTGTGCTCTCCAGGAAAGGGGACCAAGGCAATAGACCAATGCAAGGGCCTCAGAAGCTGCCTAATAACCAAGAGCCCTATTAATGGATTTTGCCACACTATATCACCAGACCCCTAGCAGGCTAGCTACAGGAATCTTTCTGGCACAGCAAACCCCCTAGACACCAATCCCATTTCTCATATTCAGACCTTTGCAGACCCACATTGGGTCTGAGGATAAGAGCCCTAATATGACTATACCCACCACCCTGTCATGACAAGGGATTGTCCATTAGAGAAGTGTAGCCCTGATGACTTTGACAAAGATCATAGAGCATAGTGGTCGAGAGTGGGCAACATATGTTACATGGGCAAGGCCTACATGTCTCCTCAGTTATATACTCGCACAAGTCATTTCCTTGACCACATATTGTGATGAAGCTGAAGCCATTGAAGCTATAGACTTAGAAAAAAACACTGTTTATTATAAAGCAACTGACTCACAGAAGGTGCAGTTACCTAAAAGTGTAGCTAGAGGGAGCAGGCACGAGGCTGCAGAAGCTAAGCTGACACACCCAGGTTTCGAGAATGCAGGAGCTAATCAGGTACACCTGGGTAGAGAGCCAGGAAGCTCAGTGGAGAAACGGCTTTATAAACAGTGCTCAGAAGGAAGAAAGCAGAGAGGACCTCGAGCTGAGAGAGGAACTGAGAGAAGAGGACCTCGAGCTGAGAGAGGAACTGAGAGAGGAACACAAGTTCAGAGAGGAACTGAGAGGGGACCTGAGAGAGGAACCTCACATACTGAAAGGCAGAGAAGCTTGGAGTACCTACAAGGAAGAGCTAAGTTCCAGGGAGGACAAGGCCGTTCCAGAAAGCTCCAGGAGCCAGTCTTCAGGGAAGACGATAGAAGGAGACTGCCAGGTAGAGCAAATACCAGCAGAGCACGTCTCAAAGATCCAAGGTACAGTTATATTTCCTTTCCAAGATGTGAGCCAGCTCGTAGAAAAGCTTATAACCCAGAGAGCCGTACTGATAGGAAACAAAGCTGGGAAAGGCGTGTGAAACCTTTACAGAGAGGCATAGTAAAAAGCCATAACAGTTATTTGCCAAACCAAGACCAGCAAGGCTGGGGAATATTGGAGAGATCTATTGAACTACAACCTGCCTTATCCAGGGAAAGCTCAGGATTAGCTGACAACACGGCTGAACAGGAACCTATGCAAATAGAGGTGATAGAACCAGATCCGTTGCAGTTAGAGCACCCAATGGACTGCTCACTCTGTGTTTCCAAGAGTCTAGAGTCTCTCACAGAATTGTAACAGGCAGGACATGCTTTAACATATCTTTTTGCTTTTGCTAAGCTGAAAGAAGAAGTTTTGTATTTGTTTTTCCTCTTGTGTTGAAAACCTGTTAGAATGCAAAGAACTGTGAAGCATCTGTAATAGTTACTGACTTTGTAAATATTTTGGCATAAACCCTGAAGTAAGGTACATTCTGTTTTTGTCTTCCTGGAGAACCTTTTTTGCAACAAAGGGAATAAAAACCATTTAAGTTTAACCCTGCACAAGGCTCACAACTATTTCTTTATGAAGTGGGACTAAAAAGACCATGATGCAACTGGTCTAGAAAAGTTTTTCCTTCTTCAACCAACAATAAGTGTCTGCCCTCTCCTTTCTGCACGCTGCCACTAGGAGGAGCTGTGACAATATCCAGAGTGCCCAAGCTGTGTATAATTCTTCTTGATGACTCACCATGGCCTATAGACCTTGCTTCTCCCATACTCTGCATCCTACGTGCTAGGTAGCGCAGTGCCATGCAGTTGCAACACACTAATGTCAGGGAGGTAAATGCACATGCCCCTGAGATTAATACAGGTCTCTGCTAGATCCATGGCCCAATCATGCACTAACAGTGCACTTTAGCAAACATGCCCCATAGTACATTAGTAGAAATGTAAAAATATGTAATGCTTAGTAATATAAGGCACAAGCTATAATAAAAATGAAGTTAACTCAATTTAAGACTTCTGGAATTTTAGCATGGATTAATTTCTCATCCAGCTGACTCTCCAATGTATGGTTATGGGAAGTGATAGATGTCTTATAATGTTAAACAATGCACAAATAGTCTTTTGCTAGTAGGCAGAAATCAGGAACTGTATTGTGCAGGGGACCGTAAATATAGAACTAGGAATAATTAAAACATAATCAGACTGTAAAATATGTTTTGTCATGAAAGTCAAAATTGTAGTCTGTAATCCACATATTCTACTTGCCAACAGAAAGTTCAACTCTGTGGGAGTCCTTGTTACCAACAAGTAGCTCAGTTCATAGGTGAAGTTGATCTTGTGTCCAGGAACTGTGTCCAGCAGCACAGTCTCTGCAGTAACAGGATCTGGTTGAAATTAATACAAGGATGGAGGGTTAAGTGACTTGCCCAAGGTCACCAGGAGTGCCAGGGGGGATTGAATCCTGGTTTCTTGGTTATCAAGCCACTGCCTTAAAACAATAGGCTACTCCAATAGTGAGCATTCCCTTTGTTGCTAAAATCATAGAAAAATCATCCAAATACAACTCCAGGACCATGTAGACCTCAACGCCCCCCTAGACAACCATCAATTTGGCTTCCGACCTTTTCATGGAGTCAAAACTCTATTGATATCCTTGTTTGACCACCTCATCCAAGGTCTAGATAACCCCAAATGTACCTTCCTTTTAATTTTCTTAGACATTGCCTCAGCATTCGATAACATCAATCACAACACCCTCATAACCAGACTAACACAAACTGGAATAGGAGGAACAGTCCTACAATGGTTTATATCCTACATCTTGAACTGCAGATTACATATACAACTAGGTAATGAGCCCCTGATTACCTTCCCACAAGACCAAGGTATTCCCCAAGGCTCTGCCCTATCAGCATTACTATTTAACCTTTACCTACAACCTATCACCAACATATTCAAAAAAATTCGACATAAAGTACTATATCTATGCGGATGACATCATGTTGTCCATTCCCATAGATACAAATAACACCTCCTTTAAAAACCTATCCGACTGCATTAATGAAACTGAATTATGGCTCAATGCAAACAACCTCGATAATAATTTTAAAAAAAATGGAAGCCATGCACATAACAAAAAAAACAAACCACACCCTCCTGCAAAACATCACCTTGAGTTCCACTACCCTCCCAATCAAGAATGAGGTCAAATACCTCGGTATAACCCTTGATCAAACATTCAGCATGCTCCCCCATCTGAAACAAACAGTGAAATCAGTGTTTAACAAGTTAAAAACAATTCAACACATACGGCCATTCCTACAAGTAAACGACTACAGATCAGTAATCCAAGCGATTGTCACACCCCACTTTGACTACTGCAACAGCCTGTTGCAGGGTCTACCCGCCAAAAGCTCACACATCCTCCAAAGAGCACAAAACATCACTGTGAGAATCATCTGTAAAGCCTCACTAACTGACAGCATCGCCCCCATCTTATATGACCTCCACTGTTTCCCAATAGCAAGTCGAATAAAGTTCAAAACACTCACCACTACTTTCAAACTACTGAACAATATAGCCCCATCCATTCTCTCTGCACTCATCCAGATCCCCCCCAAACACAAGAACCAGAAGAGAAAATGCACTGCACTCACTTCAGATCCCAAACACATTCAGGAAAACGAAGCAAGCCACAAGCTCCAGGGCATTCACTTTCACCGCCCCCTCCCTCTGAAACTTCTTACCTCTATCAATCTGCTCAATCAAGGATCTCCAACAGTTTATGAAATCACTCAAAACATCACTCAAACATGTCGCTGTTCCTACTCATCATGCTGGTCACACCCTTGATTTGCTTATCACCTCAACTATTCCCTGGCTGCACTTTGATAATTTCCATACTCTGCCCCTACCTAGGAGTGATCATTATTGTCTATTTTTCCAGTATTCTACTATCTCATCTTCCCCTTCTCTCCCGGCACCTTCAGCTAACCCGTCCTCACCGGCCCCTGTGACTTCCACTCGTCGACTTATCCTGCTCACCCTCAGTCGCTTCCCTCCAGCGGTGATGTCCTGCCTACAAATTTCTCCTTGCTTTTTCCTAACTCGCAGGTCTCGCACTGGTCCTCTCATCTCTCGGATGCACTAGACCATCTGGCACTCCTAGAGCCTTGTACTTCCCATCACCATTTGTCACAACCTTGGTTTCACCCTGGTCTCCATCTTCTCTGTGCCCACCTTCATAGGGCAGAGCGGCTCTGGAGGAGGACACGTTCTACTTCCTCTCTTTCATTCTTTAAGATTCACTACTCCCATTATCGCTCTCAGGTGTATTTGGCCAAGCAAGCCTATTTCTCTGTCTCTATCTCCTCTGCCCCGAACCAAACACATCACCTTTACGGAGTCCTCAGGTCCCTTACTGCACTTCAGTCAGATTCATCCACTACTTCAACTGACCAGACAATAGTCCCCTCTGACTCACAACTAGCATCCTTCTTTTCAACCAAAGTCCTTGATCTAAGAGCATCATTTCCTCACTGTCCCCCCTCTATTCCCCCTCCCCTTCCCTCTTCTTCCCCTCCACTTACACCCCTCTCATATATTTGGACTTCTTTCCATTCCATTACCAGTCCAGAGCTTATGAAACTGATCTCTACTGCTCACAAGACTACATGCTCTCTTGACCCTGTCCCTTCTTCATGGCTTCTCACACCATCTCTGGCACTTGTTCTTCCTATCCTGACCATGATCAACACCAGTCTCTCCATCGGTATTTTCCCCATCTTTGGAAACATGCACTCCTCCGCCCTCTCGTTAAGAAGCCTTCCCTGAACACTCTTGTTCCTGCCAATTACCGTCGGTCTCTAACCTCACATTTCTGGCTAAGATTCTAGAAAAAGTAGTTTTTGCTCAATTATCTCACCACCTTGACACCACTCACTTCCTCCACCCCTGTCAATCTGGTTTTAGGCATGGTCGTAGTGTTGTGACAGTTCTTCTAGCTTTCCTTAATGAGATTCATGTAGCGCATGACCGTGGTGACTTTACAGTGGCAGTATCTCTGGATCTTTCTGCTGCCTTTGATCTTGTAGATCATTCCCTTCTTCTGTCTCGCCTTCGGGAAGCCGGCCTTCACAGTACAGTTTTCAGGTGGTTCCACTCCTATCTCTTTGCTCGATCCTATAGTGTCCTTCCCTCCTCTTCTCTGGATACCCCCTCTGATCCTCTACCCCCTACACTGTGGTGTTCCCCAGGGCTCTGTCTTAGTTCCACTTTTGTTCAATATCTTTATGGCTCCATTCGCACTACTGATTCAGCAGTTTGTTATTTCCGCTTTTTATTACGCTGACGATATCATTCTCATACATCACACTTCCTCACTCTGCCCAGACCTTTCTCCCCTTGATTCTTGTCTTTCAGCTGTAGCTCACTGGCTTGTCAGTAACTGTTTCCACTTGAGTGTTTCCAAAACACTCGCTATCTGGTTTGCACATGGAAATCCCCCTCCTCTGGCCGCTCCTTCTTTTTCAGGTTCCTTCATTCCACTGGTGTCTTCTTTTCGTTATTTAGGTGTAATCTTGGATTCTAATCTCTCCTTTCAGGACCATGTTTCTCACGTTGTTAAGATTTCCTTCTTTTTCCTTCGGCAGATTCGCACCATTTGTCTTTCCTTTAACCCCTCAGGCCCTTACCACCCTTATGATGTCTCTGGTAATTTCACATCTCGATTTCTGCAACTCTGTTCTCACTGGTGTCCCCCAACTTCACTTGTGCAGGTTGCAACATGTACAAAACACAGTGGCACGCATCATCTCTCATTCTGCACGTTGGGATCATGTCACCCCTCTCTTTATAAATCTTCACTGGCTTCCTCTGATCTACCGCATTCAGTACAAGCTTCTTACATTGCTCCATCAGATCATTTATACCCATACTTCCCAGTACTTATTTTATCTCATTCAGTTCCACACTCCCAGTCAATCTCTTCGGTCCTTACACATTAATCGCCTACATCTCCCGTCCCCTGCACGTGCCCACCTCCAAGTCACTCGTAATTCTGTTTTCTTCTTTGATGGTCCTGCGCACTGGAATTCTTTACCCCTCAATCTTAGATTGGAACAGAACCACAAGACATTTAAAGCCCATCTGAAAACTTACTTCTTCTCTATTGCTATTGACCTCCCCTCTCCCACCTGATAGCATACCTACCTCAGTACCATTCTCACATGTGTTATTTATTTGCGTCATAGTCCTTTGTCCGTTATGTACCACTGTCCTCTATCTGTCTCATTCAGCCATGTAACCCCCCACCTGTCTATGTCTATCCTGGTACCCCTCTCTCTCCCTCTGTTGTGTTTTCGTTTGTCTTGTCTGGTTATGTCTGGCCTTTATCTTTTGCTGTCCTGTCTTGAGATTGTAATTTCCTTTCCTTTTCATGGCCAGTGGCCATCTTTTTCATTACCAATTGTAAACCGCCTTGATTGTTTGTTTGAAAGGTGGTATATCAAATGTAATAAACATAAGCATAAACATAAACCTCTTCACAGCACACTACCAAACAAAAAACACAACACAAAACACCTCCAAGAACTCACAGGCACACTAACTGTATACCCTAACCCAAAGTACAGGCAACATTTGCCTATAAACAGCATGTCCATAGTTTTAAATAATATGTTAAGTTGTTAAGTATTGCAAGTTTTTATGTAAATAGTTCTGAAAACAACTGTTCTATGTAAAATGTTAGTTATATGTAAACCGCCCCTGATCTCTGAAAGGGGCAGTATAGAAAAATGTAACAAACAAACAAACAAATAAATAAATAAATACTCCTCCACTCTACCTTTCATCACAAATAGCAGAAGTATTTTATAAATGTTGTTTTTGATAGGCAACATATTCATACACAGTGGTAACACTAGTTAGGTTGATATCATTTGTCCTGTAAAGAGAATGGATGTTTGAGATCATGTTTCTAGCAGTCATCATCTCAAAGAGTGACACATCTGTAGGGCGATTTTAAGTGGCTGTAGATAGGTGTAAGAGAAGGAAGCTGAAGGGTGGGGAGGAGTGGAAGATGCTGCTGCTGCTGCTACTACTAATACTACTACTGAGCATTTGTATAGCTCTACAAGACGTATGCAGCACTGCACAGACAGATGTAAAAGATTGTAAGCTCAGATGAGTAGGGACCATCTAGTCAAGACAGACAACACAGTAGCTGTAGACAATGGGAAACATCTAGGGGGAATGGTAAGGAATAAAAAAGGAATGAAGATCTGAAAGTAGCAGTGAAGAGGTGAGTTTTCAGCCTCGATTTGAAAAGGGCCAGAGGAGGTGGTGTGAAAGAACCTAGGAGTGGGTAAGGCAGTGGAAAGGGGCAGGGAAGGAGTTAGAGACATTGGAAAGAAATAGATCTATGAAGAGGCTGAAAAGATGGAAATGAAACTGAGGAGTTGGTGAAACAGGGTAATGAGATTCTAGGTATACAGGCAAGAGAGAGAAAAAATGGGCCAGAGGTGGTGGAAGAAATGAGTAACAGGGGGATAGGTGAGGCCAGCCATGCAATGAAAGCAGAGGTGGTTCTATCATTAAGCCAAGTGAGGCAGTGGCCTCAGGTGGCAACTTTTTGGGGGTGGCAAAATTTGCCCCCAAAAAGACCGCCTCACTCGGCCTTCAAAATAAAATTAATAAAATCCTCCAGGGTAAGAAGCAGCTACCGCTGCTGCTCTATCAGTGGCAGCAGCAGAATGAGAAGCCCGCAGCTGGCTGGCCGGCCACCTGCCCCCCCCCCTCAGAGAGCCTGCAGTGCCGGTTTCCCCTGTGCCCCGGCTCAGTTTTGCAGAGCCGCAGTGAAGGGAGAGTGTTTCCCTTTTGTGCAGCTCTGTTAAAGCTGAGCCCACGGAGCTGATTGGAAACAGGAAAACTGCAAAACTGAGCCGTGGTGGAGGGGAAACCGGCACTGCAGGCTCTCCGGGGGGAGGAGGGAGAGGCGGGCGGCCGCGGCTCCTCAGTCTGCTACTGCCGCTGATGGAGCGGCAGCGGCAGCTGCTTCTTACCCCGGAGGATTTTATTAGTTTTTCAATTTCCCTGGGTGGGGTGGGGGGGAGGGGGCTAGGACTGGAACTGGGCTGATGGGGGGTTAGAACTGTAAATGGGCTGATGGAGGGTTAGAACAGGAAATGGGGCTGATGGGGGGTTAGGACAGGAAATGGGGCTGATGGAGAGAGGGGGCTAGGACCGGTAATGGGCTATTGGGGGAGGGCTAGGATTGGAAATGGACTGATGGGGGGGTTAGGACTGGAAATGGACTGATCAGGAGGGGGGCTAGGACTGTTAATGGGCTATTGGGGGAGGGCTGGGACTGGAAATGGACTAATGGGGGTTTAAAACTGGAAATGGACTGATGGGGGGGGTTAGAACTGGAAATGGACTGATGGGGGGTTAGAACTGGAAATGGGCTGATGGGGGTTTAGAACCAGAAATGGACTGATCAGGAGGGTAGTTAGGACTGGTAATGGGCTATCGGGGGGGGGGGGGGGTTAGCACTGGAAGTGGGCTGATGGGGGGTTAGGACTAGAAACGGGCGGCTCGGGAGGGGGCTAGGACCGGTAATGGGCTATCAGGGGAGGGCTAGGACTGAAAATGGACTGATGGGGGTTTAGAACTGGAAATGCGCTGATGGAGGGGGGCTAGGACTGGTAATGGGCTATTGGGGGGTCAGGACTGGAAATGGGCTGATGGGGAGTTAGGATTGGAAATGGGCTGATCAGGAGGGGGGCTAGGACTGGTAATGGGCTATCAGGGGAAGGCTAGGACTGGAAATGAACTGATGGGGGGTTTAGAACTGGAAATGGGCTGATGGGGGGGGGGGGTTAGGACTGGTAATGGGTTATGGGGGGCTAGGACAAGAAATGGGCTGATTGGGGTGCTAGGACTGAAAATGGACTTATTGGAGGGTTATGACTGGCACTGGGCACATGGGGGGCTAGCACTGGAACTGAGCCAGGACTGATAATGGGCTGATTGGGGGGCTAGGACTGGAGTGGGTTGATAAAGGGATAGGACTAGAAATGGGCTAATAGGGGAGGGGAGGAGAGTGCTGCTGGCCCTGGAAGAAATCTAAGGGCTAGGGTACAAATGGGCTGATGCGGGGGGGGGGGTGGTAGAATAGGACTGGAAGGGAGCAGATACTGAGAGGTTCTGCCAGGGGAAGGAGGGGGCAGGAAGGGAGATGACACGTGGGAAGGAGGGGGCTGGAAAGGAGCTGACACCTGGGATGTACTGAAGGGGGACTGGAAGGGAGCTGACACTTAGGGATGGGAGTGGTAGGTGGCTGGGTAATGGGGAGGAGGCTGGAAGGGAGCTGACTGGGGTGTGACAGAGTGGACCTGAGCTGATACCTGGGATGGTATTTGGACTAGAAGGGGCTGGACAGTGAGGAAGGAGGGGGACTGGAAGGGAATGGACACCAGTGGCAGTTGTGGGAATGCAAGGCAGTTGACATTGGAAGGTACTGAGAGGAGAGGACTGGAAAGGGGGCTGGTACTGGGGAGGGTTACTGGAATTGGAAATGGGCTGATGGAAGGAAATGAAGAAAACAAAAGAAGAGATAAGAAATGGCAGATGGACCATGGATCACAGAAAGAGAGCTAAGAGAAGACAGGAAAGCAGAAGCCTCAGATCGGGACCAGCATGATCAGAGAATAAAATGGTCAGACAACAAAGGTAGAAAAAATAATTTTATTTCATTTTAGTGATTGGATGCTATTTTTATATTTTACACAGTATTAGGGAACTGCATCTCTTATTTATCTGATGTTGCACTGCATGTGGACTCTGGCTTCTTGGGGTTTCAGTTTAAATTTTGTTTACATATTTTTATTTTTACTTTAGATTGTGGTTACTTATTCTGTACTTAGTGAGGGTCGATGTTGTGCGTGTGTGACTGAGGTCAGGTGTTCTGTTAACATGGAGTTTGTATATAAAGATCTATACTATACTATAGTAATTTGACTTGTTCAGCTTTTCAAATAGGTGTATGGATGTTCCAGGGCCCAATGTAGTATTTACAGTGACACTTTTTTTGGATGGGCTCTTTATGTGAGTTTTTGAAGTTTGTGCTGATATGGCATGATATGGTAGGTTTGCTCTTGCATGGTTTTTTATTAGTTCACAATATGCCTGGTACTGGAGAATAGTGGTGGTGGTTGTTGTTAATGAGATGATCAGAATCAGATTTTGTTTTTCAAATATCGAGTTCTGTGGGTGAATGTCCTGGTTCTGCTCTGCACCTACTGTGGATGCAAAATATATGTTGAAAAAGAAAAAGCGAGAACCATAACGCAGTTTATAACAAAATAAAAATGAGTTATAATTTAGTTTTATAAACTGTGCTGTTGGTTCTTGCTGTCTTCTAGTTCCTTGGTGTGCAAACAGGACCGCACCTAGCCCTGTGCAAGCAGTACAGCCGCACAGGGTGCAAAGGCTTGGGGGGCACATTTCGGCTGTCTGCTGTTGCCTTGCCGCCATTGGCAGGACAATAGCAGGCAGCCAAAATGTGCCCCCAAGCCTTTTCGCAGCACTTTAAGCAGGTCTGGTCCCTCCCTCCTCCGACGTGATGTCAGAGCAGGGTGGGACAGATCTGCTCAAAGTGCCGGCACCTTTCAGATCGGGCGCATGCTCCCCTCCTCCTCCCCATACCTCCGTCCAGTGCTGCCTGCTCTTTCCCTGCTGCCGGTTCCACCATGAAAAAAAACAATATTAAGTTTTCTGCTTATGAAACTGTCAAGAACCTCCTCAAACATGGTGGGAAGATGAAAATTAATCCAAGAAGTCTTCGAAGTTTAGTGCAAACTGTTGAAAAAACACCATGTACAACATCCACAGAGTTTAAGGCTGACCTGGAGCAATCTACAGTGGTGGTATCAACCCACACCATATACCGCACACTAAGCAAAGAAGGACTTCAAGGGTGAAGGCCAAGGAGGACCACACTGCTCAAAGACAGACATAAAAAGGCACACCTGATCTTTGCCTAAATCCACCTCGAGAAACCACAATCCTTCTGGGAAATGTTCTGTGGACAGATGAAACCAAACGTGAGCTCTGTGGCAATGCAGACCAGCGATACATTTACAGACATAGAAATGAAGCTTATAAGGAAAAAACACCCTGCCTGTAGTTAAATATAGAGGAGGTTCCATAATGTTGTGGGGCTGTTTTGCTGCCTCAGGAACTGGAGACCTGGAATGTATTAAAGGAATCATGTAGTGAGAGGGCTACCAAGGTATTTTGGAGCAAAATGTGCTACTTAGTGTCAGAAAGCTTGGTCTAGGTCCAAGGTTATGGGTCCTCCAGCAGGACAATGACCCAAAACATACATCCAAAAGTACAAAAGAATGGTTAAAAAGAAAAAAATGGACTGTTTTAAAGTGGCCAGCAATGAGTCCTGATCTCAAACTAATCTAGAACCTTTGGAAAGAGCTGAAATCTGTCATTGGTAAAAGGAATCCTGGAAACATTCATGATCTGGAACAAATCACAATTGAAGAGTCGGAGAAACTACCAGCAGACAGATGCAAGAAACTTATAGATGGCTGCAAGAAACATTTGGAGGCTGTCATCACTGGCAGGATTGTGTAACCAAATATTAGTGAAGGATGCCATTAAATCTATCCAGGTAATTTTTTTTCTAGAAATTGCTACACCTAAGTTGTACAGACATCTCTTTTTTTTTTTTTTTTTTTTACCTATACCTTTGAACATAGTACTATTATTATGATGACATACAGTTGGAATATTTAAATTATTTCTCAAGATATTGTACACAGCATATCTAAAATGCAAGGGTGCCAATAATGTTGACCACAAATGTAAGTTCCTCATGGAGCACAACAGTCCATGTCATGGTACAGGCCTGGAAAGCATGTTTTAAAGCTCCTTTAACACACCTGCCAGTAATCTCAAAAAAAATTATCTTTAAATGTTTGCTCATGCAAGGTCTTGCAATTATTTGGTGATGATTAAACATGATTCTGTGCTATTACAACTTGTACTTTGTGCATTTCCATTGTTCGGTTTAACTGAAAATATGAACATACCTTTATAATGTTAGACACAATTTCTGACTAATTCTAAGCAGCTGGATTGCTCATGATGATGTCTCTGTGCAGGTGGTCAGCTTGAAGACGTCACTTTTTAGTTTCTTAACTTTTTGAAACAGATTCGACAGGTAACAAATGGTACACATGAGGGGATTTCTCCTATGTTGCCAGAAATTAAAATGCGAAGACATTACTAAGAGAAATAAACCCTGAAAAGAAGAAACTTTATGAGTAGAATATTTGAAGCTGCTGTAAATGCTAAATAACAGAGATTCTAGGAAAACATAACAAGACTATGAAATCTGTAGGGTCTGACTTTCTAAACTTTGCTTCCCCATTCAGAGTAGCCTAGTGGTTAGAGCACTGACTTGGTAACTGAGAGACCAGGGTTTGACTCTCACTAGTACTCTTTGGGCAAGTCACTTAACCTTCCATTGCCTTGGAAGAAAGGCCTGGCAATCTACTTCCGGTCTCACTAGGTCGCCAGGAGTCAGCACTGACTCAAAGGCACACACAAAAAAAATGTAGGGAAAGAAAAGCTTGGTAAATCAAGCTCTCAGTGTCATGCAAGCTGGCTAACCAGGAAGCCTGTGTCAACTCTTGAAAGATGAATTTAATTTTGTGCTGTTTTAACTGAACTGGAGGTGCTCTTGGGATTACTTTGATGTTAGCATTGAGAATACTGATAGAATTCTTGTCCACACAGTAGAATAGTAAAGATTGTAACTGAGAGATGGGTCAGTGTTTGAACTTAATATAATTCAATGCAAGGGCGGAAAACCCGACCATGATAATTTCCGATTTTCTTCTTATTTTGGATTGTGCTTTTCATTCTGAATTTTGTGACATGAAAAATGGTCCAGATTAAAACCTAAATCCTCAGCCATACTGGGAAATTAGGCTTTTTTTAAACCTAGAATTTCAAAATTCCAATTATGGATCATGACTCAAAAAAAGAACACCACAGTGGATAACATCTAAATTAAAGTCTATTCCCGTGAATTTTAATTGCTAGAATTGAAAGGTCGGTCATATTCTACTGAATCATACCTTTCATTCTAATGTTTGTCAGCTTCTTATTTGTTCATGCATTTTATTGACTACACATGAATTTTGATATAAAATTTCCATTTAATGAAGAGAACATTAACTTGACTGGGTGGATGCTACTATAACAATTTCTCTAATGATACAGCAAAGAAATTTGTAATTAAAGTGCCTTGGCTATTTAAGAGATAATTTGCATAGAGCCCGATTCTGTCCCACACATAGATCCCCTCTGTGTGTCAGGTCTGAACTGGATGCACAGAGGTATCGCAATTCTGATCCTGTGGGGCATGTCTAGCCCTGCAGGATCAGAATCGCGAACAATTCTGCACGTGCAAGTTGGGACTGCTATTCAGTCTGGCCTGCACATGCAGGACTGCCCCTGGCTTACTCAGTCAGGGCTTTTAAATGGAGCCGTGGCACCATATGTCATGTTGCCATTGCACTGCGGCTCCATTTGAAAGCTGCGTTGCCGGCCTCCTGAAAAATAGGTTTATTCCCACAGACCAATCCCCGATCTGGCCTCCTAAGGCCAGGGTCAGGCTGTGGGAATAAACCCTGGCTCTCCCTGCCCTATCCGCGCCCTGGGCAATTAAAAAAAAATACATCCAGGGAAGTTATTCCCTGAACATTTCGCCAGCCCTGGATGTACAGGGCTGACTTTAGAATCAGCCCTGTATGTCCAGGTCCGGCAACTGCCCACTTCCCGCCCAGACTCCACCCCCAGGCTGCCTATTCCCCGCCCGTGTGTAACTTCCCTGCAGAACCCTTTGGGACGTCCATCCCCGCTATTCGTGGCTCAGAATAACCCTCATACTGTCTGTTTATGTAAAATAAAAATCCACGGATACTTTACGCATGAACTTTGTAGCAAACTCCAAAGGGAAAGTTGTTGTTGTTAAGTGCCATCGAGTCGGTATCGACTCAGGGCGACCCTTTGGATAGTTGTCCTAAATTGTGCTCGGTCTTCAATCAAGCAACTCATTGTTGACAGACTGGTACCCGTAGCTGCTTTTATTGTATTGATCCATCTCATTGCTGGCCTTCCTCTTTTGCGTTGGCCGCCTATCTTGCCAAGCATGATGTCTTTCTCTAATGATCTCTCTCTTCGCATGACGTGTCCAAAGTATGAAAGTCGAAGTCTTGTCATCTGAGCTTCTTAAGAAAGCTTAGGCTTGACCTCCTCTAGAATTGACTGGTTTGTTCATCGGGCAGTAAAGTATGCAGGCAAAATTTCTATAAAGAAATGTTTGTGTATGTTTGTTTCTTTAAAACTTTATTATACCTTTCTACACCACAGGGTACCTCAATATACATTATCGGAGTCTTTCTGAGCCGCGAATAGTGGGGATGGACATTTATTCCCGCTATTCGGCCCCCCTCTGCGTTCCCAGCTAACCTCCCCATATGAACAAGGTGTTTGTACAGGGAGGGTAGACAGGGACAGGAAGGGGTGGTGCGGAGGTGGAGTTAAGGTGGGCAGTGGGCAATCCATGGCTCTGGACGTACAGGGCCGATTCCGATTTCGGCCCTGTACTTTCAGGGCTGGCAGACTGAACGGGGAACTAATTCCACCTCGGAGGTGAAATAAGTTCCCCTAGACAATGGGGAATGGCAGGCCTGGGCAGCAGAAGGGGTCTGAGGGGGTGCAGGTGATTCCTTGCAGCCTGACCCTGGCCTTGGGAAGCCAGATCGGGGGGTCGAGCTGCAGGGAATTTAAGAACAGGTCAGCGGCCGGGGATCGTGGCTCCATTCAGGAGTCACAGTGCCATGGCAACCAGACACCATGGTGCCACAACTCCATTCAGGAGCCTTGACTGAATTAACCGGGTAGATGCCTGTACATGCAGGCTGACCGGAATCAGGTTCTGGCCTGCACGTATAGGTCTAGTTTTCACACAGGGGCATAGACATCCTGATCAGAATGGGACCTATGCATTTAGAACCTACTCAAAACATCCCACTCCTCTCCAGATTCTAAATAGTGTATGGAATCCTGTGCACAATTTTAGATTGAAAGAAAGAAAATTTCAGATAGTCTGTTTACCTCAGTAAATCATTATTTCCCCAGGTAAATGGCTTTGAGTGAGTTACATGGGTTAGTTGGCTGTCTGAGAAGTGCCCTTCACTGATCTGGCTAAAGTATACATAGGACTCCACAGCATGAGGTGTCTTTTGGGTAAAATCTGCAAATAATGAACCTGATATTCAAAACCATTTATATGTTTGGCACTGTATGTACTAACTTGTAATAAAACACCTTGCATAAAAAAGGGGAGTTTGTCTGCAAGGTTTATCCATTGTATCTATTTGTATTCCATGGATTTGCTGTTCAGGAACCCTTTGCTATTTTGTTTTGTTTATGTCCCAAGATGAATCAACTACAAATTGAGGTAATTTTTTTTCGCTTTCTGATATTAAGTGCTCTGTCTTTTTTCTTTAAAAAGGAGAATGTTTTAGTACAACGCCTGATTCCACATCCCCTTGAACTGAGGAATCAGTATGCAGTCCTGAAAGTGCAGGACATAACATCCCAGGAATTCAAGGAATTAGAGCTCAAAAACCACAAAGTTGTTTAATCAGTGACCACTAGGAAGCAAAGGGATAGTAGTGGTTGGTGACTCCCTTCTGAAGGTACTAGGGTTGCCAACTGGCCGGTTTTCAGCCGGCCTGGCCGGTTTTTCCACGGCCAGGCCGGCTGCCGGCGCAGAGGCAAAACCGGCCCTTTAAAAGCCGTTTTTTTTGCTCTGGCCGCAAGATCGGGAGCGGCCAGAGCAAAAAAAACAGCTTTTCTCCGCTTCAGAGGGAGCTGGGGAAGCCCGCGCGAGGCCCCGGCTCCCTCTGAACAGCCACCAGCGTGAAGAGCCTTTACCTTCACGCTGGCGGCTGTTCCTGTGAAGCCGCGAATGCTGGGAAAGGTTAAAGGTTGCCCTTTAACCTTTCCCAGCATTCGCGGCTTCACAGGAACAGCCGCCAGCGTGAAGGAAAAGGCTTTTCACGCTGGTGGCTGTTCAGAAGGAGCCGGGGCCTCGCGCGGCTTCCCCGGCTCCCTCTGAAGCCTCAGACAGCCGCGATGCTGGTCGGGGGGGGGGGGGGGACGGACTGCATTGGCTGTGATGGGGGGGACCTGGACTGGAAAAGGGCTAAGGGGGGGGGGGGGCGTGGACTGGAAAAGGGCTAATGGGGGGACTTGGACGGGAAAAGGGCTAACGGGGGGGACTTGGACGGGAAAAGGGCTACGGGGGGGACTTGGACTGGAAAAGGGCTAAGGGGGGGGGACTTGGACTGGAAAAGGGCTAAGGGGGGGACTTGGACTGGAAAAGGGCTAAGGGGGTGGGACTTGGACTGGAAAAGGGCTAAGGGGGGTCGGACGTGGACTGGAAAAGGGCTAAAGGGGGGGACTTGGACTGGAAAAGGGCTAAGGGGGGACTTGGACTGGAAAAGGGCTAAGGGGGGGGACTTGGACTGGAAAAGGCCTAAGGGGAGGGACTTGGACTGGAAAAGGGCTAAGGGGGGGACTTGGACTGGAAAAGGGCTAAGGGGGGGGACTTGGACTGGAAAAGGGCTAAGGGGGGGACATGGACAGGAAATGGGCTAAAGGGGGGGACTTGGACAGGAAAAGGGCTAAGGGGGGGACTTGGACTGGAAAAGGGCTAAGGGGGGGGGACTTGGACTGGAAAAGGGCTCAGGTGGGGAAGTGTACTGGAAAAGGGCAGTGATGTGGGGGGGGGACCAGGACTGTAAAAGTGTTATGGGGGGGGACATGGACTGGAAATGTGTTTTGATGGGGTGGAGGGGACCTGGACCAGAAAAGGGCTATGGGGGGGGGGAAACTTGGACTGGAAATAGGCTGTGATGGGGGGGGGACCTGGACTGTAAAAGGGTTATGGGGGGGGGGGGACATGGACTGGAAATGGTTTGTGATGGGGGTGGAGGGGACCTGGACTGGAAAAGGGCTATGGGGGGGGGGAACTTGGACTGGAAATGGGCTATGGTGGAGGAAGGGGGATCTTGGACTGGAAATAGGCTGTGATTAGGGGGGCTAGGACTGCAAATGGGCTGTGATGGTGGGGGGGGGCCTAGGACTGGAAATAGGCTGTGATGGGGGACTTGGACTGGAAATGGGCTGTGATTGGGGGGGGGAGCTAGGACTGGAAATGGCCTGTGATGTGAGGGCTAGCACTGGAAATGGGCTGATGAAGAGCTGGAATAGGACTGGAAATTGGCTGATGTGGGGCATGGGAGAATGGGACTAGAAGGGAGTGGATGCTGGGTGGGCCTAGAACTATAAGGGAATTGATTTGGGGGGAGGACTAGAATGGATGGGGAATGAGAATGGAGAGGGGAAAAAATATTTTGTGTGGAAGAAAAGTCTATGATGGGCCGGTATTGGGAGAGTAAGAGGGGCTTGAGAATGGAAGGGTGAAATTTAAACGGATGATAAAGGAATAAGGAAAGTATTGGGGGAAAGAGCAAAAGGGAAACAATCAGTATGTTAAAGCAGAAATAGAGAGAGAATGGAAAACATCTAAAAGAGAAGAAAGGACAAATGGATAGCTCGCAGAAGACACGAAGAAACCAGAAGAAAGTGACTGGAGCAATTGCAACTGAAAAATAAAACGCCCAAACAGAAGGTAGAAAAATACTTTTTATTTTGAATTTATTAACTGGAATATGTCTGGTCTGGGAAGTGTGTATTGCTAACATCTTTGCGTTTTTGTTTAGTGCAAGAGGAAATTACTTTATAGTTTTATTTCTCCAGTGTTGTACATTTCATGTTTGGATTTTGGGGTTCCCAGTTTAATTGTTATCTGACCAAGGAAGTTAGCCTACATGTATCCTCGGTAATTTTTGTGGGTGGGGCTGGGGGCGGGGCAGGGGTGGGACTAGGGGCGGAGAATGGGTGGAGCATGGCGAGCCACAGGTGTCGGGTTTTTCTCGGTGAAAAAGTTGGCAACCCTAGAAGGTACACAGAGGGTCATCTATCTGCCGACCAGACTTGATGTGCACAGAGGTATGCTATCTGCCAGGTGCCAAAATGCAAGATGTTACTGAGAGTTTGCTGAGACTCATCAAGCCTACTGACTATTATCTGATGCTGTTCTTATGTTCTTATGCATGTTGACATGGATAATACTGCTAAGTATCCCTCCAAACATATCTAGAGTGACTTCATGGCTCTAGGAGAGAGAATGAAACAGGGAAGATGGGGAAGAATATCACCTGTGCACCTGTCAGGCATAAAGGATGAGGCAGACAGATTCACATCCTGGAGACGAATGTATGGCAGCGTGGATGATGTCCTCAGCATTTCGGCTTCCTGGACCATGAGATAATTTCTCCAAGGACTGTTGAGCATCAACCTTTTCTGCAGCAGAATGGCTAACAAACTGAAGGGGGCATTTAACTAGACTCATTGGGGAGGGGTAAACAAAACCCCCAAGTATAAGCCCTCAAGTAAGTAAAATATTAAATAACTGTAGAAATGGGAAGAAAGGGTAATATCTGGAAAGCTGTGCTCATACTTTGGGAAATGAGATTCTGGATCTACAGGCTATAATGGAAGACACTGCTTTGGCTTTAGTGGTGGTCACGGAGATGTAGTTTATACAGAATGATGACTGGGATATAATTATACTGGGCTATAATATCTTTAGGAAGGAAAGAGTAGGAAGAAAGGGGCAAAGAGTGGAGTTATATGTAAAAACAAATACTATGAAAGCAACAGAACTACAGAGCTTATGAGATATGGCGGGGGGGGGGGGGGAGAGAGCACTGTGGATTAAGCTGGAAAGATTTATATTGGTGTTATATACATATCTCCATCACAGATAGAAGAAGACGATGTAATGAAGACATTCATAATATTACTATGAAAGGGGATGTGCTACTGATATGTCATTTCAACAAGCCAGATGTTGATTGAGACATACCTGCTGGGTGTTGTCTAGAAGTAGGGAAAGCCTAGATTTTCTATAGGGATAACTATTTCAACAACTGGTAATGGAACCATGTGAGAGGGAGTCAAACTGGACATCCATAAGATCATAAGAAATGCCATACTGGGTCAGAACAAGGTCCATCAAGCCCAGTATCCTGTTTCCAATAGTGGCCAATCCAGATCACAAGTACCTGGCAAGTTCCCAAAAAGGTACATAGGTTCCACAATGCTTGTTTTTGCTAAGCAGTGGATTTCTTGGGTCCCCTTTAATAATGTTTTATGGACCTTTCCTCCAGGAACTTGTCCAAACCTTTTTTTAGACCCAGCTACACTAACAGCTTTTACTACATCCTCCGGTAACAAATTCCAGAGTTTGATTATACATTGAGTGAAAAATATTTTTTCTTATTACTCTTAAATGGGTTACATTGTAGCTTCATTGTGTGTCCCTAGTCTTTCTACTTTTTGATGGCGTAAACAACTGATCTACATTTACCCATTCAACTCTATTCATTAATTTATAGACCTCTATCATATCTCCTCTCAGCCATCTCTTTTCCAAGTTGAAGAGCCCTAACTTTTTAAGCCTTTCCTCACAGGGGTATCCTTCTATCCCCTTTACTATTTTGGTGGTTCTTCTCTGTACCTTTTCTATCTTGCTTACAAATGGGGAGAGTGTTTCTGATGTTACAGTCATCTGGCATCTAGTAGTCACCAGATGGTGTGATTCAGTATTAGGGCCTGGGCAGAGATGGTTTATTCAAAAGTAAGCCTCCTATACATTAGGAAAACTAACTGTATCAAATTGTGGAAATATCTCAAGGAGTCATTAGATGAATGGGAACATCTGTGGGATGTAGAAAAGCTGTGAGAAAAAATGAAAGAGGATATTTTAAGGGCAATAAAGCTTTTTGTTAGAAATGTAAATAAAAGTAAGAGGAAGAGGAGGCTTCTAGATCTTAAAAGAAATAGCTGAAAAGGAAAGGAAAAAGAAGTTGCCCTCATAAAGTAAAAGAGATTTCAGAAAGAGGAAGACAAACAATATTTGGAAGAACTAAGGGAAGCTGGGAAAATAATCAGGAAAGCAAAGATGCAAATAGCAGAAAAAATAGCCAAGGCAGTAAAATAGGGACAGATGTGAGTGACAGGAGGAAGTGTGAGAGGTGTACTGTCAGACTTAAGGGAAAAGGGGAGTAGTATATAAAAGATGAGGAGGATAAAGTAGAATAGCTTAACAAATATTTCTGTTCTGTGTTGATTGATGAAGGGCCAGGAGAGGAATCTCAGAAAGTATATAAAAATAGAAATGCAAGTAGGTAGATCTTGACAATTTTTAAAAGGCTGTGTTTGTGAGGAGCTAGCTAAGTTAAAAGTAGACAAAAAGCTGGGGCTAGATGGGATATATCCAAGATTGTTGAAAGATCTAAAAGTACTGATGGCTTCACTATACTACCTTGTCAATGCTGAAAGTTGGAAGTGGTCCCAGAGAATTGGAAAAGGGCAAATGTGGTCCCCTACACAAAAGTGGAAGTGAGGAGGAGGTTGGGAACTATAAGCCATTTAGTCTGATCTCTTTGGTGAGTAAATTAATGGAAATGCTGCAGCATTTGTTTTCACCAGAGATAAGTCTTGTCAAGCAAATCAGAATAATTTCTTTGGCTGGATGACCAGAGTTTGACCAAGAGAGAATGATAATGTGGTGTACTTAGATTTCAGTAAAGCCTTTGACATGATTCTGCATAGGTGACTTCAAAATAAGCTGAATGCCCTTGGGATAGATCATATAGTGACTGACTAGAAGAAAGTTGAATGGGAGGTGATAAAGATAGTTGTAAATGGAGTTCATTTAGGGGATAAGGACATTACCAGTGGTGTGCCACAGGGGTTGGTCCTTTTACCATTTTGTAAGTGATATTCTGAAAGTATTGTCAGTTAAGGTTTGCCTCTTTGTGGATGTCATCAAAATCAGCAATGGGGTAGACACTCAGGAAAGCATTTCGATAACATGAAGAAGAATCTAGTGAAACCTAAAGAATGGTTGAGAATTTGGCAGCTGAAATTGAATGCTAAAAAATGCAGAGTCATGCATTTGGAGATTAAAAAAAAAAAGCAAAGGGAGCAGTATAGTATAGTATAGGGGATTAAATATTTCTGTTTATGAAAGAAGACTGAGGGTGATCGTATCTGATGATCTGAAGGTGGTCAAACAGGTAGAAAAGGTGACACCAAAAGTCAGAAGGATATTTGGATGCATAGGGAGAAGAATGGAAACAGGTAAAAGGAGGTGATAATGCCTCCGTATAAGTCTCGGTACGACCTCATTTGGAGTACTGTGTACAATTTTGTAGACTGCACCTTCAAAAAGAAATGAACAGGATGAATCAGTGCAGAGGGCAGCTACTAAAATGGTCAGTGGGCTTCATCATAAAGCATATAGGAAGAGGCTTAAAAATCTCAATATGTATACTTTGGAAGAAAGGCAAGAGAGGGGAGATATGATAGAGACATTTAAATACCTTCATGGAATAAATGCACAGGAGGTGCCCCTCTTCATGTTGAAAGGAAGCTCTGGAATGAGAGGTTATCATATGAAGATGAAATAGACTTAGGAGCAATCTGAAGAAATATTTCCTTATAAAAAGAGTGGTGGATGCATGGAATAGCTTCCCAACAGAGGTGGCGGAGATAGAGTGTTTATGGATTCAAGAAAGCACAGAGGATTTTGAAAGGAGAGGAGTTTGTAGAGCTCAGCATTTGACATTCAGCCCAACCACTAAGCAGAATAGGTGGTCACCTAGAGCACTAGTTTCTGAGGGGCAGCAGAGAACAGCTACAGACAAAGCAAAGCAATGGGTCCTGGCAGCCACACCCCAAAAAAAGAGAATTGTCAGTGCATTCTTTACCCTGCAGGAAGAATGGGCAATTTGCAAACAGCCCACTTACCCCTGTAAGTGGCTTTTGTAATCCCCCTCATTATGTATATATTTGCAAAATGATGTTTAATATTTAAAAATATGAAAGCACATTATACAAAGAATGTCCAAGTATAATCTAGGACATCCAAGCCAGAATGCCTGAAAAAAAAAAGCAGGCACGTGCAAGTTCAGGTGCGATTTCACAAACATAGATATGCCCAATATGAATGTCTATGAAGAGGTCTGCAAAGACATCCCCAGCATGGTATTTCAGAAGGGGGACATCTAATAGCCAATGGTTAAAGTAGTGGGCTAGAAGCAGGTTGGCCAGGGCTCAGATTCCATGCTGCTCCTTGTGGCCTTAGGCTAGTCACTTAACGCTCCATCTTTTCTATACCGTCTGGATGTTTCAGAGCCAAACAAAAATCACTCTCCAGATGCCTATTCATGCCTGGAGCAGGTCGAAACATGGACAGGGTTGCAGACATTTCTAAAATTGAGCAGTCATGCCTAAGTTAATTGCACGACTCCAGACCCACCTCCATCACTTGGACATCCTCACACCACAGATGCTTTTAAAAGTCATTTGTAAATCGACTCTGGGGACATCTCAATGATTTGGACATCCACATGCACATCTTCAGACAACCAAAGCACGACTAAAACGTAAAATGATCCCAATGATGTCCAAATATGTATTTCATAGGATTGCTCTGGGAAGGATAATGTTAAGACGATTACGACTGAGTTTAATAATCAAAATTGAAGGGGTCTGCTAAGGATCTAAAAGTTAATTGTGAGGGGGTGCAAAACTGAAGTTACACTTAGGACACGTAATATCCGGCCCTGGGTATGGATGGGCAGACTGGAAGAGCTGTATGGTCTATCTCCAGGAACAAGCAGGAATAAGTCCTCACATAAGTCCTCACATATGGGTACGTCGGTACCGACAGAGCCTGCGTGGGAAAGCTCCCCAGCTTCCCAGAAGGAAAGCTTTTGGGGCCTCCCACTGCGCATGCGCGCTGCCTTCCTGCCTTCCTGACCAACTCTCCTCAGTTCTTCTTTTTCCGCGGAGCCAGCAGGTCGTGTTCCTGTCACCGCTGAAGAAGTTGTTATTTTAATTTGTTTCTTTGGCCGCGTGTCTGCCTTCCCCGATTCCGGACCGGTACCGCCGGTCTTTTTTCTTTATTTCTTTAAAAAAAAAAAAAATCGTATTTTTCCCCACTTGGTGTGTTTGTCCTGTGAGGCCTCTAGGCCTTCACAGAATTCTCCCTCATGGAGAAACCAGCCTCTGGTTTTAAAAAATGCACCAAGTGTAGCGGTACTATATCAGTCACAGACACCCATGAATGGTGTCTTAAATGTTTGGGGCCTGACCACTCCATTCCGGATTGCCCATCCTGTTCTTTGATGTCTAAACGTGGCTTACAAAACCGGGCAGCCAAGTTTCACATGCTGTTTTCTACAGATACTCCAGCATCGACATCTTCCAGGTCTTCCTCTCCTGATGGATCTCAGGTAACCAAACATTCCTCTGGCAGGTCCTCAAAGGGCAAATCTCCCTCTAAGTATCGAGAATCCCCCGGGCTTGACCTTGAGGACCCTGCCCCAGCCAAACAACCTCGGCGGGAAGCTCCGGCTTCCAAAGCTCCTCCTATGGGGTTACAGGTTGACATCGATGGCACGGCCTCGACTGATCACCTGTTAGACTGCTCTGGAGTACCGGCTCAATCTTCCGGTACGGACATCCAGACAGTCGTGGCGTCTATGGATCATACAGTTCAATCCATGCAGCAGGCCATTATGGCTTTTATTAGAGCTGCGACGCCCTCGGTACCGCAGCCAGCGGTACCAACTCCGGTTCCGGTACCACAATCAATACCGGTACCCAGGGCATCCACATCGACCAGGATACCGATTCCGGTTCCCGGTTCCGGGGTTTTTCCCGATACTGATCCGGTTCCGGGTACCCCCGATGTCGATACCGGTCAATACGCTTATCGATCCCTGGAAGCATACAGACGATACTTCGAGTCTTCTGATGATTCTGATTCATCAGATGACTCTGCTGAAGTATCCCTTACTCTACCTGAAGAGCCCTCTTCTCCAAAGAGGAGAATGTCTCCTCCAGAAGATTTGTCCTTTCAAGACTTCATCAGCTAAAGGTCTCTCTATTTCAGTAACCTCTGAAAAAGGACCTAGAGCAAAAAAATTAGATATTTTAGGATACTCTAAGGTTCCCAAAGAGGCAGTCACCTTGCCTATTCATGAAATTCTTCAAGAACACATGATGGACTTATGGGAGACTCCTCTCACCCTATCTCCACATTCTCGTCGATTGGACACCATGTATCATGTCCCTCCTTCTCCTGGTTTTCAAAAAACTCAGCTCCTCACCACTCTATTGTGGTGCAGTCAGCTATGAAAAGGATAAAGAGTACCAAAAGACACTCTTCTACTCCTCCAGGAAGAGAATGTAGGACTTTGGATGCTTTTGGTAGAAAAATCTTCCAAGCAAGTATGCTTATTGCCAGAATCAATTCATACAGCCTCTATATGGGCATGTTTCTGAAGGAGATTGCATTGAAAATACGCCATTTTCTCCCCTTTATCCCAGAGGATAGAAAGGAGGAGTTCCTTCTTTTGCTAAAGCATACCCAAGATATTTCAAAGTTCTCCAATAGAGCAGCCTTTGACTCCTTTGAGGGTGCTAGCAGAGCCTCAGGTATTGCCATAGCGGCTCGCAGAATTGCTTGGCTCCATGCCTCTGACCTAGAACCCTGGGTCCAGGATGGGTTGGGAAATCTGCCCTGTACAGGTGAGAATCTGTTTGGTAAGGAGTGGCAAATCAAAGCCACTCAAATGGATGCAGAAAATGCTGCTTTAGATAGACTTTCTAAGTCTACCTCTACCCCTGTCAAGAAAAAATCTTTCAAAAAGCCTTTCTACAAGAAGGCCAGATTTGCTACAAATACTGGCCAACAATCTTCTGCAGCTCCCTTTGCTCCTAAGCGTCAGCAGCCTAAACAGGCCAGGGCAAAACCTGCAGGGGCTGCTACAGCCCAGCAGTCCCAACCCCCTCAGGGTTTTTGACTTAATACTAGAGAACTTAACCTTTCTGGCTCTAAAACATCCAGAGCCTCTCACCATTCCAGGAAGGTTAACTCATTTTGCTCCCAGATGGGAGCAAATCACATCAGAACAGTGGACCCTCTCTATCATCAGAGAGGGCTACAAACTACATTTCTCCAGCCTTCCTCCCCATACCATGGTGAGATGTTTCAATTCTCCCCCATCTCTCCTGGACCTGTTGGGTCAGGAGGTGACCACTCTTCTCGCCCAAAGGGCAATAGAAGAGGTTCCTCTTCTTCAACAGGGGTCAGGGTTTTATTCCCCTTATTTTCTCATTCCCAAGAAAACACGGGGGTACAGACCCATTCTAGATCTCAGAGAATTGAACAAATTCCTATGCAAGGAGAAATTCAAGATGCTTTCTCTAGGTACTCTCCT
The DNA here is from genome assembly GCA_033557465.1 of Ichthyophis bannanicus. Lineage (NCBI taxonomy): Eukaryota > Metazoa > Chordata > Amphibia > Gymnophiona > Ichthyophiidae > Ichthyophis > Ichthyophis bannanicus. Next base: position 760,106,890 of record CM066031.1, on the reverse strand, counting down.
TCCATACCTACAGAGTCAGGATTGGCTTTGTTCTCTAGATCTCAAGGATGCGTACACACATATACTGTGGTACTGCAGACCCTCTGCAGGCAGAAGAAAATGTTTTAAACTCAGAAAAAAGAGGCAGACACCGGCTGCAGCATCACGAGGAGCCATATAGGGGGAGCAAGAGGGACCTCTGGAGGACTGAGGAACCACGCCCTAGAGCCAATGATGCAATACCGGCCTGCACCCAATCCAGAAAGGGGAAGATTCCTTTTAAAAGCCCAGATGACTGGAGAAAGTCAGACTGGCAGGGAGTTGTGCAAGGAGTTCCAGTTCCAGATTCGCATGGAGATCCAGATCCAGGAAGGAAGCTAACTTTGGAAGGAGAAAGGAGAGCTTTCCTGGAAGGAGAGGAGTACCCAGGAATAGGAGTCCTGACAGATGGAACCGGCCTAGCAGACTCAGCAGAGCCAGGTGAAGAAACTTGCTTTAGATATCTCAAAAGGGGAGAAGACACACTTTCCAGGAGGGAAAGATACCGTGTGGAAGCTAACCCTGGAAGGAGAAGGAATGTACCAGAGAGTCCAAGGCCTGAGTTTGGCAAGGGCCAGCAAGTGTTGAAAGGCGCAACAGGGAGTAACCAGGAAAGAGGTGAAAGAGGAATATTGAAAGGCAACTTTCAAGGCCCTGGGAGAAAGAAGCTGTGGTGTACGTGCGGCTTAACCCCAGCAGAAGGCCGACCTGAGAACCGGAGGCCTACCGGGGTGCCAGAGAAGCCAAGCCCCAGCAGGAACAGGCCTCAGCCCTCACCTCACTGTGATAACCTTAGAAGAAAAGGTAATTACTATCTCACTAACTATGATTTTATGAACTCTGTGACGCAGAAGGAGCAAGGCACTGGAGAATGCTGTCCTTCTAGATGCATTCATGCTACAAAATACAAACCTGTACCAAACAGGAGACTTTCTAGAGAAGGACCAGTGTGCAGGAGAGACTGTCCACATTCTAAAAGTGTACAAAGCAAAGGCTTACCTTTAGATGCTGAACATTGGGGCATCATACAAGCATTATACAAAAAGCCTGAAGGAGAGCCCCTAGACATTCCAGACTGCGAGCCAATGCAGGTGGAATTCCCGGATGATCCCTCGGACCTCCCGATGGATTGTAGCTATTGCCTGGCCGAAAGAATTGAGCCCTGAGTGGAGGAATAGCTGTAGTCTGGGGTAAAAGTTTGATTCTGTATTCCGTTTGGTATTGCTGTGAAGTTAACAGGTTTTCTTCAGTTCAGGTTTCTTTTTCTTTTAACCTGGAGCAAGGACATTCTTTTGTGTTGATGTAAGCTGTGCTATTTGAACCTATTTGCAACACGGGAAATAAAAGCCTTTATTTTTCCCTACCCTCGGACTGTGATATTCTTGGGAGCTTTTAGTTACACAGAAGGCTACCAGGACTATAAAAACCTGGGCCCTGTAATTGAGCTAAACTCCTCCACAAACAAACTTTGCATGTCCACCCCCTTTCTGCTGTGACCCGCCATTGCCACCAGGGGGGCGGTGTGACAATACTCATCCATCCATCCCACAGAAAATTCCTACGGTTTCTGTTCCAGGGAAAACATTTCCAATGCAGAGTACTTCCCTTCGGTCTAGCCTCTGCTCCAAGAGTATTTACCAAATGCATGGCAATAGTAGCTGCATTTCTACGCGCCCTGGGAATTTTTGTCTTCCCATACCTGGACGACTGGCTCATCCGAGCTCCATCTCAGTCCGAGGCTCAGAATTCCCTGGATCGCACCAGACGCATTCTGCAGTATCTGGGACTTGTGATCAATCTGCCAAAGTCTCAACTCACCCCTACTCAGTCCCTGGAATTCATAGGGGCCTGGTTGGATACCACCACTGCAAGGGCCTATCTTCCTCAGGCCCATTGCCAACGTCTGGTGCACTTGGCCTCCCAGACTCAGTCCAGAAGCCACTTGACTGCCAGGGAGATGCTACAACTATTAGGCCACATGGCCTCCACAGTACATGTGGTGCCTTATGCTCACCTACATATGAGAGCAGCTCAATGGACTTTGTCCACCCAGTGGACTCAAGCATCAGGAGCTCTCTCAGACCAAATAGCAAACTCCAAACATCTCTTTTGGTCTCTCCAATGGTGGATGTCCACTCAAAATCTGTTGTTGGGGGCCCCCTTTCAATCATTGTTGCCCCAAGCAACCCTCACAACAGATGCCTCCCAAACAGGTTGGGGAGCTCATCTTCAAGATCTCTCCACTCAGGGCACTTGGTCTCCACAGGAGACCACCCTTCATATCAACCACTTGGAACTTCAAGCAATCTTTCTAGCTCTCAGAGTTTTTCATACCCTCCTCAGCAACATGACAGTCCTTATTCATACGGACAATCAAGTAGCCATGTTTTACATAAACAAACAAGGAGGGACTGGCTCTCTGTCGCTTTGCAACGAAGCTCTAAGATTATGGGCCTTCGCCAGAGAGCATCAAATCCATCTCCTGGCAGTATATCTTCCAGGAATCCAAAACTCTTGGGCAGACAGACTCAGTCGAGTTCTGCTTCCACACGAATGGTCCCTGCACATGGATCAGGTACTCAGAATCTTCCAGAAATGGGGAACCCCGGACATAGACCTCTTTGCAAGTCCGTGGAATGCCAAACTTCCCCGGTTCTGTTCCAGAATTCCGTGTCAGGGAGTTCAGGCCAAGGATGCCTTCCTCCTTCATTGGGGTCAGGGCTTCCTGTATGCCTTTCCACCCATTCCTTTGATTCCCAAGACTCTGTTCAAACTTCAAAGGGATCAAGGGTCCATGATCCTCATAGCTCTACGCTGGCCACGCCAAGTGTGGTACCCTCTACTTCTGCATCTCTCCCAAGCCCCCTCCCTGGACTTGGGAGTGGCTCCAGACCTTCTGTCTCAGGAGGAGGGGACTTTGTGGCACCCAAACCCCAAGTCCCTTCACCTCAGAGCTTGGTTACTGAAGGCCTAGACCTTCAACACTTCAATCTTTCGCCGCAAGTGAAGGATATCCTCCATGCCTCTAGGAAACCTTCCACTACGCGTTGTCGCACCCCCAGGTGCCCTACCGGTGAGGCCTTGGTACTGCCTGAGGGTGGTAGTTGTACCTTCTCTATAAAACACAAAAGACACTCGAGTTCAAAACTCAGGGTTTTATTCCCCGTCCGTGAGGTATTTTCTCCTTGGCAAAACAAAGCAAACAACCAACTTCGGGCATATAACAGAAATCAGAAAGGTTAAACAAAAATAGCTTACTTCAGCTTAAATGCAAAAAGAAAAGAATTAAACATTCTCAATGTTTTTCACAGGCTTTCCTTTTTGCTGCCACAGCACAGCTCATTCACATGGTTTTCTGTGAGACACGTTTTCCAGCCTACAACTTGTGACTCTTACTCAGGTTATCTTCAACCCTTTTCACCTTAAGGAAAACTCTGGGTCAATTACCAAGACTGAGCATTCCATGGGCTCAGGAACTGTTGCTAACTCTGTATTCTCATATTCCATAGATTCTGGTTCATTAACACTCACGTTTTCAAGGTCAGCTGTTTCAAAAGGATAATGTAGGTTTTCCTCGTCAAGCAGGAAGTTGTTCTGTCCTTCTCTCTCAAAGCCTCCCTGGGAACTACCATATAGTTTTACATGAGGTTTATGAGAGCTCAGCCCCTGCTGGTAAGCATAAGGACATTCAGGAACTTCCCTGGCTCTGCTGTTAGAGTGATTACGGTATACTCTGAGCGTGCTCGGGTCTAGCTTTCGCCTCCCAGCTGCCCTCGATTGCACTGCTCTATACGGAGGTTGCTCAAACTCTGGGAGTTTAAAGTGGATACTAGAATCTCTAGCTTTTCCAGGTAAGTGAGCTTCTTTTCTCCTGGGTTTTCTAGCACAAGGGAAGGGATTATTTCCAAAGCTTATTTCTGGGTGGCTTTTTCTATTGCTGCAGGGTTTTACCCACTTGGGTAGAAAACAGCCACTATCAACACTTCTGGCTTTGTTACCTTGTACTGCAACTCTCCCACGTCTCTCGTGCTCTTCACACATGCATTCAATATCTGGCTTTTGCCTTCCAAATGTTTCACTCTGGGTTTGAGACTCACTCAGACCTTCGTGTGGGCTTGCATGCTGTCCCAGTAATTCAGACTCTCTTTCATTCCACTTCCATACTTTTCCCAGCTTCTGCTGCGCTGACCGTAGTCTCCCTTGCTGTGAGACTTGCTGGTTCACCTCCTCTCCCTCTCTAACTATTTGGGAGCGTATTATATCTCTGTGTTTCTGGGCTCCACCTCTACCCAGCTGATTCCTATCAGGCAAAGCAAACTCCCTTTGCTTGCTATCTGGGTGTGTCTTCTCAGCCCTTACCCACCCATCTGACAGTTTTTTGTTTATCCTGTCATCTCTTCTCTGATCACTGCTGCTGATTTCCATTTTCTCAGGCTCCAATAGGTCCACCTTGTGACAGCGTTCTTACGCTTTTAAATGCAAAGGATTTTCCATTTGGTGTGCTCAAAAGGGTCTTGACCCTCTAGCACTCCCCTTGAATTCTCTCTTGGAATATCTCCTGCATCTCTCCAATGCAGGACTCAAAACAAATTCAGTAAGAGTCCATTTGAGTGCTATTGCAGCATCCCTTAAGCCCATCAATGGACAACCTGTTTCCTCTCATCCTCTTATTGCAAGATTCATGAGAGGCCTAACCTTAACTAAACCTCCCATTCGACCTCCTCCGGTGGCATGGGACTTAAACTTGGTTCTTGGTCAGCTTATGAAGCCACCCTTTGAACCCTTAGCCACTACCTCCGTGAAATTTCTTTCCTGGAAGGTTATTTTTCTTATTGCAGTCACCTCAGCTCGCCGTATCAGTGAACTGCAAGCTCTAGTGGCTAATCCACCTTATACAAGGTTCCATCATGATAAGGTGGTCCTTAGGACCAATCCCCACTTTATGCCTAAAGTGGTCTCCCCTTTTCATCTTAATCAAGAGGTATATTTACCTGTCTTTTTTCCAGCTCCTCATGCATCTAGTGCAGAGAGGAATCTTCATACTCTAGATTGTAAAAGAGCTCTTGCCTTTTACCTCCACAGGACACAGCAACATCGAAAGTCTTCTCAGCTTTTTGTTGCTTTTGATCCTTCTCATTTAGGACTTCCAGTCTCCAAAAGAACATTCTCCAATTGGATTGCTCAGTGTATCTCTTTTGCTTACCAGAGTAAGAACCTTTCTCTGGAGGGCCATGTCACCGCTCACAATGTGAGGGCCATGGCCACCTCTATGGCTCATCTAAACTCTGTGTCCATTGACCAGATCTGTCGAGCAGCCACCTGGGCCTCGGTTCATACCTTTACAGCCCATTACTGTTTGGACAAGGACTCCCGCCGGGATGCCTTGTTTGGTCAGGCTGTCCTCAGACACCTGTTCCATTCTTGAACAACTCCAGCCCACCTTCTCTGAATGGATGCCTGAGATCCATAGGAAGGTGAGGAACCTTTCAGGGTCTCATACCCTTGAGGGGATCTCCCGGGCATCTTAGCTAGGGAGTCCCCATATGTGAGGACTTATTCCTGCTTGTTCCTGGAGATAGCACAGTTACTTACCTGTAACAGGTGATCTCTGGCAACAGCAGGAATTAGTCCTCACAACCCACCCACCTCCCCTAGGAGTTGTATCTCTCTCTTTCCTTTCCTCTCTCTATTGTCTCAGCTTTAAACTCGAACTGAGGAGAGTTGGTCAGGAAGGCGGGAAGGCAGCGCGCATGCGCAGTGGGAGGCCCCAAAAGCTTTCCTTCTGGGAAGCTGGGGAGCTTTCCCTTGCGGGCTCCGTCGGTACCGACGTACCCATATGGGAGGACTTATGTGAGGACTAATTCCTGCTGTTCCCAGAGATCACCTGTTACAGGTAAGTAACTGTGCTTTATCTGCCGTCATTTTTACCTGTTTCTATGTTGTTTTTAATTAGTCCCATGATGAAACTCCCAAATCTCATATTTGTCATTATTTGTCTGTCTTGAATAGATTGCAATCACTCATAGAAAGAGCTAAGGTTATCATCCTGATACAGAAGTACCAGTTGCACAGATGGGGATGCTGTTGTCTCACCTCGTGTACAAGGTTCAGGGCAAAAAAGCCATCCCTAATGTTACTGGTTAAAAGAGAGAAAGCAGAGAATAGACTAAATGGCCAATTTTCTCAGTGGAGAAAGGTAAATAGTGGAGTACCCCTGCTTTTTAACATATTCATAAATGACCTGGAAATGGAAATAATGAGTGATGATCAAATTTACAGATGACACAAAATTATTCAAAGTTGTTAAAAAACAAGAAGATTGTGAAAAATTGCAAGAGGGCTTGATAAATTGGAAGACTGGACTTCCAGATTGCAGATGAAATTTAATATGGACAAGTGCAAAGCTAGGAAAGAACAACCCAAACTTTGGTTAAACAATGCAAGGTTCCTTATTAGGAACCACCACCCAGGAAAAAAATTTAGACGTCATTGTGGATAATACATTGAAACCCTCTGCCCAGTGTACAGCGGTGGCCAAAAATTTAAATAGAATGCTAGGAATCATAAGGAAAGGAATGGAGAATAAAACAAAGGATATTATAATGCCTCTGTAACGTTACGTGGTTTGAACTAACCTTCAATATTGTGTGCAATTTTGGTTTAAATTTAAAACTCATCAGAAAGCTTTTAGGTTTTTTTTTCCAACTTTTATTTAGAATTTCTTACAATATAACAGCAACAATTACACATAATACAGGCAAAATAGACAAGGAGAGAAAGCAGAAAAGACTCCCATCTCCCTCTCCCTGCTCCTTGTTGAATACACTATAGCAGCTTCCCTTCAAGGAAAACCTGCGCCAGAAAAGAAAAAAAAACTTAAACAGGAGTAATTGCAAATTATAAATAACATATGGATGATCACAGATAGTAGCGTGCTAATGTGTTATGGCAACAAAGTCTTCTAAGGGTTTCCATTTAGTAGTACAGTTATTTGTCAGGCGAAACAAGGCCTCATGAGCCTGTTCATATTTACTATATAAGCACACCTGATTCTACCACAAGTGCTAATCCAATCCAACGGGGGACTTCCAATTAGAAATACTACTCTTCAGGGCAATGTTAATCATGAAATGACAAAGGAAAAAAATTCTCTGAAACCAGGAAGGGGATGTCAGCCAATGATCTCAAGGTTACCATTCGCCAGGTAAAGAATGTGGTGATTTTGGCGGGCTTTTCCAATTTTGTTCTAACTTGCCTATGCCTTGCCTTCGAATTGGTTCAAACCACTGTGACTTTTGCTTCCCTCTGCAATTTTATTTTGCCTTGCCTTTGCGTTGATTCTACACTGTGTGCAGAATTTATTAAATCGTGTGTGGTGGTATTTGAACTTGTTTGGCGGTATTTGATTTTATCTGGTTTGCTGGACAGGTGTTAGAGTTTTTTTGATGATTGTTTGGTGGTATTTGATTATTGGTGCCAGTATGATGAATTCTTATTTTTACTTTTAGAACTGCATGTATGGTTTTGGATTCTCCAGTCCTTGTATTGCACATCAGTTCCTGTGGATCTTTAATACTTTGGGACAGTGACAGTTTTGGACCAGATTCAGCCAGTGTTTATACTAACTTAGCAGGTTTGGCCTTCTTACATCCAGCCACCCCAGTATAACGAAGATGAGTGTTCCAAAGAAGAGCAAAACCTACCACTTTCATGATGAATGGAAAATGGACGACTACTTCATCATGGTGAAAGACAAGTGTTGTTGTCTAATTTGTAACGCCCGGGTATCCTTGCCCAAAAAGGGTAATCTGGAAAGTCATAATAAGGCTCTGCATAGCAATAAGTTTGATGCTGATTTTCCACCCAAAATGAAATTCGTAAACTCAAAGAACTTAAATCAAAATTGGCTACTCAGCAACTGTTGATGGCGAAGCCAAGGTCACATTCGGTCAATGCAACCATAGCATCCTTCAAGGTCAGCAACCTGATCGCAAAGAAATGCAAACCTTTCACTAAAGGGGAATTTGCAAAAGATTGTTTTCTTGAAGCAACTGACAAATAAGGATTTAAAAATAAGAAAGAGATCATAGCTGCTATTCAAGATGTACAATTGTCAAGAAACACCGTCGTGCGGTGAATAGAAAAGATGTGTGGAGACACAACTGAACAATTGTTGGAGGATGTTTCAAATCGTGTTGCTTTCTCACTCCTACAGGATGAATCTACAGACATAAGAGACATAGCCCAGTTACTAGTCTTTATCCTGTTGCCATGGAGGAGAGAGGTCACGTGACAGGAGAGCATCACCCTGGTGTGGCAGGAAGTGATCCTGTAAATAGGACCTGTCCACCAGGTGATGTACAACCCTCTTGCACCGAGGAAGTTTCTCCAGGGCCATGTGCCCATGAGGGAAGGGTTAGGACAGCCATTATAATTGGTGATTCGATCATTAGGCATGTAGATAGCTGGGTAGCTGGTGGACATGATGATCGCCTGGTAAGATGCCTGCCTGGTGAGAAGGTAGCAGACCTCATGTGCCACCTAGATAAGGTCTTAGATAGTGCTGGGGAGGAGTCTGCTGTCTTGGTACATGTCGGTACCAATGACATAGGAAAATGTGGTAGGGAGGTTCTGGAGGCAAAATTTAGGCTTTTAGGTAGGAAGTTGAAATCCAGAACTTCCATGGTAGCATTCTACAAAATGCTTCCTGTTCCACGCGCAGGACCCAAAAGGCAGGGAGAGCTCCGGAGTCTCAATGCGTGGATGAGACAATGGTGCAGAGATGAGGGTTTTGGATTTGTTAGGAACTGGGGAACATTCTGAGGAAAGGAGGGGCTCTTCCGAAGGGATGGGCTTCACCTTAACCGGGATGGAACCAGGCTGCTGGCATTAACCTTTAAAAAGGAGATAGAGCAGCTTTTAAACTAGATATTAGGGGAAAGCCGACAGTTGCCCAAGAGCGGATGGTTCGGAAGAATGTATCCTTGAAGGATACTACCAAAATCAGAGAGGTTCCACAAAAGAGTAAAGTAGCCCAAATGCCCTCGAGTATGGAGCAGACAGAGCTTAAAGATCCCAATTTACCCATGTCTAACAATAGCCAAATTAACATGAATAAAATACATTCTCTAAAATGCTTGTATGCAAATGCTAGAAGTCTAAAGAATAAGATGGGAGAGTTAGAATATATAGCACTAAATGAAAGGTTAGATATGATTGGAATATCAGAGACATGGTGGAAGGAGGACAACCAGTGGGACACTCTGATACCTGGGTACAAACTATATCGTAATGATAAAGCTGATCAAATTGGTGGAGGGGTTGCGCTCTATGTTAGAGAGGGCATTGACTCAGAAAGGATTAAAGTTTTGCAGGAAACAAAATCTACTGTAGAATCTATATGGATTGAAATTCCATATAAAAGGGGGAAGGCAATGGCAGTGGGGGTGTACTATCGAGCACCTGGCCAGAATGACCAAATGGATGATGAAATGCTCAAAGAAATCAAGGAAGCTAACAAACATTACAGCGCAGTAATAATAATGGGTGATTTCAATTACCCCGGTATCGACTGGGTCAGTGTCACGTCAGGACATGTTAGGGAGATAAAGTTCCTAGATGAAATAAATGACTGCTTCTTGAAGCAGTTGGTTCATGAACCGACCAGAGGGGAAGCCATATTAGACCTAGTCCTTAGTAGAACACCAGATCTAGTGCAAGAGATAAGGGTGTTGGGGCCACTTGGCAATAGTGATCATAGCATGATCGCCTTTGATTTAATTAGTGGAGGAGGGATAGTAAGGAAATCCACAGTACTACCTTTTAACTTTCGAAAGGGAGACTATGATAAAATGAGGAAAACAGTTAAGAAAAAACTAAAAGGAGCAGTTGCAAAGGTTAAATACGTACATCAAGCTTGGGTGTTGTTGAAAAATACTATCTTGGAAGCCCAGACCAGCTGTATTCCACGCTTTAAGAAAAGTGGAAGGAAGTCCAAAAAACTGCCAGCATGGTTTAAAGGTGAGGTCAGAGAGGCTGTTGTTGCCAAAAATGCATCTTTCAGGAAATGGAAAAAAGAGCCAAATGACGAAACCTGGAAACAGCACAAGCACTGGCAAGTCAAATGCAAGGCATTGATAAGGCAGGCAAAGAGAGAATTTGAGAAGAAGCTTGCTGCGGAAGCAAAAACACAAAATAAAGACCTTTTCAAGTACATTCGTAGCAAAAAACCTGTGAGAGAGTCAGTTGGTCCATTAGATGATAAAGGGGTTAAAGGAGCACTAAGAGGCGACAAGGCGATAGCAGAGAGACTGAATGAATTCTTTGCTTCGGTCTTTACTGAGGAAGATGTAGGGATGCTACCCATGACTGAAGTGGTATTTAAAGGTGCGGAAGAATTGAAGGAAATATCGATACATCGGGAAGATGTCTTACAACTATTAGATAAACTGAAGAGTAGCAAATCACCTGGGCCGGATGGAATACATCCAAGGGTGTTGAAAGAACTAAAATATGAGATTGCAGACCTGCTATCAGTAATCTGTGAACTATCATTAAAATCATCTCTAATACCTGAAGATTGGAGGATCGCCAATGTAACACCAATTTTTAAAAAAGGTTCCAGGGGTAATCCGGGAAACTACAGACCGGTGAGCCTGACGTCAGTACCAGGAAAAATGGTAGAAACCATCATAAAGAATAAAATTACTCAGCATGTAGATAGTCACAACCTAATGGGAGACAGCCAACATGGCTTTAGACAAGGAAGATCTTGTCTTACTAATCTGTTATGTTTTTTGAAGGAGTGAATAAACAGGTGGACAAAGGTGAGTCAGTTGATATTGTGTATCTGGTCTTTCAGAAAGCCTTTGACAAGGTCCCTCATCAGAGACTTTTGGCAAAACTAAAGAGTCATGGGATAGGAGGCAGTGTACTATTGTGGATCAGGAACTGGTTAAAAGATAGAAAGCAGAGGGTAGGGCTAAATGGCCAATTTTCCCAATAGAGAAAGGTGAATAGTGGTGTACCCCAGGGATCTGTGCTGGGTCCGCTGCTTTTTGACATATTCATAAATGACCTGGAAAGTGGAATAACGAGTGAGGTTATCAAATTTGCAGATGACACAAAACTATTTAAAGTTGTTAAAACCCAAGAGGATTGTGAAAAATTGCAAGAGGATCTTGATAAATTGGAAGACTGGGCATCAAAATGGCAGATGAAATTTAATGTGGACAAGTGCAAGATTATGCACCTAGGGAAGAACAACCCAAACTATGGTTACACGATGCAAGGTTCCACATTAGGAACCACCACCCAGGAAAAAGATTTAGGCATCATTGTGGATACCATGTTAAAACCCTCGGCCCAGTGTGCAGCGGCGGCCAAGAGAGCAAATAGAATGCTAGGTATGATAAGGAAAGGAATGGAAAATAAAACAAAAGATATTATAATGCCTCTATATCGTTCCATGGTGAGACCGCACCTTGAATATTGTGTGCAATTCTGGTCGCCGTATCTTAAAAAGGATATAGCGATTTTAGAAAAGGTTCAGAGAAGAGCCACCAAAATGGTAAAGGGGATGGAAGGATACTCCTATGAAGAAAGGCTAAAAAGGTTAGGGCTCTTTAACCTGGAAAAGAGATGACTGAGGGGAGATATGATAGAAGTCTATAAATTAATGAACGGAGTGGAACGGGTAAACGTAGGTCGATTGTTTACATTATCAGAATATAGAAAGACTAGGGGACATGCAATGAAGCTACAGGGTAAACTATTTAAGACTAATAAAAGAAAATATTTTTTCACTCAATGTGTAATCAAACTCTGGAATGTGTTACCGGAGGATGTAGTAAAGGCTGTTAGTGTAGCTGGGTTTAAGAAAGGTTTGGACAAGTTCCTGGAGGAAAGGTCCATAAACCATTATTAAGAAGTGACCGAAGATATCAATGCTTGACCCAGTACAAGCATTGTGGAACTTGTGTCTCTTGGGGAAACTGCTAGGTACATATGACCTAGATTGGCCACTGTTGGAAACAGAATACTGGGCTTGATGGACCTTGGTCTGACCCAATATGGCATATCTTATGTTCTTATGGTTTTTGAAGACTTCAGTGTTTAAGAAGAACTACTTGGAATGATTTCTTTAAAAGGGAGAACTACCAGTCAGGAAATATTCAGTTCTTTACATTCTTTTGTGACAAAGTGTAATCTTCCATTGCATAGACTTATTTCCATCACTACTGATGGAGCAAAAGCAATGACAGGTGAGGTTAACGGTTTCATAGCTCTCTGTAGACAGCATGACGACTTCCCAGATTTCCTTTCTTACCACTGCATCATTCACCAGCAAGTTTTGGCAAGCAAGAGACTCAATTCAAAGACTGTCATGGACATCACTTTCAAAATTGTAAATTCAGTTTGTGGAAGATTACGTCTAAGACAGCTTTTCAATCTTACTCTTGATGAAGGGGCAGCGGAAATCATTTTGCACACAGATGTAAGATGGCTAAGTAGGCACAAATTTCTGCAAAGATTTTGTGATTTGCTGAATGAAATAAGAAGTTTTTTGAAGGAGAGGGGAGATGACCAAGCAGAGTTGGTAGATAAGGAGTGGTTATGTGATCTGGCATTTCTCACTGATTTTACAGGCGAACTAAGGGGCTTGTTTACAAAGCTGCGGTAGCGGTTCGCGATCGTTATCGGAGCCGCGGCCCCATTGATTTCAATGGGGCCGCGGCTCCGATAACGACCGCGAACCGCTACCGCGGCTTTGTAAACAAGCCCCTAAGTGATATGAACCTTGAACTACAAGGTAAAAACAAATGCATTGGCGAGATGTTGAGTACAGTTTCATCCTACAAGAGCAAATTTGAGCTAAAGATGACTGACCTTGCAAACAACACTTTTGATCATTTTCCTAATACGCAGGACCATCTGGGACAATATTCAAATTTTGTTTTTCAGAACGAGAAGTATGTGACAGAAATCTATTCTGTTATCCAGGAATTAGAAAATAGATTGTGACTTCCAAAAAATTGGAACAGTTGTGGAGTACTTGTCATACCCATTCAAAGTAGATGTGGACATTAAAGAAACTGCAGCTGCTATCAGTAAAAATTACCCATTGAACAAGCCATCTCTTGAAAACGAAATATTAACCCTTAAAAATGACATTTTTCTCAAGACCCATGCTGAGCAAGAATCATTTTGGAAGCTAGTGCCTAGAGACAAATTTCCCAACTTGAGAAGATGCAGTGAAGCTGTACACTCCTGTTTCGATTCAACTTATTTGTGTGAATCTGCATTTTCCCATCTGAAAATGACAGAGTACACAACATTCCAACATGACAGATGAACATCTCCAGGATTCCCTGAGACTGGCCCTCACGCAATATTCACCCAACTTCAAAAAGCTGGTGGATGAAATGCAGGCTCAGACGTCTCACTAATGAGCAAGAGCGAAATATTAAAGATTGTGCAAGATCAGTCTGGATCAATACTCAACCTAAAATTAACACAAATTACTCAATAAAAGTTAAAGAAAGTTATCAAGACAGTTAAAGAAAGTTATTACTCAATAAAACTTTAAGAAAAAATGTGCTTTCCATTTCCCCTTGCAGTTCTTACTGGATCTTTGTCTCTCTGTTTTGTTTTTGCTTAATTTGCTTAACAGCTGATCACATCCAAGTAAATGACAGAAGGTTCATTAAAAATGTGTGGGGGGGGGGGAATCCTCCAACTTTATTGGGTTAAAATTTTATTTTAAACTTAATTTTCATGGTGGTAGATCACCGGCACTTTTGGCCGGAAAAAGTAGATCGCGACCTGTTCAAAGTTGGACATGCCTGATCTATATTATAGAACGAGGAACATATCCAATGATGATTTTAAAAAACCCTCCTTATTGAAAGGAACTTAAATTACCTTTATAAGTTATATTAAGCCCAAAGTCTACAGTTTATCGGGTGAAATCAGTAAAATTCATCATCATTCGAATGAACTTATCATATCATAAAAAGCCCATAGCAATTTCAAAATTGCCAGTCAATGCACAGCTTAAATCATCATGCACAAATACAACTGGCGCAATATTGTGTTTCAATACACTTATCTGCATCAGGGATAGAGGATGAATAATCAAATCTCTTTTCCGATCTCTTCATTTGTCCTTCACAAAGATGAGTGTAACCAGCTTCTTCCACACTACAGTCTAAAGATGACATTAGCTCCATCCCAGAATGAGATGTAATAAGGTCCACCAATCACGCACTACACACAAGTTCAGATCCTGCATTCAACACTCATAAAACAAACTTCCAATCAATGGTGGCAAAAAATAGCCAATCAACTCAAAATCAAAACAGTCTACAAACCAATCAACATACACAGGTTCAAATCCCACAGTCAACCAATCATCTCAAAGATATTAAGGGAAAATAGACCAGCACAGATGTTAATTAAATCAATGTCATCCATTCAATCTCTTGATTCAGACCATATGGCTCAAAAGATTGCAATAGGACATACCCAAGAGGGGCCAGAAATAGTAAACCTGCACCAATAACAATGACAACATTGATAATGATCCTACTCCGCAACATTATATTCCTTAGGTACAAACCAGGTCACAATTTCCCCACTATTCAGACCCTGTTTATATGCAATCATCGTAAAGTCTGTAAATACTGGATTAAGGCGGAGATCCTCCCAATGGGACTGATATCAACAATACGCCACAAAGCCATGGAAAATGCAAAACACAAACAACCAGTTGTTTCCTGATGGCGCAAAGCATATTTAGCACACTTAAAAGCTCAGGAGATCAACGTAGATGGATATTCTCTAGATTAAAATCATTCAGTCAGACTTCTAGATTCATCATAAAAAGCTGCATCTGCAGTACAAATCCTTCATGCGCGAAGGTACTGACTTACTGGCAAGCAAGCTGGCATGTAAAGAATAAGGATGCCAGCTATGAAATTGCAAGTAATTATTCCTATCCACAGCTTTTCCAAATAGACAAGACTTAAAGCCATGCTGAGTCATACAGATCTTAATATTTTAAAAAAATCATTCACAGCAGGATGGTAAGTCATAGTAAACTGAAGGTTGACATCAACTGTGTTAAGCTCATCTCTAAATTGTAGTAATAAATCCTCCAATGCTGACGAAAAAAACAAAATATCGTCCAAATATCTTTTCCATATTAAAACATGTTGAAAAAACAGGGAATCATAGATTACTGTTCCTCAAACCGTGCAACATATAAGGAGGCTACGGAGGAAACCAGGGTGGCCCCCATAGCTACATCATGCAACTGTTCATAAAAAGCCCCATCAAACCAAAACTAATTATGAAAAAGCACCAGCTCAGCGATATGCCAAAAAAATTCAGTAGGAATTACCTGATGCAGATTAACTTGTGATATAGTATCATGCACAATTTCGAAGGCCGCAGCTTGCGGTATGTGAGTACATAATGCTGTATTTATTTATTTATTTAGACAGTTTTATATACCACCTTATCCTTCAATCAAAGTGGTCACAACACAATTGGGGGATGCATTTAACACGAGGGGATATGAGACACATACATTAATACTTACAGGGAATTAATACTTACAGGGAACATAATATCCGTAGATACCACAAAAGTCACTCAACTAACATCAGACCACCCTATCCAAAATACACAAAACATGAGCAGTATCTACCACATAGAAACAAATCTCTTTCAGTGCTAGACACAAAAAATAGTCCAAAAACTTAGATAAAGGCTCAAGAACTGATCTTCTAGTGGAGACAATAAGACATCCTGGAGGGGCACGCGCATCCTTATGTTTCTTAAAAAATAAATTACAGGTACAATAGGAAATTCTTCCACCAAATAGGCACATTCCTTAGGAGTCACGAAAGTAACCGGGGTATCCGGATGGACCTCCCCCGCACACCCCTCCCCCCCACCCTCATCTGCCCCTGGCAATCCCAAGAACAAATTACGCTCTCACCAAGGTTTGGCATATTACAATTCCTTTATTGGTCGCAGCTACATAACCATAAACCAACCCGGCCCAACATAGGCCAATTTGACATTCCCTCAACATAACAACTCCCCCCCGCCCTCAAACCCATCCGGATGATGCCTGCCCACCAGCCGTTTAGCAAGGTGGGGCATCATCCACCCCCCGTTCCCCCTTCCGCCCGCCTCGCCGTGCTATAGCAAAGGCCGGCTCCCGTTGCTTCCCTCCGGGCAGAGACACCAACTGTGATGTCTCTCCCCAACCAGGAGCACCCAGCTCCTCTGCAAAGTGGCGTCAGCCGCCACTGCACCACCGGGTCGACGAGCGCCAGCTCGCTACCCCGCCAACCCACTTCAACATCTACACCCATCAACCCCCGCCCCCCCCAGCTGCGACAACCCACCTCCAATCAACCCTCCCCCACCTGCCCCCAGAAACCAGAGCAAGGGAGGGTGGGAGGGCGACTGCTCCGGTCACCGACACGGCAGGAAGAGGGAGATCGCATGCCGGCGATCTCCCACGCTTACTGCCCGGCCCGCCTCTTCAAAATCCACCGGACCAATCAGCACATCCCACGTCACGGCGTGGGCGTGATGCTGATGGTCCGGCGCGCTCAAACCACTACTCACCCCCCCCCCTGCAGCAACTCCAACGGGCTCGGCCCCCGGGAACCCGGTTACTCCGCCGGCCTAGGGACCGAGCCCGGCGGCGCCGCGAGATTAACCAGGGTATCCGGATGGACCTCCCCCGCACACCCCTCCCCCCCACCCTCATCTGCCCCTGGCAATCCCAAGAACAAATTACGCTCTCACCAAGGTTTGGCATATTACAATTCCTTTATTGGTCGCAGCTACATAACCATAAACCAACCCGGCCCAACATAGGCCAATTTGACATTCCCTCAACATAACTCCCCCCCCCCTCAAACCCATCCAGATGATGCCTGCCCACCAGCCGTTTAGCAAGGTGGGGCATCATCCACCCCCCGTTCCCCCTTCCGCCCGCCTCGCCGTGCTATAGCAAAGGCCGGCTCCCGTTGCTTCCCTCCGGGCAGAGACACCAACTGTGATGTCTCTCCCCAACCAGGAGCACCCAGCTCCTCTGCAAAGTGGCGTCAGCCGCCACTGCACCACCGGGTCGACGAGCGCCAGCTCGCTACCCCGCCAACCCACTTCAACATCTACACCCATCAACCCCCGCCCCCCCCAGCTGCGACAACCCACCTCCAATCAACCCTCCCCCACCTGCCCCCAGAAACCGGAGCAAGGGAGGGTGGGAGGGCGACTGCTCCGGTCACCAGCACGGCAGGAAGAGGGAGATCGCACGCCGGCGATCTCCCACGCTTACTGCCCGGCCCGCCTCTTCAAAATCCACCGGACCAATCAGCACATCCCATGTCACGGCGTGGGCGCGATGCTGATGGTCCGGCGCGCTCAAACCACTACTCACCCCCCCTCCCCCCGCAGCAACTCCAACGGGCTCGGCCCCCGGGAACCCGGTTACTCCGCCGGCCTAGGGACCGAGCCCGGCGGCGCCGCGAGATGACTCACAGCTTTAATCAAGTCCTTCACTTACTACTACTACTACTGAGCATTTGTATAGCGCCACAAGTCATATGCAGCGCTGCACAGACATGCAAGAGACAGTCCCTGCTCATCAGAGCTTACAATCTACTCAAGACAGACAACACAGAAGGTATAAACAGGGATAAAACAAGGGGGAAAGGTAAAGAAACAAGGAGATCAGGTGAGTCAAGATCCAAAAGCAGCAATGAAGAGGTGAGTTTTCACTTGAAGTAATAACCCATCAGTGGGATTGTGGTCCAATTTATCATAAAGCTGACAATATGCTTTGTTGTTATACTGAACTCAATCTTGCACCACCACTGTGCCTCCCTTATCAGCACGGGAAATTACAATAGATACATCATCTTGAAGCTACTGTAGCGCCATACAATCATAATAAGAGATATTCCACCTGAGAGCAACCTCAGATATCTGACTTCAGAAAGTACCTAAAACCTCACCTATTTACAGAACACTTCAATACTATAGAACTCATGCAACCTCACCATTAAACCCCCTGCCCACCCACAAGTTACTACACTAAGCAAAGCACCATTCTTCTGTAAATAGTTATAAAATGTTGTAAGGAATTATCAGTTGTTAAATGTAAATAGTTGCTGTTTTACTATTCTATATAAACCATCGTTATGTTCATTGTAAACAGCTTTGATAAAACTGAAAAGCGGTATATAAAAAATGTTAAATAAATAAATATTCCACAGCACTCTAAAGCTTTATGGTTCCTCCAGATTAGCAACATCTCTTAACACCATGTCCTTAAAAGTATTGATAACAGGGTCCATAGCAGATGGAGGAATCCAATGAGATTTGGGGCATACAATAGAAAGATCAAGGGTACTCGGATTTTTAGCAAAGAATACCTTCATTGCAACTGCCAAACAAAACTAAAAAAAGAATGTCCAGAAATTAAAAGGATTATGATACACTGTGGGAACAAATCCCAAACCTAAGTTTAGTACCCATTCTTGAACCGCAGACAACTGAAAGCTAGAGATATAAATTACTGCCGATTGTCTCGCGTTTGTGAGCGTGGCACCGGGCTGCTGTACTGGTATTGAACCCAGCCATGGCCTCAGTTCCTCCTGTACTTCTTGGTGTCTCCTAAAAAATCACTTGAAGATGATGTCTCACTCAAATCATTTCCACTCCAATCAGATTCATCAGAAGCATCTTGGAACACAACCCTCTGCTTAGAGGGCTGGAATTTAATCTTACATAGCCAAGGGTAAACTCACTCAGTCTGATAATCATTCACAAAACAGTGCAAGAAATGCTAATTTTTCGGAGCAGCATTCCATTTGTCTAGCCACAGAATGACCCTTAAGAGACTGCAGATACTAAAGGCCTTGAATATTCATGAGGCGAGGATTCAATTGAGTTTGCCGTAAACTCTTTTTTTCCCCAGTGCTTATGCGGCATAATTTGGATTTACTCACTGCTAAAGACTTCTCAGGACTTTGCATTACCCAAAGGTCTGAAGAGATTAATATACAGTAATCATGGAACTTTGGAAATCTTTCCGTGTTAGCAAGTGTTCCCAAAATGTTTATGCATCAACGTGCCATTGATTGGTAAGGCTTAATTTTATAATCCACCAATTAGACTGAGGAATTTCATTCCCAATTTCTTATAAATATTAAAATATGTGCAAATGTATAGTATGAGGGGGGGGGGGGGAATGAAATAATCCCATAATGAAGAATGATGGTTTATTATAAAGGGGTAATTGCCTGGAAGTGATGTAAAATGTGCTCTTTCTGCACTACTATTTAATATTTATATCCAACCCATATGCCATATAATAAAACAATTCTCAATTAATTATGCCAATGACATAATGATTTATATATGCCTTTCAACATTAACATGCCTAATTTTGATCACATCATATCATGTTTCTTTTTTTTTAAATTATTTATGAATTTTATACAGAATTAATCAAGCAAAAACTTGTACAGAACAATAATACTTGCATATTAGTAATATTAAGCAACATAACGTAAATAGGAGGCCGCGTGCCCACGTGCCCGACGGCCGGCAATAACCGGGGGGGCAGGGTGGCAAGCACCCCTTCCGCGGCGGCGTGAGGCGCGCGCCCGAGCGCGAGTTGTGGTTTAAATCGATTGACTCCCGCGTGCCCAGGTGGCCGCGGGAGCCAATGAGCGGTTCGTGGGACCCAGGGGGAGCGAGCGGTCGGACGCCAGTCCTTTGGAAGCGGGGAGAGAGGATGGGCGTCCCCACCCTCCCTCCCTTTGGTGGAGCTTGGGGTCTGGGGGACGGGGGGTTGCGGCGGGAGGGGGGGGCGGGTTACCGGGGGGGTCCGGGGGCCGGAGGCGTGGCGAGATGCAGGGCGGGTGTGGGGGTACCCCCGACCGGAGAAGCCCTCGGTTTTTGCTAGTAATATGGCGAAGCCGGAAGAGGGGGATGGAATTGCCAGGGACGGTTCTCGGCGGAGGCGGGAAGGAACTCACTTTGCTACCCATATGGCTGGTGAAGGATTGTCCCGCTGCCGGAACCGTAAGTTAACAGTTTTGGTTGTAATGTTATGTTGTGCTTGTTTAATAAAGCTGCGACCAGTTATTTTGCCAATAAGCGATTATGTGGTGGTTATTTGGAAGGAAAGAGGGGGGGGGGATGTGGGGCGGAAGGGGGCTGTTGGCCACGTCCGCCTTACCTGGTTAAAGGCAAATACTGCAAGAATTATAAGTAGTCCCCCAAATGGAGGGGTAAGCCGAAGGTAAAGGAGAAACCCCCTATCACATAAGTAATATATAAGAAGAAAATAAGAGGAGACAGTGTGCCAAGGAGAACTAATATAAATTAGATGGAGTCATAACTCAGGAGAGGAGCTAATAGGTAAATGTGAATTAACAAAAGCAGAAAGGTCCTCAGGGGAGAAAAAGACATATTTCTGTGTTTTATAGGTAATTAAACATTTGCATGGAAATCGTAACACAAATGACGCACCAATACGCACTACTCCTGGGTTTAATAATAGGAAAGCCCTCCTTCTGTGTTTCCCGCGCAACATCAGGGAAAATGAGTATCTTTTTCCCATGGAACAAATTATCACGTTTTTTATAAAACATTTTTAACAACCATTCCCTATCTGAGGAGAGAGCTAATGTAACTAACAAAGTTAATACCTCTATGCCCTCCTCTTTGGGGGTAGAAAGCAAAGCAGAAACATTAAGAGGATCCATCTGCAAAGGTCCCACTGAAACTTTCCCAGTTTTTTTCCCTAAAGGGAGATAATAAATTTTAGAGACGGGAGGCATCAATTCCGGAGGAACCAAAAGTACCTCTTGAAGATAACCCTTAAATAAATCTAAAGGTGCCTGCCCGGGTATAATAGGAAAGTTTAAAAGCCGGACATTAGCTGCCCGAGCAGCATTCTCCAATGACTCCGCTTTAGCCCACAAAAGAACATTATCTTTAACCAAAGAGTCAGTTAGATCTGAAAGTCCTGTTAATCGTTGATCCATACTTGCTTGCTTGGTACTCAAATCCTCAATAGAGACTTGCACAGACGGGGAAACCACTTCAAGAGCAGAAATCCGAGCAGAAAAGGCAGAAAACTGGTTGCCCCCCATATGACAAAGGTGAGAGATAGCGTCCCAAATGTTATCCAAAGTTACTGAAGCCGGACGAACCAGAACGAAGGAGAAATCCGAAGAAAGAGGTGGAGACCGATCAACGCCGCTCTGAGGCAAAGTAGCACCTTCCATTTCCTGAGCATAAGCCCCGGTCTCAGGCTGAGATGGAAATGCCGAAGCAACAGCCTGCAATCCTCCTGTGTGATCTCGAATCTGCTCTGGAGGCGAGTCCCGCTCCAACGACGGAGTTGCTACCTCTCTGGGAAACTTCTCCTCGTCACTCATCGACCGGGCAGCCAAAGACCCAGGAGGCACTGGGGGAAGACGTCCATCAGGGGAGAGCGTGGTGTCCAGGGCGGAGGATGCCAAGTCTGAATCCATCAGCGCCGCCAAGCCCGCTCGGATCTCCTGAACCTGCTCCTTAGACAACTGAACAAAGCGGTCCATAGGCCCCTCACAAGAAGGTAATTGCTCTGCGGGGTGAGCTTTAGCCTTAGCTTTACATTTCCTCTTAGGCATAATCAGTTGACTAACACTCCACTGCCGCCATCTTAACAAGGCCACTCCCCCCAGTCATATCATGTTTCAAAGAAATTGCAGTATGGCTCAACAGAAGTCCTTAATAGTCAGCAGAAACCAAACATATATCCCCCCTAATTTATAACTATAGATGACTTTGACCTTGAGGTCAAAGATGAAGTGAAATACCTAGGTATAACTCTAGAGATGCATCTCTCATTTAAAACCCATATTAAAAACATAGCAAGACAAATATTCAACAAAATAAGGCTTCTGCAATACTAAAAGCCCCTACTGCAACACTCCGATTTTAGAGCCCTAATGCAAGTCATGATAACCCCCACCTGGGCTATTGTAATAATCTTCTCCATGGTCTTCCTAAAATATCTCTGCATCTGATGAAAATGGCTCAGCACGCGGCTGCCCAAATTAAACCCAATTCAAGTCATAATGACCACATTACCCCAGTACTACATGACTAACACTGGCTGCCTATTCAAAGCCGAATAAAATATAAAATAATACTGACCACTTTCAAAATCATAAGAAAGATAGCACCATCAACTCTTGCTCAACTGATCAAAGTTTCACCTAAAGCTAGGTAAAGGCGAACTCAAGTTAACATGCACTCTACACCGAGCAACTATAGAAAACCAAAACAAAACACCAGCAAGGCTTTTGAATATGTATCCCCAGTACTCTGGAACCAGTTACCAGAAATGCTCAGAAATATCACAGACATCCTTGCTCCATTCCATTTAAAAACCTATCTTTTTAATGAACATTTTGGCCAAAATGATTCCACATCAAAAACCGACCCAACATAAACTCTACACCCTTCAACTGCCACTCCTCTGTCAGTTTTCAAAACAATCAATAAACCACAGCCTTACTTCGACTCCCTGCATTATATCCCTTCAACTAACATCAACGTCCCCTGTAATCAAATAAATAGTAAATTGTAAATAAGTTACAATGTTTAGAATTATGTAAATTTAAATGATTATCGTATTGCACTTGGTTTTGTTAATATGTTTCAATGTATCTGTTGTTTCAATTATAAACTGCTATGATTACCCGAAATAGCAGTATATAAAACTCATAAATAAAAAATTTAAATAAAATAATTACCTGAATGATAAAAAGCAACATATCTAGGAGAGAGGCTGCTTGGCAACATCCCTTGAAAGCTTACAGTATGTGCTACTTTCATTGTTTTCTTAACTATACTGCATCTTACATTTTCACAGAGGTACAAGATTTATATTTAATTTACAGCTCTGAGGAGGGTTTGTGCATGAATTTGCAAGCTAATGTATAGTCAAACAATCTGGTTTGTGAGTGGAATTTCATCTGCTAATTCCTCTAATGCATAGCTGAATGCAAAAACTATTTTGATGTTTGCAAGAGGAAGGATCATGAATGGAAATCTGGGAGCTGCACCTTTAAAATAGCAATTAGGATTGTGCATTCCATTTGAAAGAAATGGAAAAGGGCAAGAAATGAATTCATTTCCAGCTGCTTTCCCTCTGAAAAAACCGAGGGCCCATGAGTCCCAAATAATACAGTATATAAATCATTTCTTTCCATTCGTTAACTGCATCATTATAGTCTATGAGGTGAGGAAAAGAGTACATTTTTTATTTTGTTTGTACAGAGTAAAGGCACATTTGGGAGGGACAATGGAGAAGCAGGAACCACTTGAGCTATCATGTTGAAACTTTTTCACAAATAGTACAACAAGCTTATCCCTGTCTCATTTCTTCAACACCCCATGACTGATGATACAATCATTATGAAACGTAGTAAGGGCGCGGGCAGGGTCCCGGCGCCCTCGCGTAACCGGGTGCCCGGTCCGGCGCGGGACCCTGCTCGCATCTTGGCCGGGGGAAGGGGGGGGAGGGGTTGTGCTGGGTGACGCGCGCTCAGGTTGTCAGCACTGTGGCGTCCGATGCATCTTTTGAACTGATTGGCTCCGCTCGTTGCTGTGCATGAGCGGAGCCAATCAGGGACGGTTTCGCCATGTGCTCCAGCGTGCGCGCAGCCGGGCTGGAGCACATGAGGCCGGTCTGTCGGGCAGGTTGCTTGCTGTGTCGGGGCCAGCAGTTTTCGGTGGTTTTCGGCGGTTCTGGTTGTTTGGGAGCTTCAGCAGGCACAGAGGTCGACGGCTGTTCGCGGACACTGTGGTCAGCGACAGAGGTGCTCTTCTTTGCGGAGTTCGTGGACAGGACAGTGTTTCCGCGGCAGTCATTCCACAGGTGCTGGGGGTTTCTGTCCGTGGGCTCTTCTGCCATAGCCTGTGTCTTGCTTTGTGGGAACAGGGGGGGTGGGGTGTGCGGTTTGGGAATTTCTGTGTGCTGGTTTGTCTTTGCTTCTTGTGCAGGGTCGGGTGGTTGGGTTTGATGGCTGGTAAGCAGGCTGTTAGAGGTCGGGGGGGGGGGGTGCAGGGCTGCTGTGCGTAGTCCAGTGGGGAGGCAGAGGGGTAGGGGTTTGGTCTGGGGGGGGGGAGGCTCGGGCTACAGCGTGGGGGTGATGGATCAAGGGCTCATAGGGGAGGTGGGCATGCTGCCAGGGCTACGGGCAGTCTATCTGTTGCTGCGAGGAGGCCGCGCAGGGGGGTCACTGCGCAGGATGGGGGGGCGAGGATTCAGGGCGTGGGGCAGGTAGTGTTGTGGTGGGGATGGAGGGGGGGGGCCGGGCACAGGGCTGCGGACGATCTGAGGGATAGTGTAGGCCCTGTGGGGGGCTGGGGTGGGGAGTTTCAGCCTGGGGGGGCTGGGGCTCCTGGAGTGGGTTGCGTCTGGGGTCCTTCGGGTGGAAGCATTTCGTCGCCTGGGGGGGTGGTAGGGCGGGGCAAATGGCAGGTTGGGAGCATTGGTTGAGTGGGGGGCAAGGCTCTTCCAGGTCAGATTGGGCTGCGGCCTGGCATCCTGCCTGGTCTGCTGCTTTTCCCCCTTTTGGTTTTCCTTTTGTCTCTCCACAGGTTCCTTTTCTGTCCGCACCTGGGGGTGTGCCGTCGGCTGTGCGGTCTCCGGCTGCGGCCCATATGGATTCTGGACCCTCTTTTTCTGGGGGTGCACCGCGGGACGTCGATCGTGGCCAAGGTTCCGCTGTGGTGCTGCCGACTGCTGATCCTGGTGGGGGTTCACCACGTTCCTCGACGTTGAGGGCTGCGGAAGCCAGTACAGGTGAGTTGCTGTCAGTTGAGGGCGGCGAGTGTGCCGGGTTGTGGGCGGAGCATTCGGGGTCGGCGCGCAAGAAGCGGAAGTACGTCTGTCGCCATCGGTGGCGTTCTGATTCGTCCTCTTCCTCGTCTTCCGAGTCGGCTGAGTCTTCCCCGGGTTTGGCTGCTGGTGGCGAGTTGGTTCCGGGGCCCGGTTCTTCTTGTGTTCCTTCTGGCTCTGGGTCCTCGTCTTGGGTTGCGCTTTCGGAGTTGTGGGAGGGCGTTCCTAAGAAGTTGCGCCGGAAAATTCTGAAACGGAAGTACATCGATATTTTCCGTTTGCTGGAAGGGCGGAAACGTTCAGGAGAGAGTAGGAAGAAACACAAGGACGACGAGAAGGCGGGTCGTCTTCGGAAGGTTTCGAGGAATGTTGTCAATTGGACGAGAGCGTTTTTGCGGCTGGCGAGCGTGTGGGGTCAGCATTTTCCGGATCAATACGGGCGTTTGTTGTCTTACGCTGACTCGATTTTGGAGGCTTCTCAGGTTCACGAGGGCTGGTGCTGGTTGAATTATGATGAGAAGTTTCGCGACAAGATGGAGGAGAACAAGTTTTTGTCTTGGGGTACGCAAGACATTAATCTTTGGCTGACTCAAATGTCTGCCAAGGGAGGAGTGGTGGGAGGGGGTATGGGGAAGTCTGGATTGGCGGCTGCGGCCGGGGTAGGTCGTTCCTTTCGTGGTGGCGTTTCCCCAGTTCAATCACGACCTGTTGCCGGGGGAGGGGGCGATGTGTGTTGGCGGTTTAACAGATCAGTTTGTCCCTTCACCGACTGCAAATTCCGCCACGTGTGTTCAAACTGCGGCGGTTCCCATTCCGCAGCTAAGTGCATCAAAAAAGGGGGCCCCCCCCCCCGCCCCGGGTGCCAAGTAGGGTTTCTCTTACTGAGTTGGCCCCGTCTCCGATCCGGGTACCAGTATTGCGTAGATGGTTGTTTGGTTATCCGCGCAGACGGGATAGGAGTACTTTGCTGTTGGGTTTTCAGTTTGGTTTTGTTGTTACGATTCGGGGTTCTGTTGGTTGCTTGTCGGCTCGTAATTCCCCTAGTGTTCGGAGGTGGGCATCGGTTGCTCGTGAAAAGTTAGCGGTGGAGTTGTGGTTGGGCCGAATTGCTGGCCCATTCTGGCATCCTCCTTTTCCGAATTTTGTGGTGTCCCCGTTAGGGCTTGTTCCTAAGAAAGAACCGGGGAAGTTTCGTTTAATCCACAATTTGTCTTGCCCTGCAGGGGCCTCGGTGAATGATTTCATACCGCGCGAGTTCTGTTCGGTGCGTTATGCCTCATTTGATGGGGCGGTCGATCTTGTCCGGCGGGCGGGGAGCGGTTCCTTGATGGCTAAGGTGGATATTGAGTCTGCTTTTCGCTTGTTAACTGTGCACCCGTCCGCTTTTAAGTTCTTGGGTTTCCAGTTTGAAGGGGAGTTTTATTTTGATAAGTGTATGCCGATGGGCTGTTCGGTGTCTTGCTCTTACTTTGAGAAGTTTAGCACTTTTTTGCACTGGCTCGTAGTGCAGAGAGTGGGGTATCCAGATGTCGTTCATTATCTGGACGATTTTTTATTCGTCGGCAAAGCTGGGTCTACGCATTGTGGTGCGCTTCTTGATGGTTTTGTTGTTTTGGCCCATGAGTTGGGGTTGCCTTTAGCTCAGGATAAAACTGTGGGCCCAACGACACGTCTCACCTTTTTGGGCGTGGAATTAGACTCGGAGCACATGGTAGTGCGGTTGCCTTTGGAGAAAGTGGACAAATTGCGGGTTCTGGTGGCTAATTCCTTAGCTTCTTCCAAGTTGAGCTTGCGGGAATTACAGGCGTTGATCGGATCACTTAATTTTGCCTGTAGGGTAATTCCTATGGGGAGGGTGTTTATTCGGCGGTTAGCAGCGTCGACAGCGGGTGTGCGCAAACCGCATCATCGCATTCGCGTGTCTCCAGTAATGCGGGACGACTTACGGATTTGGGACATCTTTTTGCGGGACTTTAATGGCGTTTCCGTCTTGCGGGATGGGGCGATTTCCAGCGAGGACTTGCAGTTGTATACGGATGCGGACGGCGGTGTTGGTATGGGTATATATTTTGGCGGAGCCTGGTGTGCCGACAGATGGCCTCAGGCGTGGGTTGATGAGGGGCTGGTTCGCAATGTTACGTTCCTGGAACTTTTTCCCATTCTGGCGGCGCTCGAGTTATGGCCTGACAGGTTGGCTAACCGTAAGGTGGTGTGGTGGTATGATAATGAGGCTGTTGTGGCGGTCATTAATCATTATTCCCCGCGCTGTCCAGTCATTGCGTCCCGCATGCGACTGGTCATTCTTGCATGTTTGCGTTTGAATGTGGACTTGAGGGCTCTCCATATCCCGGGGCGTACTAATGATATCGCTGATGCTCTTTCTCGTTTGCAGTGGGAGCGATTTCGGTGCTTGGCTCCGGAGGCGGACGAGAAGGGGCTCTTGGTCCCCTGGAGATTGTGGAACTGTGGCCGGCTGAGATGAAGAGTCTACTTCAGAATTCGATGACTGAGCGGACATGGGGCGCATATCAAGGCGGTTGTGAGCGGGTGTTAGACTATTTGCGGCAGGCTGGTTGGGATGGGGGGGAAGTGCTGGAGTATTTGTTGGGGGGTTATGTTGGTTGGGCGAAAGGGTGCGGGGTTGCCAGATCGGCTGTGAGGCTTCATCTGGCTGGGCTTGGATTTTTTGCCAAGGCGGTGGGTTGGGGATTTGGCGGTGGTGGTTTTCTGGCGCGGCAGCTGTTGCATGGCTGGGAGCGTTCTCTGCCGGGGTCACGCGATCACTGGCTGCCAATTACGCATGACTTGTTGAGGAGGCTGTGCCAAGTATTGCCGGGAGTGGCGGCGTCCCCTTACGAGGTGGCTCTTTTTCGAGCGGTTTTCTGTCTGGCTTTCTTTGGTGCTTTTCGGGTTGGTGAGTTGGCTGTCGAGTCGGGAACAGCGGGCTTAGGCAATTGCTTGCGCCTTCGACATGTGTGGTGCGAGCATGGACTCCTGTGCGTGTTGTTGGCTAGATCCAAGACGGATCAGAAAGGGAAGGGGTTGTGGGTGGTACTTGGGGCGATTGGTGGGTTCACGTGCCCGGTGGCTGCCATGGAGGGCTATTTGGGCGTTCGCCCGTTGGGTGGAGAGGGGCTGTTTGTGCATGGGGATTCCTGCACGCTAACGCGTTTTCAGGTGACGGCGGTGCTGCGCTTGGCGTTGCGCCGGCTCGGGGTGGATCCTCAGTGTTTTTCGGCTCATTCATTTCGTATCGGTGCGGCAACTAGCGCTGCAGCGGCTGGATTGTCTAGGGCTCAGATTCAAGGCATTGGTCGTTGGCGGTCGAAGGCTTTTAAGGGTTATGTTCGCCTTTGAAAATGTGTTCTGCTTGGGGGGGGGGATATTAATGTTGTTTTTTCTGTTTCAGATGTGGGCTCTGTAGTCCGGGGCTGTTGGATCGTGGGGCACTCCTATGTGTTCTGGGCTGGCCAGCGGGCGGCCGTGCAGCCTATTGGGCTGAATCTTGGACTGGATCCTGCGGTGGTGGCTGTTTCGTGGCTGGGCGAGCGGGGGCTCTGCTGGCCTCTGCTTATGCCTTTGCTTCGTCATCATCGGCGCATCCGGGGAGTGCCAGCGATTATAATTTTGCATTTAGGGGGCAATGTTCTGGCTGAGTGGTCCTGCAAGCGGTTGATCAGGGCTGCTAAAAGAGACTTTGCTGTACTGTTCCGTATGTTGGTGGGTGTTATTTTGGTTTGGTCCGATATTATTCCCCGACCGTCTTGCTGGGGGCAGAGAAGATGGTCTAGGGGAATAACCAAAATCAATAGGCAGATTGGGAGGTGGGTGTGCGAGCATGGGGGGCATCAGGTGCAGCATGCTTGGGTCGAGGTGGCCTGTACTGGTTTGTATCGGGCGGATGGGGTGCACCTCTCTCCGGTGGGGACGGATTTGCTCCTCAACGATTGGCAGGAGGCCATGGAGAGGGTGTTGCGGGATCAGACACGCTGGTCGCAGCTTTTGGGGGGGCGGCACAGGTAAGGTTTGTGCCTGTGCCGGTGGCGGGATCCCGGAGGTTTCCGGGGTCCGGAGCCTTAGGCGACTTGGGTCGGGGGCGGGGTGCCCTCGACCCGGACTACCCCTGGAAGACTTTTGCTAGTAATATGGCGAAGTCGGATAGGGGTGGTTGGAGCGTTGCCGGTGGTGGGGCTGGAGCGGAGGCGAGGTCGCCTTGCTAATGGCATGGCTGGTGACTCATCGAGCCGCTGAGGGGTTTGCTGGAATCCTGTTATTGTCAGTTATGTTGTTTGAAATAAAGCTGCGACCAGTTGTTACCACAAAGGTTGTCTGTACAATTTGTGGGATGGGGTGGTGGAGGAGTAACTGGTAAGGTTAAGCTATACAGGGGGAGCGTCGGGTCTGGCTACCCGGTTAGTACTAAGGGCGCGGGTAGGGTCCCCGGTCCGGCGCGGGACCCTGCTCGCATCTTGGCCGGGGGAAGGGGGGGGGTTGTGCTGGGTGATGCGCGCTCAGGCTGTGAGCGCTGTGGCGTCCGACGCATCTTTTGAACTGATTGGCTCCGCTCGTTGCTGTGTGCGAGCGGAACCAATCAGGGACGGTTTCGCCATGTGCTCCAGCGTGCGCGCAGCCGGGCTGGAGCACATGAGGCCGGTCTGTCGGGCAGGTTGCCCACCCGCCCACCCTCTTTTGCTTTCATGGGGGGGCGAGAGTTTGGGTCGGGTTGTCGCAGCTGGGGGGGGTTGGGGCGAGCAGCGGGATCCCGGAGGTTTCCGGGGTCCGGAGCCTTAGGCGACTTGGGTCGGGGGCGGGGTGCCCTCGACCCAGACTACCCCTGGAAGACTTTTGCTAGTAATATGGCGAAGTCGGATAGGGGTGGTTGGAGCGTTGCCGGTGGTGGGGCTGGAGAGGAGGCGAGGTCGCCTTGCTAATGGCATGGCTGGTGACTCATCGCACCGCTGGGGGGGTTTGCTGGAATCCTGTTATTGTCAGTTATGTTGTTTGAAATAAAGCTGCGACCAGTTGTTACCACAAAGGTTGTCTGTACAATTTGTGGGATGGGGTGGTGGAGGAGTAACTGGTAAGGTTAAGCTATACAGGGGGAGCGTCGGGTCCGGCTACCCGGTTATTGGACCATCGTTGCTTTACACTCATTTCTCATTGGATTTTAGAGGGAAAGGATGATGTTATAGTATGGTGCTGATCTCCTGGTGAAAAGGGTTAAAAATACCAGGTTTAAAGACAGAAAGAAAGAGGGAGCAGTATCTGGAAGTCCCGAGGGTACGAGAGAAGTGTGCACGACATTCTCTTGATCTGTGCAAGTGGATTGGCTGCCCGGGCTTTGACTGCCGGCAGCACATTGGTGACATCATCACTGTGACATCTGGGCCTTTTAAAGCAAGGTCCCACCATGGAAGGTGGTCGTGGGTACATGCCTGAAGGGGCAGAACACGTCCCTTTGGGAACACTTCGGTGCACAAGGGACATTGGAATTTTTCCTGTGAGTATTATTTTAAGTTAGGCCTAATGGGAAAAGGAAGGGGAAGAATTCCTCTAATTCCCTATAGACCTTTCTCCCACAGGTGAAGCTTCTCATGGACAAGCATTTAGTTCATAGTCCTCTTCAAGGATTGGTGCTAATTCCTCTCTAGAAGGATCTTTTCTCAGCTTTCCCAATAGAGCTCTACCCCCATAGCCTGGACTGTTAACAGCAGAGGGTTCCTCACAGTCCCTGGGCACTAAGCTTTCAGTCCCACCTCCTGTGTGGGAGGTAATAGCACCTGCTGCCTCAAAGGAAGTTGCATTGTTGGATGTTTGGAATGTTGTTACGAGGCCAGAATCCCTGCTTAAGGGGAATGTGTCAAAGGTTTTTGAGTTTACTAAACACTCTATGGAGAAGTCCAAGCAGTTAGATAAATGTGTTTCTAATATAGAACATTCTCTTGAGAAAATGGGACAGCAATGTTCATCTTTTCATATGAAAGACAGTTTGGGGGTTATTCTGGACCACGAATTATGGGTGTGTATGTCCAGCCTAGATGTATAGCTCTGATATTTGTCCAAATATGGCTGCCGGAAAAAGGCTCCCCGTATGTACATCTGAGTTGTATGGGAGCCTTAGATGGGGGTGGGAGGAGGGCGGAGCAAGGATGGGTCATCTCCTCGGATGTACAGGGCCTATTCTGAGGACAGCCCTGTATGTCTGGGTCAGCTGGATAGATGGGGAACTTATTCTACTTCAGACGTGGAATAAGTCCCCCTGGACGTGGGCTTTTGGCGGCAGATATCAAAGACAGGTGGGGGGGGGGGAGTAAGTTCCCTACAGCCGGATCCTGGCCATGGGATGCCGGATTGGGGGTCTGACTGTGGGGAAAGGACAATTTCGTCAGCGGCCAGGGATAGCGACTCCTGAATGGAGCCACACTGCCATGGCGACAGGACGCCCTGGCACAGTGGCTCCATTCAGGAGCCTGATTGAATTAGTCGGGTAAGTAGCTGGATGTCCGGGGTGCCTGAATAGGGGGCACATTCCAGATGTCTAGCCACTGTGCTGCGGTTCTGCTCCTGGGGGGAGGTCTAGCCCCCATGGGAGCAGAATTGGCTGTGTCTCCCAGCCATCTGGATGTCTGTACGTACAGATGGCTCGGAGAAATAAAAAGCAGAATGTGCCTCTTTACTTATTCATAATAAGTCAGAGCCACTGGAAAATGTCTCAAGGACAAATAATCTTAGATTTTTGAATTTTCCAATAATACATCTTTTGTCTGCTGATATTATTGAGGAAATATTTGAAAGAGATTATTGGGCTCTCTAACTCTGAGTCTATGAATTTTTCAAATATTTTTACATTCGTCAGAAAGTTAGGAAAGTGAATGACCAGGATGGTGCTCTTGACAGCTTAGTAGTTCCTTCTGTAGCTAATTTAACAGTTTCTTGACTCTACAGATACAATTTCAGCCAGAGCTACCCTCTTGGTGGCTTTCACTGTTTTAAAAGATAAATCTTCTGTTTTTCAGGCATATTTCCTAAAAAAGATCGGGTATTTTGTTTGTTTTCTGGATGTGGCTTGAGCCACTCAGGCCTGTCAGAAACAGTTTCTTTCCCTACGCCCCAAGATTGTGGTTGCAAGTGTTTTTTTCTTTTTGAAATTCCCCTCTAAGTGTTTGATTAATAATTACATTTTTCTAGATTCAACACACCTGGAAAAGTTTATTGCTGATCAAGGTCTCTGAAATGTTAGGGGTTGGGGTGGGTTTTAGGTCTGTTGTGATTTGTGAACTGATTGGATGTATTTCCACTGGACTTCTTGATTTTTTATTTACTTCTGTACAGTATTTGTTACTTATTCTCTCCTTGAGGTGGACTTTTTCCTCCTATGGACTGGTTTTTGCTTATTATGTAACATAGTAACAGTAAATGACGGCAGATAAAGACCAGTATGGTCCATCTAATCTCCCTAGCACAGTGGAAAGAGTAGGTGCACCTGCCACTCCATGTAGGATACCCCTCCTCATGCCTTTGTTTAGGGGTGTACCCATTGCTCCATGTAGGTCATCCCTATTTGTTCAGATATAAGAGATAGTTATTTTTATTTTTATTTTATCCTGTTGCTATAAAGGGATCCACTGTATCTATCCCATGCTATTTGAATTCGGTCATTGTATTTGTCCCCACCTATTCCATCGAGAGGGCATTCCAAGCATCCACCACTTTTTCAATGAAAAAGTATTTCCTGACATTGCCTTTCAGTTTACCCCCTTGCAGCTTCATGTTATGCCCTCTAGTTTTACAGCTTCCCCGTCTTTGGAAGACATTTGTTTGTTCTTTAATACTCTTTAAGTATTTAAAGGTCTGAATCATATCTCCCCTGTCCCTCCTACCCTCCAGAGTGTACATATTTAGGTCTTCAAGTCTCTTCTCATAAGTCTTCTAATGCAGGCTCCAAATTATTTTGGTCGCCTTCCTCTGAACCAGTTTCCAGTTTTTTATATCCTTTGTGAGATATGGTCTCCAAAACTGAACACAGTATTCCAAGTGAGGCCTCACTAGCGACTTGCACAGTGGCATTAGTACCTCTTCCTTTCTGCTGGTAATTCCTCTTTGTATGGAACCTAGCATCCTTCTGGCTTTTGCCAATGCCTTGTCACACTGTTTCGCCACCTTGAGATCCTCAGAAACAGTCACACTGAGGTCCTTCTCCTGGTCTGTGCACACCAATCTCTCACCCCCTATCACATACAATTCCCTTGGATTTCTGCTTCCCAAGTGCATGATACTGCACTTCCTCACATTAAATCTTAACTATGAAGCACTATACCATTCTTCCAGCTTTTGTAGATATTTACTCATGTTATCCACTCCCTCAGGGGAGTCCACTCTGTTACAAAATTTTGTGTCATCTGCAAAAAGACAGACTTTTCCATTCAGTCCTTCAGCAAGATCACTCACAAATAGAGTGTAATAGCGAAGGGCCCGCAACCCCAATAATACCCGGAGTCAATGGACGAGGATTCAACTCCCTTTTATTGTATATACAGTCTCAGCACTGGCATACAAAATGTCTGAGCCCAGAGCTCAGAAAAATGACAGTTTATATACCTTTCTTCTCCAGTCTAATACAGGCAAAACTTCTCATTGGTCCTGGTCTTGGTAGACATAACACTAAACATAGTACTTCTGCTAAAGTATACAGTATATTTCGCTACTCTTGCAAGGTCAGTTAGCTTGCAAAGATAGTGGAAGGCATATCAGAAGCATTCTCATCAAAAGCAAAACAAAGCAAGGCCAAACAAAGCAAGGCTAAGACGTATCTCTAGCCCTGGCTCAAAACACTAAACAATCTTCATAATGCTAGACAAAATATTCTTACACTGTTCAGCTTCTCTGCTATATTTTCATCCTAATTACGAGGTCAGTGCACATCTAGCAAAGATACAGTGGCGCGGCATTCTACTGAAACAGACATCTGGCTTACCTAAACAATAAACAAGAAAGTTTTAATTCTCTTATCTCCAGGAGAGCAGAACATGTTATCAAACCAGAATAGAACAGTATTTCTTTCTAACAGCTAACAGCATTCTGTAAGTTTCCAAAATCAGCAATAACATTTTAAAGCAGGAGAAAAAGGGCTTCAGCAATAACATTTTAAAGCAGGAGAAAAAGGGCTTCAGACCTAGCTCTGCTACATGCTAGGCCATCGCCTATCACAAGAGTGAACAGTACCGATCCCAGGACTGAACCCTGTGTCACACCGCTATTCACCTTCCTTTCATCTGAGTGAGTTACGTTTACCATCACCTTCTGTCGTCTGTCAGTCAACCGATTTCTGATCTAGTTCACCACC
The DNA here is from genome assembly GCA_033557465.1 of Ichthyophis bannanicus. Taxonomy (NCBI): domain Eukaryota; kingdom Metazoa; phylum Chordata; class Amphibia; order Gymnophiona; family Ichthyophiidae; genus Ichthyophis; species Ichthyophis bannanicus. The sequence goes on along the minus strand of CM066031.1, from coordinate 760,072,586 downwards.
TTGGGACCCATCCCAAAGCTGTTGAGTTTATTGATAAGCCTCCTATGAGGAACAGTAGCAAAGGTTTTGCTGAAATCTAGGTAGATCACATCCATCACATGCCCTTAATCCAGTTCTCTAGTGACCCAGTCAAAGAACTCAATCAGATTTGTTTGGCAAAATCGTCCTTTGGTAAAACCATTTTGCCTCGGATCATGCAACCTGTTGGTTTTGAGAAAGTCCACTATTCGCTCTTTCAAGAGCGCCTCCATTACTTTTCCTGCCACCGTGGTAGGGCTTACTGGCCTGTAATTTGTCACATTTTCCATATTACCACTTTTGTGAAGAGGTACCACATGAGCCCTTCTCCAGTCCTGTGGAACTTCTCCTGTCTCCAAGGATTTATAAAAAACATCCTTTAACGGCCCTGCAAGAACTTATCTGAGCTCTTTCAGTATCCTAGGATATATCCCATCCGGTCCCATGGCCTTGGCCACTTTTAGTTTTTCAAGCTGTTCTAACAGATTATGTTCTGTGAATGGTGTGGTATCTACTCCATTCCCATTTGTATATTTGTCAATCACAGGTGGTCCTTCTCCAGGATTTTCTTTAATAAAATCAGAGTAGAAGTATTTATTTAGCATTTTTGCTTTTTCAATGTCACTTTCCACAAATCCATTCCCAGCACTTTTGTGTCCTGCAATTCCACCTCTGATTTTCCTTCTCTCCCGAATATATCTGAAAAATGTTTTGTTGCCACACTTTACATCTTTAGCCATCTTTTCTTCTGCCTTTGATTTTGCTATCCTTATTTCTCTTTTTGTCTCTTTTAGTTTGATCCTGTGTTCTTTTCTGTAGTCCTCTGTTTGTGAACTTCTGAATTTTGTGAAAGCTGTGTTCTTTGCCGTTATTTGTGCAGCAACTTCTTTGGGAACCAAATAGGGTTCCTTTCCCTCTTTCTTTTATTTACTTTCCTTACATAGTATCTGTTACCCCTTTCATTGCCTCCTTTAGTTTAGCCCATTGCAATTCCACTTCCTTTATCCCCTCCCACACTGCCAATTCCTCCTTCAGGCACTTGGTCATCTTACTGAAGTCAGTGTATTTGAAGTCTAAGACTTTGAACTTCCTGTGATTGTATTCCATCTTGGCTTTTATCTCAAACTCCTCACTGTGTGATGATTGCTGCTACTCACATGGGCACCCACCTAGATATTCAACACGCTATCTCCGTTGATGAGTACTAAATCAGGCATTGAGCTTTCCCTAGTCAGTTCCATCACCATTTGTCTAAGTAAAGCATCTTGGAAGGCATCCACAATTTTTTCACTTCTTTCCAGATTTGCAGAAGGAATACTCCAATCCACATCGGGTAGATTAAAGTCACCCAATATGATCACTTCCTCCTTTGTGACTATCTTTGCAATATTAATAATCAATTTGCTATCCATTTCTTAGGTTTGAGTTGGAGGCCTGTAGACAGTGCAATCTCCTCTTTCCTCACAATCCACAGCGCTTCTTCTTATAGGTCTACTCCTCCTCCTTTTCTACTCATTCTCTCTTCTAAATAGATTATAGCCAGCTATGACTATATCCCATTCATGTGACTCATTAAAACATGTTTCTGTAATGGCCACAATGTCCAAGTCCATTTCCACATTTAGGGCTTCCAGGTCAGGAACTTTGTTGACTAGGGTTTGAGCATTTGTGCTCATTGCTTTCCAGCATTTGTTGACTGGCTTGCCTGTATTTTGCAAGGATTTTGTTTTACACACCTCTTCTAACTTGCCATTGATGTGTGGTTTAAAAGTGTGTCTGTCTCCAATGTTATTATTCTTTTGTTGGGAGTGATGTCCTGAACTTGTCCTTCTCCATCCATCACCCCCTTTCCCTAGTTTAAGGGCCTGTCCACATATTGCCTGAATTTTTCACTTAGGATCCTTTTCCCTGCGACTGAGAGATGTAGTTCATCAGCACAGTATAGTCTCTTGTTAATCCATCTGTTGCCCCAGTTGCCTATATCTCTAAATCCTTCTTGTTTGCACCAGGTTTGGAGCCATGTATTAAAGTTGTTTATGCAATGCAGTCTTCTGCCCCTTTACCAAGAACAGGTAGAACTTCTGAGAATGCTATAGTGTTAACAATGGGCTTGAGTTTCTCTACAAGAGTCTGGAAGTCCCTTTGAACTGCAGAGGCACTGTTTCTAGCCAGGTCATTTGTACCCAAGTGATGTCAATATCAATATTGGAGTGCTCACTTTCTGCACTAACTATACCAACAATTTGGTTTGTATTCCTGCTGGCTGAAGAGCCTGGGAGGCCTTTGACCATCTTCTCTCCTTTGAACTGTGTTCCCAAGTGTGTGCATCTGACAATGGAATCTCCAAGTAGTAGTAGTTTTCTGCTTTGTGATTTTTTTTCTTATATTTGGTAAATTATCAGTAGATTGGGCATTGACTCTCTCATTTAAGGGCACTTCAGTTTCCACGGATTGAGTACCCTCATTATCCAAGGCAGAGAAGGCATTATTCATTGATATCTCTTAATGTAAAGGGTTGTCTCTGCTTTACAGGTTGCATCCTACCAGAGACCATTGTGATCCATTTGTTCCTGGGCTGTTTGATTCTTTGTGGGAGTGGTGGTGGATATTGTTCATGGATTTTGTTCAGATTGTACCCTAGAAGAGGTGTGTTTATTTGCAGCTAATTCTTCCCTTAGTAGAGTCAATTCTTTATGCATAGCAGCTAACTTGAGGCATATAGGACACACATTTAGGTTCCAAATGATTCTTCTCAGAATGAAAGCACCACAGTTATTGCATTGAATACAGATGTCAATACATATGATGACTATAAAGGCAATGCAACCTTGGGATGGGGTGGAGTGAGGGGTAGGGTGGGTGGGAACTTAAGTGCCCCTGGCCAGTAGACCTTATATGAACTGAGGACACACTCAGATATCTGATATAAAGGCTATGCAATGAATGTAGGCAGTCAGAATATTCCTAAAAACTTATTTCCAACAGTTAAAATTAATATTAAAAAAGTAGGCAATTGTAAAGTCTGAAAGCTTAGCTGTGTGTAGTCTCTTGGAGCTGTGATGACCAGACTTGATCAGGTACTTGGTCAGACTGCAGGCTTATAAAACTTAAATCTTATTTCTATGTATCAGCCTACTATGCAAAGGTCCTTGTAACCTTAAAATGTATGCCTTTGCTGCAAAATTAAGTAGGAGACTTTAGTAGAAGACCAGGTCTCTGCTAATTTAAAAGCAAATGTATACTTCTATTCCAAGTAGCTATATATCACAAGTGTCCCTGGCCAGTAGACCTTACATGAACTGAGGGCACACTGAGATATCTGATTTAAAGGCTATGCAAGGAATGTAGGCAGAATATTCCTAAAAACTTATATCCAACAGTTAAAATTTATATTAAAAAAAACCTAGGCAATTGTAAAATCTGAAAGCTTAGCTGTGTGTATTCTTTTTATATTTTTGTCACTAGTTGGATTTTCTTGATCTTTTTGGTCTGTAAAAATTTTGAAACTTTGAATAAAAAAAAGATAGAAAGAAACTAAAGAGAATACACAGGACTCGGGTAGAATAGCAGGGGGTGGCAAAGTGCAGGGCATTCAAAGCTAAACAATAGATTTTGACAGGGATGGCTGAAGGGCTTTTTATTTAGGAGGGCCAAAGCACAGCCCAAGCTCTACCCTAACTCCGCCCAAGCCCTGCCCCACAGACAGAGACCCTTCCTATTTGAAGACAGGGAAGGTCTTTGCCGCAATTGTAGCTTTTCTTCTGTCTGTGGGGGTTGGGATCCCTATGGGAAGACTGCTGCGTGCAGGCCACAATCATTGCAAAGAACTTTCCTGTCTGCCTGCGATTCTTGTAGGCAGACAGGAAGAGTCTTTGCAATGATTGCGACTGGCAGGCAGTAGGCTGCCTGCGGGTAACCTATCCCCTGTGAGCAGAAAAAGAAGAGAAGCTGCGATCGCAGACAAGACCCTGCCTGTCTGCCTGCGGAGATCCAGTCTTCCGCGGGAAGACAGGAAGGAGCTATTTGTCTTCTGACCACAGGGGATGGGATCCCACGGGAAGTCTGCTACCTTCCATGCCACGATTTTTGGTAGGGCCAGGGTCTGTGTGGCCCACCTGTTTCCGATGCCTATGGATATTGACAGCCAGAGGGGGGGGGGGATTAAAGCATAAGGTTGGCCTAGGGTGGGGATCAACTCTGGGGCCGGCCTTGCTGTTTGAAACACTTAGCGGCTAATTTAATAAGGAGCCACCTCTATTTAGGCATTAAGAATGTGCATACTGTAAATACTGATATTTTAGTCTTTTACGCACATAAGGGGCTACATACGAGCAAAAATGGTGTCTTTTAAAACACCAACTCATATAAATCTATGTATGTTGTTTGGATGGTATGTACTTTGTCAGCAACACTTCCATGGTGGCTAGTGGACGCCAGGGCAGGTGCGACACAAAATATATGGTTAAGATTGGAGAGTCTTCTAAAGACCCAAATGGGAGTTGATCCTTGTAGTTTCCTTTACTCCAATCTTCAATGAAACAATCAAGCTGAGTGGTGGAAATTAATAAGGCTTTTATTTCCCTTTTCACAGTGGTTCTAAATAGTGGGTTACAACTTTAAAGCAAATGTCCTTAACTCAGGTAGAAAACAAACTCAGGGTTCAAAGCAAAACTGTTATACGTCACAGGAATGGAGGTGCTCAAACAAAATACAGAATTCTCTGCTGGCAATTCACCCAATCACAAGTCTGGCAGTGACTCTAAACTTTCAGTTATGCAAAGTGTACAGTCCATCTCATGGTCAAATAAATCTCCTGCCAGTTCCACTTGCATTGGCTCGATATCAGAAAGCTCTGATTCTATATCCCTGGTTTCTTGTAAAACACATTCAGGGGTTTTGTATATTTTCTGTAGCAGTTCCCAATGTCCTTGGCCTAGCCTAGGGCGTCGGCCACGTGCTGTATTAGGCTTTAAAGTATCCTCTTTCTTTAGAGGTTTTCTAGCCGCTTTATCATAGCTTTTAACATTCACAGCTTTCTTATCAGGCATACATTTCTCATACCTTGTATGGCAGCAATCCTCAAGTTACCGGCTTTCTTCCACTGCCTGCCTTTCCCAGGCAGCAGCGTGGTGAAATTCTTTTCTATGCAGGTTAGGCTTACCCTGTAGCCTTTGACTTCCTTCTACTGGTGAAGGCCTGCCTCTGTACAAGCCCAGCTTCTGGCTTTCTGACTCATGTGGCTTGGCTTCTCCAGCTGATTCTTGTTTGGCTTAGGGTTGCAGTTACAGCAGTGCTTTTGCCTCTGAGGGCAAACAGCTCTCGGTTTGGCTTGTGCTGACACCTCCTTAGGTCCTTCCTCAGCTCCTGGGAAATTACCTCTCCCTCCTGGGAATCCTCTAGCACTAGAGTAGTCAGGTTTCCACTTCCACCTCTCTCTCTTGGTGCTGCCAGTGATTCTCCCCTTGCTTCTGCTAGGGCTGCTGCTTCTGCTGCTGCTTCTATCTCCGAGGCTGCCGGTG